>LATX02000001.1:2400000-3000000 GCA_001466705.2 Moniliophthora roreri | reverse complement strand
CATTTGCACAGACAGCATGACCCTGTTGTAGCACCATCCTAGATATCTATACTTACGAATATTATACGCCCTTGCCGAAGTCATTGCAAAAGCAATAGGTTGCATCTACAATAACTACATACATGGTCAGTCCCAAACAAATGTGTCCAATATACAATGCGCTAACGAGTGTGGTTCAAATAGATATGTATGTAGGGAGAGTAAGTCTCAACGAAAGTAACGATCTTAAAAAGATCCTAGGTTGGGGAGTTGGGATGGTTGTGTATAGGAGAAGGATCCGCAAAGGGATCGCTCTCTATGCCTTTCTCGTGTTCGCGGGGTTTAGGATCGGCGAACGGATCGTGAGTAGCACTTGGTCCCGCCACGTTCTCTTCTTCTTGTACCGAGTCTAAACTCCGGAATGAAGTAGAACGCGACACCAGACTGTTACTGCTCGACCACTGGTCCGGACCGAAACTCGCAGAGGACCTCCTCGATGCAGACAGGAACGGATCTGGCTTGTCCTCGGACTCTGGTCTCTTCCTTACGGAAGCGATCAAGTTGCTGACGAGGCTGGACCTAGATTTAGATGCGACCATGACCATGGGACTGGGTGCCTGAGGAATCGCGAATTCGAGTGATGTTGGAGTACCTGGATAACTAGTTGCACCTTCACCAGTGAAAGGATAGTCGGGCATGGCTTTGTCGAATGAGATGGTCCGGGTGGCAGTACGTCTTTTGCGAAGTAGGTGACGAATAGCGAGAGCAATGAAAATCAAAAGGATGACGATGCCTGCTACTAACCCACCAATGAGTCCTGCTGGACTAGAAGAGCGAGGGGCGTTCGAGGCTGATGTTGAAGTCGGAGTTGGTACCGCAACGTAACTCGTAGAAGTGAACATGGACGTGGAGGTATGAACAATACCGGCCGAGTCGGTGAAAGTGACGAGGCTATAAGTTGCAAAGACTGTCGGTGTGGACGTTGCCGGAAGGAAAGCCTGAGCATCTTCAGAAGACGACACAGTAACATAACGTTGTCCGCCAATCGAGGGGAATTGGGGGGCCGGAGCTGCAGAAAGTGGTAGCCCTTGAATGTTGGTACTGCCACCAGGAACGCTTGTAGGTCTTCCGCCTCCTGCAACAGGAACTGATCCCGGCTGCGTCGGTTGTGCGCCAGGGGTTCCATTTCCTTGACCACCTTCAGTCTGTCCACTCTGCGGTGTGGTAGTTTTCGTGCCTGTGATGGTAGGTGGACTGTTTCCACCACCAGTATTGGTAGGTTGACTATCACCAGTGTTACCAGCATTTTCACTACCATTTCCCGCGGTGGTCTGACCGCCGGCTGTCGTTGCTCCCCCATTATTTCCACTTCCTTGATTACCACCTCCCGTATTTCCACCGCTATCACTACCTCCTGTGTCGCTTCCTGTGTCGCTTCCTTGGGTGGTTCCAGAGTTGCCGCCTGTTGGATCCGGCGAACTATCCACATTGGCTGTGACAAGTGGCAAAGACAAGGATACAGAAGGCAGGATCTTGGCCAATACGCTAGGCTTCAGCAGACTGCCGGCAGTGGACGCAGCTCCTTCCGCTCCTTCGACTATACCCTGTAGCAGAACGCGTTGAAGATCAAGTCACTTAAACCAAGTCGTCGGTACGCACCTCGACATTAATGGGAGGAAGGCCCAGTCTAGCGTTGAGGTACACCATCTCCAGAGGTGGTGGGTATCAAATGTAGAGGCAAACCACATCTCAAAGATGTGGAACCTTTAATATAGATTGCATATGACGATCTGTCAACAATGGATAGATTGAGGTCTGAACTCGAAGGACCTAGACGTCGTTGTTCGCATCTTGATATTTGATTTAAATCCGGTGCCTTCATACTGTGGTGACTGCACAGGTACAATAGTGACTACCTTGGGAAAGAGTCATGCGGAGAAGTTGATGATAGCGATGCTTGAGTGTGATTCAGGTTGCTGAGACCACCGAGCGAGGCATCTCAGCTCAAAGAATCTCAATCCGTAGTTGGCAGAGTACAGTTGCAGAGGTGTCACCTCATCAGAGATAGTAACGAGCGACAGCGTGGAGTCGCGAGTGTTATTCGCTTCCTGAGCTGAGATCATTCCGGTCCTTTCAGACTCAATTGCAAGGCGACGCCACTTCGTACTATGAAAATGAAACCATCAGTTGACACATATTGCACTGACTAACTGTAGTCTCACATTGTTCTATTGTACATGGGAGTCCAATAGGTTCATTAAAACGAGTCCAAGTGGTCCATCAAAACGAGTCCAAGTAGTCCATTAAAACAGTCCAAATAGTCCATCAAAACGAGTCCACTCAAACGCCGTGAAGCGTCCACGTTGATCCTCAAGGGATCTGAAAGTCGAGTAAAGATGGTATAGCTGAAGAATCAATGAAAATGCGAAGCACGAACTGGGGCTATCACCGCAGGAGGCGGTGGATCGGCAAACGGATCATCCGAGGTTTTCTCATTCGTCTGTCCTGCAGGATGAGTCGGATTCACCAGGTCGCGCGGCATGTCGGGTACCTTTTCCTCTGTTACAGGCGAAGGTAACAGGACAACCGAAACCACACGACTGGAGCCCGTAGATGCGTTCGAGATCGAAACGAAGTCTTCCTCCGTGTATTCTGGCACTGGTTTCCTTCTCACGCTCCTTACTGAGGAGAGCAAACTATGCACAAAGCTAATCCGCGGCTTCTGTCGAACCATAGCCAATGGATTGAAACCAATAGATGAAGGAGTAGAGCTGCGTTTTCTGGCCCCGTGGCCGATGAATGGATACTCGAATGCAAGTTTCTGAGCACAATGTTTGCGTCTCTTGCGTAGGAGACAGAAAGCGGAAATGAGGATTACGATAAAAACGACGGCTCCTGCAATTATGCCCCCGATAAGTCCAGCATCCAAAGGAGAGGAGGCTACTGGTGCTGAGGCCTCTACCGTCTTCACCGTGGTGGTTGCAAATGTCGTTACCGTCCGACCTTGGGAGTTGATATCGACCGTGAGAAAGGTACTCGTTACTACTCCCGTAGGCTGCCTATCCTGCGTTTCAGCATTATCGCGTTCGGGCGTGGTCGACTCTGGTGTGGTAGGGCGCTGAGAGCTCGAGAGCGTAGGGTTGGGAGTTGGCGATGTAGTGGGACTTGTGGTGGTGGTGGAAATCACTGTGTTCTGGGGTTGAGTTGGAATGGGCGGAGACTGACCTGGTGGAGGTGAGTTCCGAGCTGGCGGGAGTGGAGGCTGAGTTGTTGGTGGTGGTAAGGGCTGACTAGGTTGACTTGGTGGTGGTAAGGGTTGACTAGGTTGACTTGGTGGGGGTGAACCCTGGCCACCAGGTCCACTATCCCCGGAATTGTTAACCTTACCATCATTGCGGTCCTCGTCTTTATCGTCGTCGTCACTATCATTATCGTCATCGTCACTATCGCCGTCGCTGTCACCGTCACTATCATCGCTATCATCTTCACCTTTACCGCCTCCTCCACCTTTTTTACCGCCTCCTCCATTTCCGCTGCGATCCTTATCATCCTTAAAAAACGGCGAATTGACACCGATACCAATGCCTTGAGGACCTGCCAACACGCCGACGCCGACGGAGCCAAGCGGGGTTGAAACGCCTGCTTTCAAACCACCATTGTTTCGGTCGCTTGTTTCTCCCTCGTTATTGGGGTTTCCAGCACCGAAAAGACCGAAAATGCCTCCCTTCCGTCTGATGTTCGCGACGGGACGTCGGTTTATTAAAGTCGACCGACGCCTTGCCCGACTCTGAGCGAATAGTGTAAATAAACAGGAAGACCAGAAGGCAATGAATACGGACCATGTCATCCTCATTGTGAGGCTTACGGATGACTTGAAGAACGGGCATATTGGGGCAGTTAGAGCTCGGCACAAACGGTTGGCGAACATCTTTAAATCAATCTGTCAGTAGAGTTGGCCAACTATGGAAAAACTGTGTTCTGTCTGTTGCCTTTATTCTCCACACCTTGAAATCTGATTTGGATCCATATTGTATGCTTCCCTTGGATTTCCCACCCAAACACGGCTGTTGATGAGTCAAAATTATATCGGAAGGTTGCCTGGACCACTGATTCATAACAGTGTTGAGTCGTCGTTGATCTAAATGATGAATGGCTTATCAAGTGGTTCTCCGTACATAGATCATTCGTCCCTCTCAACGAAATATTTTCACATCAGACAAGTAGTGTTGAGGGATAACTTCCAATTGATGGTCCCACATTTGGACGTGCCCATGGTGTTGAATTCAAATACCTCAAATACCTATACGATTCGTTATGATGAGCCCACGAGGAAAGATGAACAGGCAACATACCACACGCTGTAAACATTGGAGTATAGTTACAAGACGCGAGCGTGAGATACTTTTCCATTCGGAGCAAAATATTTCGCGCATTGATTACGTACACCTAGGTATTGAGGACATGTTACTGGGTACATTATACAAGTGCACTGGTGGTATGTAGTATGATTGGTACTGGAGTATTGATATCGTGGTTGATGAACGGTCACCATGCACCATAAATGATAGGATGGGAAGAGGTCGAAAAATACAAATGTCGTTGTGCGTATAAGGATAGAACGGTCAAACAATCAAGAACAAGTATGTAAATATCCGCCCCTCCGCAGGGTTAGAAAGTAACAACAGAACCTTGATCAAGGTCGAAACGCACGACAAAGACACGTTCGTTCGTCTAATCGGAACAGGAGGTGAGGATCCTGTCATGAGGGAAGGAATGCGAAAGAGCTTGGTGGTTTTTCCTTCTCTTTCTTCTCTTTGTCCTTCTTCCCAAATCCAAAGCCGCCTAATATTGGTGAGGATATACTCAACTTTCTCGTAGCCCGCCTGATCGTAGCTGCCCCACCAGTACCACTGTTGAGTACTGTGTTTGTGGGGCTGACGGTACTCCCAGTACTGTTATGTTTACCATTGAATGTGTGTAACCCAGGAGGTGGTGACGTCTGCCCACTTGCTGACACTGGCCGAGGTATTGGATCTGTAATCCGATCTTCCATCAGGGAACGTACGTGACCATTTGCAAGGGGGCTCGCTGGACCAAGCGGGGCAGGCAATGGTGGAACCGGAGGTAAGTGCTTCGGCTTTGACAATGAATCTGAAATAGTACCAGTGGCAGTGGCAGGTCGTGCTATTTCTGTCGAGCCCTTGCGATGTCCCTTTCTACCAGTTAGGTGAGATAAAGATAATTTATGGTCCGGGGACTTGGGTTGTTTTGACGGGATTCGGGGAGACTGGGGCAATGTTGGTAAAGAAGCCGCAACGGACGTATCAATGGATGGAGGTACAGAAGCCAACGAAGACTTCCTTGGCGGAGGATGCTCTAATGTATGGGTATGGCCTGCGTTCGCTGGTGCGGGAGCCGAATAATTCGTGGAATGAGTTGAAGATGTCGCTGAGGGAGGTGTATCAGAGTAGTCGTGTTGCGAACGGCGATCTCTGGATGTGGTGACGGTAAGGCCATCAACATTCGACTTTCTAGCACTTGTCAACGCAAATCCTGCAGCGTCGAACATGCTGTGGTCAGACTGTTTCCGCATCCGTTTCCCATTCGACGTTGCCGACTTGTACCAAGCAGGCGAAGAAACGTTGGAGGACGTCGATGACATAGTATTAGTCGATGTATCTTCGTGTTTGTGGCTCGCGGAGGACTCATGGCTTGTGCTTGGTCGGTCCGTGACACGGACACTTCTGCGCTTAAACCATCCGCTGGGCTTGCGATGAGGCTCTTTCTCCTTCTTCTCCTTCTTCTCCTTCTCCTTTCCCTCCTTCTCCTTCTCCTTCTCCTTAGTCTCTCTCGGAGGAACAGATGCTGGATGGGGTGATGGTGACCGAGATCCCGATCCGTTCACTTGACCATGACTAGTGGCTGAAGAAGTCTCCAATGATGCGTCTATAGATGGTGTTGGCACCTTGTCCTCAACCACTAAAGGTTGGCTCGACTCCGGGCCGTCCGCCGTTTCTGAGCGCCTACGCATTGAAGTGAACAGCTTTTTGCTCCGTCCATTCGGTGGGACGGCGGCATTCGAAGCCGCTGAAGAAGGGACGCTGGTGCTCCCATCAGTGATGGGCGCCGCCAAATCCAACTGGAGTGGCGGTCGTGAAGGTTTATCCGAGGACTCTGGCGCAAGCAATGGGGAAGATGACGATGGGGTTATAGGGAATGGAGGGTCACTGAGGTCTGAGGAATCACCTTCTTCGAGGCCCGGAGGTAGTATCGGATGAACCGCTTGAGGCGACCCCGACGCTACAACTGATTCGGTCGCAGGCACAACCGAGGCAGTTGACATGGTGACAGGGGTTCGGAGTCCCAGAGATGAAGGATCTAGATCAGCTGCTTCGTAGTAGAGCACGTAAGCTGAACCAGCATTCGATTCTCCATAATATTTGGGAATCTCGCTTTCTGCGATGGTGGAGACGGTGTCATCGTCGAAAACGAGCCATGTTCCCATAGTCTTGATGATGGATATGTAATGCCCATGATGGGGACCACTAAAACAGATAAACTATGAGTGTGACAAACTTTGTTCGGGAAACGTCACACGTACTTGCCAATATGTACAACGATAGCGAACAAGTTGTACAGTCGGTCTGCATCTTCCGAATCATCCACAGTATTGAAGAGGCGCAGCTGGAAGGGGAAGGCGACCCGATATGCCAGCTTGATGTACTTTCGTAAATCCTCTTGGTACTTGAACCGTTTGAGATGTAGGGCAAGAATATTGGGCAGCTTTTTTATCTTCATCCTACAAAGCGCAGTTAATGAATGTATAAACACATCTCGGATTGGAACCGGCTTGCCTTCTTTCGGCCTCTTGGAGGTCGCAGCAACAATCGCAGAAGAACTTGTTCTTCTGACATAACGTTTCGCTCGCGCTGAATTGTCGTAGACAGGCGGTTACGCTAGAGTTCTGTTCTATATCGATAGAAAGATCCAGGAATGATTCATCGCGAGAGGAAACCTGAGGCTTGTCGGTAAGTACATGTAGAGAGCGAGTAAGGGTAAGAACCGACGGTTTCGCAGGTTAGGCATCGAGTTTCACTCGTAAGGGTGCCTTCGAACAGTTTGTGGACGAGGGTGAGAACTTTCGGCGCGTTGCCGGAGTTGGTGCTGGCAGTTGTAACGACAGTTGGAGCAGCTTTCGATGCGAGTGTGGCGATGGAAGTTGACACTAGAGTACATCAGTACTACTCTAATAGAGCGGAACATTGAGAGAGAAGACGTACAATCGTCTAGGGAAGGTGGATCTCCGTGAATGTGTTTTCTGTCTTCTTCTATTTCCTCTACGACCTTGTTGAGCAGATAATTAAAGAATTCATGGGCATCCTGATGCATTGTCGACCGGAACAGCTCGTTCACTTCCTTGAGCTTGTCGATGAAAGCACGGGGTGCGACCGTACCCTTGTCGGAGGGATTGGTTGATATGTGTAGGAAGAGGGAACGGAGTGCGGAGAAAAGGGAGGGTGGTGAAGTGGGGATTGGCGTCCCACCATTGTTTGCGACAGGAGGTAGAGGTAGAACATCTCCGGGAGTTCCTGATGATGAGAGTTTTCGTTCTGGCTTTCGCCGGACGGTTGCTGAAGGTGGTGGTGGCGTTGGACTGGCAACGGTAGAAGTTGTTTCGACAACTGCCAGAGGCAATGAAGAATCCGGAGATTGTATCAACAGATCCCTGAACGGTGTACAGAAGTAAAGAGCTTGGATAACAGAGTTGGCATAACTGGCGAGATAAAGTAGACGTTAATTCGGTATGATTCAGCAAGTTCAAGTGGATCGCACCAGGTATTCCCAAACTAATTCAATCAAAAGGATATCAGCAGGAACTTTTACTTGTAGAATATTGGATACGCACATTCTCTAGGCCAAATTTCTTTGCATCTGCGGATGAAACTATCGGTATTGCTACAGGTTTGGCGCTGTCCCTCGATGGCTGGTTCTGCGGATTCCCACTGAATAACCATCTTGCTGCCTTGGCCATAATAAGGGGCCGTCGTCGTAGATGCCGTCGCGGAAGAAGGCGAGCTTGTCGCCGTGGGCGGCAGAGGAAACGGAGGATGAGTTCAACCTTTCTGTACAAGACAGATCAATTGTACACGTGATTGCCCCACACGGCGCAACTTCTTCAGGCCCCATCAAGATGTTGTCATAAAGGATAAATGCTACGCTCTGATTCTGTATAGCGTTCCTAATTTTCTCTAGTCTACTGGTCTAATCGGGTCCTAATTCATAGAGAATAACCTGAAGAGCGCAAATCGTTTGGATTACAAATCCGGAATATCTCCACTTGAGTAATTTTCTTCAATTTGATGCTGCGGCTATCGGCCTCCACGACAAAATGAGCTTACATCAACGATTGGTATAAAGCGGATAGACTAAACCACCGAACTACGTTTCAAAGCCTACGATGCAAGAACCTTCTTTATAGACACCTCATCTCCAACAGTGACCACACCGTCCTGTAGAGGAACTCCCCAGGATCCGACACACGCTTTGTTTTTGTGATTCGAGTCAACGCCCATCCGAAATTTCATGATCACCTTGAAGGGAACCGCCTTGTCTTTTTCGCCAGTTTCCGGAGACACGTTAGGCAGCTGAGCCGAGATTACGCATCAGCCACATTCCATGATCACCTAAACGGAATCGCTCACCAAGCATCGTGTACACTTACCAACCACCAAGATACGAGGAGTAGCAGGATCGGGGCCAATGGTAATCTCCTCCCAGCCGTCCTCCGCAAATGCCCCAGCGCCCTTCAGGACTATATTGGGTCTAAATCTGCAGCAGTTGGAAACAATCATCAGCTGACAATCATTCGACCAGAGCTTCTCCAACCCTCCCGATGAAATCAACAAGTCTCCAAGGTTCTTCTCTACATTACCCAAACGTATCGCTGATACTCACCTCTCTATCGCAACCTTATCCGCCTTCCACCTCTCATCAATGCCCTGCGTTCCTACTCGTGGCCTAAGTTCCTTCTCGATCTCCAGTACGTTTTCTTCCGAGAATAGCAGAAGCGGATACAAGTCCTGGTACACGGCTGTTGCGTCCAACTTTGGAAAATTGGTCGACGGAATACAAGCACGCGGTGTGCTGCCTTTGTACACGAGATGAACAGGTCTCCCGAAGTAGGCGGAAAGGGTGTTACTCGGAAGATTTAGTTCGGGAGAAGATGAAGATTCAGGTGCTGCCTGGCAAATGTATCCGTCCACGGTAAATACTCCAAACATCGAAAGGTTGTTCAACGATTCCCACGTTTTGAGTACCGCTTCGTCAGGACGTAGCGGTATCGAGAACGGACGGCAATTCGAGTCTTCAGGGAAAGTAACGTGTAAAAGGCCTCCGTAGGTCGAGTTCTCGTCCTGTTGAATGGTTGGCGTGATGAGAACCATCTGGGCGTTGGCATGTGAGTGACATAACTGGACACGCAAAAGTGATGAATTACTTGCCTTTGGAAACTCGCGAGCCGTAATCATGACATGGGTCTCTGCTTCGATGATGCCCCATTTCCTGTCGAACTATTAGGTTTTCAATCAGAGGTCCGGGCTGGCGGTGACGAGCCCCTCACCTCGAGACCTTCGGGTGTGTATCGACTCGTCTGCACGGGCGTTCCTCGGCAACTCTATCCGGAGATAACATTATTATAAGACATTTCAGGGCAAGACAGTGGGCAGGATAGAGACATATCAGTATTGGTCAACAGAAGCGCATGAAACACACCTTAATAGGATGGACAAGTATTTTTGATACCCTGACCTCCCCATAGCCAAAATTCTGGTTGCTGGTTATATTCCCCGAATGAGCCTGAATGATTCTAGCACCTTTATCCCTCTCGTTTGCGCCACGAAGGTCCGGTTTGACAATCGGGCCAAAGGAACGTGTCCTGGTTTTCCCATCCGACGATACTTTGGAATAAAGAAACGCGATGACGACGAGTGGAAGTCCAATAAGAAGAGTGTTGATTGCCGTATTCCATTCGACGAGCATCATTTAGTACTAGTACTCAGTCGGTCTGTCGGCGTTTCGCAGCAAACATTATTTTATACACGAAGCTGAGTGATACGTATCCCGCTTACATAGAGGGTATACCCCGAGTGACAATGACATCAACTCACAAAATTGCTCCTAGTGGCTGTGGGAACCCACACGGTAGCTACTGAGAACTGATATGTTATAGCTTCATTCTATGATAAAATAATTGTATTGAAGAGGATCGAATGGCCAGAGTCGAGAGTGGAGGTGGGTGAAACTGAGCGGGACGTGTCGTGAGAAAACCCTAAATGCCCGCTGCGCCATTTGAGCGCCATCCTGAAGCACGGTTCAATCGTCAGACAGATGACAAAACGCGCAGAAGATGACGGAAGTTCTGGGAAAATGAATTCAATCTCACTCGAGGCGTTCCTTGCGTTTTCCAGCGTAAGCTGGTCCTCGGGGAAGTGTCGAGCGACGTTGCCATCGGGCGAGGACATCAGACGAACATGAATGCATGATATATTTACATTCACTCAGACTCGTGCCCAATCACCAGTCATAAGATCCATCCTACAGTCAATGAAAGACCCGAGGGGACGCGTCACGCCCAGCATACGAGCTAAGGAAGGACGTGCACGCGCTACCTAGATTCTCAGTTCCCTCTGCGACGGTGCGTTCCCCGTTTCGATTTCTTCGCCCCGGGCAACGACCCGCTCGTTTTCTATCTCATTCTTCAATGTGCCTTGCTGGACTTTGCAAAAGGAAGGGCCTTTGCCAAGGAGGATAATCGGGGTAAGTATTCAGGATCGTTTGCAATGCAATACTGTGTGTTCTGCTTGAACAAGATGGTACTTGGAGACGATTTGAAGGGTTTCCCCGGACAGCCTATGAGGCATGTGTGAATGGTTGAGATTTGGGTTGAAGTTTATCTTCGCGTATTTCGTCAATGCTGAAGAAAGACCAGAGAGCTGTAGAGCTCACAATTCAAGAAGGGTCGTCTCATCTTTATGTAGTCAGGATGAAACAGCCTCCTGGGTTCCGAGCGTTTTGTCGGGAAGTGGAAAAACAAGATAAGATAAGATTCAAAAATTTTTTCTGCAGGCGCTGGTAATATTTCCCCCTTTTCCAGTACTTACACCTGCAGTCAAAGACAACGGGACCAACGCGATCTTGGCCTAGAACGGTTTTCTCATTCTCTGGCTCTCCGTTTCGGACCCTGGCCTCCTAGAAATCATTAATTTATCGGCTAATCAACCCCTCCTTTGTTTGTTCTGTCCCATTCTCTCATGGCTATCTTACAAATATCCCCAATCGAATCTCACCCGACATTCAATGAGAAGAAGGAAATTGGAACCTTGTTAATTGGGGCGGTCGGTGCTGAGAATCCGAACCCAGTCAAGGAATGTGCAGAGTACGCATACAAGGTGTGTGACTTTTTAATCGAGATTTGGTAGCATGATTAACCTCGATTGGACGAACAGAAAGCAAACCTTGTTCGAGTCAACCCAGAGGGTGTATCAATAGCTGCAAGATATGTGAGAATCACTATCTAATCGTTGTCTGTTACCCATGCTGAACGATAATATCAGATACGTGACAAGCTGCTTTCTGAGTCATATAGCCCTCGGACCTGGCGCACTCATGCTCTACATATACTCCCTCGAGAACCCTATTCACCATCAGACTCATGGAACAAGACTGTCCTTGATTGGATTTTCCTCATATCGTCGCTCAACTTCAGCTTCTGGTCGGAGAAAGAGGGGCAACCAGACCGCTACGGCGTCGAGTGGCAATCTTCTTGGGATGACAAGGAGAAGAAAGTCTGGACTGGGTATTGGAGTCTTGTTGCAGCTCTGAACAAAGGTTCGTGCTCCTTGCCTTTGGTTGGCTAATGAAATGACGGATATATTCGACATAGCCATGCAAAGTGGGATACCCATCACAGACCCAACATTCTACAGCTCGGAAACTTTATGCCCCGATGTGCTCATCGAGTCCGTTTTTCAGGAGGCCAACCAAAGCTCTGAGAGTATACCCCTCCTCCAACAACGGATAGCAATCATGCGCGAGGTCGGGTTCATACTAACCAACGTAGGTTCGCGAGCTATCTGGAAACCAGCGAATCTGATCAATCTTACCCGCCACTTCAGGCTTTTGGTGGCTCTTACCAAGGTCTACTCGCTGAGTTTCAGCGTCGTCACGATGGCCAAGGTACGGCCATTGACCTTGTCAAATTGGTTACGGAAACCTTCCCATCGTTCAAAGACGAAGTGTATCTTGATGGACGTAAAGGTAAACTCCCATTATGTGTTACTTGAAGTCGACTGATTTTGTTCCGCAGTCTGCATTTGGAAACGTGCCCAAATTCTCGTCGCAGACACTTGGGCGGCCTTCTACCCTGATCCATCTGTTACCTCTACACACCCACTGTTCCCTGGTACACGCGGCGCTTCCATTCAAGACCTAACTATGTTTGCCGATTACCGTGTCCCGCAAATTCTGCACCACCTCAAGATTCTCTCATACCCTTCATCGCTTGTTGATGCCTTGCGTAACGGCGTATCCTTGGCTCCAGGCTCAAGAGAGGAGATCAGCCTGAGGGCGGCAAGCATCGTCGCAGTGGAGAGGGTAAGAGAAGAGATGATAAAGCTTATGCAAGGAAGCTCTAGCGGTGCATACGCGAATGCACTAGCCAAAAATGGTGTCAAAGATTCAACGAACGACATCAGTAGTGTGCTCATCGACTTCTTCCTGTGGGATTTAGCAAAGAGATTAGAACGGGGGGAGGACAAAGTTGAAGGAATCGACACAGTAGAGATCATACCTGCACATCGGACCAGGAGCATCTGGTATTAGAGAATCTTAGACGTGGGTACTGTTATACTAGCACTCAAGGCAATATATTTACGCTTTAGGACGTGGGTGAGATCCTCAAGGACATTCTATCTTGTATTATCCTCAGTGTGAATAACTCACTGCTAGCCTGCTACTTTTGCTTGCCCGACGGCCCGCTGACAGGAAATTTGTCGGTTTGTGTTTGAAAAAAGTACAATGGATGCCTGAAGCACCAGGCCGCCTAGAGAATTGGGTTATATACATTCAATACCTTGAGACCCTCCCAGTCGCTCTGCGGCTCCATCTCGGTATGATGTCAGGCCGCCGAACGAAAGGCTATTCTGCTGCTGTTCTACGTCCAAGAAACGTGGTTCACAGCGTATGTATTGAAATTCTCGTTCGCTTTTTACTATGATGGAAGGTTCGAAGTCATTGCAGGACATATCACGGTAAATCTACACTCCTAGTGAATAGAGTTGACAGGGCACGGATCTTTAGAACATGACCTCTCCACGCGAGCAGTTACTCCGAAAAGAGGTGAATGGTTCGCATCGTCGTAAACGTGGTCATGCTTCTTTTATTGTCTGTGAAATCTATGGCATGGAACTCAAGGAACGTAGAAGAATAGGAAGTTGGGAAGTTAGAACGGCTCGGCGCCTGGTAGTGCCAATATACAAGCTTCCACCGACTGCTTCACTCTGGCGACTCATTCTATTGCAGTCACTCATTGCAGAGCAACGCTAACTAAGCGGTACTACATAGTCCTGACGTCTTTGCTTTCCAGTCCTAATCTCACAACGAGCGACGGTGGTATTCATGTTTGCCGAAGGACAAGCTGATGGTCGGTATTATCAGGGCTCGATGTTTTACCACATGCATCATCTCAAATTCATAACTCTATCCTCCCGCTAAATGTTCGGATGCCCTGGCTGCATTCGTAGAGTTGGTCGATTTCGTTAGCATCACCTGAATTGTCTTCGTCGTCCTATATATACCAAGAGGCTCGACATTCTCTCCTCGAACCTCGCCTCACTACACGGCTCGGTCTACAATGGTTCTCTTGTCTGGCTCCTTCCTTCTTCTCCTGTCCGCTTTGACTGCGGGTGTCATTCCTGTATGTAGTCTGTAGATTCCGAGCCACACCGTACTGACTATCGTATTGCAATGGTAGAGTGCTAATGCTGCAACTCTCAAGCCATTGGCTTGCCCTGCTATTCCAAGCAACCCGACATCGACTTCGAACTCCAAACTTCCCGATCCGTTCACGTTTGCTGGCGGCACCAAGGTGGCAACACGGGACGACTGGACCTGCCGTGCAGACGAGATTAGCCAGCTTATCCAGAAATACGAGCTGGGCGCTAAGCCACCGAAGCCTTCTACGCTTACTGCTTCCTACTCCGGAGGCAGACTGACCATCAACGCTTCTGAGGGCGGCAAGTCCATTTCCTTCTCTGCTTCCATTTCGCTGCCTTCTGGAAGCGGACCGTTCCCGGCCATTATTGCTCTCGACGGACCTAGCATTCCTCGCCCGAGTAACGTCGCTATCATCACGTTCGATACGAACGACATGGCTTCTCAGGCTAGTGCTAGCAGCCGTGGTCAGGGCAAGTTCTACCAGCTCTACGGGAATAACCACAGCGCTGGTGCTATGATGGCGTGGTCCTGGGGCATTAGTCGTATCATTGACGCCTTGGAGATCACTCCTAGCGCCAATATTGATACCAAGAGGCTCGGCGTGACTGGTTGTTCGAGAAACGGTAAAGGCGCTCTTGTAGCGGGTGCCTTTGAGCCTCGTATTGCTCTCACCATTCCACAAGAATCTGGTTCTGGCGGAAGTGCATGCTGGAGACTTAGTGACGATAGTGAGTTTCAATTTGTTTGAAGGTTCGATGTTGCCCTTACCGGAATTCTCCGCGTCGCAGTGATGTCGAGAGGTATCGATACCCAGACTGCGAGAGAGATTGTCGGAGAGAACGTCTGGTTCTCTACTGCCTTCAACACTTTCGCGCAGTCCTCTGTCAACACTTTGCCTTTTGACCACCACCTGTTGATGGGTCTAGTCGCTCCTCGTGGTCTCTTTGTCATTGACCAAACCGGCATTGACTGGTTGGGTGCGCCAAGTTCGTTCGGATGCATGAAGGCGGCACACAGGATTTGGGATTCGCTCGGTTCCTCCGACACCTTCGGATTCTCACAGTCGGCTGGACACAACCACTGTTCCTTCCCTTCTTCCCAACAGAACCAGTTGAACGCTTTCATCAACAAATTCTTGTTGAACCAGTCGACGAACACCAACATCCAAGAAACGGCTGGTGGTTATACCTACACGCAGGGACAGTGGGACAACTGGACCTCCCCGACCCTTGGAGGATCTACTGGAGGAGGATCTAGCTCGACCTCTCAGCCGTCTGAATCGTCGAGTACTACGCCCTCAACCCCCAGCACCTCTACTACAGCTGCACCCCCACCACCATCTCCAACCGCAGTTCAAACTGCGTGGGGCCAATGTGGAGGTTTGTAGCTCCTTCGTAATTGAACTTTGGAGTTCGCTGACCTCGTTTTGCAGGCATAGGCTGGAGTGGACCGACAGCTTGTGTCTCTGGCTATCGCTGCTCTGCGATCAACCCATGTGAGTGATTATCCATTTAAGAATCATCCTGAAGCTCACAACACTGTTTGAAGACTACTCTCAATGCATTCCTTGAAGTTGGAAGAGTTCTCTCCGTTATACACACTGATGTATGAGTTCCTGTACTTGTATTTAGCCTTGAATGGTTGTGTTTCTGTATTACAAAAAAAAGAGAAATCAGCTTCGTACCACCAAGCTTTCATCTCTGAGTCTTTACGTGACAGTAAGGACTAAAGTCTAGCTGATTCTCCGACAGTTGCATAAAAATGGCAGATCTGGGTCCGTATGGGTGAAGTTAGAGGCTGAAAAGCTTTCGGACTTCAAACTACCTAGGTCGAAGACCCGAAGGCAAAGAGGACCAGCTGAGGTTGAACCATACTGTCAAGCGCCCAGTCACATGCACGCTTTGAACTTCTCAGCAAAAGCTGTCCCGAGTCTGCTATCACTGTCAGGCATCCTGAAGCACCCTAGTCTCGAGCAGTTCGTTCTCAGCAATTAAAAATTGCGCTATAATTGCGTCTTTAGCAAATACCTGACCCGGTTATGAATCTCGGCACGTCTTTTAGAGAAAACCCAGGCTTAAGGTTGTTCACAAGGTGCGTTCCATTTTTTCTTTCACGACGGAGCTATCTTTACCTTGGTATCAGGTCGAGGTCGCAAACATAATCCCTGCATTCGCATCATTTCTCTCGCCAGGTTCCGCCTCCCCAGTAAAACCCGGGTGCCCGTAACAAACTTGTGCCACCAAGCTCGTTATGGGAAAGAAGCCAGAAAGATATCTCTGACAGTTGCGCTTCCCTGCCAGGTATGCAAGAAAGATGTGCACCTTTGGTCTACACGCGACTGTCAATCGAGCGCTTCTTGACCAGATACGCTACATACACTACATTGTGCTAGTCGAGGGAAGATTTATGCGAAGTTATCCGTCGTACAAACTCAGCCGAGTGTCCGGTACTTATAAATGGTGCATATTCATTCGTTTGTACTCTCAGGCATTAATAGTCCTTAATGTCGAGGATAACATCTCAACTCGCCCGCACAGACCTATGGAGAACCCGAGCAGGAACCCTGTCCTTTGAACAGCGTTTCGCGCTCGGCTATGAAGGTTGTAGATCGGTAGTAAAACGCCTATAGTAAGTAACTCTGCCCCTTCAATAGTGACAACGTTGATCGCGAGGACATTAGAGTTCACTACAGACGACATCCTCAATGTGATATCCAAAAACTGGGCATTTCGGTACGTCTGTCTCTGTCTTTCCACGCTAGCATCTAAGGCGAAGATACCAGTACAGGTCCCATTCTTGCCATGGTATATCACTTTTTTTGTGTTCTTGGCGATGTTCCATTCATTCCAAAAACCAGGACTCCGCGGCTGCCACTCTTCTGACGATTCACTATAATCTATGTGCTGGTACACTCGCCATGTATGCTTCCAAGAGAAGGGACGTTGCGGAGTTGCTAGAGAAGGTGCTCAAATTTGAGATTTCGTACGTCGTCGAGTTGTTGAGTACTGTATCCACTGCCCACTGGATAATTCGCATTATGGAGGGCAGTATCTTCTGACTGGACTCGGACACGGCCTCGATGTCATCAACATGGAGACGATTGCTACGACACTCGGACGGCGGTTTTTTGCTAGACACTCCAGTTCAAGGGGCTGCTAAGCGAGTAAAACTGACATTGCTTTTCTAGTGCTTAGACTTGAGTGATTCTTGACAGGTACATGCCGCCTGGTATCCGTAGTACTCGCGCGTTTACTTGTCCATGGAGAGGACAGGCATCAAACCATTCATCGTACATTTGAGCGATGGGTATAGGATGAATCGGAATACTTCCTGCAAAGTTTTACCTCCTCGTGGTACGCCGCAATATATCATTGCTGCGATGTCGTCACTTACTAAGACCTAGGTGGATCACCCCCTGTGAAGCATGCTCTGACCTACTTCCACCAAGTTCGGTTGCCCGCCTCAGCTCTTTTGGGAACGCCACAGAGAGCAGGACGGTCATGTACTATGTGCGTACGCTTTGGCTTTTTAAGATCTGTTATGTTTTGACCTCTGTTCGTTCTCCAGACTGGTTTGAGGGGTGGAGCCATAGCTGAAGGGGATGTCCTAGTCACCTCGATTAGTGAGTTGGACGAATAGCCTTCCAATTGGAACCAGGTTCTTACCATAAACTGTGACAGGATTCGGGATCGAGATTATTACGAGACGCATTCAGTCACCACCCACTACTGACCCCACCAGCCTTTTGTACAGATACGAGCAAGCGGTGATTGCTGCGCTTCGACAGCTACTCTCATGTGCTTCAAGCCACGGAGATCCCGAGTTTGAGCGTCACACGCTCCCGTAGTGTCAGCTACTGATGCTGGCGGTTGGTCTCCGAATAGCATACGAATTCGCCGCAGCTGCTAATGTAGACCGACACATACGACACATACTGGACTTCTTCGTTGCAAGCGTCATGAAGCTTGACCCCGCATGGCATACCGAATCCGCTGGAATATCTCAAAGAGATCAGCTCAGAATAAAGGTTGACTGTGCGATGGCTCTTCTCCCCGAATTGGGGAGTCTTCTCAAGAGGCTAGACATGCAGGAGTGTGTCACAGCGCTTATCGTTTCTGACCAAAGTTGGGATGCTTCGTTGCAAACCTTTGGGGATGAAGAACACCAGGAGCTTCGGCACTCTAGCCATCTTCAATGTCAATTATGATTGAGTCATGTCCATTTGTGATATTGGCAGAGCTTAGTATGTCGATGGTCACTTGAATTACAAGCCGAGATCGGGTACTGGTCGACCAAAGGTTGCCGTTGCTCAAGTTTTCCGAGTCTGTCGACTGCTTCAAAACGTTTCAAGTAGGCATCATTCTTCGGACTTTCGGATGTGAAAAATTCATCGATAAGATTAGATTTTAGTGTAGTCTCGCGTGGCTCAGTACCATTCTGTCGGTTTTGTGATATCAGAATAACACCTAGCCGGATCTTGTGACAACGCATCAAGTCAAATCGAGCTGCTCAATTCCCAAATTCAGACTCAATATCACCTATAATCAACTTTCTTCGAGTCGTTGCATTTTGGCCCCATGGTCCCAGATGTCAGCGCGTAAAGTCCCTCAAGTCGACACTAGATCTCTTTCTTCTGACCACAATGTCGTCTTACATGCAATCACCTCGGAGGATACTTCAAGCCACCGTGCTGGCACCACTTGCTAGCTTAGGAGGTCCAGGAGTTTGTGTTCTGGGATCGGGAGGAATCGTCAGCCCGGGGTGCTGCAACAGGCATGATTCTTGGTGAGTCTACATTAGTCTTCTTAGATGTATGTCATTTCTGACGATATGCGGGCTCTATTCTCCGCCAATTCCAATCACAAATCGCCACGAACACGGCTGGAACGTCCCTAGCTGAAACCGCGTCTGTACAGGGAGCTCCTGACAATACTACGTACAGAACGGATCAGGCTTTGACTTTGATCAGACAGGTACGCACGAGGAACTTGCTGTGTAGTGAACGAGTCCTTGCAGATTACGTTGGAGTCCTTCATTATGGTATGTACTACAACATACCCTTCAGCTGCGACGAATCTCATATAACCATCGGACACAGTTCATTTGACCAGTCGTGTGTCTAGAGAAGCGGTAACCTGAAGAATGATGGGGTGTAGATGGCGTGTTGAGGAGTCAAGACGGGTCAGAAGTGCCATGTACATATTAGAGAATACACCATGGTCGAATCTGGTGCAATTGTTCCAAGTCAGTCGCTGATTTCGCATTCCCCTATAGACAAAAGTATGTCGACTCTAGCAGCATCGAGTAATACTTGTTGGCTCGAACCAATCTCTGGCCATGAATATCCGCAGCTTCAGCGGGGACGAGCTGTTTCTGTCAATCGTACTTTCCCTCTCTCCTGCACTTACGGTCATTAATGTGGTTTGATCTGTGAGAATACTTGTCCCCGTCTCAAAGCATCTCCCTACTTAGGACTTGTGTCAAGCAAGCTAAGGGTGATCGGGTTTGAAAGGCTCATCAAAGAGGCCCTTATGTCGAACCCTTTCAAACATATTTCCGGTACCAGCGGTTCTCCAAACCTCCGAGGACCGAGGACCGAACCTACGAACCGCTGATCCCTCCAACTGATCGAGCCAGCTACCCATCCCCCCAATTATGTAAAACTCGCGTGGCTCTGTACCACTGTATCGGTCTTATATCCCAGGGCGTCAACCTCTAACACCACCAGTTCTCTCGTGCTGATTTTGTCAACTCCTTGTTCAAAAATACCATGGTCATCGACACCAAAGTCCCCATTGACCCCTCGTCAACCTTCCCTCCATCCGTAAGTCTTGTTTCTCAATTTTTTTATCTTGCCGAGTCATGGCCTGCTTTTTCAAACTCACTGATCGAAACGTCATCAAAATAGCAGACCGAACTAACGGTACCAGCGGTACCAGCGGTTACGCTCGAACGTACTTCGAATGCATCCAACAGTACGACAGCTACGGCGACGGTCGCCATTACCTCCAATAAGCATGATGATCTCGAACGCAATCCAAGTCCAGGCGCTATCATAGAAGCCGATCCATACAACTTCAAGGGTAGCTTGCGAAACGAGGAGCAGCTATCCGAGTTGAAGTTGAGAACAGGGAAAAAGGTCGCCAGCTATCAGTCGAAACAGAATACTGTGAGCCTCGTCGATCTAAAGATCTATGGGCTTATCTGATTGTATCTTCCTTTTGAACAGCTTATCGTTTCTCTCTTGAAACCGATCGAAACTCATACCCAGGAAGCTCAAATCGAGGAAGAAGCTACACGATTGCCAGTGAATCTCTTTCCCTCATCATTCTCGATGTTTCAGCAAACTCAGGCATCTCCCTTCAGGTCAAAATTGCTGTGTGGGCCAGTCTCATAGCCAACCTTTCATTATGCGTGCTACAAAGTACGTACTTTTTGTTTATCGTTCATATCCGCTCTGTTCGATCTTTCATTCCTTAGTGTACGCCGCTATATCTGCGTTATCCTTATCTTTACTTGCTACGGGCATCGACTCCATATTCGACATCGGGAGTAACGTCGTTCTCTTCTGGTTGCATCGCAAATCCGAAAAACTCGACGTCAACAAGTGGCCCGTCGGTGGGGCAAGGCTGGAAACGATAGGTAACATCGTATATGGTGAGTCCCATTATGTCTTGAAACACGAGGCGCTGACGCACATTCGAAATAGGTTCCCTGTAAGCATGACCCAACCAAAATCTTTTCTTTGCAATGGAGTGACATTTGACACCTCAGGATGGCTTCTGTCAACCTTGTAGTAGTCGTGGAATCCTGCCGCAGTATTATCTCCCACTCGGACGCCGACGAAACAAATGATTTTCATCTCCCCTCCATCATTTCAGTCGCTGCGGCTCTCTGTGAGTTTGTTCTCTGAAGACAGATTGCGTTGATTGAGCTATTACAATGCACAGTTGTCAAGCTTGTGTTGTTCATTTACTGTTTCTCGCTCCGGAAGAACTCCAGCCAGGTCCATGTGCTGTGGGAAGACCACAGGAATGACTTGTGGATTAACACGTTCGGTGCGTGTACCGAATAGCCCTGGGGCCGCTTCGTCTAAACAGGATGTCATGATAGGTATACTCATGTCGACAGGAGGAAGCAAGCTTCGTTGGTGTGAGTTCTCGTCGTTCTTTATCTCGCACAAATAATCTGACATTATCATATCAGACCTCGATCCCATGGGAGCCATCATCGTAAGCATCCATCGGAATTAAAAACACATCACACTGCCTCTAAAACGCCTCGCACTGCGCAGATCGGACTCGGTATCATCGTCGCCTGGGGACGTACAATTTATGGTCAATTTGAGCTCTTGGCTGGAAAATCCGCGCCACATGAGATGCTCCAGCTTTTGATATACAAAACGGCCACGTACAGCGAGGAGATCCAGCAAGTCGATACGGTGAGGGCATATCATGTGCGTGGCTCGTTTTTTCTTGCCCTTCTCTTCCCAGCTCAGACAGTCATTCCGCTTTATAGAGTGGTCCAGACTACTTTGTCGAGATCGACATTGTGATGAACGCTAATACGCCTCTCTGGAGAGCTCATGATTTGAGCCAGAAGCTGCAGGACCAAATCGAAGAGCTACCGAATGTGGAGAGGTGTTTTGTGCATGTGGACTATGAGACGACACATTCTCCGGTATGGCTACGTCCTTTCCTTTCTTCCCTTTCAGCTCATTAGACCCTTTGACAGGAACATCGAAAGTCAATGTAAGGCATTTTTTCTTAAAAATAACGGGTTTTGTGGACAGCTTCATGTACTGTTACATCTATAAAAGGACTAAAACCATAGACTTGCGACTCGCGTCAGAATCAAGTTTTTATCATAGCGTTGTTGTTGTATTGCAATCTACCGATCCACGTTTATTTTCGGACTGGTGAAAGTCCGACTCGAGGATGAAGAAAAGTCTAAATCCAAACATTGCGGTGAGAAGTCTCCCACCGGGCAACTACTGCATGGAATGCGATGTATTAAAAGGTAGGTTTGTTCCCAGAGTACGGGAAGCACCGGACGCCGAGACCCAAGGTCACGGACAAGCCACATCCTGGCCATGGCGGCGTCTAAAATGCCCGACGCACCGGTATCCATGCGTAGTGGAAGCCATGGTTTGGATGCGACGCTCGAGTCACAGAGTGCGTGTCGATAAATTTAGAAAAGCTGGTCATTGACCAGTCAGAGATGGTTATCATACAGGATCATTACGCCATGTCAACGTTCCACTGAGATAAAGGTTCACAGCTACGACTTGAATGATTACTCGTACACCGCATGGCTGCTTTTCTTTCAAACTGTTCGACATACTTTAGCCACGATGCACAAACGTGAATGGCTACCATACGAGGAAACAACGTTTCCTCCAAGTGTCACCAGCCTGTACCCCATAAATCCTTCCCTGAGGAATCCGCAGGGGCTGCTGTCGTCTACGGTCCGAGACTACTCGATAGAAAGCAGACGATGTATGATCCATAGAGTGCCGAGCTAGAGGCAGAGGACCGATCCTGTGTTCTGTCGGTCAGGCCAGAGCGTATGTGTCTGTGAAATATAAAGCCAATATTTCATTCTTTGAGGCAGCATTTCTCTGTGGAGCCGGGTCTGCTTGATGAAAGATGAACGGATGAATCGGATTGTTGCCATATAGAGTAAGATGCCTTATCACCCGCTGAAAGAGTAGGCTAGCTGAGCCACAGAACAAGTAGAATGGAACATGACAATATCAATGTAACAATGATTTCAGCACTTGCTTTGTCCGCTGCAGAACAATCGCGTTTCTATGAATCCTTCATCTCCTTGAACTGAACAAGGCCCTCACCACTCATATATATGTGCCATACAAGCTTGATCAATCATCAAGGTACATATTTATTTTGCAATCACCATGCATGACTGGCACCCAAAGTTTACGATGAATGATGCTAGGAATCGGCCCCGAGCTGGAGCAGAGCTAGAGCAGCTGGCCCTTTGAAGCTAAATGTGCTGCATCTGACGGTTTTTTACGTTTTGACGTGAGCGGAGATGGCAAAGAGAGGGGTGTGACGTGACGTTGAAATTACTACAAGCTGTTACCTTGAGACACATAAATTGAGCCGCTCAGGGTCTGTGTCTACCCCTTGCTTCACTTCTTTGTCCAGCGATTTCGCATTTACTTGACTCCTTCCAGATTTTGGTTTTGTTCCTTGTCAAAGTCGATTGGCAACTAATACCTCTCGTGGACCGGAATCAACTTGGAATCCGTCTTTCATTCAGCTCGACGCGACACGAGGACCCCCAACCCTGATTGAATATGTATTCTGGAGGCATGGTGCGCTACGAATATTTCTCCAGTTGCATGCGATTCACCTGGATCTGACGGAAGAACTGGCCACACTATAGGACTCGCACAATCAGGATCCCGAAGAATTTTATGTGAAGCAAGACCGGATCGGTGAGTAGGAGACAGTTGGAGGGTGTTTTCAGAGGTTGATTGTTCAACTATCGCAGGCAAGGGGTCATTTGGAGAAGTGTATAAAGGGTGAGTCTACTAAGAAGCATACCTCCTATCATTCGTGCTAATTTACTTTTAGCTATGACAAACGAACGCAAAAAACAGTAGCGATAAAGATTATCGATTTGGAGAGCGCAGAAGATGAGATAGAAGACATTCAGCAGGAGATTCAGATTCTATCGCAGTTGGATTCGCCCCACGTCACAAAGTGCGCCCCAGGACCCTTCACGTCCCTTTGCAATACTCAAAGCTCTCATTCAGATACCACGGATCCTATCTAAAAGGATCGAATCTTTGGATTGTGATGGAGTAAGTGCCTCGTGTGACCAGGGATTGTGTTTGTGACTAACTTTTATAGATACTGCTCCGGAGGTTCGTGCTCAGACTTGGTATGCATCATATCTCCTGTGTGTCTTCCAAGAATCTCATGGTTATCTAGATGAAACCTGGCGTTTTCCGGGAAGAGTACATTGCCATCATAGTCCGAGAGCTGTTGCGTGGGCTAGAGTATCTTCACTCGGAAGGAAAACTTCATCGAGATATCAAAGGTGCGTTGTCAATGATGTCGTCTGTATTTGGCTTCTCATTTTGTCATAGCTGCAAACATTCTCTTGTCCGCAGGCGGTGAGGTCAAGTTGGCTGATTTCGGTGTATCGGGCCAACTCTCTGGAACGCTCTCAGCCAAGAAGAATACTTTCGTAGGAACACCATATTGGATGTCGCCCGAGGTCATCAAGCAGAGTGGATATGACCACAAGGCCGATATATGGAGTCTAGGAATCACCGCCATTGAACTAGCAAAAGGGGAACCACCATACGCCGAGTTGCATCCTATGAAAGTAAGGCATATCATCCGCGTCAATGCTGGGTCTGATTATCTTTCAGGTTCTCTTCTTGATTCCCAAAAACCCACCACCGACTTTGGAAGGCAACTTCTCAAAGCCATTCAAAGACTTTGTCTCGTATTGCCTCCAACGTGACCCTCGTGAGCGTCCGTCAGCTCGGGAATTGCTCCGCCACAAGTTTGTACGCATGGCTAAGAAGACCAGTTACTTGACGGAACTTATTGAGAGACACGAACGGTGGAAAGCCGAAGGCGGCGAACGTTATGAGGAAGACGAAAGGGATGCAGCACCTGACACGTAAGCCCCGAATCTAAGTTGTGTTCGTATACCACATTTATACTTTTCGGTAACAGTACTGGGGGCAGCGACCCTGAAGATCTATGGGACTTTGGTACTGTCCGCCATGTTAGTCGACCAGCAACCGTCGGTCGCAAAGACAATCCAATACAAGTCTCTGGGCCACCCCTTACCTGGGAGAACAATGGCACACAACGGTCTGACAGGTCTTCAAATTCATCGGGATCATCTCTTCGCGGTAGAGGTTCGGCGTCCTCGTATAGTTCATCTATCACCGCCAAAGGGGATCTACCACCCTTACCTAATGAAATTCGAGGCAGTAAGATGTCCGACCAGTCTACGGTTCGTCACATGCCAACTGGGGCGGCTGCCGCGATCACCGCGAATGCCAACTCCACCACGGGATCGAAACAACGAAGGGAGCCTTCAGATGATTATGATGATTACGATGATCAATACGAAGATGATCATTACAACGGAGCGGAAGAGGTTGAAGAACGGATGAGGCACACTCAGTTGGATGAAGATGTACCCGACACAACGATGCTGGACTCAGTAATTCTACCAGCCATAGCTTCGGTGAGACTTCACTCATATCGCTATTGATAACGAGCTGACCTGGGAGATGCAGCTATTCCCTCGTGTGAACTCACAGGAAGCGCGAGTTGCGTTGAGCAGTCTGCAACGAGCGTTCACTGAGGCTGAGCGAGTTATACCAGGAGTATGTCTGGAACTGGTGAACGAGATTGTGGATTCGGTTGAGCATGTTGAAGATGATCGATGATTTTTCTTGTGCGGTGTGCTGGGGCCGGATGATACAAGGACTTTCTTTCATGTCCTTTTCGTCTTTGGATGTAACTTCCATATCTTCTACGTTTTGCATTGCCTTCTCTATCCTTGCATCCAGTCTTGTCGGTCACATCTTACTCGTTCATTCAAGCTTGCATCCTCTACTCAACTCTCATTCTGCTATCAATGCTCTTATATACTGAACATACGTCGACAGTAATACAATAGGCTGTACTAATTACTATTGACAATACTGAATGCAACTCACTAGCGATACATGGTAAGATAGTAGGGACAATAGAGTTATTTAGGGCAAAGGATCTTCCTGGGTACGGCCAATTACTCGGCGGCTCTATCGACGGAGGTAGTCTGGATGACTTGGACGACTTGAGGCCGAATGTAAGTTGCGTCGTCCAGTTCCACACCACTGTCTTGCGCTTCCTCTTCCTCGCCATACATGCCAGTAGAAACCGTGGCAGTCCTAGACCTTCCTGGACCAAATTGGAGAGGATAGAAGTTGAAAACGTCTGACAAGTGCTGCTTCGAGCTCTGCCCGAACCTATTCAAGATGGAGTGAGCACAGTCTACTCAAGGAACCAGCGAAACATCACTCACTGATTCGCGAGGTAAGTTGAGAGAAAGTTTTCGAACACAAGTTGTGACTCTAGCATTCTGTCATGCACTTCACGCGTGGACTCCGCGTCGTCGCTGGGTTGGGAGGGCGCTTCAGAGATGGCGAGTGTGGTGTTCTTTGCCACCTCATTGCTTTGCTCGGCAGCTTGCTCTTGTTCCATGTGTCCTACGGCCGCAGGAATAGTTGATTCCTCCGTAGCGGAAGGATGAATGTCATCGACGACCTTACTTTCACCCTCGCCTTGAGGCTCCTCAGATGCAAGCAGCCTCCTCATGAGGGAGATTCCCCTGAATACCTCGATTAATTCTGGCCTGGAGTCGAGAAGCATTAGAAAGAGCTAAACTCAAGTTCGGACTGGGACGTAAACGAACCTGCCTTGCAAAACATCTTCCTTACTCATCTGCGCGTCGGTGCCGTCTGTCTGTTCATGAGTCGGGGTATTGGCATACTCGCTGGTCTCCGTGGTTACATCGTCGCCGCCCGCAGCCGGGTTTTTCTGGATGGTTTCGACGTCTTCGCCAACGCCGTTGATGACGTTGTTCTGATCTTTACTTTCCTCTGCACTGTCGTCGTTCTCATGCTCCATCTCATCTTTCAGAAGCCGTAGGAGCGCTGCACTGGAGTACGTGTCAGGATCCTTCGTATTTAGGGATAAAATTGAAGTCAAAACTCACGCTTGCATTTGAACGAGCAAGGAGCTCTTGAATTCCCCAAGTTGCCGTGAAGTTGGAGTGCTATCGATGTACCTGCCCTCCCGTTCTTCGTTCTCGGGACATACATGGTGATAGTCCGATGACTCGACGTCGCTGTCTTCCTCGCTGCCCGGCGACGTTGGAGCCAAAGAAGTAGGCAAGTCGCTGCTTTTTGGGTAGGGAGCAACAACGTCGGTCGAGGGACTAGGAGGGGTGCAAACTGAGAGCCGAGGTTTCATTGCCAATCCAGCGGAGGTAGGCTGGTCAATGGCGGCAGTGGAAGCGTGGGACATCGTTGGTAGATGGGTCGGTGAGTCGGTGAATGTGTGAAGTGGTGGATAAGAATGTAATGCGGTTCTACGGGGACACGACAATTTCCTGGCGGTTTTATACAGGTATTGAACTCCTGAGAACCCAAGAAAACAAGGGTACCCATCTCAGAAAGTCAGAGGATATGGGAGAACAAAAGCGTGTTGTGGTCGGAAGGAAGGCTTCAAGGTTCTGTCAAGAAAAAAGATGTGACTTGTCCTGAGAAGGAAAAAGGAAATCTTCAGGTTCTCCGAACAGTTGCTGATGGGGATACGAGGTTACGGGTGTACACAAAGTCAGGACAAAGTAGTTTCAACGGCCCTTGTAGGTGGTTGTGGGCAAAGCGACCAGATCAAAGTTTGAGGCAGTTACACAATAGCGCTTTGGCAGGCTAAGCAACAGGACGCATGAAGAACAAATCGCTTTGATGTCAGCGCTAGACCATGGCGGCAAATCGCGTTGTGGGTCCACGTGTGAGTTTGGCAAAGGGTTATCATGATCAGTCCCAGGCATTATCTGGGGTTAGTCTTCTGTTTTGTGACTTCATTTTAGCTTTCTACTGTCTCTGTTTTGAAGGAGCATTCGACTCACTATCATTGAAGCAATATGAGATTGAGAGTGCAAGCGGACAGCCAGAAGTTCTCTGCGTCAGAATCTGGGGACCGGGAGGTATATTCCCAAGCATCAGTACAACCAGAACAATCTAAATCTGACAATCAATTAATCAATTAATCAGACATGGTACATCCTAAGGTCCTGTCTTCCGGCAATCGCAATGTACTCGGGACTCATGGATCGTTCCCTCCAGTTTTTCAGTATCATCTTCATATTCCCTCACATCCCAATCATGTATCGAAAACCGCTATGAGCCATTTCGTATGGTCTTGAGGGCAGAAGTCCGTCGACAATGCTCGGGCTTTTGGCGGAGACCACCGAAAACCCTGCAATCAAACTTGGAAAATGCTGATGAAGAAAATGACGGGAGGTTCTTACCCCCATGCAAGTGATGTAGCTAGTTCTTGCGGTAGGAATATCCGTGGATAGGCATAGTTGCACATCGTCTCTCATCATTCGCTCTCAGGTTGGGTCGTAGGAGAAACCAAACGGTTGGACGGTTAGGGAACTTCTCACCGTCAGGCTCAAAAGGGTAATCGGTTCGGCATTCACCGGCCGAAGTCCGGAAAGATCACGCGCGGGCCACTGCCTTACCATCACGACGACAAATCTCACAAGCCTGCAACCGGCGACGGGAAATGCAGCTTTAGCGTTGGTCTCAAGTTGGTCTCGACCAAATTCATATTCCGCCATCACTCGTCACTGGTTGAACCGTTGGACGACGACCATGCCTCGCCCACGTCCTTTGACCAACGTTCAATCGACCAGCTCAGGCAACTACAGTATTTATCAATCTGCCGGACAGCTCACACCTCGTACACCTCATTCTCGGTCCGGAAGAGCGGAAGAAGCATACGGCGAAATCGAACTGCAGGACGTTGACGAAGATGATGATGAGGAGGATCCAAGTGGGATGCATCACCAGAATGTACCCTTACTCAGGTCGTCTGCCAGCGACAGCTTTCCTGTGACTGGATACAGAGGTCGAGGGGACGATGATGAGACAAAGGATCGTGAAGTGTCGTTAAACTTCAAGACTGTCGCGGCCAGGTTACCTATTGCGTTCGGGACGATGATAGCTGGTCTACTCCTTGTCCTTATTGTGGTTTCATACAAGGAACCGGGAACACTGGAGACATATGTCGGCGTTACGGTCTCTACCTCACCGATATCAGCAGAGAACTCAACTTTGACTGCCTCGAATGCCACTGAAAGCACGAATGACACGGATTCTTCAATGGCGGTCACACCCATTAAAGGACATCACCACCACCAAAATCCTTCACTTATCATCTCCTATGAAAATTACACCACATTCCCACTTCTCCCTACCGAATACATGTCAGAGTGTGCGAAGTTGATGGGCGGGTTCCACCATCACGGTGCTTACTGGGAATCTGATTCAATGGAGGCTATGGACGTTGTGCATGCTGATGAAAACGACGAGAACTCGGAAATCTGTTCAAGCACTATCACTTATATGCTAAGTGGTCGGGTGGGACTTGTTGCGGACCTGGCTCTAATGGCGCAGGCAGCTGGGTTGGCTAGAGAGGTATGTTCATCTAAACATGTGCAGGATTTTACGACAGTGTTAACGTCGATTAGCGGAACAGGACGTTCCTGGTGGATGACACATATTGGGATCGTGGAAAGTGAGCGTGCAGAACATATCCATCTAACAACCAGCTCATCATATCCACCTCAGTTGGACTGATCACTTTGAAGACGTACGGATAACACAACCAGGGCCACAGTCGGGATGTAAAGCACCGCCTCCAGAAGGTACCGGTGTTAGTCTCGACTCTCATCATTGACTGACAATCGTGTACTTTCAGAGCTTGTTGGATGCCCACGTTCGGCCAGGCACTGGGTTAGTCCACCTGAAGTTCCACCTGTGATACGATTTGAATGACTGCGAGTTACAGGTGATTCACTCTGGCACGGCTAAGTACCATTTTGGTCATGATTTCTCTGAGCAATACGAAGACCCGTAAGTGAAGGGCGGATGTTTTCATTAAGAGTAGTACTAAGGTTATGCAGATACGGTCACAACCTCAATCGAGCAAGACCAATATTTGATCAAGCTCTCGAGTCATTGACAACTACTATCCGCCCGAATGCAGAAAACACAGCGCTCATACGTGGTGTGCGGGAAGAGCTCAGTACCTTACTATCGCCTCCTAATGCCAACTACATTTCGGTACACATCCGACGGGGCGACAGCAAACCATCGTCCTGGAAATACACGCAATCCGGACCCGTACCTATCGAGGAATTCGTTGAATCAGTCAGCTCAACGTGGAAACGTTTGAAAATCCTGGATCCACAGTTTGTCTACGTTGCTTCTGATTCGCCTGCTGCGTTGAGTCAGTTCGACAAAGCAGCTGATGGTACCCGGACGTACTCCTTGAGCAAGAGCAGTAGAGAGGAGATTCGTGCGCTGGCGAGTCCAGATGAGTATGATCAGAGTGATTTCGATCAGATCTATTCTTTGGATGAACGGGTACAGCAGACGAGGGGCATGATCGTGGATCTAGCGCTTGTGAGCGGTCTCTGGAGTGATTCACAGAACGTACAGCCTCAGGCCGTCATTTGCACGATTCCGTAGGTGTTCTATCTACCCTGACGTTGTTAAGCTTACTTCATGTCGAATTACAGGTCTGCGGTCTGCAAACTTTCTGCAGTTGGCCTAGGTTGGGATGCAGCATTTGGGCAAGTTGATCAGATGGGGGAGCCGGACAAGGAGCAGAGGAGATGGGTAGAAATCGACGAGAAGGGGAGCATCATACCTGAATGGAGTGGATTTGATCTATTTTAGGATGGACAATGGACAAAACCACTGTATTTTTACGGATCAATATTCACTGAGCTTGAAAGCTATGATGCATTCGGTCCGATGAATGAGCTACGTCCAGCTACGTATACTCCATCTTTAAATTGATACAGAACCTTCGAGTTTGAGATCGTACACTGTGATCCGACCGAAAAAGTCAGAGCTCTCCTCAAAGGTAAGCTTCAAGCCATCCACTCCAGTGTCAGGTGCACCACTTAGATCAAATGTTTGTCGCCGATTCACGTCTTCCGGGTATATGTTGGTCAAGAATTTCCATCCCGCTGCCTCCTTGACTTGTATCGTACAACGACGACCGACAAAGCCACCTTGGAAGGTGATTGAGATTATTTTGGGTATCACTGGGGCTGGAAAAGCAAGTTGAATATATTGTGGAAGTCCCTAAGACGATCTCAGCATTTTACTCGGCCGCTACTAGAGTTCATACGTACCTGCTGAGACGTCCAACAAGTCTCTGGATTGTTATCGATCAGATGCTTCTTCCCTACAGATTTATCGAGCGTAGAACTAACTCTGCAGATGTCAAATTGGTCATTCAACTTTTAAAGAGAAAGGTTCAGCCACGGACTTGATCGTGGTTTCTGGCGTCAACAATGACACTATGTCAGAGAAGGCCATCGAAGAAAGTTAAAGGAGGGAGGGTGTGAGAAAGTCATGACTTCACTTTCGAATCACAGTGACAGCACTCTGCTGTAAGTACTGTACTAAAGGGTTGCTGAAGGGCCCATTTTTTCCGCTTTCCTCTCAAGTGATGGCCCTCCCTCGATGGCTTATTGAATCTCAGAATCATTCTCACATCGAGTTTGCGCTCAAGACCCTCAAACAACGAGAAGATGCACGTGCGCGGGCACGATTCGTATCATTACCACGAAAGTCGAGGGCGCTGCGCGCGGCGATCCAGAACATACCGAAATCATTTTCAGATTATTACGCTGTGGTAGCCGGAAACAAGGAGGAGAATCAGGATCGAAATCGATACGTGGATGTCGTGCCTTATGACAGAACACGAGTAGCTGTCAACGACTCAAGTTCAGGAGAGAGCTGCGAAGAGCGATATTGCAATGCCAACTGGGTTCTGGAACGATTTGGCGGAAAGTGGTGGATAGCATCGCAAGCACCCCTACCGAACACATCGCATACCTTCCTCAGTCTCATTGCAAAGCCAGTCACCCCTCCGTCATCCGTTTCTCAGGTCACCAGTCACATACGCACAGTCGTGCAGCTCACACAGAATCTGGAGGATGGACGACGGAAAGCACACCCCTATTTCCCAGATATGATTGGCGAATCTATGATCATACATCCCGAAGAGGGAGATCATGGGCCCGCTTTCGAGGTCAAACTTGTCAAACAAGAATCCATAGACGAGGCACGTTGTATCCAAAGCACTGTTTCGTTTGCACCGGTGGATCACGGTGCACCATCCATCACATTCCAGCATCTACTCTACCATGCCTGGCCAGATCGGGGTGTTCCAGAGCCTGAAGACCGCGATGGCTTACTCGCTTTTGCACGGCTGGTAGATAGAACGAATCGAGACACATCTAACTCAGATTCAACACTGACGCTGGATTCTGATCCGCCGATTATCGTTGGCTGCTCAGCAGGAATAGGCCGAACTGGTTCGTTCATTGCTCTATCGTCCTTGCTGAGAGCACACGAGGTTCTTCAGCCGCCGGCGAGACCTACGTCAGCTTCTGTATTGAAACCAACTCCTCTTGGGTTATTACCCGAAGCTCTACAAAATGATCTGGTCGTCCAGGAAGTTGATTCCCTGAGAGAACAGAGACCGGGAATGGTGCAAAGACCAGAGCAACTGGTCGTGATATACGAAATTCTCTCGGCTGCAATACAGTCGTCTATGGGATAGGGTGGAGGTACGTATGCAATCTTCTCGATGTAAATCTTCGTCTGTTAATTCTTTGTCTTACAGGGTTGTTGCATGATGATGTCCAAGTGTCGAGAAGATGTCGTTTCCTTGAATGGCAGAACCGTCCCATTCCCAAGGAAAAATTCTTGCTATCCTGAAGCCTTCATCATCATGACATCTCCCCGACAGATGGTAGCGGACTTGCACGGGCTCAATGAGATTGATTGATAACAAGCCTGTTCGGGTGCTTTAGAGCAGAATGGGTGTCACTTCCTATTCTCAAGCCGTACCAGCGATGATTCATCAGTCAATGTACTTTTACTTTGAGACATAGGCACATAGGCACTTACACAACCACTTCATCATTACTGTCGCGAAGCAAGAGCCTTAGCCGAGTTTGTGCATCTTGCTGTTGAGTAGGAATTGCGGTACATCATTCTCACAGTCATATCGCGACGAACGCGAGAAAGACGCGCTCCGGCGGTAATCGGGCCGATTTGTGTGGGGGAGATATAACCAAATCGAATTACCAACCATGTTGAGATTTTGCAGAATTCCTATACCATCTCGCTCTTACCTTCGACCCAGCATTTCTCGTAACAGAATTTCTCAGATTATCAATCACTTGGCCTCCCGGACGATCAATACCATGCCTGAACTGCCTTCTACTGTTGAAGCCATCGGAATCCGAAAGGCGAGCTTGTGGCCTGTGTCGATCTCTAGATAGTGTGTTGACGAGTCGGTTTCGCGACGATACGGGATCGGTTTACAGACAGGTGAATATGAAGTGATCGAGAAGATTACCTTGCCATTTCCGAAGGTCGAACCTGGACATTTGATTGTGAAGGTGAGCAAGGAATTCCGTGGAGATGGAGGAATTGTGATTCTGAATGTATGGAATAGGTGGAATACTTGGGAATCAATTTCATAGATACTTACTATCGGTGCGCAGCTCTACTCGATCCTGAAATTTACTTCTAACCCTGTGCTTACAGGCAAGGATTATACCCATACAAGGAATTCCCAGCCGTACTGGGGAAGGAAACGTCCGGGACTATTGTCGCCTTGCCCACTGATCCAGCTGTACTCAACGATCCTGGATATATCAAACAGAACTTCCAAGTTGGCGGGAAAGTTGCTTGCGTATGTATTCCCTTTTCCTACACGTCTCTTGCTTATTGACCGATCCTCTCTCGTCAGGATATTCTAGGCTCTCATCAGACATATATCTCCATTCCTTGGATCAAGGCGTATCCTGTCCAGCATGGTGTATCAACACGGGATGCCGCAGCTGCAATGCTGCAATGCCTGACCACAGTGACGTTTTTCGAAGAGGCGTATAAGGTGTCCAAGGGAGATATCATACTCATTCATACAGTTGCCGGAGGTCTCGGGCTACTCATGACGCAGCTAGCAAAGCATATTGGTGCTACAGTGATTGGGACGACGTCCACCAGGGAGAAAGCAGAGCTGGCCAAGCGACATGGTGCAGACCATGTTATTCTGTACCGCGAAGAGAACACTGTTGGAAGAGTACTGGAAATCACCAACGGCGAGGGCGTACACGCCGTCTTTGATGGTGTTGGGAAGGACACGTATGTCTCCGTCAGTGTCGCAAACGTGATAAAATGCTCACGTGCTTTCCCAGCTTTGACGGTAACTTTAAGCTGCTGAGGCGCAAAGGGACGTTAGTCTCTGTCGGGAATGCTTCAGGGGCCGTTCCTCCGTTCCCGCCCATCAAGCTCATGGAGAAAAACTTGAAACTTCTACGTCCTACGTGCGTATAACGAGGTGATGAAAAATTGATTCAACACTGATTACACCATTCAGGATGAACAACTACACTGTCACACCAGACGAAGTCCACTACTACGGCAACAAGGTGTTCGAGTTGATCTCCAGTGGTATTTTGAAAATCAATATTTGGAAAGAATACCCCTTCACAGCGGAAGGCGTGCAGCAGGCCCAACAGGATCTAGTAGGCGGGAAGACGACGGGGAAGTTGATTGTCAAAGTGCAAGATGCGTAATGGTACTTGATCGTGGAGTCTCCTGTGGAATGTACACATACTAGTCTAGTAGCAGCAACTGCGCCCGGAGCAAAGGGAAAACCGGTGTACATTATGTAATACCTTTGACTCGCTTTACTAGGCCTTGCGGTTGGCTCTTTGAGCGGTGGACTTGACCTCGTCCCACCAACATCATTTATCGGAAGTATTCGTCTGCTCAATAGAAAGCGGCAGTCCTGTGGATTTCTATTAAAACGCGCACGTTTTTGATCGTTTGTATGTGTTCCAATGACTCCCGTTTTATAATTGAGCTTGACGCCTCATTCTGGGATCAGCTCGATAGTATGGAGAAACAGGAATCTTCTCCAAAGGATAGCCCAAAGCAGCGACGACCTCTTCCAACTCCAGGCTCTCAACCGCCTCCTCAGCGACCCACGACCCCGATACCAGTTTCAACCTTTTACGGCGACGCGAAACCACCACCATTACCGAATCGACCCTCTGGTGTAGGATCCAGTTCTACGACTCTGTCATATGTACCAACAGCTTCGGCGACACCACCGGCATACAATTATTCCGCCTCGGGATCGGCGGATTATCGCGAACCAGAGCTTGTGAAGGATGAGAGGGTTGACAATGATGATGTGCCACCTCTGACTGAAGTCGATTGGAATCAGTGGAATACGCAGCCAAACTGGGATGGCGTTGACTGGAATACACAGTACGGGGGGAGTTCGTGGGGGGTGGACTGGTCGTCATCTCAAAATGACTCTGGAAGTCGAGTACGATTTGGCTGGGGTGCAGTGGCAGTACCTATCGACGACAGGAATGAATCAGAAGAGATAGCTTGGTGGGATCCAGCTGAACGGCAGAGACATGGGAGGCCTGGTCCAGGAATGCTGCCTCCCGTTCTGGCGGACGAGCTTCACGATCCAGAGCACACGCTTTACTCCGTGAATGTGACACCTCCGGATGTCTATCCTGAGCAGCCCCAAATCTCATCTTCCGAACAAAGCCAGAAGGGTACGCTTAACGCGCCTTCTACTTCATCATCCTCTCCTTCGCCATCTTCTTCCCTGCCGAATACAGTTAAACCTATACCACCACCAACTGCCGAAGAGGTTCGCACAGCCGTGCCTCATCCAAACGCGTACTACTGTCCCAAGGAGAATGCCTGGGTTATCCTTAGTTGGCGCTCCTCCTCTGTCATTCCGCCCCTCGCACTGTCATTCCAGAAATCGCAAAATCATCTATTACCCGATCAGACCAGACGCAAGCGTACGACCAATTGCATAGGAGACGAAGAGAACACCCTGGGCGGACCATCAAACAAGACACACCATTTCCACAAATACCCGAAAGCCGTCGACGCATTCAAGCTCACACCTCCATTCCGTGGCAACGAATGGGACGTTTCCGAAGCCAAGCAGAGGAAACGTGCAGGCACAATCGATCTCGTGAAAGATTTCGACTTGGAAAAGCTAAAGACACAAGTAGAAGAGGAGGAGGAAAGCCAGGAGGATGAGGGCATACTCTTGGATCTCTACATGTGTTGTCAGTGCTCTTTTTATTGTGTTGCGTCTGATATGCAGTCCGGCGTGATACCACTCGATATCTGGAAGGATTTCACACAAGAAAAGATGTCACATCCGCCAGTCGACAAGACGCCTGAAACTAGTTTGGTTGGAGGTTTGGAAACGCTCTTGATGTATGTTGAGTATTCGTTAGACTCAATTCATGACACTGAGCTCTTCGTTCAACTTAGGATGATAGAAAATGCCCTATGGAAGTCCGAAGTCCGTGCACTCCGCGTTAATAGTCAAAGCTTTCAGAGAAAAATAGGATGGAGTGACCCTGTGTCCGTGTCAATTTCGTTCAAGTACTTTTGATAAACACTCACATCATTCCCATAGCCGACGGATATTTGGTTGCCTTAATTTCATTCCAGACACAAACGATAGAGAGCCCGTCGTCCGTGCACCGCCATGCGATACTACTACGGTTCTCGGCAGAAATAACCGCGCCAAACTGCTGCGTGCTTGGGTTGAGATCGGTGCATGGATGACACATTTTAAGAAGACGAACGGTATGTTTCGTTGGAGATTGGTTGCCGAGATTTAATAGCTCACCAGTATCTCTAAAGACGTCATCACCAAGTTGAGGGAGAACACACCTCATAAACTGTGGGTTACCGTTGATCCTGCCAGAGAAATGTATCAGACCGCCATCGGCGCCCATCATGATCAGAGTAAGCAAGCTCAGGCTCTTGTTGGGCTCATTTTTGACTGCTGGAGCGACAGTTTCCCGAGGTAACTTGAACGACTCGTTATTGGAGCCTATGATGGCCGTGCACCGCTGCTTCCTAGAGCTTGGCCTCACTATCACATCTTATTCTGCTGGTATTTGCCGCCTCATCACTTATACCGTGCAGTCAACCTCACGATGACTCAGATATCCTTTCCTTCGCATATTTGGCGCAGTGCCGTTGTGATCCCGCTCAGACGATGGAATACTTCACCGCATTCTCCACGATTGTCAAGATCATGGAACAGGTGGCCAGTTGTCCCACTGAACTTCAGGAACTCATGATGATGGAACAATCTCGTCAACGGTTCACAGCTGAAGAGCTCCAGAGTGCAGCGGAGACACTCGGTTTCGGGTCGAATGGCGCTCTTCGGGTTGATTACGACAATGATATTGAAGACGAGTTCATTGAGAACGCTTGGAAGGAATGTATCAAGCGATCATGGACCGAAGCTGATCCCCGAACCCTGCAAAGAGCCGCAAATGACGCTCTTCGGATTGTTGCGGAAGCCAAAGGAAGTGTGGGACTCAAAGCCCTGTATGATAAAGGGAATAACAGTCTGATGCTGACGCCGGAAAGAGCATACGATGTGCTGGAGGTCCCCAGAGACATTGACGAAACAATGCTAATCACTATTTTTGGTATGAGGGTAAGTTATATATACTCTATACAACATGACGGCTCATGCTAACGAGTTGTTTTAGGTGGAGGAACAGCCTTCCCAAATAGAAAGGATGCAAGAGGCCCTTAACGTCATCGCAGAAGTTCGTGGCAGCGAGCGATTGCGGGAGTTTATTAGAACGTCCCGAGACCGTGAGTTGCCGATTGAAGAGATTCCATCCTCCGACTCAAAGGTTGTATTAGCTGGAGAGGCCATTACGGTCACACCTCCTGATTGGCCTCGAGGCTTGAATCAGCTCGGAAACACCTGTTATTTAAACTCTTTGCTTCAGGCAAGGCTTCCTCGTAACTGCGAATACTTATATTGACCGGCTTTTAGTATTTCTATACCATCAAAGACCTCCGAGAGGCAGTAATACCCTTAGGAAAGGTGGATTTGAAATCCATTGAAGAGGAAAAGTTCTCGGATGATGCGTTGACAAAGCATCGTGTTGGTGGTCGCCTTGTAACACGTCGCGAAGTTCAACGATCAAGGAAATGTACGTGATCTCTTCGCCTGTCCTTTGGTGTCTCTTAACTGTCTTTCAGTTGTCAACCATTTGGCGGACCTTTTCCGAAACCTCGAGCACAGCCAGGCCACTGCCATCACACCTGCCATCGAGCTAGCTAAGTTGGCACTCGTCACGTCAAAGGATGAAGAAGAGGATGAGGTCGACCAAGGGGGAACCGATGCATCGAATGATACAGACGCCACTTTAGTCGAGGATGGACCATCCAGATTCTCAATCGAACCAGAACGACAAACTTCTCCGCAGCCTCAATCACCTGGACCTTCACCTGGCTCCATTCTAGGCAAGAGGCCCCGGCGGGCTAGTGAAATGGACATTGATATCACGTTAGTTCCTCAGGAGAGTGCAAGTTCGCTACCTACCCAGTCAATATCCAGAGCCAATTCACTCCCGCAACCTCATACCGATTCGTCCAAGCTCGGGGAAAGTTCAACTCCGGTGTTGAGTGTTCCGGTTAAGGACATCGAAGTCCAAGATGTGGAGATGAAGGACGTTTCTCAGTCTGCCAAGAAAGTCCCGCCGCCTCTTCCGCCTCGCAAGACGCCTGTAAAGAACGACTCAGTCATGATGTTTGGTGAGAAATTGGCCTCAGTGTTTCGGATATCCGTATTGATGGCGCTACAGGGCGGCAACATGATGTTGCCGAATGTATGGACAATTGTATGTTCCAAATCGAGACGGCAATGCTGAAGTTCGACGAGGTGGTCGATACTCCAGACGAAGAGGATACGAACAGTATCGTCAAACAGTGAGCTCCGTCTACTTCTGTTTGCGCCTAGTCTGAACGTGCATGTAGTTTGTTCTACGGAAAGATACGACAACGTTTCGTTGAAACTACCAAAGGTCAACCAACAATTCACGCAAAGGAAGATCTCTTCTCGCATTTGCCCGTCAACGTTGCTGAGGACGGCTTTGATATCTACGATGGGCTAGGACGGTTCTTCGACGATGTGATTGAATATGAGGGTCAAAGGGTACCAATTGAAGTGTCATTGTTGAAGCTCCCACCATTGCTACAGATTCAGCTTCAGGTGCGTACCTGATCTTAAGAAAGCACCCATGTCTTATACGTACCCCAATTTAGCGCGTGCAATTCAACAGAGAAACCGTCCAGTCATGGAAATCGCAGGCTTACGTCAAGTTTGAGGAGACCATATACATGGATCGTTTTATGGATACGGCTGACCCCCAAAAGCGAAAACAGTCGAAAACTATTCAAGAAGATCTCCACGCATGCAGGGAACGTATTAGACTGCTCACTCAAGGAAAGGTTCGTATAAGCCTCCGTGTCATCCCAAATGGTACTCAGGCAACATCGCAGGATCCATCATTTGGCACTTCTCTTGAGAACACGAGCAAATTCTTATCCGAGAGCGCCGAAGTGCTGAAGTCTGCCGGCATCGATGTGGATCCCGAGCTTTCAGATCTTCTCTCGCAAGAGCAGAAGACTGTTCAATCGGAGATTGACCAACTCAGGACACGGATAGCCCAACAGAAAGCGACTTTGGAGGATATCTGGAAAGACGACAAGCGGGTTCCTTATGAATTAACTTCTGTATTCATCCATCGTGGAACTTCTCCCTCGTTCGGCCATTATTTCTTCTACTCGAGGAACCTTCCGTCAAACCCTGACGAATGGTTCAAATACAACGACTCCGATGTCAGTAAAATTGACAAGGAGGAAGTTTTGCAGGATACGACTGGCTCGACTGCGAATCCCTATTTAGTGAGTTTCAAGCTAAACCGCCTTTCGTTTGCTTATACTGTCATTTCAAGCTCGTCTTTGCACGGAAAGGCTCTCAAGTCGTGGACACTGTAAAGCGTTCAGACCTCGATAAAATAGTTGAAATTGACAATTGAAACGGACCCATTGTAATCTGTTAAGAGTATCTGACAACTGTTCATTATAGCTAGAACTGTATGGTAGTACTGCATTCATGTTCTTACAATCACTGCATCTCATGCAATCTGTATCCATATCATCAACCTTGCCAACTCAATGACGAATGGTGAGACTTGATGGATTACTCACGAAGCCTCAGGCTAGAGCCAGTATCAGAGTTTCGACCTCTCAGACTCCCATCATGTCTCCTCCAGTCAACGGTGTCCACTCTGACCTACAATCCACTGAGAACACCCAAGGAACCTCGAATACCGATCTCCAATCCATTGAAGCAGACCTAGCCCGCGTATCCTCCGTCCTTTCGCCTGGACATAATACCGACCCCGAACAGGAGCTCTCCGAAGCCAACGTTGTAGAACTCCTCCAACAACTCGATAACGCTGACGGCGCGATGACTGGAGTGGAGGAAAAGCTGAACAACGTCTTGGGTCAACTGGATAGTCTTCTTGCAGCGCTGGAGCGAAAGGATGGTAGTGGTGAAACAGACGAAAACTCGGTATCAGAGAACTGAGCTCAGGTCACCAAGGGGTACTGTCTTTGGTGAGTCACATTGCTCTATGCTCTAATGCGTATTTCTTACGGAAATGGTAGCAAACGATACCCTTGTATTGCGGAAGTGGGAGCGGAAGGACTAACGTGTCAGTTATCCTTCCTACGAAGTCAGAAGCAGCTACCGTTTGCGTATATAGAGCATGGATCCTTGCATCGTACGACATTTGCATAGGTGGAACAGCTCATATTTGCCAAGACGTCCTTCGTACCAGTGATACCACAAGTACAACCTACTGTACTACTAATACGACCGTAATCGATATCAGAGATGACTAGAAACCCAAGGTTCCTCCTGTTCGGCGTAGCCCAGAGTCTGTAACGAGTTTACAAAAGCGTTCCAGCTCTGGTCAGAAACGATGGGTGCCATGATATACTCCTGCACATCGAGCTTTGCAAGAAGACTCTCCAACTGAGGGAGAAGGGCCATTGCACAGTCAACCTCCATTCTGTGCTGATCTCCTCGAGAAATTCCAGCAGATTCACTATACCATGCAGGATCAAGTTTCATGACACTTGCAATGAAAAGGTCCAGGACGCGCTGGTCAATATTCGCAGCCATGGCAGATTCATAAGCAAGTCGGACGCCAATCGCCACCATCAGCGCCTGACATTGTGGAAGCGAGTGGTGTTCGAACTCGGGATCTCTGTGGCTGGTCGAAGACTTGAGGAACCACCGGAGCCCATTGATCGATGCCTGTTCGTGTTTGTACAGGACGCTAGTGGGATCAGTAGCAGGTGGTGGCTGAATCCTTCCCAGGATTATCTCGACTGCGAATCCTGTTGGAGTTTACGGTAAACACCTCATTGAAATGTAATATTTTGAGGCGACTCACGTATGGAGGTGACTAGAATGTCGCCCTCAGCTATGGCTCCACCCCTCAGGTCAGCCTGAATGTAAAGTACGTTGGGCCATCACAGGATTTGAGGATTGATATGCACGTACATGAATGACCGAAAGCTGGTTCACAGCGCTGAGCCCTTGTGCCCCACATCTATCTCCCAGCACTAATGGGATAGAAAGCGCAAACTGATATATAGTGGCTTTGAAGATACTCGCAATAAGATGCTGCCGGGAAATGTCTCCTTTTGCCTCCACGAACGATAAACGCGCTGTTTCCGTGTATGCCTGCATGACCAGGGTCTGAGCGATCGAAGTGAGGACCGGAATATACTGAGTACTGAAATTGATAATCGCTCTAGGCCTGCCGGTGAACGAGTCGGTGACTTTTCTTCGCAAATTGTAACGGCCGGCGATGTAACAGGAAACACGCATCCCAGAGAGTGCCGATGCTCCCATACAGAGAGTACCGCTGATAACTCGGAAAATGTTCTTGAAGAAAGCGGCACGGGCGTCTTTCTCTCTTTCGGGAGTGCCCAGGAGTGCTGTGGGCGGTAAGCGCACTTGCTTGAAGTAAGTCAGAGTGTGCTTGAAAGGACGTGATCCACCTGAATAATGTGTAAGCCATATGCTGCAACTGAAAATAGGGAAACGGAATACCGCGAGGAGGGAGTACTTTGCAGATTATGTTCCGATTCATATTATACCCATCACTCAAATGTACGACAAAAGGCCTGATGCCCCTGTCTTCCCCGTTGACAATTAGACGCGCGAAGACTACTGCTACAACGGGAATTCCACAAGGGCTTGTTGGAGGCATGTACCTGTTAAGCAACAAATGTTTCAGGCTTCATGTACCAACAATCGGTGTCACTGCACTCACTTGGCAGCCTCTGGAACTGGAGTATCTAGTAGGAAATCGCCGTTCGAGAGCATTACAGCCGTTGTCTCCATGTTAATAACATCGAGGCCGTGTCCGATTTCAGTCAGACAATATTGTCCCCTAGGTGAAAAAAAATAATGTTTGGTGAGTCGGAACAACGTAGACTTTGAAGACTTTTTACGAAATTTCAAATCGCAACAGCTTCTCCACTAACGCTGCAATATCCGGTCTGTCAGAGGCATATGTAGCGAGCGTCCCAGTGCATAGATTGTAGTGAATGTTGAGAAGAGTGAGGACTCCAGCGTCCTGTTAAAGTGAAAATGATGAGGCGATCGCATGAATAAAAAGGCAAATTTATGTACAATCGCATGAATGGGATCCGTCCTGATTTCTGTATATCAGAATCTAGCCACTGAACGAAAAGGGAAGAAACACACTGGAATGCCCAATACTTTTCCGACAAATTGAGGATATCATCTTTTGTGAGTTCTACAAATTCTTTTCGTGAGTGTGATCGATCGGTAAAAGAACAGAAATACTTACTGAACGCATTCACTATCGATCTGCACCGGTCATAGCTGAGCGAAATGTGCTGTTCAAAGGACAAATTCTCTGTACGGGTTCTCCAGAGGCTTGTACAGGCGAGTTCAGAGGTAGTCCTGGACATCGAGAGCCGTGAGTTAAGGTAGTGAGAATACAGAGAACGGCACGCTTGCCTGCTACTGTTTAAGGGTCTAGAAACCCCTGACAGGTTACATGCTTGTGTACTCGCATAACTATAAGTCGAAGCAACCTGGCCATGAGGTGAGGCACAGGTATCTATAGAATAGAAGAGTGACAGTCAAAATTCACGACCTCGGATGTCAAATAGCCCCGAAATGCACTTTATCCAAATGTTGTCCAGCTGTGTGAAAGCGAGAAACCAGAGCCGCAACTATTCGCTGTACCTCAGTGAACATCCCATACTCCCCTAAGTGTTCATTATCTGGTTAGGGAATGTAAAAACAACTGTACCACCTTTGTTCTTTCCGGGAAAGCTTTGGTTTCTTGACTTTCATCAGTCATCATTCTGGCTGTCAAAGTGATGTTGGTTTGAAGATACGCTTATTCTTGGATATCGGTTCGGACTACACCCAAAGGAACAGGAACAAGGCATTTGGCCTGAGATTGCGTTCTTTTTTCCGCAGTTCCAGCGCTGAGTCCCTAAATCTTTGGTTCGGTTGAAAACAGTGGTACTAAAATTGAACCGTGTCAACAAACCATGAGCAGATCTTTCCCCGAGACCAGTGGGCCCCATTCCAACACTAAGGCTACAGGATAGTGACATCTAATGTGGGTCCAAGAATGTGCTGGAGTGCGGGTAGGACGGATCTGCCGCTTGTGAAGATGGTGGTAATTACAGAGCGCTTATCTAATTTCACACAGCGTGAATAGCCGAGTCACTTACAGCCGTTTGCGGTTGTTTTATTTCAGTCGATCTGGGGCAAAGTGTCAATTTTTGTAAGTTCAACTAAAGTATTTTTTGAAGAGCACTGAATTAGTGTGAATTATAGACCTTTACTCCGGCTCTTCCTAAGTATAGGTAAACACAACACGGTAGTCTCGCTTCGATAACCAGGGTTCGGCGTGGTGACTCGTGAGACCGTCTAGGATGGAATTTTTCGCTCGGTAAACTGTAGCAATTGAATTAATGTCGAGGCCGTTGACGTTGAACAATCCTTGGTGCATGTTTGGAACGGTGAGAGGGAGGTGAGCTGTTTCATTGCAATCAAAGCACCATGTCGATATATCGCCTAACCGTCGGAATCCGGTATCGAGTTGAGGTGACCGAGTATAAAATTGTGGGACGATCAAATAAGCAAACGGAGACTTCGTATAAGGCTGGGCAGGAGGTGGATTTGGGTCGTAGAGGCCATAAGAGGGTGTGCGAGGAAGAGTTTGATTTGATGTAGGTTAGTTTCTGAATGACGACAAGAGAGCGAGTGTGAGCCGGAAGGAGACGATGAATTGACAAGCTATTCGATCCGCCAGGGCATCTGCGTGATTGAAGGCACCAGTCGCTGTAACAAATTCATCACCCGGGTTCTGTTCCTGGTTGTGAGGTAGGTTTGAGAGCAGAGAAAATTACTACTAACTGGTCGTTTGCGGAACAAGTGTCCCGAAGATATGAACGAACTGCAGAGGTCATGACCGTTGACGAGGAACCGGGACAGCAACGTGCAGTGCAGTTCAAGCAAGATCGTCTTCATCGCTTTCTCAGATTGCAGCAACTACGTTCATATCCATCATGAAAAGAATATCGGTTGCAAACAGGAAGTCGTCAACGGTGAAGAAATACAGGATGATATGTACTAGAGACCATCCTGATATCCATGAAGCGTTCGGAAACGGTCAGCATGTCCCTGATTAGAGACAGCTAGAGATCCAAGGTTCCCCATATTCGGCGTGGACGGGAGTCTGCAGTGAGTCCACGAAAGCATCCCAGCTCTGGTCAGAAACAATCGGTGCCATGATATATACACATCAAGGCTTGCGAGAAGATTCCAGTTCGAGTTCGGAGAGAAGAGCCACACCCTCCATTCTATGCTGGTCTCTTCGAGATATTCCGGCGACTGCATATACCGTGCAGAATCGAGCTTCATGGCACTAGCAACAAAAAGGTCCAAGATGTACCAGATCGCCACCATCAGAGCCTGGCATTGCGGGAGCATCTGACGTTCGAACTCGGGATTTCTGTGGCTGGAATAAGACTCGAGCAATTGCTGAAATTCGGTGGTTGATACCTGTTCGTGTCGCTAAAGCTAAAGAATGCTAGGATCACCTCCACTGCGAAGTTGTAGTGGATCGCCAGAAGGGTGCCGACTGAACCATCCTATCGGGAAAAGCTATCACAGACCGCATGCTTGCAAAAAGATACCAGGACAAAAATGAAATCACCACTGGTCTATGTCTGAGCATCGCTTTACGGAACGGGTTGGGGAGCAACTCACTGAAAAAGCCATTATCTAGGCGACAAATTAAGAACGTTGTCCGCAGTAAGTTCTGCAAAAGTCCTGCTCACGAATTACTGTAATTATGGAAAGGGTAAACGCCCACTGTTATTGTTCGTCACTGATATGCAGTGTTCATAGCTGAATGACAACTGTGGAACCGATCAACGAAGTTGCGTCTGCTGGAACAGTGTGGTCTCTCTCTCCAAGCGAGGGATCCTGCCCCTGGAGACATGAGAAGACTCGCTGTAGTGAACATCCCATTGGCGGAGGCGAAATTTAGGATACAAAAATAACGAGATGGTGGCACTTGTAACATCTAGCTAGGAGCGCTACAAGAAGCTTTTGGACCGCTTGAATGGTGTCTCGAACTGTCTTTATGTCTAGATTCAGATTAATGGTATCATCTTTTTCCAGAAAAAATTTAACATACGTACCACATGCCAAGTCGCTTACTGTCCCATAGAACTCTTGTAAAGCGCACTCCGAGGAAAGGTTATCCGATGGAAACACGAACTCATTTTGCCCGTTCCAGGAACGGATTACTGTCAGAGTATTTTTGGTGAATTGGTGTGAATGAACATGGTGGTACAGGACAAAGTCGCGGAGGGCGCTTATAGTTGCTTAAATAACGATGAAGTTGGGGATACGAACAGAGAAAAACCATCCAATACACCAGCAAAATCGACATTAAGATAGTTTATTGTACATACGTCTCACTTATACTGCAGAGAATACGAACGCCGTCAGCGGCCCCGGCTTGAACGACTCAAGTTTCCATCCAGTCTCCTTCCCAAGTTCAACGAAACCTTCCATCGTACGCTCCATGCCATTCATCAAGTTGAGCATCTGAATATCCACCATGGTGATAAAAGGTCCCGCAGCAAAATTGGAGAGAAGCGGTGGTGGTGCAGGTGGTCCAACCGGAACGCCTGGAATAGGCGAAGCCTCAGCGCAAGCATGAGGGACAACCATGTCAAAAAGAATGAGCTTCGTGTCATCGTTTGCGGATGCTCGTAAATTTCTAAGAATGTCTTGACTCTTGTTATTCGGCCAGTCGTGGAGTACCAGTCGGAGGAAGTAGACAGCAGCGTTTTTCTCGGCTTGGGGCTCGAAGAAGTTATGGACTGGAGGTGAGAGAATGATTTAGCAGCAGCAAGAATACGGTATCACTTGACGCACCTTGAAGTTTGACCTTTCCGCTGGGAACGGCATTGGGCGCCTCGCTCTCCCAGAACTTTTGTGCTTCGCTGATGACTGGTGGCAAATCTTGCACAACACAGGTTATCTGTGGGAATGCCTTGTGAAGAGCCAGCGTAACAGGACCCACTCCGCCTCCGACATCGACAACAACAGCACCTTCGTTGAGAGATGCCCAGTCGAAAGCTAAAAGGCATCGGCTCAGCTTTTACCAACCAGTGATGGTATTGGGAACAGACCCTCGATATAGATAGACGGCGGGAAACGCTCGCCTCCTCCTTTCATCGCGGTAGCGAAGCGACGTGGTCGCATTTCGTTTCCTGGTTGCTCCCACCATTGCCAGATCGATTCATTAACTCCGATAGACATGTTGAAGGGAGAGAGGTGTTCTTTGTGTCCACCCAGGAGATAAGATGAGAGGTATGGGCCTCCCTTCAGGGCTTCTCCGGCGCTGTGTGCAGATCAGTAGATCTCACACATAGATAAACCTATCGAACGTACACATGTCCAACAAATGCAGCGGCTGGAGAGTCATCGTATTGGGCTACAGGACTGTAAGATCATTGAGAACCGTCGCAAACAGAAAGGGTAACGTAAGGCGTACTTCTCGCGGATTTCGTGCAGAGGTGCTCTTTTCGTAAGGAGCGCGGAGGCACGATTGTGAGCAAAAACGTTTGGTTTGACTTCTCTGAAGATGTGGCGAGTGGCAAGGTATCGAAGAACTCTTGCTAGTTGAGGGCTTTCAATCCCGACTTCTTTCGCAATTTCGTCGACATGTAATCCCTGAAATAGTCAAATAAACATGAAAAGGAAATAATGGTTCAAATCATACTTCTGGACCTGCGCCGATCAGTACGTTCGCAACATGGGCCTCGTTAACCGTGTCCAATGCCGCGGACATGTAAAAGGCAGTCGCTGCTTCTTGAATGTTTTCCATAGGATGCCGAATGTTGGCGATGAGCTGAAGGGACGCAGCAATGACTGTCCTAATGGTCATTTCCAAGGCTGGATCATTGTCCAGAGGTCCCGGGGCGAACGGCACGTCGAGCGAAGGCACAGATGCACCCTTTTCCTTGTATGCAGACTCGATGGATCCGACGCCGTTCGAGATGATATCAACTAAAGCAGTTAGGGGGCTGGCCATATTGAAGATTTCGATGAACTCGACCGGAATAAGGCAACATTTTAAAGGCTGTGATGAAAGATCAATATCAAGTGATGTGTGACAATGTAACCGCTTTGTCCCCTTCTGTCTCCTTCACTCATCTTCACCCATCTTTCACGTGTGACATGCTAGTGTCGTTTTCTTCTTCCATTTCTGTAATTATTGACGTGTCAATCATCTCCATGTCTCATGATATTGCCTTTGAGTCTTAGTGGTTCGATGGGATTTGCTCAAACCGGCTGGCTCGCTCTCTTGATATCAAACTCTGTTGTGAGTAATACCTACAGTGTCCCTGCTTACTGATGATCTTTCCTACAGTAATTTTCGTCAAGGGTTCGATTTCAAATACCATCAGATAAATGGTTCAAGCAGTTTATGGACCATCTTTTGAACATGTATCCAACCACACCTCGCTCCATGAATTGAGAATTTATCCGTTCTAGAAGCTAAGCAGGACAATTTATTCTCCGTGACTAGACCACCGCTATTGGATCCTGAGCGGCATAGAACGCGAGATACGGTCAAAATTCTATGATCGATGTTCCCACTACCCTCCGAAGAAACCGACGTGTGTATGGGACCTACCGGTGTCTCCATTAGTGTGTACTTTGGTTTAATCACTTCTATTAATATCGACACCTAATCCTTCCAGAAATTTGAAGCAATTCTTTATCAGTCAATACAGGAATTCTAAGCGAAGATCCTACCAATGGTAAATGGGTCGTTGACGGGTATCAAGCCACAGAGGTACTACCCGTATAGTCATTGACTACACCGCTGAACAGAAAAAGTAGGAATCGCTTAGCCTCAAGGTCTAAATGTCTGGTGAGCCGGTTCATCATGAATGCAAAACACCTAATGCACCCTAAAAGCATTGCAAATTGGGAACCTTTACGTGCGATTCAGTAACATATGAGCTAACTTAGCTGAAGACAAGTAGCGCAGAATTCTCATGTTGTGCAATGGGCTAAACATGTTCCGTCTCAAGTGTCCATTTTAGTTTCCTTATAGGATATGTAACAAATGAACACTCGAAGGGCTTATAAGTTCACTGTCCATCAAAGGTATCTCCTCAAGACGAAATGGCGACACCTACTGATGCTACCGTATCCACTGTGACCTGGTATCGATGGGTCAGTGTTCGTTAATCAAGGAGGCCTTCCACTTATACCAATGTCCCACAGGTTAAACTTTCTAGATGCAACATATTTGCAGGTAGCATGCTGATATTTTGGCCCGTAGGTGAGCATGATTTTAGCATCGGGTGTCTCCTTATCTGAATATGTTCTCTCTCCTGTCTAGCATGGGCTGTTACAATGTCTGCCTACTCTCTGGCCTTACCACTGTCTGCTTATGCTTATCTCATGGTGTATGGTCTTTTCGGAGCGGCTGTCCTACACAGGTAAGTAACTCCAAGACAATCGCTACCCTGGCTGACGTCTCTTTAGTGGGTTTCATATGACTCTCCTGTATCCCCTTCTAAGCGTATATTCTTAGGTGCAGGATGCGTATGGAACGATATACTTGACCGAGACTTGGATAGGCTTGTCGGTAAGTTGCCACCAGTTTTCCGTGGACAGTTTTTGATGCGAAATATGGTTTGCAGAGCGCACCAAACATCGTCCCATAGCTTCCGGACAGGTCTCCGTTCCTGGAGCGCTGATATTCACTTTGATGCACTTGGTCGTCCTCATTGCATGCATCTGGCCATTCAACAAGTATGCGTAAGTCTTCCATATCCTCTTCGCTGTGTCTGTACATTGAACCCTCCAAAGCTGGTATATGGGCCTAGTGGCAATCTTTCCGCTCCCAGGCATATATCCCCTGATGAAACGGATTACCTATTGGCCCCAGGCATGGCTTGGTTGGGATCCCTAGCTTATCTCTCAGCCTCTCTACTAACGTACAATAGGGGTAGCTGTCAATTTCCCGGCCGCAGTTACCATCATGGCGCTTCGTCCGAACGCGACTATGTCCGCTGCCATGCTTGTGGTGGCAGGGTGGTGGTGAGTAAATATACGGAGCTTAATCAACAGCAATCATTGACATCCTGCGCTCGACTAGCTGGACACTTCATTATGGTTCGCCACTCCCGCGTGATGTTGTTCACATACTAACTTGCGTTACAGATACCATTTATGGCTCTCAGGACAAGAAAGACGACGTGAAAGCGGGAGTCAAGTCAACCGCTTTGTTATTCGGACAACATGCGCGTCCCATGCTATCGCTTTTCTCCTCTTTGATGGTATCTTGCCTCGCTATCGCAGGAATATTCAACCGTCAAGCGGCATGGTTCTTGGTCGTGAGTGTAGGTGGTGGTGCACTTCATTTCTTCTATCAAATCTTCAGCGTAAATACCGAAAGCCCTCAGAGCTGTTTGAAATTTGTGAGTCGTCACGTATGAACTTGGTTCTGTACTGCTGATTTGTTGCTCTCACAGTTCGAATCCAATGCATGGCAGCTCGGTGGAATCATATGGGCTGGATTATTCTTAGATTATTTGTTTGTGTGACAAAGATTGTACATACGATTTGTACCTTTTTTCAAATTTGAGTGTAATATGACAGCACATTGCGGGAGGTATGCGCCACGGCCATTTGGAATTTCTGACAACTAAGGTTAAACTAGGCGATGGAGGCACTAGTGTCACCGGGGATTTGCACCGGAAAGGAGCGGCAAGTTCAATGCGAGGATGGTTCCAAGAAAGGTGCTACCTCCGAGTCAAATCCATGGCAGTGACATGTGCCAACGTCCAGTATGAATGCATCGTATGTCCATTAATTCTTGGAGCAGTCCATGTAGAAATAATGTAATTCTCCCCAGCAATGCAACCCCGACACGTTATAAAGCGGACCCTGCCAACTGCACGTCATGACCAAATTCGGTACCTTTATTATTCCCACCAGTACCTTTATCATTTCCCCCTTCCCATTCCTTGACCATATTTATTAATCTACAACACACTGCTGAATTGTCATTCTGCCTCTGTGGTTTCACTGCTCTTTGCTCATAGGTGCGTATGTTTATCATTTGGCTGAGCTTGAGATAATAATAATTATCCCTCAGCTACCTCCCGGATACCTGCCTCTCATACAGAATTATCATTCTCCCCCACTTTGTGTTGATCTGATCCGCTAGGTGCGCACCTTTATTATTTGGCTCAGCTCGAGCTATTAATAATTGTCCCTCGGCTACCTCCTGGATACCACCTGCCTCTCAGGCTCGCATCGAATTATCATTCTCCCCGAACATTTCTATCCCGACCACTTTGGCAAATTATAATTCGACCTCATGCTTCCTCGGATTTCAGATATGTTGTGTACAAGTTATTTTTGAATGACACGGAATTATTAGCATTCACATACAGTACCCTGTCCCGGATACCTGTCAAATAATCATTCGACCTCAGCTGATACGACAATCCTGGAACTCTTTGCGCACGCTCTCTCATGAATTTTTTCCCCGGCATCCTAAGCCTCACGATCACAAGCAAAACTTCCTTATTTCATCAAACCTCACTTCTTGATATCTTAGGTATGCATTGTTGCCTGTTTTCATGGACTCAGTCTCATTATCATTCAGCATTTCTACTTACCCTGATCCTTCTACATGCTCGCTGCCATTCCTGAGTCTTTATGAGGTAATTTACTGAGTAGTCTTTACCTATTTACCTTCTATGTAACATCAAGATTCCACAAGCACTGAATAGACGCTTGGAATTGAACTATGTCCGGCTCATCAGAACTAGTGTTCAGGGAAGAACTTTTCTCATACATATCCACCATATTATTTGCAGACCTAGTAGATATTACCACTTGAGTTGGAGCATGGAAAAGGTCAAACTGAGTGCTCCCGGCGCTATTAGATCCTCAAATGAAAAAGTCAAGTGACATGCAAGCTCAGAATGGCTTTCGTTCACACTTTACTTATAACTTGTATCTCTTGACGGCCACAAAAGTTATCCCCCTGCACCAACAACAGAAAATCAACTGAATATCATCTCAAAAGCATCAGAATTTGTTTCAATACATACCTGCAGCCCATACTAAACCCTGCAGACGTTTATGGTACAATAGGATATCTGGAAATGCAGGCAATGATTGATGATCTCTCTAAAATTCTTGCCATAACAGGTAAGAGTCTTCCAAAAAAGGCAATTAATATTTCTAAATTTGACAACACTATGCAATGCTCGTCGATCTTTGCTGAGAGACCGAACTGTAGCCTAGTAGTCTGATGTTGTTCCGTTTGGCCAATGTTTACTGAGTGCTCAGTAGTAGAGGCTGCTATATTTGGAGTGTCGGTGAACGATAGCGCGCTAGTGAGGCTCATATTGCCTCGAGACTTCAGGGGAACTTTTCCATACCCAAAATAGTTTATATTATGAGATGTTATGTTGAGTAGCCATGAGTAAAGCGTAAAGTATAGTAAGAGTGAGGGATATGTATGTAGTCTGGGTCAGAATCTTCGTAAGGTAGCATTATGGCGGGGTATATATGTCTTCGGTGCCTCCAGGTTCCGGCGGGATCAGTACTACGCTAGGTAATAACTGTCAATTCAATGAAAGGATATGAAACGGACCTTCCAATCAACACTGTTACCTCCTTGTTGCCTGCCCAAGTGACGGTACCGACTAGCCTCCCACGGGCTGGGGAAAACATCAAAAAGGGTGCTTCAGGGGGCTCCTTGAAATATAGACTCGGATGATTCCGAGCCGAGCCAAGAACTGTACAGTCCGAAGAGAGTTAAAGTTCACGGAGGGCCGGGAAGATGATAATGGGAACTAGCAGGAGAGAGAATGGAATTGAGTGTGAATATTGACAGATTATAAATGGTACACGCACAGGTGACGGTGTCGAGAACAATGATGAGGGACTGCTGGGCGCCACTGGACGAATGATAATGTGGCATAGGGGTAATATTTGATGGTGCTGTGATAAAGTGTAAGCACAGAATGCGGGAGACATTGAGATGACAGGAATACGCACCACAGCCATAGAACACTACACTGCATGACAGAGGAAGGAACATGAAAGGAGGAAGTAAGGATCCAACCGTGGAAAACATCTGTAATGCGACTGCCGAATTTGGCATTGCTGGTGTTTCCCACTTATTATTCGCACCCAGGGCGAATTATTATTTGTTCCAAGGCAGGCTTGCAAAAAAGGATGAGAGAAATTATCATTCATCAAGGCCTTACAACATAGCGGGAACATTATAACGCGTCGGGGTTGCAAAGCTGGGGAGAATGAATAAAGTACTACATGGTATGCTGATTCTTGGAGTACCCGAAGCATGATAGAAGCGGTTGATCTTACTGGTTTCTGGCCTCAATTTTTGGGTCAGGTTCTTGCCGAGCAATCGACAGGCTTCATGCGTAATACCTAGCAGACTAAGCGGTCGTGAAGTAAGCAACGATACCTCTCAGGCATGCCCAGCCTCGTTATCAGCGGGATATGTACTTGGATCATGGACGGGGTCACACTCCCAGTGAGAAATGCTCTGACGCTTTCTGACGCCTTTTAACGTGTCTTCGCCTTTGGCAAATGAAAGAGTCAAGCCTCAAGTTGAACAAACACACGACTAGTACCACTGGCCGCCCCCCATTGTGATTGTAATCGCCGAGCACAATTGTTCTTATTTACAACTTCCTCCCATTGCTGTCCATGACGCCGCCGGATCCTTCTTTCTTCCCGACCACCACCATCCCTCAACCCTATGCTTTATGCCCTACTACTAGTACGCCTTACCTGCCAGCATTCATATTCCTCAATACGCCCTTTCCATGTTTTCTGCTTCGGCTTACTGACGCATTTTAGACTAGGAGTTGCTCTTGGACTTTCAAGCCAGTTGGAAAAACGCGAAAGAGAAAGGTTTTGAGTGTATCTGAGCGACTCGTCACGGTGAGCGTCACGGTGAGCGGCACGGTTCCCGTTGCTGATTATCTGATCACATTGGCGCGTTAATCAACGACCTCATCGTATCCAATCACCTCACGTTAAGGCAAGCAACAACACGACTTCGCAGGGAACCGCACTTCGGTTTAGGCAAGTTTGCAACCTCTCTTGACCTAGTTACCATGCTCATTGTTGGGTGTAGCAGATCCCGTAACGCCTAGGGTTGCTGGATAGCAGTGACGGCGGAAATGGACTTGTTGAGAATTGCCAGACGAGGAGATTATTACGTATACGGGATGGGCTGGGATAGACTCGTGCGACGGTCGACCACTGGGGACCGTAGAACTTGGAGTTGAACACAGTCACTTAGGTATACTCGGAATGCATCAGATTTTCTGACTATATCTGACGGAATCCCCTCCCCGCGCGCAGTGCCCCAATTAACCTTACCTAAATCCACCGGATTTCGTCGGTTACAGTCAGAAGTGTAACCTTTTATTGATGCTATCCGGTGTTATCCGATGGATTTTGAGGGTATCATGTTCCATTGGATATCGTCGGATACCATCAGCAGATTTCTCACTAGGGGGCCAAGCTTTACGATCAGTCGGTAAGCCCCGCTGTATAATATGTCTTAAGAAGGTTAGGCCTGTCACCTGCGTTGAGATGGACGCTATTACATCTAACGGGAAGAGAGGGAATTGACCATGGAACACCTGTGCGTGCAGTACGTGTGATATGGGCGCACTAAGCACTAAGCGCCAAGGAATGCCATATTGATCCTGACTCGTTGAGGCCATTGGTACTTAGTACTATACGGGAAAGCGGTAATTCAACCCCAAACATAAGTAGAGTTTCCCGAGTCCGTGAGACGCTCAAGTGGAGGCAACTGTTATTCAGGACTCAATATCGGCATCAATCGTAAAAGTACTCAAGCCCTCTTCCGAATCAATGAGGGACCAGGGTCAAGTCGAGCGAACTTATGCAGCCCGAAAAATTTCCGGCTCATAGATCTCAGATACCTGCGTCCCAACTGTCAGTCACGGTAGTCGACATTTTCGCAACACTTGCTCACTTCTATCCTTCAAATTCTGGACAGTACCAAGTATGATCCTTTTCGCTGTGTCCTCAGGATCCCTCAGGCCCGGGGAAATATCGGTGAGAACGGCATACAAAGACACCGAATCCCTTTCAACAGTGCATGCGTTGACGCTGTGGATTTGTCCAGATAAGCAGCCATTCTTTGCACTGTAAAAAGCCAAGATCGAAAGAATGTAACAGGAAGTCCTGGGATCCATGTATGAACACTTGCTCATAGCGCATGTCACACTTGGTTGTGCCGAGTTGCACGCAATGCTGGCAGGCCATGTCCCTTTCCCGCAACCTCGATGATCCGCCGTCCTAAGCTTCACTTTTACTCGTCCCATCAGGATTTTCCTTCCAGATTTCGTCTAAAGCTCCGAGACGAATATCCAAGGCTTTTCTTTGATGTGTCCTATTTTTGATCGTCGTGCTCGTCATCGTTAAATTTTGGCGGCGACAACTAAAAACCCGGAGCGTCCGGCAATCAAAATGTAATGTTCGAGCTTGACCTAGTCAGGTTTTGACTTCACAATCGAGCATCATACGTATACATCGCGAACCGGTTTCATGATTGGTTCAGTCTGGTTGACCGGTAGAATATGGATTCGAACCATTTACTATGGGGGACGTCCTGAAATGGGTCACCGGTGACTCAGGTCCGTGTTATTCTGCATTCTGTATCGCCTGTCCTTAGGATTTTAGTAGAGCTGATTATTCATAATCAAGGCTTCAAATGTGTATTAATGCAGATGAACCGGTTGCGTATCGATACCTGCCTTCACCATGCCCTGGAATGTTTTTATCACTCAACTAGCTATTCTGCTACTCATTCTCTCGCTCTGCATCGCTTCCTACCTTCGCCGTAATCGGAACCTACCGCCGGGACCGCGCGGTATCCCTATCCCTCTCATTGAAAATGTTCTTGACATGCCAACAGAGCATCCATGGATCCATTGGGGCTCTTATTTAGATACTTATGGTGCGCTGAGCTACTTGTCATTGCTGTGTCATCCCTTCACTATGTCTTAGGCCCAATCAGTTCCCTCAGAGTGATGGGGAAGACCGTTATCATTCTGAACTCATTGGATGTCTGCATAGATCTTCTGGAGAAGCGATCAAATGTTTATTCTGAGAGACCGACGCTGACGTTCGCAGGAGAGATGTACGTCCACGGCCCCATCAATTTTTTCGTCGTGTAACTCGACTTCTTGCATAGGGTTGGCTGGAATACACAGATGATTTTGTCACCATACGGAAATCGTTTTCGGGCAATTCGAAAGATGGTCTTCCGATGTGGTGGATCAAAATCAGCCGTCAAGTCATTCCAAGAAGCTCAGATACTCGAAATGCATTATTTCCTCGCGAAGACTGCAGAAAATCCCGACGATATCTTGCGTCATTTGCGGCGGTGAGCTCATCGATACTGTATTCGAGCTTCGTGAACGTATCTGAACCGCACCCCAGTTCCATAGGAGCTATCTACCTTCGCATGTCCCATGGTTATCGCGTTAACAGGGAAGAATCTGATCCGCTGGTGGACGTAGTTGAAAAGGCCGCATATGAGTTCTATCTTGCAACGAAACCGGGTGAGTGGATAGTAGATTTATTCCCCATTCGTGCGTATACTTCCACCTTGTGTGTCCTACTGCGATTTCATGGCTTTCTTAGTGAAGGATATCCCACAATGGGTACCACCATTCCTTCCGTTCCAATCAGCAGCGCGGAGGTTCAAGGACACGCTTCAACGTTCGCTCGATGTTCCTCATCAATTTGTTATTGACCAATTGGTATTTTCGTAATTCTTGGAAAGTGATGTGAACCTAAATATAAACCAGAAACGTGGAACAGCTCTGCCGTCGTTCACTTCCCAATTACTTGAAACAGTCGAGACAGAGGATGAAAAACACTTGATAAAATACGTGTCAAGCACGTTATATGCTGCCGGGTTGGACACCGTAAAGTTGCGCTCGATCTCATACGAAACTGAGCTAACGTAGATACAACAGATCTGCGCTACTTTGGGCACCTTTTTCCTCGCTATGCTCATATACCCGGATGTACAAGAGAAAGTTCAGAGCGAACTCGACAACGTCGTCGGCACTTCACGGTTGCCAAACTTTGATGATCGTGAGCGGTTACCATATCTTGCTGCGGTGCAAAAAGAGGTTTTGCGGTGGCACCCCGTCGGACCCATGGGTAGTGACTTGATGTGCAACGTTACTGCCGTTTGTGCTCACGTCTTAGTTTCAGGGATCCCTCATATGACCAATGCCGAGGATGTGTATCATGGCTACACGATTCCGAAGGACGCGGTTGTCCAGGCTAATATCTGGTCAGTTTTTGTTCCTTCCGTTGCATAGAGTCATACTGACAGCAATGCCTTCAGGCGAATCTCTCGTGACGCGGCTCTGTATCGGGATCCAGACGTGTTCAGACCTGAGCGGTTTCTAGGGGCAAACCCCGAGCAAGACCCGTACAGTTTCGTTTTTGGTTTCGGTGTGTCTACAAGTGCAGGAAGAATTGGTGCAGACTGACCGAGTGCACACATCGTCAGGTCGTAGGTCATGTCCTGGTCAAGAGCTCGCTCACGCCACCGTCTACATCTGCATAGCCATGTCTTTGGCTGTTTTCAATGTTACTAGACCTAAAGATGGGAACGGAATGGAGATTATTCCTCCTGCTGATTTTCTCTCAGGCACTGTTAGGTTGGTACCCCATCAATGACAAGACAAATTCTGATTCTTGGACTTTTAGCCACCCTAAGCCCTTCAGTTGCAATGTGGTTCCTCGTTCTGACGACGCACTTCGAATGATTAACACCATGGATATGGACCTCACCGCTGATGGGGGTAAACTCGACATGTCTGTAACTTATTTTTGATTGATTGTTGTACGGCGTTTTGCTCAAACCCGCACTATTTGTAACATTCCCGTGCATCTGCCACCTACCCAAGGCCGCCCATCAGAGCACATGAGACTCCACAATCATCATGGGTTTACTAGGTGGCCAGATCAAAAGTCCGATTCGGCCAACGTTCCCCCCTGGAGGTCGAAATTGCTTGTGACACCCTCGCTGTGCTTAACTAGCCTCCTTGCGTGGCGTACTGGAACAACATGGACTAGATTCTTGTTGTTCGGCGTTTTAATTGAGTCCGTGGCGTGCGTAAAAAGAATCATTGAAACTGCATAACCTCGTTGTTCGATCTTACCTACCGCCGCCCTCATCATGTCTGCACCACCATCAGGACCATCACTCCCTAAACCTGAAAGCATGTGAGTATTTGCACATTACTCCTCTATTGACCCCCATGTTTTGCTTAACTTTTTCTCTGTTACAGCACCGCTTCTTTGGTTGGTCTTCATTAGTGATTTTCGCCTTTCAAATTTTGATCCTCGGATCGGGATACCCGCAGCTACTAGGGGCCATGTTCAACTGGGCTCTTTGGGGTGTGCTGGGCTGCCAAACATGTAAGCCTCCCAAACTTTGTCGTTTTCCCCACTAATGTTCTTCATTCAGATTTATACCACATCTATTTCCCAAACGACAAGGCGGCTTTCAAGTATCTGAGTGAATACAACCACGCAATGTTTTCATCTTCTTTGCTAATGCTTCTCAGTCTACGGTGTCTTCCTCTTTGAGACAGCGCAGACTGCACTGAATACACATGATACATATATTTGGTTTTCAAGAGGATTCGGTGATTTCCTTAACTTCACAAAGGTGCTCACATCCCCCCTCAATACACCGATGATGGGTGCAGTCATTGCCTTGGTCGTTCAGCTATTTTACGCGCATCGTATTTGGACGTTGAGGAAGTCATGGTTATGGTTCTGCATGCTCTTAGTCGGGGTCAGCTCTTGATTCGTACATTCATCGGACATCAAGAACTTATTATTATTCTTTTTTAGATCACCCTAGCGCAAACAGGCGGAGCATTCTATGGAGGTATTCGGGTTGGTCCCCTTAATAAACCATGTAGTCTCATACTCAGCGAACCACAGGCCTTCCAAGCTGGAAGTTTTGTGAAAGCTCAGACAGACCCCTCGAACCGGCGTGCTGTATATGTGAGGTCTTTTCTAAGTGCCTGTGATGAACGGCTGATCATGTGTTATGTCCTTAGGTCTGGTTGATTGGGGAAGCTGTTGCAGATGTTCTGATCGCCGCGGCCATGGTCTATCTGGTGAGTACTGAATCTCACTGAACGCGCTTCAACTCTGGTTCACAAACACGGCATAGATGATCCTCAGAAGAGGACAAAGTCATCGTTTTCGATCTCATGGCATCTTGGCCAGAGTGGTCACAATTACCGTGGAGAGTAATTGCGCTACAGGTACGCTCCATCATCCTCCGTGTAGCCTGCAAATGTCAAGCGCCCTCAAAGCTTCCCTGGCTATCCTTTCTCTGATTATGTCCGCCGGAATTCCAGTGAGTCTCCAAGCTTGCCAACCTACTCATTCTCACCTTCGATCTCATAGGACACCAATTATTTCACATGCCCGTAAGTGCAGAGTTGTCGCACGACCTAGTGTCAAAGCCTTACCATCGATCCGAACAGTACGATTGTTATCGGCAAAGTGTTCGTCTCTTACACCTTGTAAACGTCAAAACTTGAAACTCATACCTCCTGTGCAGTTACGCCAACACTCTCCTCGTGTCCTTCAATAATCGTATTGTTCTCCGTAACCTTTCACAGATTGGTAGCCCCTCGTTTAGTTCGGGATCAAACATTGTTACATCCTCTCGCCTTCCACTGCAGAAGTCAACACCCTCCAGTGCGGGACGTGCCTTTGAGTCTGATACCATCACGTACACTGTCCACCGGTTCACGGAGACCGACTCCACCACGGAGAAAATGGATCACGAGCTGCAGGAGACGTCTGCGATGGTAAGCTGAACACGTCTCAAAGCAGGAGAAACTAATCCTTATTATTTGTAGAAGGGCTCACCAAGTCATCATGTCTAAATTATTCGATTGGATATCTATCACCTGTCATTCTAACACATTCATCCTGTCGGATTATTAATAGTGATCTACTTTATGAAGTTTAGCGGTTATTAGGGTTTCAGGAGTGAGTTAGTCTTAGCGAAGTTTGGAAGGCCGGTACGAATGTAGGTTGGATGCATGCGTATTCGCAACACTTGACCTTTTAGACCCTGTGAAGAAGGCCATTGTTCAGATAGAACGAAGATCGCAGCTACTAAGCTCCTAGGTTATGGTCAGTGGCACAAGTCCTTTTTGACTTGGCACTGCTCCCGGTGTCTGTCCATCCCGCGACTGATAAATGCACCTTGGATATCGATCATTTTGCAGCTGACCAATGGCTGGAGGACAAATCTTGTCATAAGTAGGAGTGGACGAATTGGTTCAAAGCAAAATCTCTTGTACGCTAAGGGTGACGACGCTCGTTGCCACAAGATCTAACACACACGGTGCCGCGGGCCGCGTTGTTCTGGAAAGAATACGAGTCTCATAGTAGTCCCTGTCTTTTAGGCAGCGTCTACTATCCACTAGAAGTTACTGACTATGATGGAAGTGATACACCGTCCTGCGCCGCTCGTTTCTTCTTTGCTCCCGTTCCCGAGCCACTGGTACCCGTCTTCTTCTTTTTTGACCGTACCACTTTCACAGGCTCTGGTGTACTCGCTCGAGTATCAGATTCTCCCGGAACGTCATACTGCGGAAAAGAAGATAGTCTTGAAGGTATCGGACTTGCGGTAGGTGTTATTTGGCGCGAAGTAGAACTGAATGTCGGTCGAGGTGATGGCACTGCCGCACCCTCAGGCATCTCACCTACCTTGTCGATAAAGTATGGCTCGGGAGTTGCCTGAGGTGACTCGTTCCGTAGCGTTGGTAAAGATGGTTGCGGACCTGTTTTCAGACTGAGTATTTATAGGTTATGCAGTCAGACCATGGAGCTGACCTGAGAACGTTGGCATGTCCTCCAACGTCACTACTGGTATCGAATCGATATCGTCTTGCGAGTACTTGTGTGGTGTGACAACTCGAGGTGCATTGTCCATGATGTAGTAAGGGTCGTCTTTCAGACGTTCTTGTCGTTCAGCTCGCCGCTAAGACATGTCAGCCTTGAACAAGACGCAGAAATATGAAGGATGCATACTAGCTCCCTTTCAGCCTTCTCCTCCGGAGTCTCTGTCTCCTGCGTAAGTGGTGTCAATATTACGGCACCAGTCATATCAAGCTCGTCCGCTTCTTCCCGTCTCTTCTTCCCATTCTTCGACTTGCTTCCGTTTACTTCTTTCCCTTTGCCTTTCCTGCCCTTCTTCACCTTCTTGTCTTCTTCAGCCTTCGGTTCTGCTACAATGGGTGGTGGTACAATCCAAGCATCCAGGTCTAAATCTTCAGGAATAGGCACGCTAGCTTGGGCCGTTTGTGCAACCGGATTGAGTACGTGGGATGAGAATAGTGGATGAATGAGGAAGAGTGATTTCGGAAAGTTTGGCTCCACGATCGGATCAAGAGATGTGCTAGCTAGAACGTCGCTCTTGGGTCGATGACTATTCAAATCGGTTTGTATGAAGTTGAAGAGTTGTACTGTATTGGCCGCCTGATCGCTCAGAGTTAGTGACATTTCGAGCAGGGTATAATATCGACGCACTCGCTCTTGCACCTCGATATGGGGGCTGCTTACAAACTCGCCGACTCGGGAAGCTATCATACCTACAATGTCTTTAACCTCCTGCAAGTCCTCTTCGCTCCATCTCTGTGCGATTTCTGCGGCCCAGAATCCAAAAATCTTCACGGCAGCTTGGATGTATACAACGATGATTTCAGGGTCAAGACTTGATATTTCCTCTCGTAATAGAAGAGGAATCAGCTTTTGTGGGTCTGTGAGCTCACTGCGGAACAGGTGTGAGTGACAGGCTGTCATGAAAGACACAGATCTTACCTGCAGTATTCACCACATATCCATGCAGCGGCCCACAGCACTTCCGAGCAACTACCCTCATCTTGAGCATTTCGGAGAATCGTGTCGTCGTTCAACAGTGTGTGCATAAGTTTCACTGCATAACGCCTGGCAGCTCTGACACGTCCCACAACATCCACCAATTGGTCTCGAATCTGAGCGCCTACATCCACATTCGCAACATGTGCAAGATCGACGAGTACGGATAGATACCATTCGAAGTTGGTGACGTTCTCGTAGGTGTCCAGTGAACACATACGAAGAATCCGTTGCGCCAAAATTAAACGGTAGGCAGGTGATTGGGAAGGCGAGACATGGGGTTTGTTGCTGCTGGGGGACGTGGGAACAGCGTGCTGAGCAAGGGATTGCGCAGCGGTAGGTAAGATGGTTGTGGTTGTCTCGGTTACAAGATGGGAAAGAATTTGTTGGACGATGGACTGAAGGTTACTCTGATCCACCATTGCAGAAACAAGGTCCAATGCCCGCATGCGAATACTGATATCCTGATCGTTGATGCTCGAAATGATGGTGTCTTGGTATTGAGCTACGAGATGGGGATGCGTCGGCACTATTTTGACCATTGCGAGGAGAGCGATATATTTCACTACAGCGCGCCGAAGATATCAGCTTGGATACACAAAAGAAGCTGTCGCACCCACAGTTCTGATCAGAATCTTCAATAAATGCGGCCAACTTTGACACGCACATTCTAGCCAAGGAGTCTCCTGAAGAACCTTGTAGCATCCCACCAGTAATGCATGTGTGTACACACTCATAAAGGAGGGAGATGGCTGGGGTTGTCGAGATGAGTTCTGTGATTGGCGGTTGAAGCTTCCTCACGAGTCGAGGCTCATGTGGCGATAAGGCGCCAAACTGGTGCGTTTCGCGTCAGAGCACTGAACAAGGTCAAGTGCAATTCGAGGCTCACAATTTTGATAATCTTGATGAGCATCCAGTTATTTGAAGATGTTGTCATTAAGTGAAATAAAGCCGGCGCCAGTGTTAAGTATTCTTCGGGGTTCCGCCGGACTAATTCACACAGTACGTTCGCGGTCGCAGCGACGACACCTATGCAGAGAATGAGCCTATTTGTCGAGTCATTTCGGACATACAAGCTTACCAGGGTCCGGGTCCTCCAATTTCTCCTTCATACGCGATACAGCATGCTGCAACACCTCCGGATACCTCTGGATAGCTTTGAACAAGGCTATCACAGCTCGTTTTCGTATGTGAGGCCTTGAATGATTCAACATTCTGATCAACTCGGGTGAGAGGTCTCTTGCGAGGTCTGGAGTAACGATGTTGGATATTCCGTTCAATGTGACAGAAACGTCTGCAGGATTAGACGTTAGATCCTGGAAAACAGTTGAAGCATGATGCCGGACAACTTGAACGTCAAAAGACATGCCTTCTTGAGTAGATTGGTCGTTAGCATGAGAACATCTGTATCTTGATCAAACGACTGGCCAGCTGCCAGATATCCGACGCTCTTCAGATGTATCCGGGGCGAAGACATGACCTCTACGACGTGAAATGAAGCCCAGCTCATGTCGTACCCCATCATGTCCAGCTATTCTCGGTTCCGTCAGCAATAATTGGGGGCCGAGGATGATTTAGGGACGCACATAAGTCAGTTTCATGACTGCACCAGCCTTCAGCTCCATATCATCACCTCTAATCTCTTGACGAATTTCCTCTATGGCCTTCGCGATGAACTTGGCCTCGTCCTTCCTATTTGCACGGAGTCCACGAATAAGATCTTGAAGCGTTCTTTCCCACATCGTTGCAGGCAAATATCCTAAGCTTTCCGGCTATTCTCGAAGGTCTTGGACCATGAATAAGATTGTGAAACCGGCGGGTATGACAGCCTACTGAGTTGACTGCGAGAAGGAGCTCACGCGCTTACGTCACCGACTGCGCTTTACTATGCTCGTGTTCTACGCAAGTCTCAACTTCCCTGTCACAAGCATTTCCGACGCTTTCCAACATTATCATAGATGCTTCAGAGCCAACGGTTTATCGGCTTTTCTCGGTGAAGTCTGATTTTTCTGAAGCGCGACTACTGACGTATGGACCCATATCCAGCTTTTCTAAATTGCTTTTGTTTTCACATGAGCCGTTTGGACCACACATCGTCCGAAAGCCGTCCCTGGAATCTGAGGCTAGTTCTTTAGCAGGGATAAGTTTCTCATGTACTTGTGTCATCTGCACATTATAGACCAGTCTTCCGATATTTTTACTTATGTGTGTTTGATAAGGTACTTCCCATGACGAGGAGATTCCCAGTCTAAAAGGACGCTTCGCACAATGTTATGAGACATACCATGTCCTCACCTCCAACCACGATCTACCTTAATGGCATTGACGCCATGGACGATCTTAACGGAAAAGATTCGATATCCGTCTATATGGATGATCATAGAGCCGAGGATGGAATTGTTGCGTTCAACGGCTCTGATCCTTCGCCTGGAACCACCAACAAATCGGCATTCGACCTTGGGGACTTCTGCATTGACGAACCACGCCCCATGAAGGTCGTCGTCATAGGTGCTGGATACTCAGGTGCGCATCTACAAAACCTTTTGTCTTCCTTCCGAGGGTGACTTCCAACTTACTAGGCATCACGGCCGGAATTCGGTAAGTAATGTCAATTCACCCTATTCAAGACGCCCTCGGTCAGCTTCGCCTAGCTTTCGCCAAAGAGTGAAAAATCTCGATTTAACTATATACGACAAGAATGCGGGGGTTGGTGGGACATGGTACTCCAACAAGTATCCCGTGGGTGGAAAATCCGCATATTCTGTTTCGCGTACGCTCATTTACTTGGAGTAGGGTTTGGCCTGCGATCTTCCTTCACACACGGTTCGTTTTGTTCAAATGTGGTTTAGAGCTCTTCAAACTTACCATTCTAGTAATAGTATCAGCTAACCTTTTCTGAGAACGTATGTCTGTGGTTCTATCTGTCTATTCTCTGCTAAGCCCTTCCTACAGCCGAACTGGTCTGCTTTCTATGCTCCAGGGCGCGAAATTCTGGAATACCTCGAATCTGTCGTTGACAAGTACAAGATCATGCCTTACATCAAGCTACAGCACTGTTTGACGTGCGCGAGATGGAATGAGGAAACAGGCAAATGGCATCTGACCATTCGACGGTCTGGACCAGGCGACACATCAGAGTTCGAGGATACTGCAGACGTTTTGTTTACTGCAATGGGGAGTTTAAGCCGCTGGAATTGGCCGGATATTGAAGGATTGTATGACTTTCGGGGAAAGATCATCCATAGTGCACAGTGGGAAACTGGAGAAGGCGATAGCGATCCTCACAGTAGCCGGGAAAATACTGTGAAAAGCTGGAGTGGTAAGAGAGTCGGTGTCATTGGTGTCGTGAGTTTCTCTTGACGGATTCAAACTCAATCACTACTAATCCGACGCATAGGGTTCGTCCGCAATACAGATCGTGGCGGCGCTCCAGCCCAAAGTTGGTCATCTGGTGAATTATGTCCGCGGGAAAACGTGGATATCACCTACGTTCGTACGAGAGATATTGGACCGGCTTTCAGACACGTCGGGTACTTCGGATAATTGTGAGTCTGCGCCTTTGAGACAGCTGTAGACACCCGGACGATTGACTTCCTCTCAAGATACATTCACCGAAGCTGACAAGGCACGTTTCAAGGATCCCGAATATTATCGGAAATTCAGACAAGAATTGGAGTCCGATCTGAATGTAGGCCCCATTACATTCGTAATCATCGAGTTCTGACGAGTTATTGCTCTTAGGCTGTATTCCCTGCCACCCTTCGGGAAAACCCCGGACAGGCAGACGCTAGAGTCTCATTCAGGGAGAATATGTTAAAGAAGCTTACTACCAAACCCTGGATTGCCGAACACAGTGAGTGAACTCATGTGGTGCATCCTTCGGAATTTCACTCCGATTCCACAGTAATACCAGACTTCCCGGTTGCATGTCGAAGACTCACACCGGGGCCTGGCTACCTGGAAGCTCTGTGCAAAGACAATGTGGGAACATTGATTCTCAATCATCTACATTTATATTCGTACTGATCTCATTCGATAGGTGGAATTTGTGTCGGAACTCATCAAACGAGTGACTCCGAACGGCATAGAGAATGTGGATGGAACTCACCGTGATCTTGACATCATTGTTTGTGCAACAGGTAAGCCGGTCCCGTTCAGAGATCTTATTATATACTCACAAATCACTGCGAAGGTTTTGATACATCTTATATTTATGATTTTCCGATCATTGGTCGTGACGGAGTCCACCTGAAAGATAAGTGGACGCCTCATCCAAGGACATACATGTCAGTTGCTGTGGATGGATTTCCAAATTGGTTCCAATCTCTGGGTCCCAATTCCGGAGTCGGTGCAGGCTCATTGCTTGTGATCGCCGAAAGAGAGGTGGAATACGCTGTGGCGGCTACCCTCAAGTTGCAAAGGGAACGGCTGAGAAGCATGGAAGTGAAAAAAGAAGCTGTCGATGACTTCGATCAGTACATTGATGTGAGTGCCAACAATTGAAACATACATATCTGATGTGACTACTTTGCAGTCGTTCTTCCCGAGAGTAAGTGTCAGGCCCCATTCTGTTCGCGTATAACTGATTAGTGAGCAGAGCGTCTTTGGAGCTAAATGTCGATCATGGTATAAAGCAGGGAAGGAAGATGGAAGGGTAATCGCTCTCTGGCCAGGTAAGATAGTTTGGCAGCCATTGTTCGGATACTGACTCTTGACGACGAGGCTCTGCCCTGCACTGTATTCACGCGTTAGAGCATCCCCGGTGGGAGGATTATAACTACCGGCCACTTGATAATAAGCCGAAGAATAGATTCTATTGGTTTGGCGAAGGTCAAACTTTTGCAGAGAAGGTCCCTGGTAGTAATTGTGAGCAATCCCGCTGGCACCTAAGTTGATATAGTGATTGATTACGTCTTTGATTTTTAGTGGCCTGGTATCTGGATCCCAAACACGTTGACATTCCACCTGGTGAGTTTTGCGTGATTTTCAGTGGCTGCGTGATTTTGATTCAGTTTTGGGTCGCTTTGCAGTGCCGGAGTAACCAGGAGACAATGAAGATGATCCAATGAACATGGTAGAGCGTCCATGTCTAGTTGGTACTGCGGAATACGAACATCTGAAGATTGGTTTTGACGACTTTCCCCTTAACCGATAACGAAATAGCTATTCTCACAGCCGTTTGATTCATATGCTATATGGAGTGCCACGGCAACATATTTATACTCTGGGGTGTAAGCAAGTTGAAGGTAAACCCTCCTGCCAACAGTAGAGTGTATCAACTCCCAGCGACACAATCCACGAAATAGCAGTGTTCGAATCACGTTCTACCCATCTGGTCGTGCAGCAACTCATGACTACTACTCTTTCTTATTTTAAAAACATCACCTTCGACGATCGAGACACAGCTCACCTCCAATATAACGAGTATTGGTTCACTACGGGTACCTGGAATGCAAGTAATGTTGGCCAGAGTGGAACTTTGTCTAGCTCCAACAGTTTCGAGGCAAATGTCACTTTCAGTATGTGGTATCTCCTATATAGACCATTCACAAGTAACTTATAGTGCTCGCAGATTTTCCTGGTGAAGTCGAGACGTTTCTTCGTTATTATAAGCTGACCGATTCGTGAACAGAACCTGCCAAAGGGTTCCACTACTATGGTATGCGTCGCGCTGGAGGGGGTCTATATGCGATTTGCGTAGACTGCGATCCTGGCGACCCCGACCCACATTTTGAAGACGTGGACGCCTTGGATCCTGATGACGATGGTCACAATGCCCCGGTTCGTTCCTTGCGACGTCTCAAATTTTCTGTCTATATGCGATTTGCGTAGACTGCGATCCTGGCGACCCCGACCCACATTTTGAAGACGTGGACGCCTTGGATCCTGATGACGATGGTCACAATGCCCCGGTTCGTTCCTTGCGACGTCTCAAATTTTCTTCACATCAACTTGAAACGACAGACTCTACTTTACTCCCGCAACTTTAACCCACCCGGACAACACGTTGTCATACTGAAGAACCGGAATGACACACGATTGATTCCGGGGGGAAAGTCACAGATCACAATCGACCGCTTTGAGCTTGAAGTGGCTGATGGAAACGTCACTGTCATTATGCAGAACATGCCTTCGAGCTCAGCTGAGCCGTCGGTGGCCATTGGCGAGAGGTCGGATAACGTCGGAGCTATAATTGGGATATCGGTGGGAGGATCTGCATTACTCGCGATTGTGATAGTGATAGGGCTATATTACTTGCGTCGCCAGTCGCGTCCCCCTCCTGAGCTCCCTCTCCCTCCAACCACACGAACAATTAACCCGACCAGGAGACGGAGATATCATCTGCCACGATACGCTTTCAGTTCGAGTTCCGCTAGTACGAGATCAAGTGACCTGGATACGATGTCCTTCACGATTCCTGCCAGCTTAATCAGTACGGAGAGGTGGGGCGGCGGTCGTGAAGATGCTGCAAGACGAGCTGCCCGTTCAACGACTACTTATACTGGATCCAGCACTGATGTCTACAGCACACGTACTACCACAACACGTGCTACCGCAACACGCTCTTGATGATGCATCAGGCATTCGGGTTCTGTTGATCTCTAGTGATGCTGGATCATAGACATCATTTAAAATTGTATTTCGGGTTTCGCACCACACGCATTACGCACAGCAGCATTGGTATTTGAATGAGGACAATTTGTAGGCATCGTTCCTGTCAGGCTGTACTTCGTGCTTCATATCAGCATGGGAAATCTAGAGGCAAAACTAAGGACTGCTGTGGGCCTCGATCAAAACATCTGGTCCCCATTCTTGGACGGTGCTGTGAATCCATCTATCCACAGAGACGTCACGGAGGGGTGCTTAATTGACTTCAATTTATTTGAGCCTAGTAAGTAATCAAGAACTCATCCACGAGGGTGTCCAATTTGATGCCACCCGAAGCTCTTTCGATGATTCATCAGCACCCTTGAGGCCTGAATTTTGAGGAATGAGGTGCTTTAAAGGAGGAGAGAACGTACTATGGAGAAGCACCCGCACAAAAGCTCGTTACTAAATTTCTTATTAAGAAGACCTGGTCGAGCCAGGTGACTTCGTTTGAAGCGTTTCTGCGTCGTTGCGAAGAGGCTTGAGCACGCTTATTGCCGAACCCCTTCTTACTACCATCCCCATGCGCTACCCACCCACTACCATATCCCTCAGTGCGACTTTCTCCAGCTTCGGCTTACTGATATATCCTAGATTAACGTCGCTGTCGAAAGTCATCTCAAAGTCATTCGGTCGGAGGAACGTGAAAGAGCGGGTGGAAAGAGAGGGAGGCATATTTGGGTGACTCGTCATGGTGAGTAGCATAGTCGTATCGATATCGTCGATTCCTCTTTATTGACGCGTTAATAACAATCTCGTAGGCGAGCATGACTACACGGGACATCATGCCGGTTCAGGCAAGTTCGAAATTGGATAACACTAATAATCATCATTCGTGGACAGGGCTGGTTGTTGTGGCGATCAGGGAAGAGCGTGGTCAGGGCGAAGGCTATTTGGGGCGATCAATGGCAAAGGGCTACTTACTACAAGTCCATGTACATAAAGGTATATTGTTGGAATACGTCAGAAACTCTATATCTGTTCGACCGTATCTGACGAAAACCTGAAACCCAGACCATCAACGAAACCAACTTGATCTGCATCTGTCTCAGGACCTGCGCAATTCACTGCTTTCCACATGTTGTGCATAGCATTGTACTGGCTCATAACGGGTGTTGCGAGGTGGTCATGCCAATTAAAGCTTAGATACAGAAATCCCAGTATAAAGTCGAGTGCTGAAGGTCTAGCCTAGGCGTATCGACTTCAGACTTTTGTGCCAAGTGCACAGTGCACTGCAGGACACTCTTTGGAGAGCAAGTTTTCACTATAGCCGTGCCTGCCACCTTGTGTACGACCAATGACTGTTACTTTTCTTTCTCACTTTAAAAACATCACCTTCGACGATCGAGACACAGCTCACCTCCAATATAACAAGTATTGGCTCACTACGGGTACTTGGAATGCAAGTAACGTTGGCCAAAGTGGAACTTTGTCTGGCGCCAACAATTTCAAAGCAAATGTCACTTTCGGTGGGTGGAGTCTTCCACATAAATGTTCATGAGTAAATGGTGTACTTGCAGATTTCCCTGGTGAGGTCGAAACTTTCTGGCTCTTTGTTATTGCGAGCTGACCAAATCGCGGACAGAACCTGCCAAAGGGTTCTATTACTATGGTTTGCGTCGCTCTGGAGGGGGTCTATATGGGATTTGCGTAGACTGCTTCACCCTTTGAAGACGTGGACGCCTTAGATCCTGATGACGATGGTTACAATGCCCCGGTTCGTTCCTTGTGACGTCTCGAATTTTCTTCACACCAACTTGAATATGACAGATCCTACTTTACTCCCGCACCTTTGATCAACCAGGACAACACTTCGTCGTACTGAAGAACCAGAATGACACACGGAAGGGGCAATCACAGATTACAATCGACCGCTTTGAGCTTGAAGTAGTCGATGATAGCGTCGTCACTATCATTACGCAGAACAAGCCTTCGAGCTCAGCTGGGCCATCAGATGCTGTAGACAAGAGGCCAGACAACGTCAGGGTTATAATTGGGATTTCGGTGGTAGGGTGTGCGTTACTCGTAGTTGTGATAACGATAGGGCTATATTACCTGCGTAGCAGAAGTCGAAGCACCAAGGCTATCTCTGAGGACAGCACTTTGATGCGTGAATCAGATTCTGCAACGCTCACCCCATTCAGTTTGAATTCCCCATCGCAAAAGACGAGGACGAAGCCAACCCACGCCTTATCGTCACCACAGTCCGCTGGTGCCGATGGAATTGGACCATCGTCTCTTGTTGCTGTCGCCCCGCGCACCCGTCGACGGCGGCACGAACGAAGAGCAGTTGATGCCAGACGTGTTGAGGAGCAGGAAGCGGAAGACGATGAACGGACGAATGGAAGTACCTTGCCGCCCGAATACGATAAGGTGTTTGGTCCCTGCTGAGCGAATAACACGGGATGTGGCGGCGCATACATTTACTACATCTTCATGAGCCACGTCTCTTAAAGGACTTCCTCCCGGGGTTCAGTGAAAAGGTCGCAATGCGATCCTCCGTTATAACAATGTGTGCGACACCAGCCCTCCTGCACCCAATATCCTACTCTTGAACGTCGAGTTGCTTTGGTGGGGCGAATTGCCGGTCAAAAGGGGTACAACAACTTCTATGAATTGCTACGGATACAGTATTGCTTTTCGAAGTATAAATACTGATGTGGTGCCTAACTCTATGAGTCTTGCTAAAAAGAGGGCAAGGAAAACCAATTAACGAACCTTCCCGGACTGAGGGACTGTCACGAGAGCATCAGAAGGAAATGCTCAATTCCCAAATCAGAAGCCAAAGGAGGAACACGGGGCCGAAACGGTGACTACGAGAAGAACCATATCGAAGACGATGAGTTGGTGGCAATGCCATCGCATTGTCCCTGATAAAGTAGAAAAAAAAAGGCCAACACTAGCTCTGCATTGCAAAATGGAGCGAAGACGGGTGAGAAAAGGGCAGATAGGACATAGACGTGACTGAACACACCACGAACTAAGCTCAAACCCAACCCAGACCGCCTCTGAGCAACAATCGCAACCTATTAGATGAATTCCCTTCTCCATATCATCTTCCGTGATTCTATAGATTCCGCCGCACCGGCAAGGATATCGCCAGGTGCCCCCAAGATCTCCGTCTTCCTCAAATTCTTCTAATGAAACGAGTTGGGCCGGCCTTGGCACAGCTACGGATCGCTGCTTCCCATATAGTATGGCATCGTATTGGGATCGTAAGACGGGAGATGAGAGGATATCATAGGCCTCCTTGATCGTTGCGATATCTAAGTTTGTTCTACAGGTCCCGTCTACTTTCTGAGCTTTATCAGGATGATGTTTCAGTAAAGCCCGATGATACGCTGCCTTTACTTCCTCTGCTGAAGAGGTTCTGGTGATGCGGAGAACCTCGTAGAGGTCGGGACGTGCGATATTGGAGTCCAGGTTGTAGGTGGGATGTTGACGGTGAAGGAGAACGAATTCCGCCGAGCCGTGGAATCATCAGACCATGCCGTCATTTCAATGGGTCGACTCACCTCAAGTTCTTGAGGGTCTCCCACAGCATAGGTAACGCATAAGTCTCCTCAAGACATCAAAATGGTTGTCACGGCCTCCTTCCTCTTTCCTTCCAGAGACCAGAACCGTTTTCCCGCTTTTTGAGCCTCAGAAAGTGAGTATGATGAGTATTTGTTCCCGTTGCACGCCGCTGACTGGCTCCCTTGATAGATATGTCCACCAGATTCAAAAACATCACTTTTGATGACCGAGACTCACGCCTTCAGTACAACGGGTTCTGGTTCAACACAGGCACATGGAATGCAAGTAGCGTGGGCCAAACTGGAACATTGTCTAGTTCTAACGATCCAGCGGCCAATATAACCTTCAGTACGTCTGCCAGTGAAAGTATCTTTAGTATCGATCATGCTAAAGGTAACTTTCCCTACAGACTTTCCTGGTAGGTGCAGAGCTCTTCGTGCCTTCTGACTGAAGGCTGAACCTGTCTTAGAGCCCGCTAACGCCTTTTACTATTACGGGATACCTCGCTCTCGCGGGGGCAGATATGCAATTTGCATTGACTGTGACCCTAATAACCCGAACTTCGTGTCCATTGATGGCGTTAACACTGCAGACGATGGTCGTAACCCACCGGTACGTTCTTTTTGGAATTTTGCCTTTCACGCGCTTTAACCTTGGGAAGGCAGGTTTTACTTTACTCTCAAGAGTTCAACATGGGTCAACACGTCGTTATATTGACAAACCAGCCCGACACGCGATTTCCAGACAACAACTCACAAATCACCATTGACCGTTTCGAGATCCAAGTCATTGACTCGACGCCAGTTGAAACCCTCACACCGTCTCAGTTACCCACAACTTCTTCCAGTTCGTCGTCCGGAACACCTCAAGCAACGTCAGGGAACTCTTCTACCAATGTGGGCGCGATAGCTGGGGGTGTGATTGGAGGATGTGCCGCAATACTTGCATTGATAGCCATAGCATTTTTCTTCTGGCGTCGTAGATATCGAAACACGACGGACAACACCAGCGAAGATCCTTCGATGCATGAGCCAAGGCGCGATGGAGAGCCTGTAGGGATCGCCCCATATATTTTGGGAACCTCTTCGCAAAATACCCTTGCAAATTCAGCAAGCATCACGGCTCTTGGTGCATCCAGCAGAAGGCCGAAGCATGCTCCGACCCCGTCGCTGTCCACCTATGTCAGCACCAGCTCGAGCGGACCATCATCTTCTGATGCTGGCACCTCAAGCACCTCAAGCTCCCGCCAACAGTGGCGACGAGAACGTCGTCGAGAACGTCGCCGGGAAGTTGATGCAGGGCGTATTGAGGAACATGATGATGATGGAGAGACCCTTCCCCCAGACTACGATCAAGTGTTTCGTCCACCCACCTCACCTCAGAACCTTTCGTCCACGTTGAGCGGGATCACAGGCAGCTCAGATAGTCGGGGTATTCCCCAGGCTCCCTTGAGCCCGCAAAGACGAAAGGAATAACACACGATGCATAGACCCATCGTCAGGGTTACTCCCAACGATGCGTTTGCGATGTATGAAAGAGATTAGGAACTGCATCTATTCGATTAGCATTTATATGTACGCTCCCCTTAACGGCAGAGTTCCATGAACCCAATCTAACAGTTCCTACCCATGCCAACTCGAGCCGAGGCGCTAACGGCACATTCATTTGATACGGAGTACTTCCTTTGAAACCTGAATGTCGATGATAGGGTATTCTTTGCGGAGATGGCGAGATGGAATGGAGGGAGTCTAGGGAAAGTCAGCATGCACAATGGTGGATGAATGAGATTGCTCAAGCGTACCTCTTCAAGTGCCGGGACTGACGATGATGGCCATGTCTCTTGCCATGACGTGAGGGGAATAGATGGCATTTGATCAGGAACCTTCTGAATCTGGCGACGTGCATTCAACCTGTACGGGTCATTAAGATAATGACTCCTGGGAGCTGCGATTACTCACGAGGCCAGAAAACAGTTCGAGAAGACTGAACCAGACCAGTGAGCTAGGTTCAGCACCAGGCAGGTAAAATTAAGGGACTTACTCCTTGACAAAAGGGCTAGAAGTCCCAGCCAGATCACTATCGACAATTTCAGAGTTTGACGGCATGATGTTGGGCGTTATCTTACGAGAATCTTCCATTGTCTGAAACTGTAAACTGATCCGTGAGATTCAAGGAGACCTGATGAAAAAGGTCAGGCCCACAGTAGCAAGAGTGACGAGAAAAGCGCCACTGGTGAGACTTGGGTTAGTTAGCCGTGATGTGATGTATTGAAGTGCTCTTGCCTGGCGATCAGTCCTGTTTCTGGGAAGAGAACCTCGACTCAACTAAGAAGAGGGGGAGAGAGAGACGCTGACACGTACGTATCGTCCATCTAGCGATACGGTGAATTATCATTGACGACCTGGCATTGTAATGAGAAAACCATCATTCCAGGTGGAGTACCGTTTACTGACCTCTGTATGCCTGTGCCGCGTCTTTGCCACAAGAAATACACAATGGTGCTGCTGATGATCGCATCCATGGATGCTCCAACAGATAGCTGAACCGTGACGAGCCAAGACCACCTATCCAAGAAGCGCCCGTCCACAATACCCAGCTTCTCCACTTGGACTGCAAGGAACACCCAGCCAGCGAATCGTATCCAGACGATGACAGCACCGGCTCCGACGAAATAAACGCTTTTCACACCCGCAAAGCGGTACACGCGATAGAGATAGAAAGACTGGGGATCCCGTGAGAAGGGTTCTCCAAGTGTAATCATAAGCAAGTACATACCTCAACGAGGGGGGTGATGACTGCGGTGAGGTAGACTGTTGCGACCAGTGCTGGAGGTTGTATCAAGAGGCCAAGAGGTTTACCCCACTCCGTTACAGTAAATCTGTACACTGTCTGCGAACCAGTAATATGACTTGCCAGTTCAATCAGCCTAGCAAGTTGGATGATTGAGAGGGAAAGCCTGAATGAGCAAGAGAGAAACTACCAAACGCCGGCAACCTAAACATGATGAAACTGAGAAACATATCAGTAACAAAGAGATTCACCACATACCAATAATTTCATAGCCAAAGGATCGTTGGGAAAGCTGGCGTTGAAGATGAATATGAGCTGGGGTTTCCGACACTTGGGGATGACACACCTGCGGTAAAAGTTATAGGCTTGGATTGTCACACATCCGAGCAAGAACGACGACACATTCACCGCAGCTTCGAGCGCGCCAATCGAGTAGTTGAGGTCTGGGTTAAGACTTACACGCATCGTTGAACGTTCAACACGACGGCAGGAAAGAAAAAAGGTTTCGGTAACTGTATCGTCAATAGAGAGGGAATAAGGATTGATGTTCTTCGGCAGTTTTGACGCCGCCATTCATTCCACCTGCTGAATTCATGGGAAGACGAAGCAGGGTACTGGGTTTTACGACGGAGCTGCCGCGAGATTCAAAATTAATAACAATGCCAATCAAACTCCTTCAAACCCCTTGAGGTATAGATGTTGCTATGCAATTTAGGCTGTTGTATTCATCTCCTAGAGCGCATACTTTTTTTCGTTATATTGTCCAGGCTTGGGAAGGGTCGACGTAACTAGATCCTGTGACTCATTCTATGAAGTATCTTCAAAGGAATCAGAAGTACGTCTTTGTGATGGGGTCACTAATACTGACCTTTCGAATCGGAGCCTGTGTTCTCCAATAATACTCAAGATATTGGTGGCGGTATTCCGGAGTTCTTGCGCGGCAATGATCACTGAGTTGTCTGCCATCGCGCCATATTGAGTCAATCGGGCTAAGGTCTGGGCGACATCCTAGAAAGCTTCCTACTAACAGTCCTTCGCAATGCTCCTCCCCCTAGGTGGTTGAGGGTAATTGTCTTAGAGAGACGAGAGGCATTTTTTGGGTCATTGTCGTTAACGCACCTATAAATCCGTTAATTGATCCTAAAAAGTCCATAGTCGGGATCAGAATTGGATTTGATGTCGCTCGCAAGTTCACTGTCGCAGAAGAGCTGAGTATGTGATGCGTTGTCTGGAAGGATGCTTAGTCATTCCCAGCACTAATTTTGATTTCCCACGTCCATACCCTTGCCCTCGACGTCAAAGGCATAAAAATGGAGGGTGATATGGAACCGTAAACCCCTTCTTCCTACTCATTTCTTGCGCGAATACCTGTGCAGCTGGCGACCTGCCACAAGCGTTCAACTACCCAAGTTCCATGCTGCCACCAGTCTAAGTCTTCGACAAAGAGGTTTTACGCGTCGCTAAGTATCGCGGCATATAGCGATCGAGTCAAACTGTTTCATTATGAACTGGCAAATCTAGTACTCGGATTTCGTACCGTTTCATCACAAAACGCAGGCCTGAGAGTACAACACTATCGTTTTCCTCATGAGTGTCCACAGTCGTATCATGATGAGAATCCTACGCTAACTCTAAAATACACGGCCCCAAATCGAATATTCGAAGATTTATTTTCCAGGCAAAAACTCGGACTGTTGCGAATCACTGCTTTCAGCCGGCGCGCCGACGGTAAGCTAGAGAACAAATATAAGGACCCTTTGCTTTTCATCACATTATCACATCTACCACCTTGAGTCTGGAACCACATCTAGCATGTCTAGTCCCCTATCCTCCATCGACTACTTTCAACTGTTTCCTACGCAATCTTCTGGCAAAGCACTCCCTCTTTTCTCGCTCGATCCAAAGGCGACCCAGAAGTTGGAGGACTCGCCACCTTGGCCACCCGTCGTGTCGACGCCGGGAAAGGCCCTAGGTGCCACTGCTACTCCTCAACCTGTGTGTCCTATTCAGCTTCCAATCCACTCCTCAAAGCTGATTTTCTTCAACAGCTCGAGGAGACCCAGGACAAGTCGAGGCGACGCGAGTTCTCTGACGAAGAGAGCAACCGGAGCGTGAACGTAAGTGATTCCGAGATGAAGCGACGCGTCCACAGCTCATATGTCGTACTATGTTCAGACCCCTCGTGGAGGTGCAACCAGATCCGCCCCAAAGGCTCCAATATACGTGATGGTCGACGTCAAGTCCCAGAACTGTGTCTCCGACTCGCTTTATCAGGAACTCGTTAGGGTCACAGACAATCACATCCTTGCTGGACTCGATCTGGACATGGCACATATCCGCTACAGCGAGCTGAAGGAACAGATGAAAGTCATCGAGTGGGAATTGAAGAAACTTGAACGACAATGGCCGGCCCTAATCGAGAGCCACGTCGCGTCAGACGCGCATCTGAAAGAGACATGTGGTCGCGTCGTTGAGGAAGGAGGGTCTCGTGGTTTCGCGCTTATCAATGGTGTTCAAAGGCACCGCTATACCAGTTTTGTCGGTCTCCCGCAATACATCCCTGTCAAGATGCGACTGCAGAGAATGGGATATGCGATCTAGAAATGTGCCTCAGTATCAGATTCCGTCGTTTCTTGTTTCTTGATTGCTCCAGAGGCGCAGTTGGCGCTCTTGCTACATGTATCATGAGTTATAATGGCATACTTACTGTACATCACGTATATTACACTCCAATGCATAGTATACTCTTGGAAGGAACTCGCAAAGAGACAAAACAACAAACTCCAGTGAATAACATCAGCACTCCGAATTATATCATACCTTCTCTTTGAGCGATCGCCACTGGTAGCTGTCTCACGGACGATGGCCGATTTGAGGATCTTGGAGGCGGTGCAGGACTACCTCTCAACGATCTCGAAGGTTGCTCCTTCACCGGCGTTTCAGCCTGAGGTGAGTCTGAACCAGAATGAGGTGGAGGTGTACGTGTTCTCTTAGGCTGAGGTGATGATAGTGCGGGTGGATAGGACGGTGAGGTCGCAGAGCTTGGCGTACGTGAGCGAGGCCCCGCAACATTGGGTGGTCGCAGCTGGGGTCTCGAGAACGAGGATCCTGTCGGTGTCGTATCTCTAGACGGGGAGGGTGCCCTGTCTGAGATTGCGATAGACAAGGTCGACGACGTCGGGGTTGCCGTAACTCTTTCTGTGCGACTCGTGTCTGTGGTTGGGCTTGAGCTGCTGGTATTGAAGGACGACACGGAGGAAGAAGTCGGTATTTTCCGATGTGATGTAGACTTCTGTAACGAATATCTCTGTAGCATTTCATGGCCAGCTGCTGTATACGACGTTGTTACGGGTTTCGGTGCTTCCTTGGGCTTCTCAATAAGTTGCTCATCCAGCAAGAAACGGAAGTCAAGACCGTATTCCTCGAGAAGCTGCAAAGAGAACCATAAGCACAAGAACGACTAAACCGTGATCGGCGCACCTTTTTGCTCAATGAATATGTTATTCTCATAGCTTCTTCGATGACCTTCGTTTCTACATCCCCCGTGTACACTTGATTCCTGAAGATCTCGGCATAATCCTCTACTTGACGCTTTGCCCAATCAATGAACACTGACAGATGCAACCTTGTAAGGGAAAACGCCAATCAAACTATAATCGGCTTCAACATACCACTCGCCACCTCATTCTCTTTGAAACTCGCCAAAAACCAGTCAGCAGTGTGTTTGATGCCGGTGAAATACACCATCGCCAGGTCCGCCACATATGCTCCGACATGACCTTCAAACTTGATTTTTCGAACAAGGTTATGCATCACTTGAGAGCGCATGTTTAGAAATGTGGCCCGTGCTGCGGCACCTGCACCCAACCGCAGCAACAGACTAATCAATTGCACTACGATAGTCTTGCGATTCGAGGGATGAGATAACGTCTCCAAAAGAGCCTCGGTGAGTTGGGCTGTGAGCAACGGCAGCTTTGCTGCGAGCGGAGGCGTTACAGCAAGTTTTGCTTTGCCTGAATGTATTATGAGTGTGAGGTATGATGAGATGATGGATTCGCTAAACCTTCTTCCACCAACTTCACAGCAGATTCCCACTCCTTCAGTGCAATCGCTACGTTGAGTTCGTCGGCCCATTCGCTAGTCCAGCGAGCATCACGTTCGGCTTTCTCTTTTGCATCATTAGCAGGTGAAGCTTCTCCTGCTCTGGCAGCCAGGTCAGCCATCCAATCCGCTGCAGAAGCACTGCGCTGTGTAAAGGTGTCAATGAACGAGACTGGCCAAGAGTCCTTGGACGTACATCTCCGCCAGACCAGAGCGTCTTCCGCCTTTCATGTTCACCTTCCCGCTCTTTCCGACGTTTTGCCGAGAGTTCTTCACCAACATGCCGCAACTGCGTCAATAAAGCCTTCTTCTCTGCAGGTGTTTCCGTCCTGTAGACATGCGTCAACTTTCCGTGTCTGATTTTGAATACGTTGGTCATGTCTGCAAAAGTCAATATCAGCAATAATCGGAGGAGATAGCTTCAACACCTTACTTGGCGAATCTTTCGTATCCAATACTAGCATCTCCTGCAAAGGCCAGCCTTTATCTGCGACTAGTTTGCCTTCTGAGACGCTTCCACTTCTCGAGATACTTTCCCCACCAGCTGCACCAGTCCTTCGTCGTTTCTTCGCCACCAAAACCATATCATCAAGGATGATGAATTTGACTTTGCCAACAACTTTGTACGTTGCAGCATTCAATGCCAAGACACCGTCCGCTTCACTGACAACATGTCTGCCAGGCGTCGTAGGGGCAAGTTTTGAAGAACCTTCCACTTGACTGTGAAGTTGCTGCATTTGATTGAAGTACATGATGCGAAGATCGGCAACAGAGGATCTTCTGTACGTGCTAAGTGTAGACGACGTGGTGGAGGTCGGGTCAGGGATGTGTAGTAGCGAAGGCATAGCTTTATATTCCGAAATTGATTCCTTGAGCTCCAGCATTTCATTCTCAAGTGTCGATATTTCTTTGGAAATGTTGACGAATTCTGCGTAGCTGCAGGACCGAAAAAGAAATGTTAGAACCATGATGAGTAAAAATCAATATATTACGCACTTTTTGAACACATTTTTCTGTAGTTCGGCGGAAGTATCATCTTTCGCTGACCGGAGTGATGACTGCAGCGACTTGATTTCAGCTTCTGTCGAATTAGCCAGCTTGGATTTGAGATATGCATCTGGGTCAAAGTCCGACTTGTCCAGTATCTTCTTATCGTCTTCAGATGAAGCCTTCTCCCTGGTATCTTTATCCTCTATGCTCTCGTATGCCTTGACAAGCTCCTCATCTCTCTCCCGAGGCGTCGTCTTTCTTGCACCCACTCCCACACCAATGGTGGGCATTGGCGGTACATTCAGCTCTGTTGGACTCGATATGTCTGCATAACGCATAGACATACGCTTCTTGATCTTGTCATCGACGCGAGATTTGCGTGCGTCGGCAGCTCGAGGTCGCGGAGTAGGTCCTGCGCCAGGTTTGGCTAGTTTCGTTTGCTGACGGGTTGATTTACGAGGGGCCTGAGAACGGCCGCTTCGGAGGGACTGCATGGTGTCGGAGAGGAATCTCGGACTGAGGCTCGAGCTGGTTGTGATATAAAGGAGAGGACGATTGGTGGCGGTGTTGAGCAACCGCGACTCACATCAAGTACTCATGGGCAGAGACTAAGCGGTGTGTTTGAAGAGTATGGTACATAATATATGGTACATCTTGTAAAGTAGAGAACAATGTCCAACACTAGCCAACTAAACCACCTCCATGGCCATGGAAGCATCACACTTCAATGAAGGCGATTCAGCCTTACTAAACTCTTGAGCCCTATTCAATAAATCTATCGCTCTCTGCCAAACATCAAATCTCCCCTGGTCCGCATCAAGACCCGACCTGTTGATAAGATGTGCCCGTCGAAGGAGCACAATCGCGTCTCTCCACATATCGAGTCGTCTATCGACAGGGGGAGGAAGCTTGCCAAGGTCCATGATGACAATTTTCATATCCTTCTGCGAAGCAATGCACACTCTTCCTGTACCCTCGTCCCAGGTAATGGCAGATACACCGTGGTTCGCAATACCGTTGTACGTGGGATCACACGCTTCAAAGGAGGTGTACAGCAACTTTGGCACAGGGTACCGCTCTTTGCCTAGAACAGGGACGAATAGCGACTCAACCTGCTTGTATGGTTCGTACGTATCAGGGGCATATCGAGGGTTGAAATACCGCCGCATGCTGAGAAGCTTGGGATTGCCTGAGCGATCATCACTAGGCGTAGTGTAGACTAACGACCGGTATATCCCAGGAATGACATGTGATTGGTTTGGCTCGCTGCGATGCACTGTCTGCGGAATCACAGCATCAAGGATGTAGTCCCACTTGCCGTCTTTCCAAACAGGAAAGATTTCGTAGTGGAGAAGGCCCTGAGGGAAGAAGGTACGAGCGTAGATAGAGATAGGGGAAAGAGGTGCCATGTCCTTGCGCTCGTAGAGCGAGGGAAGATCTGAGCCTCGAGAGACAACGGGATAATCCGAGATATGGAAACTAGCAACGTTCTTTCCCTCGATATAAACCCGGTCTTGGGCATTGACGGATGGTAGTTGATCATCGTTGAGAGCCCAAGCTTCAGTGGGAATATCGTAGATCTCAATGAGATGAAGGTCGGTGCGCTCGCTACGCAGTACGCTGGTTCGCACCGTGCGCACCACAAGGAGTTTGTTGATGTCCGGTAGTACTCGAATACCGCGTATCATATGAACCTAACGAAAGGGTGAGTCCTGAGATAAAAGGTAGAAAGGTTTGAAGGCTGACCAAATTTTGAAAGTTAGTATCCCTGCTCAACGACATGGCATAGCGCTTGGCAGCTGAGAGGTCGAACAACCTGATGATATTTCTTTCAGAATAAAGTGCATACGCGTGTCCATTGAATTCGAAAAGAGATGGGTGTTCGATGGGATGCTTGTTATCCAGTCGGTAGAAAACACACTGACAGGGGGGACCGAGACTAGCAACGCGAGCCTTGTGGGCTTTTGATTTTGGGTCCACAGTTGGATCTGACGTGAGCTCCAGAGATTCCAATGAGATATGGAGTATTTTCAAGTCATACACAAGCGGGAACGGGGGTTCCATATCGGTTGCCGCGGTGAAGTTGGCGGGATCCATCCTAAGTCAAATGTTCAGCACGTTACATGAAGAAGGCCACTGACCGAACTCACCCTTTATAATCACCATTTTCTGCTCTCCGTACACTGTACATGATCATGATACCCTGCTGGTATTCCCACGGCATGAACTTGGCCTGAATATTGTAGGCCTTGGACGGCAGTTCAAGCCTAGCCAGCGGTGCGTGCTCTAGACCACTTGGATGATCGAGACAGTATATCGAGAGCCAGTATCGATAACTGTGCGCATCTTTGATCGAAGCGACGAGGAAACGGCCTCCCGGAAGCAGCTTCATTTCCAGAACTTGCTGGAATGCAAACACTACCTCTTGGTGAGATAGCTTGGGATTGGGCTTACGCCAGTTATCGTCTGCTCGGACAGCCTTTGTTACAAGTTGCTCTATCTCAAAGTCGGTTGCCTCGAGTGTGTAGCGAAAATTGGGACGAATAGGTGGAATGGGGAGATTCAGCCGCTCTAGGAAATGCCGCCATATGAGGGGGTCGTGAGTGAGAAGGAAAAATGCCTTGTCGACCTACAATTTGTTCTCGAGTCAGAATATTTCAAGTTGAAATTCTATGACACCTACACGTCTCAAACGCATAATATCCTCGATAGAAAGGTAGGTGAAAATCTCGTCAATGATGAGCTCTATGGGTAGTCGATGAAAGTAGCATGGTGAATAACGCTTCCAGGCGTTGAGGGGAAGGGGCGGGATAAAATTGGAGATATCAGTCGGTACTGGCATTGAAGATGAAGTGAAGGAGCGAGCAATGCTTCTTGTTCAAGACCCATTGTGAATATATTCGTTTGAGGCCGTGACTGCTTTTAGTTCTTTTTGTGTTGCAAGTCCTAGGCGACGGCTAGAGCAACAAGCTGTTGTTGTTGTTGTATTCCATTCAGAGTACCGTGAGAATCGTATTGACAAATTTGGTATATCCTTTTCCCACTTTACTGTAACAACTCGTAAATATACCTTGGGTCATTTCATGATAGGAGACCTTCTAGTCCCGTCTTATCAACCCAAGAAGACCTGGAATGTTGACATATTCCACGGCATCATTCACGCTCTCAAGCTCAAGCTGTCATCGACCGCTTCTATGCCCAAATGATCGCGTCAAGGTACGCTATATATGAGCTGAGCTTCTGACAGTTCCTTTAATCCTCAAGGATGAAACAAGGAAAACTCAGATTCGACCTGTCGGCGAGCACAAAATCTTCACGCTCGACATCGCCTGCGAAGAGCGACAGGTCAGAATCTACCCGGTGCGTGCATTGTAAAAGTTCAAAAACATATCGTCTCATTAACGCAGGTTTGACCTTCACTTCCACTTTGTGAACGAACATGTTCGAAAGGGTTATCTGACTTGGGATGTGGTTTTACCGCATAATGCGAGAGTACTAGAGACGGGGACCGGAACAGGTATATGAACCGCTTCTGAAAACAAGGCTCCTGCTTAACACCCACAATTTTAGGTGCATGGCTCTTGAGCTTGGCCAAAGAATTGCCCAAGTCTGCCATCCTTTATGGGATTGACACGTCGAACAAGTTATTCCCAACCGAATGCCCTCCAAATGCACATTTCTATAAAGCACCAGCAACATCTCTTCCCCTAGAATGGACCTGCCAGTTCAACCTCGTCTCTCAATCATTCCAATTGATGAAACTCACCAAACAAGATTGGTGGGACACTTGCGACCACATTCAGCGAATTCTCAGACCAGAAGGCCACGTTCAATTCCTCGAACCAGCCTATGGGGACTGGGAATGCGAGCCAGGCTCCGCTCACGAAAAGGTCCAGACTATGTTAGTGTCCTTGGCGGACAAGAATAACCTCATGCTCGACATAACTACCGTGCTACCCCAGATTCTGAGCAATCTGAGGTTTCGTGATATACGGCTCATGTCGATTCGTGCTCCCATAGTATCTGAAGAGGACGATGACGACAACAGCGAAGGCATCAGAGTTCTCGTAAACTCTATTCGAACACTCAAAGGAGTCTTTCGAAAGAACTCATGGTTTGACGTTGTCGCTAGCGAAGCAGACTTTTACCATCTCATTTCGGATTGGGAGCAGGAATTATATGATGGACATTCCCAGTATTGTACGTACAGCGTTATTTGCGCTCAGAAATGAATCTCCTATCCCTTCACGTAAATGCCATGAACGAACGAACACCCTACACTTGACAAATAACGACCGAGAAATCGTCAGGCGCAGGGACTCGAATGGAACCTTTGCATCCACGACCCATTATCTTCCTCGTCGATCTCGCCAAGGACCTCGCCAACAATCTTGATCTATCGTTCCGAAGCACAATGCGCGCTCTTCCAGTCCCCCTCATCCCAGGCCCATGGCCGACACACCTCGCTCGCAAATTTCGTTATACGACAGGTTATATGACAGGCTGCAGGAATCAAATGAACGATAAGGGACGAATACAATCGTTCGCCTAGCCCTACAAGCTAGAACAGAATCCAAAGCTACGGCGTTAACCTCTCAGGCGCAATGCCTATGGTTGTTAAGGTTGACTACCTGAACGATTGGCACTACCTGGCACGGACGTTTTTCTCGTCCGTGGAAGTGTCCAGTGGTTCGATTGCCTGTTTCAAGGACACTTGCTGGAAGAAAACCTGTCTCCACTAGTGAAGGGCATACTAGGAATCCGACAGCTCGGGCTGTTGTCCTGCCATTAGTAAACTAGTTCCAAGGCTTCTCTGGAGCTCTTCAAGTTCATTCAAGCGTAGAGCCCTGTGAAATCGATAATCTTTCCGCTTGGGAAGATCCTTCATCCTCACTGCCCTTATTAGCGAAATTTTCCTCTAGACACCTGTGCGTACCACAAGCACCTTGTACCTGGAGGGAATTCGGATCCGGCGCCCGGCGCACGAGCTTAACCTATCAAGGTACCTCTTCAAGACGATAGCGATACAGCATGCTCTCAGGCTCACTCTGGAAGCACCTTCACAACGAATGCTTACGCGCTTACGTGTGGGAACTAATGATATACATCAAATTCCGTGGAACTCATTTTGACACATTCGGATAGCTCACGCAATCCGACAAGCCTCCAGGACATATTTAGCGCATCCAAGTTTTATACGTCCTCCTTTGGCTAACACTATCGAACATGTCCGAAAGCACTGGCGACGAGGAGCGTGAAAGGTAAGTTTTCACAATACTTGTCAACTTGGAGGGCTTTTTATCCGTTGCTTTGCAGATTGGAGAACCAGTTTTGGTATTATCGCAATCTCCATGGTCGTGGAAGTGTGTTTGATCCAAGTGTTACCATACCTGCAGACGGTTCCGTCCTGGATTCTGGCGCAGGCTCGGGCGCCTGGCTATTTCAGCTCTCCAAGGAACTGCCATCTACCGTCTCATTTTACGGAATAGATAAATCTCCTGCCCACATTTGCTCCGATTCAGTACCCAATAATATCACTTTCCTATCAGCTTCAGTCACGGCACTTCCGGAGGAATGGTCTTCCAAATTCGACCTCGTCTCACAAAGTTTTCTAATTGGATACCTTTCTCGTTCCCAAGCTTGGCCACTGGCCATAAAGGAACTGCATCGTGTTCTCAAACCTGGCGGACACATACAGTTACTCGAACCAGCCTCCCTCTTCCGCTACCGCAACATGTTGCGGGATAATCCAGCACCGCCGGAATCCGCTGCCCGAAAAATCCGTGATCTCATGCATGCCATCCAGAAGAAGTATGATCTTTTGGATAACTGTGCCGTTCAGATTCCCGAGATGCTTGCAAGTGCTGGTTTTCGGGACATCGCCTGCAGCATGAAGGAAGCTCCTCGAGTTGGTGCAGATTCTGGAAGTGGAGATTACGGTTCTGAACAACTCATGCGAGCCGTCAGACGCACAAAGAACGTTATTATGAAGAACGATGGTTTTGGGATTGTCAGGGATGCTGCAGAGTTTGATGCCTTGGTGGTGCGCTACCGAGATGAATGCGAGGAGAAAGGTTATCCTGCTGTGCAAGCCTGTCTAGTATGCGCCCAGAAATGACAAGAAATGTATTGTGTGATTAGACATTGTTTCCGCCTTAATTCCACTTGCATAAATTGCTGCCTATGAGGAAGCAAAGGCAAAGTGAAGAAGAAAAAGATTCACGTCCGTTGTTTTTCTTCCCTCAAGTCAGTCTAGCTCAAATTTTTGGCCGAACAGGACTTCTTCGCTCAAAAAGCGTGCCAGAATGTTTACCAGGACGCCAAACGTGCTATCCTTGATATTCCGACAGGATGAGTGTAGCAACAGACAATAAATACCAATCAAACACTCGTTCAGATCGATCAAAAGGATGTATTCTTCTTTTGGTTCTTGCAACTTCCGTGCTTAGACTCGAGCCCCCACGTCCCTCTGCAAACATCATGAAAATCAGCTCCTCACACTCAGAGATGCTCTATGTTTACCGTCGTAGGTGTTTCTTGCAGCTCATGCTCCATTTTTCCCATAGGAGAGTCGGTCTCTGTGAACCGCTCCACCGTATATGTGATGGCGCTAGAGTCAAATATACCTTTCGCGCTAGATGGTGTTGACCTGTGCCATGGAGGAGGAGAGGATGGAGTAGTGGTCGATCCCGTGCTGAATGAGAAACTCTGTGAAAGGTTGCGGAGGATGATTCGGTTGTTGAAGGATACGAGAAGTGTATTGGCGTAACTGCAAATGAGGCATTGAGTTTTCTTTCCTTTCAACGTCCAAAAGGTGCCAGAGACTAACATTTTGCCGAGAACAAGTGTGCTGTTCCGAGTCAGTTCAGTTGAAAGTTTTCGGGCTAGGTCCCGCATTATACTCACGGGCAGATAAAGTAATTGGTGTTCTGGAGCCAAATATGAGCCTTGATTAGGTCGGGGAAGATACTGAAAGTTACCGGGTCAAAAGCAAATAGAATCAAAGAGAGGATAGCCAGCGAAGCTGTAACACTGGTTAATAGATGCAGAACATGCCGAGGACGATGAAAGTAACCCGTAGCACAATTGCTTTCCACGGTAATGATGACCACCCGAGCCAAAATGCCATAAGACTGGAACTGATGGTTTTGTCCTTGGTTGAGGATCATCTATATCACACTTATGAATGATAGTTCGAGTGTTTATTCGTATTCAGGCTCACTAGGTAGACCATAGCCGCGGCGATCAGAGCATCTGCAACTGCTTCACCGATGAGCCATACCTGAGAACATGGTCAGCCATCCAACGCAAAGCCTGCATGTAGAACGGGTCTCACGTATACACCATGCCGGTTCGAAGCGTCTGTCTGCACTAGAAAATTTCCGGCTCGAAGGGCCTGTCATCACGTTGAGGATAAGACTTTTGATGCAGGTTTCAGAATTGGACCAACCTGAATTCCTCCATGGAATGCTGCACCTGTTTGCGCCAGGGTAATCTAAAGAATTTTAAGTCTTTGGTGACTGATAACATCCAGATCAAAGACTAACTGCAACCAGAAAGACACAAAACCAAAGCCATGACTTTCTCAATGTCCAGATGCGATGCGTGTAGAACAATTGAACAATCAGGGCAATGATTGCACCCATCATTGGTGTGTTCAAAGGGGACGTGAGCACCTTTGTGAGGTTTAAGAAGTCGCCGAATCCTTTCGAGAGCCAGATGTATGTGTCGTGTGCGGTCATCGCACTCTGGGCAGTCTCAAAGAGGAAGACTCCGTAGACTTCAAGATCGTCAGCCTAAGGGATAAAGACGACACGTAGTTTTATTCACCCAGACACTTGAAAGCTGCCTTGTCATTGGGAAAATAAATGTGATACAAATCTATGATGAAACAGAAGTGTTAGCGAAAAGATGACTCGGTTCGAGCAGGCTCACGCTAGACTTACACGTTTGGCAGCCTAGCACACCCAGAAGTGCCCAGTTGAACAGGGCCCCTAGTAGCTACAGGCAGATCAGATGAAGCCTCAGAAGACGGAAGCAATCAATGGAGACCAACCACGGAAGCGGTGCTATAGGACAAAGTCAGCGTGAAAGTCGAGAAGGTTTTAGTATACTCACATGCTTTCAGGTTCAGGTAATGGTGGTCCTGACGGTGGTGCAGACATAATAAGGATGAGAACAGAGGAAGTTGAACATTGAAGTCATGTTTCAGCCAGTCTACTTATGTCCAGATGGAAACAATCAAAGTTAGGGTGTCAACGGCGCACAGATTTAGTCAAGGTCATGCCAGTATGTCAGGTACAAGTACACCAGTACGCTCACAGCGAAGGACCATGAGTAATTCAAGACGAAAAGGAACGCTGGCCGGATCGTACCTTTGATCCAATCAACTAGGTACGCTCATGATGCTGTACCAGCTGGCACATTCTTGGCCATTGTACTATGGGGGTTGAAATTTGATGCGCTACGATAGCTGACAGATGTCGGAGAGAGCGGGCAGCTAAGTTTATCACGTGTCAGGTAATTTCTATCCATGAACTCGACAGGACGCCATCGCACAGCTTTTCCTGCATCACAACGAGCATTGAAGTCGCTGATCTTCGTCAAAACCGGCAATCGTGAAGGACAACATTGTCGAGTTCACTCAGAACCTTCTACATCCGGGCATGTGGCTATAGCAAGGGAAAGGCGCCCAGAGTACCATGAATCTGTCATATTTACATTAGTCCAAGTGCGTAAGAGGGTCAATACACCCCACAGTACCCAACTCAAGACACCTATGGTGCCCAGGTAAAACGTCATAGTAGAAGGCACGGTCCGGGTGGATCTAAAAAGGAAAGCGACTCGGGAAGGATGGCTGACGCGGCTTGGAGGTTTCTGAGAGGAAGATATCAGCGTATTTGAGAAGATAAAATATAGATATTCGCGTACAGGCTTTTGATGCGGAAATCGTTCTACTATGACGTTTTACCTGGGCACCATAGGTGCTCAAGAGCGTATACGTGCTTGCGCATATTTTATTAATTGACTCTCTTCCTCCGTCTCGACCGCTTTAAGTGATTATAGACATAAAACGATCACTGGAGTTTTTTTCTTGAACGCCTGCGTCGTACATCATAAAAGAAGAGTTGTGGAATTTTAGAACGCAAGGTGAACATACGAACGGATATGAAATGCTCGTCCCCCATTCGGCTGGCACCGTTGCGAAATAGAACGCAAGTCTCGTAAATGATCTTTTCGATTGTATCTACCAGTAGGTCGATTCTTCCCTGCTTGGCTAGTAGAACGCCCATGGTGTGATGATTAAGGGGGATATCTAGCGGCCACCGGAACGACAACATAGCGAGTCTAACGGCCGTTGTCAGTCAGCGAATGAAGGCAATGCATGATATTGACACGAACCTGAAACGATTGCAGTCTATGCAGCTCAATGCTTTACCAGTTCAGAACAGTCGTAACCCGAAATGAACTGGTGATATGACGAAAGTGGTTGTGGTGAGAACTTTTCTATGTACCACATTGACGATTCCCGCACAACTTGACCATCTGCCCATTCTCTACCTCCTAGTGCAATAACGCCACAACGAAAAATGATTATACAGCGATACGGCTACTAGTTTCATCCATCAAGCCACATGTGCGGCCACCACCTCGCTTTCGACGTGGATGAGAAGATCTGGTTTTCCCTTTACTCATTCGGACATCTCACATATTCTAGCGAACTCTCTCAAGTATGAAGCACGAGGCTCAAATCATCTTTGCCTGCAATGTCAAACCAACAGCGATCCAGTGCAACCACTTATTTCATTCAAAGTAGCGGCGAGGAAGTGCGTGAAAGGTTCTTTTTCATCCCATCTTTGCTTTGCCACTGTTCATGAGATAACGCTTTAGGCTGGATAAACAATTTTGGTATTATCGAAACCATCACGGTCTCGACAGTATATTCAACCTAAATGCCACCATACCTCCGGATGGTGCTGTCCTCGATTCAGGTGCAGGTTCGGGAGCATGGCCGCTGCAATTCTCAAAGGAGGTCCTATCCACCGTCTCCGTCTACGGAATAGATCTATCGTCCACTCAATTTCGCTTCGACTCGGCACCAGATAATGTCACCTTCCTATCAGCCCCCGCCACAGCTCTCCCAAGTGAATGGATCTCCAAGTTCGACCTCGTCTCGCAGTCTCTCCTCATCGGATCTCTCTCGGCCTCGGATTGGCCTGCGGCCATGCTAGAGCTGTATCGCGTTCTCAAACATGGCGGATACATTCAACTTCTAGATCTCACATCCTTCTCCTACCTCAATCACCTGCCATTTGACCTCGCACCAGGCACTGCTGCTCAAACATTTTGCGATCTGAGGCATGCTATTCAGATGAAGTACGATTATCTGGATAACTATACCACTCGGATCCCCCAGATCCTAGCAGACGCTGGCTTTCGCAATATTTCTTGTGAAGTGAAAGAAGCGCCTCGCCTGGGCGCGAAGTATGGAGGAGGAGAATATGGTTCATATGGGTTGAGCATTCTTATAGCTAATCTCAAAGTAATGAAAGGTATCGTTCTCATGAACGATGGATTTGGGATTATCAAAGATGCGGCCGACTTTGATGATATGGTGGAGCGTTACCGAGATGAGAGCGAGGAGCAGGGGTTCCCGGCTATGGAGCTTTGTGTCGTGTGCGCGCAGAAATGATTGAGTCTACGCATGTACATGCTTTGAAAAAGGGTCCCGACAGAAATCATCATTCGTCCTTCACCATGTTTAAGTTGCAACCGATGTCGTGATTAAATGACGGCTTTCAAGTGGTCGACCAGTCAGCTTACCCGCTTTAAGGGCGGTCTAGAATAAAAAAGTCGGAACACTTATCACACATTGACGGTGCCAACCTCAAACCGTCCAGCTCAAGGTATCACATTAAAGCCACTGGCGAAGGGAACGCAAAACATTTCGCTGCACAGTTTTCCGTCGGAGAAATATGTCATTTGGATGGCTGTCAGAAAAGGGTGTTTGAGAAACGCCATTTACGATGTGAAAATAACGTCTCGAAGAACACGGGTAATGTGAAGAGCGACAAGTTTGAGGATGCAGCTAGGAGTGTCGCTGTTACCGAGAAGAGCGAGGATATCCAACCATAGATTCTGCGTTGTAAGGTGGTACATATCAATATTAATTAATAGATCCAACTGAATAAACTTGAATAGGTGCGCCATAAAACCGATAACCTTGAACTCTGGCACCTAGAGCTCATGGTAGTAACCAAGGCTGAGTGACCGGTTTATTCGACTGATAGCCTTGTCGCACCGCCCGAGTAATTGTGCCTTCCCACCTGGCTAGCCACTCCTCCTCTGTGGTACCTCGACGAAGGACCCGTCGGCCATCTCTTGTGATCTTCACTTTGTTAGTTTGAGCTTCAGTTGCGTACTGAGACTCGTCATAGCCAGGTGGAGGTAGCTTCGGATTGGATGACTCTTCAACCTCAAGCGGAGTGGGTGCGAAAGGCTCATAGCGCGTAATCGCCGATGCACCACCGCAGACTTCCCATCTGCCGCCACCCTTCCTGTGGAATCGCTTGAACAGCCAGATAAAAGGGTAGATGAGCAGAATCCATAGGACAACTTTGACCCATGTTTTGGAGAGAAGCCGAGAGAGCCTATTGGATGGGCGAACATGAATTTTGGTGGCGTCGTGGTGAAAATGTGCGTGAATGTTGTAGTTGGACGAAGGGGTAAACAAGAGATGAAAAGGGTTGGATGCAAGACTGCCTCTGATAAGGGACTGGACGCGATCTTGTACAAATTCGAGGTCCCAACCGTAAACGACCTACATACCCAATATAAGCAATTATAGAGGAAATTTTGCGAAAGACAACATACCTTTCGATAAGTAAACTCTTTCAAATGCTTCGGAGACGCACAATACTCGTCTGCCCACTCCCGAAGCGTCTTACTCGACATAAGCGTATTGCCCGGCGTATCGTCATAAAACTCTCCTCCATCCAGAGCAAGCCTCGAGTCCGGTGCCCAAGGCGGTAAACCGTGTCCCTCGCGGTACTTTCCCCATCGTTGGAACTTCTTCACCTCTCCCCTTCTTGCGCGATATTTCCCAGTGTGATTCTCTATCTCCCGGAACATCCGACCTCGAAATACCGGGTCACTGTCTGCTGCAGACCAATGTATAGGTCCATCTGGAGTTGGAAGAAGCTCTCTGGATACGTCGATCATGAAGTCAAAGTCGATGATTGTCTCTGTGTATGATTCTTCTCTTCTTGTGGTATTCCCATTTCCATCCCGATGATAAACAGTCCGTACTCGCGTTTCATCATGCGAAGCTTTGCAATGAAGATATGGTCGAGGAGGCAGCAATGATTGGGCTAATAGGAAACGGTACAGGGCTTCGCCGTCGGTGTTGAGATGAGGGTCGTGAGAGACAATGTTGCCGGAACTGGTGGTGAAATATTCGGCTTCGTAAGGTGCGAACTCCGGTGGAGGTTCTTCTGGGTGTACGTCGACTACCAGGGGTTCTATTTGTGAAGATGAAGAGCCCGACGGTCCAACTTCGACATCGTCGTCGTTAGGCAGCTTGATCATGACGGAGAAAGGCAAACGTGTGCGCTCGGCATGGCCTGGGCAAGGCACCAACCTGCACTGGGTCCTAATGATCTAGTGCTAATATTGATTATTCAGGTACTCGATACACTCATCTAGTGGCTATAAGAGGGTCGTATACTAGAAAAAAAGCATGGCATGGAGAGTTCATTTCGCGAACAGCGGTTCACCATACATAGTATAGCCCTGGATTTCCATAATTTTCACCTTTAATATCCCTGTTTGAGCTGTTCTCGCCAAAATTGCCGTCTCGTAGCCATCTTTCAATGACTCCTGGCGCGTAGAATGACATCGGAGTTCAAGTGTGATATTTTGGAGACCTTTGACAGATGCTTGGAGCCCTGCAAGAGCAACATCAAGTGCATCACATCCTACTACGTCAGAAAACACGTCCCAAGTGTCGTTTAGTTGTGGCCATATGATGGTTAGCTGTTCTAAAGTGCGGACCAAAGGGACGTGGGCGAGAACGGTGAGGACGTTAAAGATTCGGTTACGAGAGGCGGTGATAGAAAGGGTCAAGTGTGTCAAAGATGTGAACATAAGGAGTTGCGGCCGAACGTAATCATCTTTCACTGGACCAGGAGAGAAAGAAATAAGTTGGTGTATCTGGATGAAAACAATCCAACGTACCGTACTTGCCGATTTCAAAGTCGAGGTAAGTGATGGTCGGGCCAACAACTGGCCAGAAATCTGCATAGAAGAACAATGCACCAATATCCCGAATTTTGATGCGTTGCAAGTCTTTTAAGTCGAACAACGCATCTGTATTCGTGAACAAGTACTGCAAGAGAGCAAAGACGCTCATTTGACCAAGCTCGAGCGTCCGGAGCCTTGCACGCTTCTTGGGCAACACGTATTGACCCATAACATGGTCCACCTCTTGTTGGTTGGGCATCTTCCTCAAGATGACTCCGATTAGGGTCAAATGCTCGAGATTATCCAACTGGGCAGCATGCTGAAGGAAACTCCAAAATGACTGGGCGTCTTCAAAGATACACGAATCAATGGTGATCTTCTCCAACAAGGTATTCCTGCCTAGCAGGTCAGGTAAAAGTCGGCGCATATTGGTTGAGAGGTCGTATATGGGGAACATGAACAACGTCAACTGTCGTAGCTGCGTCACTCCTCGGCTCAGCTCAATTATCCATGATTCCGATGTGCTGACGAGCTGAGACGAATAACGAAAGTCGAGCGTGAGTTTCCGGACGTAGTTGCCGAGGATGGATGAGGAATTGAAGACATTCAAAATGGATTGGTCGATGAGAGGATATGGTGTCATGGTAAACGATGCAAGATCGGCTCCTTCAATGGGGATTGACAAAGAATGAAAGAGGTGATGCCGACTGCGAGGAAGCCAATCGCGACAGACCAGGCTGCATGATTTGAGGTCACTGAGCGAGTCCTCCAATTCATCTACGATCTGGTCAAAAAGCTCTGGAGGTAGCCTCGCTCCTCGCCCTGGTCCCGTCATGGAGGTGTGAGGTGAAAATTTCTAGCCACGTCGTGACCATGAGTTCAAACTAAATTCGTTTCCGGTGCATATCGGCCGCGGTGAGGGGTCCTTGGATTGAATTATAGGTTCTAAAGGGATCTCACTTACGATGATTTCCTGGTTCCGAGGGTTCGCGGGATTGGCCAGGCGCATCTATATATTCATGGTTAACGGTAGATTCTCCTCAGCGATTGCTAAAATGGTGGTTGATGTAAGAGGAATTTCGGTGGCTATGATCTTAGGGTCTATTCTGATTAGCAACTCTACATCGCGTGATACATCTATCTAAAAGTCCCCCCAAAAGTTGTTGACTAGAGCTACTGAAGGTAAAGAAAGAGTAGGACGATGCGCGGACTCAGGGACTGTCATTGCACTGTCAATGCTCTTGATGAGGTCGGCTGCCTGAAAGGAAACTGTCAGCCATCAACATCATTCTCGAACGTCACTGAAAACCCCACCCTTCTCCAATCACGTACGCGGCCATCCGAGGGTGTGTTGAAATCGACTGAATAAGCTCAGTATAATGAATTGACGTACTAAAGGTAGAATGGACGGATCCGGCTGTTAGATCACGATCACTTTCATCAACCAACTATACTACTAGGATATTTGAGAAGAGCATTGACGCACCACTCTCAGATTGGCCTGTCCCGTAAACAAGCAGATTATGATCAAAGACGCCACTATCTTCCCGAGGTAGCATGGATGCGGATCCTACAGGATGTAAGCCAGACAGGAACTAGAGGTACCTCAGTATGTGTATGAAAACAGGTATGTAAAGAGACAATTGGCCACCGTTTCTCGAACATATTCCTTCAATATCTGATCAAACTGCCGCTTTGAACGCGCCAACTAGCTTGTCAAGGTCCGATGCGATGAGGAAATAGCGGGAGCCCACATCTGGAGGTGAACGGTGAACACTGAAGAAGGGTCTGCAGAATGGACATGGACGTGTCTTCAAGAAAGAGGTTGCCCGATGAGACTATGGCTGTGGTGTACCTTTTGCCAGGAAAAGAGACATGATGAGAAGTAGGCAGAGCAGCAGCGACATCTACCCTGTATCACTGTTGGTCAGTGAACACCTGACTCGGAAACGGTGACTTACTCTCCCCGGACTGAAATCTGATTGGATATGGTCTTCCTTATGAGTCCTTACTGTTCAAGGATACCCTTCTTCACGTTCTCGGGTACTGTTGGTGGAATAAGATTGGCCAGATTTTGAAGTTGCTCATGCCATGCAGCAATCTGTTCAGAGGTACCAAAATGCCTGGCTGGCATGTAGCCAACAGCAGTCCAAGGATTGATGCTAAGAGTCCCTGCCTGTTCATACTGTAGAGTGGTTAGATGTTGTTTGCAATAATAGAAAAGAATGATCACTATAGTTCGTTGTGCTTTCGAAGTTCTTCTGGATCACTTAGAACATCGAACGTTTCATATTTTCAGTCCTAGCAACTCCAAACACCATAATATGGACCTCTATGATAAGAAACATCATGATGGGTTGGTTGCGAGCAGTTCAAAGAGAGAAAATTATGAAGGCTCTCTCCAACGTCAGGCAAATCAGCGAGAGTTGGGATTGACAGTCGAGAAACTAAGAATTTCCTATTCCAGAGTGCTTTGGCACACTACGGCTACCGAGTGCACCTATTCACCTGTCAATAAGACTGCCACGGAATGGACAGATCCTAACCTGCAGATGTGATTACACCTTTCTTCACCGACACGAGCTGAGGCGTCATCGCGAATGAGTTCGACTCCTGTGGCCCTCCACAGTTTCGCGCCCTCGTGATCTTCTTGTAGCATGATTTGTTCCAGAAGTCCAGGATCTGTAAACCACTAATCGAAATGCTAGCTCATTCTTCGCACACGTGCGCCAATTAACACAACAAGGTTGGGTCTACCCGAATTCGGGTAGACACACGGGTTTAGGAAAAAAATCAGTTAGCCAGATTTCAGCCGGAAACCGCACCTGATTCATCAGGGAGCTGGTAGAACAAAAGGTAAGCAGAAATGGCTGCAGAAATTGGGTGATTCTGAACTTCTGACCTGACGCCTGAAAGGAAAGGAATCAGGAAGCATTTCGGTGGGCAGGAAGCCAAGTCCGAAATACAGACAATAAGACGCTCCGAAATCCTTCCATATTTGGAGAAAATCGGCGCACATTTCTGGTCTTCCGAGAAAAGTCCATTCAGGTAAGCTTTCTGAGCTTCCTGAAATGCCCCCAATCAGACTGCCTGAAACCGGCCGCCGTGGGCCAATGGAAAAATATCTGGTAGACAGATTCGACCCAAATCTGCTGCTGTTGCGGAACCCGATGCTTCGACTGAAATGCTGCGTTTCGGTAATCTCAGAAATGACGCAAATCAGCATTCATTTCAGTACGTCCAAGTTCCCGCCTTTTTCTTCACCTTTCTGATGGTCCTAAAGCGCTCCTGATTGATTGAGTTCCAGCTCAAAATTCGGGGCGACCTAAACCCCATGATTCTGGACGCCTTTCAATTTGCCGTATCCTGCTCCTTATTGCAGGTAAATCAGTATACGTTTCCGGTTGAAATCTGTCTAACAGATTTTTTCCTAAAGCGGTGTGAGAGGTACGCAGAAGCAGAGAGATGCCAACAGTGTCTCCCATGTTGGCATCCAAGTTTGAAGAAAAGGCGTGAGATTTTTCGCTGTAGACTGTTCCTAGCTTCTTTTGAAGAGGTCTCGAAAATGCGATCAAAAAGCAGAACGCTTCCGATACTTTCATGCGGTACCGACGTTACTTCTGTGGACATCGACCTTTTTATGGACTCCAATTCGCTCACGCTCGGCGGTGTGCTCGGGATGCAAGTTTCGCTCTGAATGTTCCTGGTTAATCGTGCCTCAGTGAATAATAAATACAACCGCACCTTCAAATAGTGTAGGAGAGACTCCCAATTCCACTCCTTGTTTCCCAGTGCTTCTAATCAACCAATCTCTTCCTTTGGCGACCAACTTTGTATATATGAAATTCGTCTGCGATAAGACGTTGAGCACCAATACCACCCAATCCTACCGCCGATGTTTCCCCAAGACCCTTGCCTCGACTTATGGATACAAGACGATTATTGGCTTGCTCTTGTGGCGTTGTCATCGTCATCCAATCGTACGTAGGATCACCCATCGTAGCTGCGACAAATATTGAGCAAGTACCGTACTATAGTACCTGCAGAAGAACAGAAATGAACCAGATACGTCAATAAGTGGGTTTACTTCTTCATGCTGTGGACCGGCCTCAAAAACTCCGACTACCACGTCTGGGTCTTCGCTAAGCCTGTACCAAAGGTCATTCAACTATCCCCCGAATCGCATGATCCACGTACCTTGCTACAACCACAAGCCCTGTCATTCCACCACGTCCAACGATGTAGTCAAAAGAAATCTTTGTAAATGAGTCTGTAGGTGAACGATGGGCATTCTTGCTCTTGCTGTGTTGCATTTCCGTTGAGGTCAAATAGTGTTTTTCAACGAAAAATCAATTTGTCATCCTCCGACGATGCCTTCCGACCCGAGAGTTGTACTCGTCCGCAGTAGTAGTTCAGCGGGTGAATGTATCTGATTGATATTGGTAGCAAGTGCCGAAATCACTCTAATCGCTTTGTCAGAGGCCTACGATGATGTTTGAGTATATCCCCGAGGAAATATCGACACTGAGCACCGGATAATAATCTGAGGAACGAGTTCGGAGTTTCGAACCGCTGGCGCGTCACGGTCATGGAGGGGTCGAAACAGGTTACTAGCTTAAGCCCTGTTCGGAGGCACCGCGTTGCAACCCGAGGTTCACGGATTCGAAAACGTGTATATTATAATCGAACGCAGTCCGTGTAAGTACATACGGTTGATAAATACACTTGAACTTTGACCATAGAAAATGAAATCTGGGATACAACGTGTAAGCAAATTGGCTGCTTCAGAAGAAAGGTGACAATGATGGAAAAAAACTAGAACGAATGGCAAGTAGTAGGATCAGTTAAATGTTCGTGTATTTGAAGTAAAAGTAAGTAGCAGAAGAGGAAAAGACAGCTCTCTAGAGATGGATGCTATGTATAACGTAGGTATCGCATTAGGGGAGAAGAACAGATACCGAAGCGAAGAGAACACTTTAACCACGAGATATTCTTCCGAAACATATAATGCCACGATAGACTCTTTGATGCCCCTTTGGATTCGTTATGCTGGTTCCGTTCCTTGAGACGAGACGGTTTGCGCCGGGTCTTCGGGTCCAGCGAGCGCGCCTTCGGGCACTCCTGATGCCGTGGTACTCGTATCGCCAACTTGGTGGAAGTCTGACAACGTGAAGTAGATGTCAACAAGGTAGAAGCACTAAAAAAAAGTCTGCCACGGACCAAGGATTTCGCTGTACATCATCACCTTCCATGTATCAACGGGTAGATCAGCATCATTGAAACTCCAGTCGAACTTCTCCGATGCTTCTGGTTCGTCGGTAGGATCGTGATACGGTGCAACATATTCATGGTCCAGGGACTCAGTGGCGTCTATCCGTTTGCGAGGATCAAAAACGAGCATTTTTTCTAGCAGGTCTAGGGCTTTGCGGTGAAAGCTATTAGTGACGCTACAGCAAATAATCAAAGACCGCCCACCATCTGGGTCAGTTGTTCTCAGCTTCTGACTAAAGGGGACTCTTTCCCGCTTGGGCAAACTCTTGACGAAACGCAAGGTCTAGGTGAGTCACATCAGTGAAATGTTGACATGAGAGCAACGCAGTAAATAGACTGCGGTGATAGCATAATCGATGGTGCGGTTTAGGTCTACCCTTGATCATTTCCCAAACCGCTGGTACAGATAAACACTGAAGATGCAACAAACAACATACGTTTTCGCTAGCAATTGTTTCGATAACATCATCCGGCGGGGTACCCAATAATTCCGTGATAATTGAAAACTGATTAACGTCTATGACCGGCGATTCAGGTCAGAGCAAGAAACATTCCTTTAGTAGCGGAAATACACATACGGTCTTTGCCCGGAAAAAGGGGTTTTCCTTCCAACATCTCGGCAAATATGCATCCCGTGCTCCAAATGTCCACTGCCACGTCGTACTTTTGCCATGTGAGCATGATTTCGGGAGCACGATAGTATCGTGTCGAAACGTAACCAGTCATTTGAGGATCCTGAATTCGTGCAAGACCAAAGTCGCAAATCTGGGGACGCGTGATAAGGTTAGGTTGTCGATAAGGTACCAAAAAGGATTGTATTCGCCTTGAGGTCACAGTTCTCGTTAACGAGAATGTTACTGGGTTTCTGTTAGGAAAGATGAGGTCATGTAAGGAAAGATTAATGTGCCTTGAACTCACGAGGTCCCGATGTACGACCCCTGCGGAATGAACATATTTTAACCCTCGCTACGCGTCACCCCCATCAGCAACAGCGATGATGAGATGATGAGGGTTAGACGCACCAATATTTGATACAAAAAGTATTGGATGAACTGCTTTTCGAGTGGCCGGGAGGTGAGAAGTCTGTGAAGATCCGTCCCGAGCAGTTCGGTGACAAAATATCTTGCACAAGTTTGTCAACGAGGTGAGTTTGGAGATGGAATGGAGGGCGTACAAGTCTTCGAGAGGGGAAATGAAAACATCGCTAAGGCTGATGATCTGAACCAGAGTAAGACTAGTGAACAGGAGCCGTATTACAACTCTACAACTCACATTTTCATGCTGGATATGTTTCAACAACTTGAGCTCTCGATATGTCCTTTTACTGAGCACTGGTGTGCTGAATGGCTTCATGATCTTCTTGATCGCGACGGAGGACCCTGTGAGCTGATCTTTGGCTGAGCTGAAAATCCAGAATCAACAGTCGTGAAGATCGTTATCCGCTGGGCCCACGCCTTGTGGACATACCAGACGAGTCCAAAAGCACCTGTCCCAAGAGTATGTCGATGAGAAACATGACACCAAGGGATAAACTACATCACTCACCCATTCCAACCGGCTGAAGGTCGACATATCTTGTGGTTACCTGTGTACCCCTCGTCAATCTCTGCGACTGAAACCCCTAGAAGGTGGGCTGACCTCGAAAGAAGTACCGAAGATTGAGAGTTTAACAAAGGACATGAGAGTAGAAGACAAGATTGATCAGGATGAATATGAATCAAATGCTGAAAAGGTACAAGCTTCGAGACTGTCATCTGTATTTGGATCGAGGGTTTGATAAAGGTGCCGTAGCATGCCTTTGAGCTCAACTCTTTTTCTCCGCCTCTTAGCTACTCTCGATGAGTTCCGCTCATCTGCTCCCTCCCATTTTCATCCCTCAATTTCCTGTAATTTTTTTTTGGCTTTTTTTGTCTGAAGCTCCAGGTCCACAAGATAACAAGTCCTTTTGGGATCAATGACGTCGTATATTGCCTCACAATCACGTCCGCTGACAAACGTTGACGAAGTTGACCCTTTCTGTGATCATGTCTCTGCTTCCTTCGACTCGTTCTGTCGTGAGCGAATGTTCCTCTGCAATTTTTTTCGTATTTTTTTCTGAATTGTTTTTTTCGTGTAGCTGAGAACCCAGCTACTACACACCGCGCGTCGTCGTTATGCCACGGCCCCAGAAGCTACAAGAAAGTCTAATTTGCCCTTCTACCTCATCGGTGCTGGAACTGTTGGTCTGGGAGCGTACATGTTCCTAGACTCAAACTCAAAGCCAAAGCAAGAAAAGAGTCCCCTTAACCCAGAACAATTTATCGATTTCAAGGTCAAAAAGGTCAAGCCATATAACCACAATACTTCCGAGTACGTGTCGCCGTCTATCCACCTTCCTACCTTCGCTTATACAACTCCCAGGTTCATTTTCGAGCTTCCCAACAATGAAGCTTCTTTGCTTCCCGTCGCCTCTTGCTTGGTGGTCAAGTCTTCTGATCCGGAAGCACTCAAGGACGCAAAGGGCCCTATTATTCGTCCTTATACCCCAATTTCACCTCCCGACCAACCCGGAGAACTCACACTTCTCGTGAAGAGATATGACCAGGGAAATGCATCCAAGCACATTCACTCGCTCAAGGAAGGCGATACTCTTGCTATCAAAGGTCCCATCCCGAAATGGCCATGGAAAAGTGCGTGAACTCGTCGAAGAACCAGTGTACCCTGATCAACCTCTTCGACAGTGAATGAATTCGACCAAGTGGCATTGGTCGGAGGTGGTAGTGGCATTACCCCACTCTACCAAATTGTCACTCACGCCTTGGCCGACTCGTCCAACCGAACCAAGTTTACTCTCCTGTTCTCTAACGTCACTGAGGCTGATATTCTTCTTCGTGGTGAACTTGACGCGCTCAAGAAGAAATATCCGAACAACTTTGATGTTGTCTATGTCCTTGATAAGCCTCCTCAGGGCTGGGCTGGTCCATCTGGGTATATGACTAAAGACCTACTCCAAAAATATGTCGCTTCACCTGATTTGAAGGAGAAGGTCAAGGTGTTCGTCTGTGGTGAGTGTTTCGTGGTGTGAATTCGTTTCAGCACTGAGATTCTGTATGTAGGTCCACCCCCTCAAGTCGCGGCTATTGCTGGAAAGAAGGCGGGTATGAAGCAGGGTGAACTGGGCGGTATTCTCAAGGAACTCGGTTATACGGAGGACCAGGTAAGTCAGTTTCGACGATGCGATGTCTTTCACAATCTGACGTGTTGGATCCAGGTTTACAAGTTCTAGACGCCGCCGTAGAAATGGACCAAATGACGTATATCTGCAGTCCAATCATTCGTATTATCGATACAATCTCTCGCTTCGCTTGCGATACCTCAGGTGGTTCGAGCACCACGGCATGAAGACAAATACGCATGAACCTACACATTGCTGAACACTGGGTCGACGATTCGCATTCGCTCGCCTGAGATCGCCTTGAAAACCTGCTTCCCGCGTCTCCCAACCCTAATTCTATTGCTGGAGTTCATTGTACGCCGAGAGAGTACACAACGCGAGAGCTTGCGTGTGATGAAACCATATGTATGTATGGGCACTCAGAGACCATTTAGCGGTATGTGGACACCTCAAATGTACGGGGTATAAGAGTGTCGTCATGTCGATTTTATAGCCGATACAGATGCAGTAGAGATGCATTGGATATCTAGCCCAATGAAATTGCAACATGGTGTGGAGATCCGTAGTAACGAGAAGCTCATCGATCCATATACCTAATAGAGTGGAAATACATACATCGGAGATAGCATAAAAGCAGAAATGGAAGCTATGTTGCTACCACTAGAAAACAGTGCAGTGTCTTCCTACAGGCTACAGACGGCTCTGGACCCACATTTGCTCCTCGTCGTTGCCCAACACGGGCGATGAATTTAAGAACGTATCCCAACCCCGATCAGTCACTATCGGTGCTCTTTCACATCCAACGCTGCGAGCAGGTCGTGCTGCTGCATGGTCACACAACATCTTCTGCTACTCTCGTTGAGATAACCCAGCGGACTGCGCATATCATGCTCTATCAAATTGCACTACGGTCGTTCGCACTGTATGCAATTCTACCGGTACCTGAATCCCTTAAGCTAAGATCCGGATACTTGGAAAGTCTAAAAACTTTTCGTGTTGTTGGAGCAAGCCTGCTCGCAAATCGTCATATGAGTGCACAGTTGCACATGGATATGTATCTCTGAATCGATCGACGTAAGTTGATTCGTAATTATCGCGTCTTGTCATCCCCCTTTTCCCTTTTATATGCACATCCTTCCCCCCTTTCACCTCACGAAAACATATCTTAATCTTGGACCGAAATGACCTGCGCACAAGATTTACCTTCCGCTCGCTACCAAGCTCCTCACGCCGCCAGTACCTCGACAAACCATTCGAATGGGGTCAGCAAGGAACAGGAGAACCATACTAATAATCCTTTGCATGTATTGGATGGATTCGGTACACGAGCAATTCGTGTTGGATCGGAACCTAGTGTAGAAACAGGAGCAGTCATACCCGCTATCAGTTTGAGTACGACATACCGTCAGGAAGGCGTGGGCAATCACAAGGTGAGAAGCACCATTCCAATATTGACGTTTTCTAACCTTGATGGGGGCAGGGGTTCGAGTATTCTCGGTCAGGGAACCCAAATAGGAATGCACTCGAAAGAACACTGGCCGCCATTGAAGTCGGTGGTTCAGATGCCATCGCGTTCGCTTCAGGGTCATCAGCGACAGCGACTGTTATTCAGTCACTGGGCCCAGCAGCTCACGTCGTTTCTGTGAACGATGTGTATGGCGGGACATTCCGGTACATCACCCGAGTCGCTTCAGAAACCCAGGGAGTACAAGCCACATTCCTCGACTTGGAAGACTTGACGCCAGGCAACGAGGGAGAGGTTAACCTTCTTGCTGCACTACGACCCAATACCAAGCTTATCTGGGTCGAGACACCTACAAATCCTACTCTCCGACTTATAGATATCGCTCGGTTGTCCCAAATACTCGACGAACGATTCTTGTCGCCTTCTTCCAGACCCCTCATCCTCGTTGATAACACCTTCGCTTCACCGTTCTATTCGTCCCCGCTACTCCTCGGCGCCGACATCATTCTTCATTCCCTTACCAAATACATTAACGGTCACTCGGATGTTGTCATGGGGGCACTCATCCTTCCTTCCCGGCACACGACTCTTGTCGAGCATCTCCGGTTCCTCCAGAACGCGTCAGGAGCAGTCCCTTCACCATTCGACTGCTGGTTAGCCCAACGAGGCGCCAAAACTCTTCACCTCCGAATGAAACAACACGGGCTGAATGGGCTCCATATTGCAAGATTCCTGGAAAAGGAACCCGGTGTTGAGGAAGTCATCTACCCCGGCTTCTTACCCGTAACAGGCAGTGAGGAGAGCAAGATAAAGCATCATAAACGCACTGCAGTCGCATGGAGGAATCTCAGTCCTCACGCACGCAAGTGGATCGAGGATAACAATCTGTTCCGGGATGGATCCTTCCCGTTCTCGGGTATGGTTTCGTTCAGACTTCGAGCACCATCACCGAGTGCTAGCTATGACGAACATGGGGCTCACACCTCCCGATTCTTGGAGCACCTCAGGTTGTTCTCCTTGGCTGAGAGCTTAGGTGGTGTAGAGAGTTTGGCAGAGGTTCCGGCACGGATGACGCATGCTAGTATTCCACCGAAGGAGCGGGAGCAGCTCGGCATTGGCGAGGGCCTTGTCAGGTTGAGTATAGGTGTCGAGGAGGCTGATGACTTGATTGAGGATTTGAAAAGAGGCTTAGAAGCGGTCTTCAGCTAATTGATGGTAGGCCTCTGTAGAACTCACAAGTTCCCTTGATTGTTTTATAGGACATGACCCATACATGTACAGTAGCATTCCTTTACAATCTATACAAGTCAAATGCACCCCGTAGCACTCCGGAGAACCTGCGTTTGCAAAAACGCTCTGTCGTAAATCTGCTATCCCGAGACATTCGAGACGTTGTTGACCTTCACCCAATAATCTAGAGCCAATCCGATCCAGATAATGTATCCCATGTTCCCGTTGGACTGGGTGATTTCAGTAATGCTCTGACAAAACTGTGCCTGGATACACGCACCTCGAATTTTCTGCCGCAGTCCTCGCGATCAGCGTGATTCCATGTTGCGAGTTGCCAACTCAAATGAAATGCCGCTCCTCCGCATGATATAACAAAGAAATAAATGCTGTGCCCGTTTCGGACGCCAGCGTAGGTCATGCAGGATAGGAAGGAACAGGCAAATATCGCCAGAATCCCCCGAACGCGCTCACCAAAGAGAATTGACGTCGACTTGACGCCAATCTTAACATCGTCATCTTTGTCCTGGCAACCATAAATGGTGTCGTAGATAATTGTCCAGCTGGGAAACATCATAGTCAACGAAGTGATGACAAGGTGGCGCGGCATTAACTCACCAGATTGTACCGGCAAAGAACACAATGATATGGGAGTCAAGACGACCGCCAGTGACATTTAGATAACTAACGATGAGGCCCCAATTCATCGCGAGCCCTTTGCGCAGTTACGTTGAATGATTCGCACTGGGAGGTTGAGAGGTTGACAAACTTCAAGCCTGTGGCCAGTACGTCCAGCGCTTCATGAGTGGGTACAATGCATGCAGTGGGAAGATACCGATGAGCCCATAAGAGATACTAAATAATAACCTCTAGAAGTCGCAGTGCAGAATATCAAAAATGCCTGTGACATACGCAGTCGGGTTGGTGAATGTGAGCAGAAACATTGTCGCTGATGTCAGAACGCTCAAAAGGATCCATGCACCAGCTATAGGGAGTGCGCCGGTTACCAGCGGCCGATTCTTGGTACGTTCTGTGAAATTACAGTGACTCTAGCTGATATACTAAGAACATGGATGCATAATGCTCACCAACTTTTCCATCGAAATTGCGGTCGCAGATGTCGTTAATGACACATGCGGCACTATGCAGCAAAGTGCTACCAACAGCAAACATAACCGTTTGAGTTATTAGACTCGTAGAAGTGATGGGATGGTTGTAGGCTGCCATATAGAGCCCCCAAACTGTACCACGAATGGGATCAGCTAGGTGGACGTAGCCAGCAGACAGAACATACCTGATGGCCATATGATGAGAATATTACCAAGAGGAAACTTGTGGAGACGAGTCAGCTCAAAGTAAGCTCTGAACACTGACATTACGGTGTACGAAAAGAATGCGGATCTTCTAGTACAGCAGCGCCTTTCACAGAGCAATACTTAAGTCGCCATCAATGAATCTGTGGTAACAAATAGAGTAGCTCAGTGAATGATGATCAGGCCTCATCTGCTCTAGTTGAAAATCTATGATCCCGTCCTTTCACCATATCAGTGGTGTAACAAGGCACCGTTAGATTCCTTGACTACACATGAATTCACATGCCTCATATCTCTAGGGTCGCTACTAACGCACCATTGGCATTCAGCTGGAATAAGGGGCCCCTTGCAATACACTAGATTAGAAGAATTCATAAAAAGTAGAGGGTCAATCCGCACCATATGCAAAAATGAGATCAGAATTTAAGCCCTCAAAGACAGGACTCGTATCAGTGGCTGCTCAGTTTGGTCAATCATTGATACTTCTAATTAGTTGATCGGGCTAGGTCAGTGTTCGTTGCCTTGGCCCATACGTGAGTGATGTAGTGGGACGTAGAGACATAGCATGATGCCAGTGTTTCACAGGAAATGCACAATCGTTGAAATACAGACATGAGTCAGTTGATATCATTTCTGGATGGCGCAGACTGATGGAGCAGCGAAATGGGAGTGGATAGCTAGGAAGAAGTCAGTAGACTGCACGCCGTTAACAGAGGTATCAAAATTCACCAGAATACTCCTGGGCCGTCTGAATAGTTCTCCTCTGTGTCAATTTCATTTTATTCATCGTCACGAATATCGCGAACAACAAACCAGATATTGGCGATCTCCCTGAAGATATGGACATGAATGCTAAGCCATGTTATTCAGGATTGTCTGACCTCGAGGGACATCGCAGCCATTGTAATTAATATTTGACGAGTGCGCCACCATTGGAAGGACTTGTCTTTACCTATAGGACCTGGGAGATGTCACCGCATGACTTCGTGATATAGAGCTTCGATGCTCACAGTCCAGTTGGTAGACGGCCACTCCCAATAACAGTGCCTATTTCTTACCATTCTTGTTCCCGGCTTGCGGGTTGTGGCCCCAGCATACCATGTAGTACTTTATTCATTCTCCCCAGCTTTGCAACCCCGACGCGTTATAATGTTCCCGCTATGTTGTAAGGCCTTGATGAATGATAATTGCTCTCATCCTTTTTTGCAAGCCTGCCTTGGAACAAATAATAATTCGCCCTGGGTGCGAATAATAAGTGGGAAACACCAGCAATGCCAAATTCGGCAGTCGCATTACAGATGTTTTCCACGGTTGGATCCTTACTTCCTCCTTTCATGTTCCTTCCTCTGTCATGCAGTGTAGTGTTCTATGGCTGTGGTGCGTATTCCTGTCATCTCAATGTCTCCCGCATTCTGTGCTTACACTTTATCACAGCACCATCAAATATTACCCCTATGCCACATTATCATTCGTCCAGTGGCGCCCAGCAGTCCCTCATCATTGTTCTCGACACCGTCACCTGTGCGTGTACCATTTATAATCTGTCATGGTGCGCCTTATTCCCCTGCACGCATTATAATTCACGCCCTTCAGATGTCTCCGCTACCTCCGTGATTTTAACTCCCTTCGGACTGTACAGTTCTCAGTTTGGAATCATCCGAGTCTGTATTTCAACTCGTGGAGCCCCCTGAAGCACCGTTTTTGATGTTTTTCCCATCCCATGGGAGGCTAGTCAGTACTGTCACTTGGGCAGGCAACAAGGAGGTAACAGTGTTGATTGGAAGGTCCGTTTCATATCCTTTCATTGAATTGACAGTTATTACCTAGCGTAGTACTGATCCCGCCGGAACCTGAAGGCACCGAAGACATATATACCCCGCCATAATGCTACCTTACGAAGATTCTGACCCAGACTACATACATATCCCTCACTCTTACTATACTTTACGCTTTACTCATGGCTACTCAACATAACATCTCATAATATAAACTATTTTGGGTATGGAAAAGTTCCCCTGAAGTCTCGAGGCAATATGAGCCTCACTAGCGCGCTATCGTTCACCGACACTCCAAATATAGCAGCCTCTACTACTGAGCACTCAGTAAACATTGGCCAAACGGAACAACATCAGACTACTAGGCTACAGTTCGGTCTCTCAGCAAAGATCGACGAGCATTGCATAGTGTTGTCAAATTTAGAAATATTAATTGCCTTTTTTGGAAGATTCTTACCTGTTATGGCAAGAATTTTAGAGAGATCATCGGCTGCATTTTCAAATATCCTATTGTACCATAAACGTCCGCAGGGTTTAGTATGGGCTGCAGGTATGTATTGAAACAAATTCTGATGCCTTTGAGATGATATTCAGTTGATTTTCTGTTGTTGGTGTGGGGGGATATTTTTTGTGGCCGTCGAGAGATATAATTTATAAGTAAAGTGTGAACGAAAGCCATTCTGAGCTTGTGTGTCGCTTGACTTTTTCATTTGAGGATCTAATAGCGCTGGGAGCACTCAGTTTGGCCTTTTCTATGCTCCGACTCAAGTGGTAATATCTACCAGGTCTGCAAATGATGTGGTGGATATGTATGAGAAAAGTTCTTCCCTGAACACTAGTTCCGACGAGCCGGACGTAGTTCAATTCCAAGCGTCTATTCAGCGCTTGTGGAATCTTGACGTTACATAAAAGGTAAATAGGTAAAGACTACTCAGTAAATTACCTCATAAAGACTCAGGAATGGCAGCGAGCATGTAGAAGGATCAGGGTAAGTAGAAATGCTGAATGATAATGAGACTGAGTCCATGAAAACAGGCAACAATGCATACCTAAGATATCAAGAAGTGAGGTTTGATGAAATAAGGAAGTTTTGCTTGTGATCGTGAGGCTTAGGATGCCGGGGAAAAAATTCATGAGAGAGCGTGCGCAAAGAGTTCCAGGATTGTCGTATCAGCTGAGGTCGAATGATTATTTGACAGGTATCCGGGACAGGGTACTGTATGTGAATGCTAATAATTCCGTGTCATTCAAAAATAACTTGTACACAACATATCTGAAATCCGAGGAAGCATGAGGTCGAATTATAATTTGCCAAAGTGGTCGGGATAGAAATGTTCGGGGAGAATGATAATTCGATGCGAGCCTGAGAGGCAGGTGGTATCCAGGAGGTAGCCGAGGGACAATTATTAATAGCTCGAGCTGAGCCAAATAATAAAGGTGCGCACCTAGCGGATCAGATCAACACAAAGTGGGGGAGAATGATAATTCTGTATGAGAGGCAGGTATCCGGGAGGTAGCTGAGGGATAATTATTATTATCTCAAGCTCAGCCAAATGATAAACATACGCACCTATGAGCAAAGAGCAGTGAAACCACAGAGGCAGAATGACAATTCAGCAGTGTGTTGTAGATTAATAAATATGGTCAAGGAATGGGAAGGGGGAAATGATAAAGGTACTGGTGGGAATAATAAAGGTACCGAATTTGGTCATGACGTGCAGTTGGCAGGGTCCGCTTTATAACGTGTCGGGGTTGCATTGCTGGGGAGAATTACATTATTTCTACATGGACTGCTCGTGGCCCATGGCCAAAAAGAATGTGCCGAGCAAGGATAAAGTCTGTAATCGTGTGTTACATTGACAGTTGTAAGGACGGCATAGCATCTTACGGTATCTGCTGTTGCTGCAAAGGTGAATATCGAGGAAGAACTGAGTAGGTAACAAACTAACCATGTACTTGACTCAACCGAACTCTTCAGACGGGATTGAATCCTTTCTTGACACGCGAGCAACGAGGCCGTTAATGTTATCACAACCTGATTCCTGAACGACCGTGAGTGAAGCTACGTGCACATGAGTGAAGTACTCGCCATGTCCTTTCAAACTTGGTTGAAAGGAAGCTTTTGCGGATCACAACAAAGTTTCTTGGTGTAACTGATAAATCACGCGATACTTCCGAAAACAGGCGCCCATTCAGGAATGAAGCGAACAGAAGGGGAAAATGATACGAGGAAACCTGTAACGGGTCGAAAAGATAGTGTCAAGAGCATGCGTGGTTACCTTCGCCAACCGAAAGGAATCATTAGCAGAGTCAGTCTTTGTGCCGTACATAGACGATAATGCCAGACTACACAATAATCTGCACAGAAATAACATGAAGAGACGTAGATGAACGCGAAAAAGCACCCACAAGTCAATGCGCCCCATGACGTTATCCGGAGTGTGGAGTAGACTGTTCGGGAAAATAACAATGCACCCCCGCATAATGGGCCTCAACTCAGCAACGGCATCGGACCTTAGATGTTGCTGGTAAGTCTTCCTGTCTTTCCTCCATGTATCGTTGTGACCTTGAAGCGTAATATTGAATCCCCAGCCTGAACCATAACCACACGAGCAACCAATGAATAATCTATTTGCGGAGGTGGCCTCTCTGCAACCTCAGGTGTGTTAGATTCACGAACGCTTCTCCAGTAAGTTATTGATGATTCCTAAGGAGCCAGGGTAATAACATGATCGCCTAGAGCCTCCAAATGTATGATATCGACTACAAACAAATGCGTAAGCTCAGCATGTATTACACCCACCATATTGTTTTGCCCACTGTGTAGACAAGCCATGGCTTTCTCTGAGGAAGATCGAAGAAGTTGCCAGTAATAGCGGTCCGAACGGATATCGAAAAGCCCTTTTTTGACGCCAGAGATTGAACACCCTTCGTGCGAGAACTGGAGCGACATATACCAGGAAAGTGCAGGCCAGTGTGATCGTTTTACAGTCGGTATGGTTGGTCTGCTTCGGTCGGATGTTCCGCTTTATATGCCTACAAATGGTACTGTATTTAGTGAGACCCAGATCCGCGAATGTACTTGAAAGGCGAACCAACCACACCCATATTTTCACGTTTTTCTCCAAAAAAGGGTGACCTCGATAGCTCTTAAGTTGCTGGGTTACAGCCATGGGACATGCGGGTTCATGCGTTCCCGCGAAGGGAGAAGCCCATCTCTCAAAATTCCCCGGTTTCCGAATGCCCAGTCAATCCGAGGCATGTCGACACGTTGAACTCAGTAGATAGTCTGTATGATCCAATGACAAGAAATAGCATATGACCTGGGGACGCAATGGTACCAGCATTTGATAATGCAGAGATTACGCAGCTCACCAGGGTTTTTGAGAAAATAAATTGAATTACTTGTATTGAAACTAGGGCGTCGGCAAGCGTCGTTGATGTTGATATTGACGTTATTGGTGTTAAGCCCACTTTCTGGGTACATGAATCGAGTCCCAAACGCTAGATGCCACTAGATGTTTCCTTAGTGATACTGTTTTCATTTGATATGAGTACATAGATAACGAGCTCCTTGCTCCAATCCAAATCAATCCCTTCCCGATTTTGTTCTCTTCCCATCCGCTGCAGACTCACAGTATCATAACCCGTGATCAGTTTAGTAGTAAGAGAAAAGATTCGAAGAAGGTAGAGATGCGAAAGTTTGGAAAAAAAAAAAAAAAAGTCAAGTGGTGTCGCCAATCTGTGCTTTATCTGGTGAGAAGGCGAAAGCGAACCTTTTTCGTGGTCTCGCTTACTTCGGGCCGTTCCTCCGATGGGGACTACAAGCCAGCTTTGTTGATTTGACCCGGCAGAACGCTGTCGAAGTTTGAGATGCAACAGGAGCTGGAGATTACACTGATTACTGAATGATCTCTACATGTATCGGACTGCAATTATTCACCCATTCTCCACCAAAAGCAAAAAAAAAAAAAAAAAAAAAAAAAAAAAGTCGAAAAAGAAAGCAGCCAAGAAACTCCGATCCGACCGGCGAATCAACTGATCCAGCACCTCAACTCTGCATACTCTTCTGAATAGCCTTGCGAACAGGATTCTGCTCCGGCTGCAACGCACCCGTCTTCTCCATCCTATCAAACAGCACAAACAGCTTCTCCATCTCCCTTTCTTTTTCTTCTTCGCTCATATCATCCGCAGGATTGCTCGTTTTGTCAGGAACATATGTTCCAGTAATTGGATTGATCTGCCTCGTCTCTGGATTCGCAAATGTCATTTCCGAGTTATCCGCCTCTTCGTCTTCATTCTCCTGTTCCTTGCCTTTGCCCTTGTCATCACCATTGGTATCCGGGGCACTCATCACGCCCTTCTCGAACAAGAACCCAGCGACGTGTCCATATCCAACTTTACTGCACAAAACGCCAGCATCTTCTCCACACATTATGTATAACATCTCACCGACGGCGTCTTTCAATCGGCGATGGTAAACTGAGCCCATAAGTCTCAAGCACCTTCCGAGGAAAGTAGGTCGCTCGTCCAACGGGCGTTCAGGGTCCCGGTCCAGATCTGGCGGGACAGTCCAATCGAGGATGCGCTGACGAGTAGAGGCGTTCCCGAGACATAGACGAGTGAGAAGCATAACCAATGGTGAGAGGATATCATCCAATTCGTCGTCGGGGTGAAGTGACCTAGCATAATCCCGAACAGACGAGTCATCAGGAGATTTTTTCTTGGGGAAATAGAGGGCGAAGCATTCGTCTATGAGATCTCGTGTTCGCGCAACGACATCTGGCGCTTGATTGGAATCGGTACCGAACCACAAGTCCCGGACTGACTCGTTGACGGGTATGGTGATTAAACAGTGTATTGCGTTGGTGAGGGGCGAAACGAGGGGTGTTGGTTTCGAGACAGGAAGACCTTGGTAGACACGTAAAAGTGGTAGGATGAAACCGTTGAGTTTGGAGCTCCAGAAGTCACCCATGATCTTGGATGAGTCCTCGCTGGCTGAGGACGACTGGGGTTCACACTCGACCAACTAGGTAGCATTTATGAAAACTGTTGTTACAACCGAAGTGCCCACACGCACCTTGGGATAATGCAACAAAATATTGAATGTGAGCTTCAACAAGTCTGCTATGGCCTCCTTCGCCATCTTTACGTCCTTTGGAAGCTCTACCAGCATAAGATCGAGTTTTGAACCGATGATATCGCTGATGTTCTGTCCTTCGTGCTCCTTTTCGACCAACGAAACGACAAATGGTGACGGCGTCACGGTTGCAAAGAACAGTATCCGGGCAAGCACGAATATTTGGTCTGGATGCGTACATTCCTACGGGTTATGGAGATGGGGAATGGACGAGTGGATGGGGTTGAAAGGAGTACTCACATTCAACGCCTTCACACAAATCTCACCTCCTCCAACCTCCTCCGTGATGAATAATGTTCGGGATTGATCAAATAACAGCAATGTGTTCGCTATGCACCGGAGTGCTTCAGAAGACGCCTCTACATCATCCTTCAGCTCAACTGCGAGTGCAAGAAGAGTTGAAAACCCGAATGCCGTAGCCAGTTGCTCTGCGCCTTCTGGTTTCTTCCCAAGTGTCTTGACAGCAAGCAAGCCTTTCGCTGCATCTGTTTCAAATCAGAATAATATCGAGGAACGTTTTCAGAACAGCGAAGGCGTAGAACGCACCTTGGTTCGTCAACCTCGACTCTGGCCCTCTCTTCTTCAAATCATTCAGGAGAACTTCAATCAACTTTGCGCGAGTAGAGTTGTTGACGGTCCACGGAAGCGCTGTAAAAGAGCACATCAGCACCCGTTCTTCAGCGCAAAGAAGACCAACGGTTTACCATTGATGATCAAAGTCAAAATTTTTGAGACCTCGGATCTGCTTGACGACGGCGAAAGGGCGGTGTAAGAGACTAGAAGATCGCTCATCTTGGGTTCAGTTTCTGGATGTTCGGTATCAAAAGAATGTCGAGCCAAACGTCAATCGTCGTGGTGCTACTAGGAAGTCAAAAGAATAGGTCAAAGTAAACCTAGAGGAAGAGGAACTATTGTTGCTAAAGTTAATAGTGTTAACAGGGAACATTTGGCTCTAGTACCTTCGGGAACCAGGGTGAGATGGAAGTGAGAAAAAAAGATGTCAGAAGGCAAATAGGATGACTCCAGGGTGAATGCATGCTTGCTCATCAGTGATATTTACAATCTTGACTCGCAATGACTATTGAGGACTCCAAGAACAAAGTCCTTCGCTATCGCATTAAAATCCTTGAGTCTGGATCCACATTCTTTGCAAAATCATCTATGTACAGTACAAATCATAAGCGATGGTACTACATCCGATCTTAATCATAGAACACAAGCGCTCTTAGTTCAATTGATTCTCGGAAGGGCGTGCCCTCTGGTGTAGCAGGATCCTGGAATGCCGTATGAGGGGTTAGGACGGCGACACTTCCATCTTGAATCGAATCAAAGCTGCAAAGTAAAGGGAATGATGAGGATAGAATTTTATGGAAATATCGAAGATTGCGGTATACGTACCACTTGATGAGTACGATCTCTTCGGGGGACATTCCTTTCTTGTACTTCCACCGGTGGTTTGGGCTGAACTTGACACCGTAGGTCTCGCCCTCCCTATCAGGGTAGATTAGTGCGACGGGGACCAGATCCTTATTCCTGTCGACCGTGCTGTAATCGCATAGTGCGAGGGGCCAATCGTGGGCAGGATGTGAGATTGGTCGCCAGAGGTTGATGATCTGGAACCGGCGCTGGAGACGTTCCTTGGCTTCCTCCTCAGGAAGATGTCGTCGAACCCGCGTCGCGGCAGATTCTGTAGTCTGATCTACATGAACCTGAGCAACGGGCTGTCTCTTGTCCACACTATCATCAAGTTGCCCTGGGCGACGTCGTCGGATAGCTGCCAAAGGTGGATGACCAATCAGAATTGACGAACCGAGTGCTGCAACGGACACTCACTATGATCAAACAACACCACCTTGCTAGCGCCTGTTAGCTTCTTAATGAGTTCTGCGCTCTCCGGGTAGTACTCTTTCTCGATCTCTGCGTCGTTCGAGAATGATGTATGTTTGGCCGGTTCGGTAAAAAACTGAAATCCTGTCTTGTCCAAGGAATAAGCCGATTCGTTGCCTCGGACGTTCTCGATATTGACGACATGTTCCTCAGGTGTCCAGTTGTTACGAGAACCGTCGGCGTTCTGGTTGATTTTAGTGTAAGGGCGTGAGCCGTCTGCTGGAAGACTGAAGTAGAGGAGAGATCCTGGTACAGATGACATGGCTTGGGAAGTGAAGGTGATCAATGCGAAGAAAAGCGATTCCTGGCCCTTTTATATCCATAGGACGCTCACCGTCCGAAGACTAGCCATACTCGCTGCCTGAGTAAGCCTTCTGTAATCATGCGTTTTGTCATCACCTTTCTCACTTGCAGAAAGATATTTCAGGCGTCGGATGGTAAATATAACGTCCTGCTGAAGGCGAAGGCCTCCCTTGATCAGTCCCTAGTACCTAGCATGACGAACCCATCCGGCCTTCGACGGGATGGTTGATAACATTACATAAATAAAACCCGAAAACCCCGAAAACCCCGAAAACGGACCAGACCAGCACCCTAGTACCACAGTAGTAGGAAATCAAGCCCATAGCGCCTATTGCTATCGCTTTAACGGCTGCGGTGCGTACACCTGAGGCTCTGTTCTGCTTTGCTCTGTCTGATAATCATTCCCCTTGAAGTAGAATCCAGTCAACCTGCTCTTCGCCAGAATTAATGACTCCAAGTTTACGATCCAGGCTGTTGGGTTCTATCACAGCTATCTTCGGAGCTTGATTAGAGCGAAAGGATCTTCTACTCAACGTTGATGCTCTGTTACTATGGCGGTGTGACTGCTCTTATCTCGGTCCACTAATTTTTCATTTCATCGGCCCTCGACAACACTGTTGCCATATATGGTTTGTTCATTACCTTTCGCGACCTTTCGCAGCGGTGCTTGCCACTCTTGGTCTCGGAAGGCTATAGTTTTGCTGCTACTATTTCCTTCCCCAGTCGGCGGATGTACGAACCCGGGTCGACCGCCGTCCTACAGCGCAACAGCACAACGCCCAAAATCAAACCGGAAATCAGATATGACTCTGACTCGACTCATATTTGCCTCTTCGCCAATGGGTTTGGATGTCATTGGTTCTTACTGTGTCTTAGGGATCCCGAACAAGCTGCTGTGGATTTTACTACTGGTGTTGCTCCATTTGCTTCACTTCGCTATTCGTCTCGACGACAACGTTTTGTACGGACCGGAGATGCTGGCGGATTGGACTATTACAACCTGTCAGTGATAGCTTTCTTCGCTTGGGCCCTTCGCTTTGTGCTTATTTCACGCGTCGTATTTGTTTAGAATATGAAATCCTACCAGAACGAATAGAAACTATTCGAAATCTCAAAGCCAACCAATCACTTAGCGGGATAACAGTATTTGACTCCTCGGTTCCAGACTTTCTTCCGAAGACGAAGACATCTGCTATTAAACGCGCTGGAGGCTGTTGACTCACTTCTAGACTTATTGCTATTGCGAAAACGCAGACATAGCTCCGAGGAATAATTCGTGACGTCCGTATATAAGGCTGGAGGGCTTGTCTTCCTCCAGACAAATTTACTAAGATGGCCGCTCGTATGTTCTCTTGTTCTGGGACATTCTTAACATTCTTTCTCACTGCCTTTTTGCAGGCTCAAGTGGATACAAAATGACTCTCAACAACTACTGTCAAAGTGCTGGTCGTCGGTACGAATTTCGGAATGCTTCTTACGGGCCCCAAAATGCAGCAACTTGGGTCTCGATTGTCTACGGTACGCAGCTCCAGCGAATCACTCTTCGTTTACTCACTTGGATTCTGCCGAAAGTTGACAACGTGGAATTTGGTCGCGGACAAGCTTCCACGAGATTGGGAGCTGAAGAAACCGCTGCAGCTCAGGCTTTGGCCCTGATAAACCAAGGCTACTAGAGAGCCAGTTCAATTCCTGGCATAGTCATCGACTCATTTCTCGCTTTCTTCGCTAGTGTTTCTCTGTTTTGTTCCCGTTCCGCCGTGATGCCCGATACCCCACTTACTCCTTTGTAGCCTCCTTTACCCATTGTATCATTATCTTTTGGCGTATCAGGATCACTGTATTTTATGTAGATATAGGGAAATGAATAGAGTCTCGCAGCCTATCTATTCTACTCTACGGACCTTGACCCGCGTACTGATGTCCGTGCAACAGCCCTTTGTCCTCTGACTCGCTCAATATCTTACATTTCCTACCGCGGAAAGCCGGTCTTCCAATCCCAACCGGCCTCCCAAGCGGCACCGACTTTCAGGCAAAGCTCTTCGCCCCACCATGGTCCGACTATCTGTAAGCCAACAGGAAGCTTGATGTTCTCATCACCAGGATGTATCACATCACTGGGTGCTGGTGCAGCGAATCCAACGGGTAACGAGAGCGCCGGATGACCTGTACCATTGAATATACTCGTATTATCGGTCAGACCGGCTACAGTGTAACTGGTTAGTGAGTTTTCGGTAGAGGAAAATCGCATTTACCTGTCTTCTTTGTTGCCGCCAATGGACTTGCATCGCGGGCTACATGTCGAGGAGCGGTTATTGGGACCGTAGGCATGACAATGACATCTACCTCTTTGAGGACGGCGTCGTAACTTTCCTTCAGTTTCCGCACGATATTGCTCGCACGGCCATAAACGGCTGGATACTTTTCAAATGCGTATTCACTGTTACGAGCTCTCAAGTCAGCTCTGGTCTCACTGTCAGAACAGCGCTGCTTGCCCACCCGCTTATTGCAGTACTGATTCGACCGAGGAATCAGAGCATGTTCAAACAGAGAAGCTGGTGAACAACTAACCCCTTCACAAAAGAATGCACCTGATTATCATCCCATTGATCAAAACTTGCGTTGTTAGAATTGGTAAAGGACCTACCTTACTCCATTTATCTTCGTTCCATGGCAGGAGTCTATCGTAAAAGTTACTGATATAGAGTCCCCGTCTCGCGTTCGCTCTTCCAAGCCTCGCCTGACTACTCCCCATCTTGTTCAATACCTGCATCAACGAGCCACTATTTGAATGCCCGGGCACTGACACCTCGATTACAGCAGCACCAAGGGTCGCGAATCTGTTGATAGCGGACTTGACTACCGCCTCGACATCAGGTGCAAGATGAGGTGAGGCGAACCCTTCTTTCAGTACACCAATCTTCACGTATGATAGCGGCAAAGGGTCCGACAGAATTCCAGACAACGATGCTGCGTATGTAGGAACGGAGTCCACACTTGGCACTCCTAGCTGCCGATCATCGATACCATCATAGCCGGCTATGGCTTGGAGGAGCAACGCAACGTCGGTGACATTTCGGGCCATAGGTCCTGTGAGTCGTTTAATTGAAAACATCAATAATCAAGTGTATATATACCGACCAACATGGTCCAGGGAAGCTTCTGAAGACAACACACCGGTATACGGTATCAGTCCGAATGTTGCTTTCAACCCAACGATGCCACAGAGAGATGCAGGCTAGGAAATCATGTGAATATCCGCTGTTCAAGAATAGGACATATTCGTACGATTCGTATACTGCCTCCTTGGTCTCCACCGATCCCCATATCGACCTCGCCACTGCCTATAAGGGCGCCACACCCTGACGACGAGCCACCCGTTGAGAAACCATGGGCGAAAGGATTTTCCACGGGTCCGTTATATGATGTAAATGACGCGGCGCCGTGCGACATGTCCTGTGGTTGATGCATTAGAAGTTTTTTTTTTATTAAGTGTATACGGCGCGTACTTCGCAAGTTGCCTTCCCAGAAATAGTTCCCCCTGCTTCAAGTATGCGAGTCACAACTGTGGCATCGACCTCGGCTATGAGCGGTGTTGATCAATACCTTGTGACGCGAGACATGGAAGTGACGACGTACGAACGAAATTATTGATGACGGCTGTCCCAAACCTACATGGAACATTAGCTAGGCATATGTTATCCTTGAGACATATTGTGCGGCCATCCAAAGCTCCGCTGCCTGATCCCTTTACAGTCGTTTTGCAGGCCCATCCTCGAAGCTTATTTTCGGAATCTGGTGGGACATGTATGTTCGTACGAGGAAAGCGGTCTACGTTGACAGGAAGTGTATAGTCTAAATGGCATGCAGCAAATCAGCAATCCACAAAATAAAAGCCCTGAATACTTGCCGTCCATAGCCAGTACAACTTGAGCAGCAGCATCCATCGCAGCAAGGAGCTGAAGATAGTCTTCACGATCTTCGGGCTTGATTTTCATATTCAGGCGTCGCTCGATGTTAGAAAGATCATTCAAGTTCGGCGCCATTCTGGGCGAGGGGAAGGCAAAACTATGCTAAAGAGAGAAGTATCAGATCCGCTCATAGTGCTCATGGGAAAACAAGCGCCGTGGGACTATCAGGCATCCGGGATCTCTAATTTTACCGGGAGGCATACATACAATTCAATCAAACGCAAAACTATCTGCTATATATACGTGCTCAGGGGTCCCCATGTGCATGGGACGGGGTCGACCGGTGGCTTTTAACCATATGCGACTGGAGCTTGTTCTATCACTGTTACTATTGTCAATCTCCGCTTTCCGAAGGTACGTATTAGCATGCGTTTTTCACCCAAGTTGCTATCCCTACTGGAGAAGACTTCCTCTGGGGCGATGAACTTGTTTTCACCCTGCTGATCGCTCCCTAGCTTTCGCCATCGATTCACTAGTGGTTGTACCCGACGAATTGGAAGCTTCAAGTTTCAAGGGGGGCACTGAGGGGTACAGCAGTTCTGTATCTTCCTATGAGAAAACCATGGGAGGCTTACGATGAAAGGTACTCACAGGAATAAAGAGAGATAGCGATACTGCAAGGACCATGGAAGAGGATATAAGGCACTGCATAGAAGAGACCAGAACGATCCTGGCAGAGCTGTTCCAATCTGGATGACACCTACCTATGAATGCTACTCATTAGCGCCGACTGCATAGCATTATACGCTTGGTCCAACCTCGCCATCAACAGCGCCGATCCCAAACTTGACAACGACGTTCACAATCCTACTGGAGAGTCCAGGGATGAACGATTTTTATAGAAGTGAGTTCCGGATGTTACCAAAACTACAGGTTTTTCCCCCTACAAAGGATAGGGAGGGCGCTTACCTGCCAGAACTTCTTAGTGTTATAGCTGAGATGTCGAACCATCGATTTCGCGTACATAGCAAAGTGAGCGAAGTTCAGACCTGTGTTTAGAGCACCCGCTTAAGCACCGGTTTGGTCCCGTTCGACATGACAGTTAACTTGTTTAAAAGATCCGATGCCATGCCTGCGAAAACCAACGTAGGGATCACATATGCTAGAAAGGTGCCGACGTAGAGGTGATATAATTCTACAATCGAGTAGCAGCTAGTCCAGGTAGACGTTTCATGTTGGCAACTCACCGACCACCCAAATTACGAATCCAACTTGCAGTGTGGGTACAACGTAGCCCGTTTTCGTCACGATCTGAACGAAAAGAGAAGCTCGGTGCTCTTTTCAATAGATCAACATACACGTCCAGAGAGTCGACATCACAGACTGCAACAGAATCATCGGCAGAACTCGTGTTACTTGACTTGCCCAAAATCTCCTAGAAGTATAGCTGCGAGTGGCGCGGATGATCTCGGAGTTTGAATGTAACCCGTACTTTGCTACTGACTCGGACATTATGAAAGACAGTAAATCTAGTAAATATGTATTAGCCTCTCGTAGGGTAAAAATGAGGAGATCACATTTGTCCGTAATACAGCCAGACGTACTCGAGAGTGTGAGAGCTACGGTTCGTGGTCATAGAGAAGAAGCGGGGCCATCACGAAGACACACCATTGCACCACCCAGAATTACAACGCAGATAGAGAGCATCGCTAGTACGGTTGCGAACACTTGTCAAATATCAGAACCTGATATCAATATCCTCTATCCCATCCTGTCAAAGATACCGCCTCCGCCTGATATCGGGACCTACAAGTAACATAAGGACTAGCCTCAAAGTACACCAAAAGAATGCTTCTGACCATGCTGAGGGTACTGCTAGCATAATCAACTCTTGAAAGTGCCCTCCGGTTTTTAGCGAGACAATATTTGATGGATATTATGTTCTTTTCAATAGGCTGGTTGCATTGGGATAGAGATCATTTTGTACAGATGATAATCATCGCAAAGGGATTGACACCGTTGGCACTATTCTAAATAGACCTCGCGCGGCGAGTTGTAAGCACACCCTTGAATACAGAGCAAACAGACATTCACGAACCAGACGAGATTTTCCGAAGAGTGACAGAGGTTTATGGTGCGGTTGATGAAGGATTCAAGAAAGCCACCGTCATGCCCATTTGACTGAGGTCACGGCAGTGATGAGGAAAGGACAAAAAACAGAAATAACCTCCGAGTCCTAGATTTTCGTGTCACGAACTAATAGTGTCACACTCTTTTCCTTGATACCCTAAACATGATAAAAGCAAGTGGGTGAAGCGAGCCGAATTCATAATTATGGCGCCTGCTGTTCTTTCTGGTCGGAAGAGAAATCTGTGGAATAAGTTGGTCGACATTATCCAGGTTCCTCAAGGGCAATTCGTCTTTGAAGGTGTGTGATAGTTCTAATAACCTGTAGCGCAAATCACTGACCGTCATCCTTCTGCTCAAGGTAACCGGTGGGGTAATCATGAGTGAGAACACTGTCGTACTGCTGCAAGATTTGTTAATCTCATCCACTACTCCTGCTTTCAGTCTCGATCCGACTCCTCCAGAAGAGCGCAAATGGACGGCTTGGCTATACGCATCCTTCTGGGCAGCACATGCTGCGAATGCGGTTAGATTCGTGTGCAACCTTTGGAAGATATTCCAGTACTGACTTGGACTGCCGGCAGTGCGACCGTCGCCCTTGGACTATCCTGGTGAAATGCATGGATTGCTCTCAACATCTCTCATCATCGGCGTGAGCCTCTCCTCCCGCTCTTTGCTCATTTCATTCAATGTTGTCGCCCAGACATTCATAGTAGTCGCTAATGGGCGCATCGCTTCTCGATGTCACATTGGATTTCTGGTCGTCGCGAGAGTATCCTGGGGTATGTGGGGAAGTTACATGACTGTGATAATGAGGTACGGTAGGCTATAAGCTATCTCTTGGACCCTCAGTTTATGAATCTCTCACAGGGCTATTGTCTGCGTGAGCCATTTCGCTCGATAAGTAGACACATACATATGTACTCAACAGTACACCAGATAATCTGGAACGGAGTTAACACCTTCTATGCTGGATGACTCGTCGATGTGTGCTTACGGTGTATATGACCTTCCTGGGCTAACATTGCAAACACTCTTCCTGAATTCTGAATCTTCAGGGATTACGACGAGACAACCAGTGTCATGCAAGCACCACCCATGAAGATCCGAATGAACGCAGCTTGTAGTTCTCATAGCATGGTTCATCTGTAGGTCCGTACATTCTACATGACAACGGCCAACTGAATCATGATGCAAGTCCAATGTCTGACACTCTTCCATCCTCGGGGCCTTAAGTGGTTCTACATCGCAAAGTTTGTCATCGTGGTATGATTTGCTTCTGTTTATGCAAGAAATTTTTCCTACTTTATAGTAGTTTGTCGCTATGCATGGCATTCTTGGCTGGTGGATGCAAGCTTTCAACTGCGGCTTTGGTACTATCTCATCTCTGACCATGAACCAAGCAGATATTGCTCGATACGCAAGGAAACCAAATGATCAATTCTGGGGCCAAATTTTGATGTTTCCCATCACTTCTGCTATCCCAGGGCTCTATGGAATTCTAATCGCTTCCGCTTCAAAGGAACTGTACGGCAAGGCTCTTTGGAATCTTTGGGATGTCACGCAATCGATGCTCGATCAATACCCCAATAGTCCCGGTGCAAGGTTCGGAGTGTTTCTAGCTGCGGGAAGCATGGCCCTTGCCCTGACCGCTATCAACTTGTCGACGAATGTGGGTAGTATCTCACTACCTATTCATGGTTCCTATTCAGTGCCTCCCTTTTGGATCTGATATTACCGCCCTGTTTCCAAAGTACATGACGATCAGGTGCGGGCAATTCATCTGTTGTCTAGCAGGCCTTGCTATTGTCCCCTGGAAGATCCTAAAGGATGGGAAGACCTTCCTAGCGTTCTTGTCGTGAGCTGTTCTACATTCGCATCGCGTAGCTTATACCTCACTTTTCCATTTCTTGTAGCGGGTATGGATACTGTATGTATTACGGCTTTTACAAGATATGGTCGCTTGCGTCTCCACTGAAGGACGTTTTGGAAGGGCAGAAATTCGAGGCGTTTGCTGATGGGTTGGATGAGGAAGGGAACCAACAACTAGGGATAGAACTACGACGCGACGAATCGAAGAGCACTAACGAAAAAGGAGAAAGCGAGTATATCGTTCCGTAATCAAAGCTAGTCGGGGCAACTCTCGAATTTATAGATAGAATCTTTCATAAGAAAACACGTACTTGGATCATACGTATGTAAGTATGTCCTCCAGGGTTTTCTTTCTACCGTATGTCTAGACTCAGCGACTCAAACTTAGCCGTAGCTGCCACTGAAGAGTATGATTATAAAATTAATCAGAGTCTAGACATACTATCATATTACTCTCCCTTGGCATCTCTCTGGAATATAAGGGAACTTATCCCGCCAATGCCTCGCAATCTCATCGCGTCTTGCGACCCAAACTCCCTCCTTCTGAGAGATATACTGCATAAACTTTTCTACCGCGGCGAGTCGTCCTGGCCGGCCGATACATCTATTGTGCAAGCCCACAGACATCATCTTGGCTTGACCGGCTACTCCCTCTTCGTAAAGGACATCGAAAGTATCGACCTGGGAAATAGAAACTCGTTGTATTCGGAGGAAGAGCGAATGGGGAATTAAAGACACACGAGATGCTTATAAAAATCTTCTCCAGAAGACCAGCCCGAACCGGGAACAACAAAACGAAAATCATTACAATCCCTTTACGGAAAGTACAAAGAAGTGAGGCCAGAAGTGAGGCCAAAATTCAAGAACATGATGCAGGAAGAACGTACAAGGTATATGGAATAATGAGCATTCCATCATCAGGCTCTCCTTCAGACGCTAAAGGGCTCTCAAGCCAATACTATAGAATGTCGGTGGTGAGCCTAGACTATGGACAAGCATACTTAGACGTACTGGAAGATCATCGCCGTAACTGTCAGAACTGTACAAAAACTCCAGACCTCTTTCCTTGGCCGCGCGAGCATACAATCTAGGGCTTGCATTGCTCCGTCGTCCAATCATCCAACCTCTGGGTATGGTAGGGTCGCCCGTATATTTCTGTAGCCGATCGATAGCCTGATGCATATGCTTCTCCTCTTCCTCGGGAGCTACATTCATGAAGTTGATCCAGCGATTTCCATGGCAAGCAATTTCGAACCCTTGTTTAACGAGCATGGGGCCTAAGTACGGTGCACGCTCAAGAGCAGCTGCCACAGTATACATAGTTGCGGTCATGTTGTATCTGGGTTAGACATAGTGAGATTCTAGATTTCTTAGCAACTGAGTGTTTCTTGCTTTTTAAACAGGCGCATTATTCGTGGCAGACCAACGCGCGGACCGTACTCGAACTGTGACTCAACGAGATCATCACGTTCGCCGATACGAGAGGGTTGAGAGAGCGTTTCAATGATAAACGTTTCTAGTAGTACCAATGAGCGCCGCGTTATGAACGGGCAACGGGCCAAGCTTACCTGAGCCCTCGTCACCCTCGAGTATGTTCCTCTCGCCACCTTCCTCCCAATTGATAACCTGTGCCTCAGCAATGAGCTCGGAAAGTGCGGAGAAACTATGTAGAATAGTGACATACAAACGAGATAGCGATTTTGGCGCCATTGGGCCATTGGGGATCAGGCTGGTCCATCCCATACCCGACCATGGGCCTCTCAGGAAGATATTCAGAATAACGGGTGCATTTGGCCATACTGCAGAGATAAGGGACAGGTGAAATGAAGTGCGAGCAGTCCCATGTAGCACTGAAGCTATGTATGTCACCGGTACTCATTCGAAGGAGCTTAAGTTATCAGCCTGCCGGAGGCAATTTGATTGTTGGATTAACGCTTCGAAATCAGAACTTCTTCATAATGAGAATCCATTGAGAACCCTCGAAATGAATGGACATGGCTATCCGGAACCCGAACACGTTCCTTAAATAAGACGCGATAGTTTGCGAAGATTGCCGCTCGCGCGGCAATCTGTTTTTTCGTCATACGTGATAAGGCAGAATAAGGTCAGCTTTATGTAGAAGGCCGCCGCTGGAACTCTGTACTGACAATGGATTGCCCACCCTTTCTCCCTCCACGCGATTTCGTTGGGTACAGATGGGATACCCCGAAGGACTGTTGGCCGAATGCGGCGAAAATTGCCGTCAATTTTGTCGTGAACTTTGAAGAGTACGTCCGAGGTCCTCGCTGCAGTGCTGCCTTCAAATTTGACGAAATTTGACGAAAACCTAGAGGCGGTGAAAGCACGTTGGCTAATGGCGACGAATACTCCGAAGCCTACTTGCATGAAGCCTTTCACAAGATACCGTACAAAGGGAAGCGAGACCAGCAACTAGAGACGATGGTCAGTGATCGTAATCCGTCAAGCAGATGCATACTCACCTCGTCATACAGTTTGAGTACGGCGTCCGTCAAGGCTTGCCGCGCATTATCCGCTTGTTCGATAAATACGGATACAAATTCACGACTTTCGCAGTCGGTCGAGCCCTTGAACTAGCACCCCAATACGCCAAACTGTTGCCAGAGCTCGGCCACGAGATCGCTTCGCATGGATATCGTTGGCGGTCATACATAGCGATGCCACCTGAAGAGGAAAAGAAACATATTTCGGACGCAATAGACAGTCTCCAGCGACTAACCGGCGACCAGAGTGTCCCCGCTGGATGGTACTTTGGCCGAGGTAGTAATCAGGCGAAACGGCTTATTGCTCGAGAACATCATAAACGTGGTCTTCCGTTCTTGTATACTTCGGACAGTCTCGCTGATGAGCTCCCGGTAAGCCGACTAGATGGCGATATACGCGAAAGAACTGACCTTTCCATAGTTCTGGGTTGAGAGTCCCCTTGCTAGCGAAGGCGAGAAAGATGATGGTCTCCTCATTATACCGTACAACCTTGACTGCGATGATCACCGATTTTTGTGTCAGGGGTCAGGATGGTCGACATCTGATGACTTTTTCTGGCACTTAAAGGAGACATTCGATTACCTGTATCAGGAAGGGTTAGAAGGAAGGCCAAAGATGATGACTATTGGGTGCGAAACACCGGGATTCTGATATGATTTAGTCGCTTATACCTCGATCCAGGTTACACAATCGAATCATTGGGCGTCCTGGGAGATTCAGGAGCTTACAGAAGTATGTTTTCCCCGAAGAATACGCGTTCATGGGTAGCTCAACCCTTGTTCAGATTCTTGGAATACATCTCACAGCAACCACATGTTTGGGTCGCGCGCAGGGACGAGATTGCGAAGCACTGGAAGGAAAATTATCCCTATAATGGACCGCTGAGGGAGCAAAAGTGACAGACCTGCTTTCAGGGCTCACAGTTGAATTCATCTTGTCTGAACCACAACTGCACCGCACTTCGACCGACTGCTGCTTCATTTAGATCCAGTTACCGTGTTATATCAACATCTAATAGACACAGTCGTTTCAGCTATCTAAAGCTTGGCTGATGTACCGCTTTCTCTCGTTAGAGCGTCATAGATTGCACAAGCAACACCTGCCGGATTGGTCTGAACAGCCTGAAAGGTGTAGGTCAGCTCGCATGAATGTGCTGTCTTCAGCACTATTTTACTCACTAGGTGTCCAGCTTTAGGTATGCGAGAATAGGAAGCCAGGTGCTTGACGCCGCCAATAGCGTTATTGACGACGTCTTCCTTCCAGTCCTTGAGACTGAGGCAATATGTTACCGCGGGTAGCTCGGATAGTTTCAAGGCAGCTCACATGTAGTCATCTATAGCACCGTACACCAAGTGGATCGGAACGCGTTTCACGTATGATGAAAAGTCACGATATATAGATGAAGGACCAAGCTGATCAAGGTATGTCGCCTGAATATTCCGTCAGACCAGAGTGAGGAAAGGTATTGAGAGGAGACCTTACCGTTTCTTGTTTTCTGGTACACTTGAGTGTCAGACCTTCTTTGATATCTGGGTAGTCCAGTGTAGGAAGCGATCTTAAGCCGTGTTTCTGCAGAAATTCGTGAATCGTACACCTCGAGCGGAATGAAGAATGCGTACGACAAAGACTTTGAGCACCCGGTCGTCCCATACTTGCCATGACTTCTTGCTTTTCAGTGATGTGTAAGCATCCTCCTGAGACGCCCACACATCCCTTCTGTTCACTGAACCACTAGCAAGGACATTGCTTTCCACCGTGATGCCGAAAGTGGAATTGAGCTTCATAATCATAACTTCAATAAGGACCAAGGACTCGAATTTAATCTGAGGGAAGTAGTTCATAGAAAGTAGTCTGCCGCTAGGATGGGCAAGGAGAAACGCGAGAATACTTCTGGCACTCACAATGATGCAGCACCCATTGAATGCCCGACGCCAACTAGCCTGTGTTTGCTAAAGTCTGTGTCGATCCCTTTCCCTAGTCCCATAAGAAGAGAATGTATAACTCGACCATATTCCTCCCATCTGACTGAAACGGGAAAGAATTAACTTGGAAGTGCGAGAGAAGAAATTTGGAACGCACATATTGGTTGATACCCTACCGACAGCCTCTCTTCGTTCAATATAGCAGCATCTCCGTGATTTGGCGCATCTATCGACCAGACTTCACGAATATGCAGTCTGTTTCCGTTCGAATCCACCAGCGACCACAACTCTTCAATCGTAGGTTCCCATTGCTCCTTGTGAAAGCTGGTTCCATGAGCAAAAATCAACGTGACAGCCGATGGATCATTGAAGAATTGAGAGTCCGGTTTCCAGTAACGCTTTGCGGTGGTCAAAAGAGGAAAATTTGGACGAGGGTCAAAAACAAAGCTCAGAGACTCCATGGTATTCGGAAGGTACCGTAAGCGACACCTGATTCTTTATTTGGGAAACGTGAAAGTTCGGCTGTCCGGGTTACCCGCCGTTCGACCGTCTTCGGTTTCCTCAAATACCCACCGATTCGGCCATTTGTTATATTGCCGTTCACTTATCGCATAACAAGGTGGCGCACAAGGATGGAGTGGAGATGCAGCTTCAGATAATGGAAAGGGAAGGAGAGAAGAATTACCAGGGACTCGCGGATCGCGACGCAAGGTATTTCAAGGGTACCATTTACTTCCATAATGTGGCTCCAGAGGCCGCGCCCATCCGAGCATACTTACCTCCAGTCATTGTACCATCAGCAGTTTCCAGCCTGCGGAAGGAGTCGGTCTACAGAAAACATGAAGAGATTTGCCCTCGTACCCTACATGACAATCCACCATTTTTTCCTGTTGTGTGACTATCCGTGTATTACGCGCGTCGGTTCTACTTTCTGGATCGTGTACCCTCTCCATACGTAGAAAGGGTTTCAGTTTGCTTCTGGTCTGTTTCTCATCAAACGAGGCTAAACATTATGCATGTATTGAGAGAGCACTTCGATTGTATGGATGTAGTAGTAGTTCGTGATTAGATATTCTATCTTACGATGGTGTCCAAGGTAAATATATGAAGATTGACTGGCCAAAAATACATGGAGTCGTGTCGTGGAATCATATCTAGTCTCCGTGTGATCGGAATGCACCAACCTTTGAAGCGCGACATTCCTGCGCCGCGCACAAGAAAAAGAAAACATAAGGAACCATCACCGCTTCGCGAAACGAAGTAGTCGAGACGCAATGATAGTTGCAATGAGGTTGAAGACTGCGAGGTGGCGATGAGCTAAGGCCCTTTATCCGAGTGCATAAGACATACCAAAGAAAGCGAAAATGATGAAGACATCCCTCCAGCGATCGTCAAACTTGATGTTGAGCGGCGAGTAGAACTCGTCACCGACGCTGTATTGGCAGTAGCGACAATCTGCAGTTGCATTGGGGTTATCGATGTAACCGCCATATATCGTCTTAAAACTGTCTGCCCATTGTCCACAAGTCTGACCCGAAGGAGGGCTGAACACGGCGAATTCGTCACTCCTACATTGGATGGGCAAGCCACTGAAATGATATTCAGAACCATAAATTCTCAATTAAATCGGAAACACTTACTGCAGCTCGGTGGACAACATGGCAGACAGAAGGCGGGTGTAAGGATTCAACTCATATAGCCAGCTTCGCCAGAACTTCTCCATGACTGGGTATGGAATTGTAACACCAGCGAAGGTGGACAAGACCACTCCAATGAAAGGATTGAATAAGACCGCAACTTGGACACTTGGACTGATTGCCGCGATAAGCTGACCTAGGGAGATACCGAAGAGGATGACGAAGATGATAACGAGCAGCTGGAAGGCATTGCCGCCTTGGCCTGCAGTACCTTGACCGAAATCCATTGGATAGACCTATGATGAATAAGCAACGCAATTGAAGAGTTAAACAATGTATCTCTCACCATGAGAGTCCAGTGCACAATGCCGCACAAGACGTTGTATGGGATCTCGCCAACCAACTGTCCGAGAGCGAACACGTATGGAGAGTAGATCTTACTGGAAGCCTCTCGAATGAATATACGACGATTATTGATGAACATAGGTTCAATCTGAGACATGATGATAGCAGGGAGGACGGAAACGTAGAAGCTTGGACAGTATCGGTCAATGCGTGAACTAATGATGCGTTGCAAAAGATACTCACATGGAGAAGACTCGGAACTGAAGATCACGCACACTGTTCTTCAGGTTCAGGAATGACAAGGATACCCAGAGGGAGATGAACATGCAGACGAAGAGACGGGTGAAGATATAATCAGGCATACGCCAGAGAGCCAAGTTATTCCTCTTAACAACAATCTTCAGCTGGTATAGGAATGAAGTGGCATCTGATAATCCAAATTCAGTGATGCACAAATGAAAGTCATTGAAATGATGCTTACAAGTGCTGACTTCCTTTGCGTTATCCTCGGGCCTCGCCAATCCACGTTCCTTGATCAAGTCAATCTCCTTTCGAACAGCCCGATACTCGGGAGAATCCAACCAAATATCCTTCCAGTCACGCCTTCCGATTCTAGGCGTAACGCCAGCTCCAATGGCTTCCAACATGAATTCGGCAGGATTAACGTTGGAAGGGCAAGGCGCTCCATTCCGTGCAAAGTAGTCTCGCAGAATGTGAGAGTCGGCACCTATGTCACCAAAGTAAACCGTCTCTCCACCACGCTCGAGTAACAGGAGACGATCGAAGCTTTCAAAGAGCAAGGAAGAAGGTTGGTGAATCGTACACAAGATTGCTTGACCTTGGTCAGCGAGCTTGCGCAAGAATCGTACCAAGTTCCATGCACTTTGGGCGTCTAGGCCGGAGGTGGGCTCATCCAAGAACAAGAGAAGTTCAGGTTTGCTGGCCAGTTCGACACCAATCGTGAGACGCTTGCGTGCTTCGACGCCCAAGCTGAAAACCATCGCTTCTGAAAGGTCCTGAAGTTCGAGGAGTTCAATGATCTCCTCGACGTAGGCGTTCTTCTCTTCCTCTGGAACGGAAGCAGGTTGTCGAAGGTAAGCTGAGAAGCGAATGGCTTCTCTGACGGTAGCAGAACCCTCGTGGACGTCCATCTGTTCGGCTGTTTCGTATTATTTTAGAGCCAAGTTATTCGAGAATTTGGAGGGAACGACATACCATAAGCAGTACCTCTCGCAAAGTCCGAAGAAAGAGGACGACCATCGACGAGGACATCACCACTAATCACGCCAATGTTTTTCCTCTGAGCGAGAACGTCCAGGCACGTAGTCTTGCCAGCGCCACTAGCTCCCATGAGGGCAGTCAGTGTCCCGGGTTTGACATAACCATACACGTCATGGAGTAGCCGTCGCGTACCACCAGGAACCGGGACTGTGTAGTTGAGCTTCTCCCACGAGAAAGTCTTCCTGTAGGGTCTCTCTTTCTCGTTAGAACTGCTAAAAATATGGTCAGTTCGCAGAACCAAGAATAACTAAACGACGTACTTCGTCATTTCATTACGCTCGATTTCCTTATCGCCATTCCTCTGAAGCCTCTTTGCAGCCTTCTTCTCCTGCTGCAGCTGATTCAATTTCTTGGTCTCATCGTTCTCCTTAGCGAAGACACCGGCACCAAAGCTGACGTTGTATTGCTATAAAGCAGCGTCAATATTGATTGCGAAATCCACGACACACAAGGGAACTTACAGGGAAGTACTCCAGAGCGATGACCTGTGTGATCTGGAAAGCAATGAAGAATCCGACGAGTACAACGAAGCAACGCTTCCAAATATCAGACACGAAAATTCCATAGCCTGCAGAGATGTAGTTGCTTCCAGAGATTAAATCGCTACCACCTGTTGCGCCAAACAGCGTGCAAGCCTGGTTAGGTCCGAGCTGATCCCTACACAAACCAAGTCAGATCATTGCACTAATATTGCTAAAAGTACTTACGGGTACTGATCAACACCGGGGCCGTTACGAGGTACGATGGAGTTACCGTCGCAGCTGAGCTATAAACGCTAATTAGTGGCCCTCTCGAATATCAGGAGCAGGTGCTTACATTGATACGCATGAACTCGTTCTCCATCGCTCCCTGCCATGCGTAGGCGATGGGATTGAGGTAGTAGATCCAGAACAACCAACGCTTCATCGAGTCCACAGGAATTGTATAACCGCTGTACTGAATGCTAAACACCGAAGATTGTGAGATGCATGACTCGGCCATTATCTGAGGAAAATGCTACTTACAAGTTGGGGATAAAGAAAGTGGCCAGCCGGAAGGCTGAATCGAAGTTGGTGCAGAGCAAGCCGAAAGATCGGAAGAATCCTTGCATAGTCAAGAACGCAAGCCAATTGAAGAGGTGGAAGGTGAAGAATCCTCCAGCGGATCGATCGAGATTGGTCATGAAATAGACACAGACGTTGTAGACGAATATCCGAACGGCAGAGAAAGGAATGTCCGCTAACGTGTTGGCGATAGCGATAGTGGATGGTCTGTACATGCCATAGTTCGTCTGTGGTGAACATAAGCACAACTCGTACGTGTAAATAATTAAAGGCCACTAACCTGCTTGTGAAGAATCGGCCGTCCCAACATTTGCATAGGCATCTCCTGGAAGGCATCGAGACAAGTAGTCAGAAGCGCAACGAAGATGACACTACGATGAGTGATTTGAATCAGTACATGTTTAAATCAAGTGCATCGGAGGTGACTGACCTTCCTCTAGTGAATGCTCCAGCGGAAGTGGGAGGTAGGTTGAAAAAGGCGCCACCAATGACAAGAGCCAAAACCGTGGAGAGACCAAAGCTGGTGTACAATTGGAACTTGTCCTGTAACCTCTGAGTGAACTGCCTCTTGACCAATACCCTAACCTGACCAATGAAACCTTGAGTATATGGGCTCTTCTTTGATACACCCTTCTTCTTGTCTGCAACAACGGCAGCGCGGAAAGCCTCTTGATCGCTCCTGTCGGTTTCCATATGCTTCTTGTATGAGGCACGGTCGCTCTGCATGTCCAAATTATATTTTGAGGCACGGAAAGCGTTCTCGAGGGCTTCAGGACTGTGCGGAACATCAGCTTCGGAGCGACCAGGCGCAAATTGACGTTCGTTAGGATCCGTGCAGCCCGTGAGGTAGTCCGCGGTACTTTGACGAGGAAGGGACTTGAAGCCGAGACCTTCAAAATAAGCACGTGCCTCAGTCGGTGGTCCGTAAAACACTTGACGGCCTTGGTCGAGAACGATGACCTTGTCAAAGAGATCATAGATGCCTTCTCCAGCCTGGTACCTGTATAGCAACGAGCGCATCAGTGAACGGTGTTCTTCGGCGATCAGCGGGTACCCTTACAATGTAACGAAAGTCGTCTGCCCGAGGATATCTGTCATGATCCGCAAACATTTCACAAAGTCGAGTGCGGTTGACGCGTCCAATCCTCGAGTGGAGTTATCCCAGCACTGCACACGTGCACGTGTGGCCATCATTTCGGCAATACTGACACGTTTACGTTCTCCTCCCGATACACCGCGGACGAATTCGTCGCCAACGAGCGTGTTCTTGGTGTGAGCGATGTTTAGCATGCGTAGCAGGGTGTTCTGAACCTCCTTGTCGAATTCCTTCCTCGAGACTCCAGGGAGTCGACCATTAGGACCCGGAGTTTTTGTGGAGAGAGCGAAATCCAAGGTCTGTCCCACAGTCAGGGTAGCAATGTGTCGATCATCTTCGTTGGATGATACGTCAAATCGTAGATCCACCGGGGAAAGAAAATTCAAGACCCACCTTCTTCGTTGTAGACGACTTCTCCCTTATAGAACTTGGCCATTTCCTGAGCATCCATACCAGCGTACAAAACCTCGCCCGAAACAGCCCCAAAATCTTCTCGGCGGTTGGCAATTGTCTTGAGGAATGTAGAACAGCCAGCGCCGGGACAGCCGAGCACGAGGCACATTTCACCGCTCTTGAGGTACCCATCAGATCTACCCACTTGTGTCAGAGCGTTTTGTAGAGGAAGATGAATATGTACATACTTGTGCAAAATCGTCTTCATAGGCGACTTTTTGAGAGGAAGAAGTGGTTGTATGAGACCCCAAAGGAGGGTGATGGGCGAAAGGAAGAAGGCTATAATGGCATCTACGAGGGAGTAGTCAGTACTAATGGCGAGCTGGAAGAAAATTCAGAACGTACTTCCGAACGTCTTGACATAGAATTTGCTATCAGCGCCACCAACCACATCCACCCGCAATCCTTCCCAGGTAACTCCGACGTGCTAAAATAGAATGATGATCAGTAAGGAACACAAACGACCTCACTTGCTAATTACCTTGTGTTTAATTCCGGCCTGCTGATTGGCATCATTGGAAGAAGTAAGATACTCCCGAAGGTCAAAGACACTGGCGGCGTCGGGATCACTTCCTTTCTCGAGATCTGTTGAGTAAACAGACGCGACACTGTGGGTTGATTGATGCCACTGCTGCTTGTCGCCCTTTTTGCCCAAGTTGGATCGGATACTGAGCTGACGAGAGAGCTCCTCGAATTGGCGCTCAGCGCGTTGGATGTCGACGCCTCCTTGGTCGGCGTCTTCATCTATAGAGTTAATAGACGCGACACTGTGGGTTGATTGATGCCACTGCTGCTTGTCGCCCTTCTTGCCCAAGTCGCTGAGCTGATGAGAGAGCTCCTCGAATTGGCGCTCAGCGCGTTGAACGTCGACGCCTCCATGGTCGGCGTCTTCATGTATAGCTTGAGACTGAGAACGTTGATATTCGACCTCCTCGTTCGACCTCTTTTCGTATAGAGTGGCGCCATTGCCGGGGGTATCGGCCATGGTTCGAATAAGGGGGGACGAAAGCAAGCATTTTTTCATCCTGAGATCGCATTATAAATACCGCAAAGGGATTTCCGGTGGTAGGGGCTTTGTCATCACTGTGGGGACTGAGAATATGTTATGATGACATAGTGCCTATTACCGACTACCAACTACCGACAATGTTCGGATGCGACTGACTCTCTGATATTGACTCGACCATACTCGATCCCGTCGTAGTATTCTATTCGATATATTCAGCGATTTTTTGGGCCATCTTTTCGCCGGCCACAGAGTAAAAGTTGGTTCAACGGCTGACATCCGAGGTAAATCGACATCGAGATAACCAGATGCCGGCGGCCATATTGTTCGGTGTTAGGGACCCTTTGTCTTGGCGATTTGTATGCGTCCAGCATGACATTAATTATATAGCTCAAATCTAGTAATTCTTACCGCAAACGATACCGTTACGAACTAGTTATGTAGCTCGGGCAAGGCTCGGGTGGTCGCCACACCCATGTTGTTTGCTGTCCGCCATCAGCACATCAGAGCTGTACATACTCAAATGTTTGGTAAGAATTTGTTGACTCAGCAAAACAACGTAGTGTAGGAATAGTAATCGGGGGCCGCTAGCCCCAGTTGTAGGACGTGGGGTGAAGACAAGACAGACGAACAAAGGCCATCGAGGCTTAAAATAGCCTTTGAATCCAGAGGAGAATTGTAAAAATGTGCAGAGAAAATTGTAAAGAAGACTGAGAGCTTGAACGATCCGATGCTTCATGAAATCAACGATCATGCGACGTGGAAGCTCGAATGTAGGCAAACAAGGCCAAACCAAAGCTTGTCGTTGCTGGTCACGGTGACGAGAACTCAACCGCGATTGTCACCATGAAAGCCCTCAATTCCCTCTCGTTTGTTTCTTTCATTTCAGTGGCATTGGCACATGGAGGTCATTCGGGGCCAGAAAAAGGCGAAACTATTCAGCAGTACGCACGGAGACACGTACGTCCTTCAGTTCAATTGATTTGGTTGTCGTGTTGACCAGCAATGTCAGATGGCGAAGGAGCACCATATGTGAGCTGAATGAATGCGATTAGTTGGCTCGCGGTGATTAATTTGGAGAATTCTAGAGATTCATTTGACCTAAGAAGCTTCTTCCAGTTGCATGACCTGAACAGGTATGTTACCACAAGGCTTACGTCCCGAAATAAATTCAGACGCTTTGAAGGGATGGAAACTGGGATAGGGATGAAATTGAGGCTATTTACGGAGTTCACCACGTCTATTCGCAGAAAAAGTCCAAGGTGCGTATACTCATCAGACGTGAGGCGTTTGCTAATACATCCTCATTAGGATGACATTGAGCATCAGCAGAAAGCCGATAAGATTGTTAATGAAGTTCTCAGGATTTTGGATGCGGATAAGAACGGAAAAGTGACTCCAGAGGAGTTTGAGAAGGTTGGATTGGATGGGCTGCCAAACTTCGACCACTTAGGTGCAGAGGGACATCACTACGACGTTGAGAGTGGTGCGTGTTCATCTTTTTTTATGCAAAAATGATCACTGATTTTCGTATCTAGAATTTTTCTTACACCATGAAGGTGCGCAGCTCGCTCTGCCTCATATCTCCGGTTAACTTTCATACAGAGGAATTCCACTCAACGCCCGAAACCCAGACGGACGAGTCTTACACCCACCCCGAGGATATTGAACATTTTGCTCAACACGAGGCGATTGAGATGCGAGAAGCCGAGAAGGAAGCCAAGTTTCAAGGAATCTCTGTAGAGGAAGTCCTTGCACAACATGCGGAGGCGGAAGCAGCTGCAGCCGCAGCCGCAGCCGCTCGTCCTGAAACTAATCAAGAACCCATGGGAGCTGAACATCCTCATGCCGAACAAGGAGGGGCAGATTCACCTCCGTCAGTGCCAAACCCACGAATCACAAGAGTAACCCCGCCGGAAAAGCAAGATCCTGCTCAGAGATTCAGGAGTGCGAAAGCAGAGGCGGACAAGAAAGGCGAGTGGGGCTCGGGTAGTGATGGTTACAAGCGACCCGTTAAGCCAGAAGATAAGATGAGGTGCGTAATTTTTGCTGACGAGGTTTTCCGTTTCGTTAACGACGCCTTCCATTACCTCGCAACAGAAAGAATCTACCGTACAAGGTAATGCAGTTCTATGTCAATTTATCAGTGAACTGAAGGTTGCTAACAAGGACCGAGTGCAGTATAAATTCCGTCGGAGTTGGGGTGACTTCTAAGTCTCGTGCTATATCTCGTGCGGGCTTCTCTTTGTGTGGATCTGGGGTGGGACCTCTTACCATGAGTTTCTGTAATTCGCTCGTCATTTTGCGTCTTGTATACATCATCCTTACCGCCGGCGAAAATCACGGCAAGCGCATAAATCAAGTTTGATGACCAAGACACGGGAAAACGGTAAAGATTAAGAGTTGGACCTGGACATCTGGGTACCCGCGGCCGTGGGCGCCTTCCTGAAGGGAACGAGAAAAAACCGCCAACCTATGACGCCGCATGCTACCTGCAGCTGCGCTTCACTGCTACTGATTCAAGATATCTGATAGCATCATTTGGGATTCTAGCTCGATCACTAATGCAGAGTAGGTAACCTATCAGCGGACCTTGGCATGCCGGTCATCCTCGGTATCACAACAATTTTGAGGATCGCCTCTGGGGTGATTGAAATTCGTTCATTCGCCCTTCACCGCCCAGCACTCAGCGCTCACGGCGGTGGTGCACACCATTTTTTATGCTAGGGTGTCAACACGTCATCGACGACACTTGTCGGCGTTAACGTCGTCTCTTCATTATAGTCCACGGATCTGCGGGTGGCTCTGCGACTCGCTCGGAGCTTGGCTTGAACTTGGCCGTGCTTGAATTTCGCTCGAACGCCAGCTCCGTTGCCTGGTACTTAAATACATAGCTGCAGCTGAAGGTTATTCACCTCTCCTGAGTAATACAGATGATGTTCATCTACTTGGTGAAGTCTTTTTAGGTGTTGCAGTTAATATGGTGAGTGACCCTCATTGTACATCGATGAAAGTCAAAATTAACACTCACCCCAGTCAGGCAAGCCTTCCATGGAATTAAGCTGAAGACGTCGAACTTTCGACAGCTACCTCGATTGTGATATGAGAGCGGCGAAGAAGACGATCCGATGGGATATGACTCGATCCCAGGTTTTTGACACTTCTCTATATACAAATGTACAGGAGCTTCCTGCAGGACCGAACTCTTCAACGAAGGGGTATGAAGATGAAACTACATAATAAGCATCTCTCCACTCTCGGAAAGGATGCTCACCATCGCCTTTTCGATATTCATTGCGCAGGAATCCTCTCCCGGCTACGTCCACCCCCCGAAACCCGCCGTAATTGGTGCAGCCGAAAACCCTGGTTCTTGGTGCCGGATGGGCTAGTTTCCGATAAGCATAATCAACCTTGTTGCATGGGCTGATGATTTCGTCTCCCGAAGAATACTGGAGCCCACGTCCTTTTTGGATCGGCTGATCATTTCCTGTGCAAACGTGTGGCGATCGAACAAGGTAGGTTGCAACATGGGGCAGTCACCATAACTTGCGCGGCTGGACCGTAAGTGCAATATATTGCCTAACCGGTTGGCCGAGAAGTTTCGATCCCTCTATGCGCAGGTGTCTACTTCCCGTATTGCGGAGCCCAGTGTTCTGGACAGCGTAATTGCCGATGCCGGAAAGATTCCAAGACTGGTCCAAAGGTGCTTTGTCCCTTGATCAGGAGTTACTCCAAGGAGATTGAGGCACTCGTGTCTTCGACTGGGACAGACTGGAAGGACCAGAATGAAGGTGACCATTACAGTGTAACCGCGGAGAACATTTGTACAGATGGGTACTAGTGACCTTGCGGTACGATAATATTCCTTTATGTTACTTCCGACTCGCAAATTTCTCCATTGTTTCCAGAATCCACATCCTCTAGTTTAAACCGCAGATATCTATATATATTGCATATATTATGCATGGCTATCACTTTTGAGCACAAATGAGACAGCATTCGTACGCAGGTAACCCCTCCTCCTCACACTGTGTTGCGTATCGATCCATGACGGAATCAAATACATTCCCATCATGAACAATCCCAAAGCCTTCATTCGTTTCAACAACTTCTTTCATCGTCTTCAGCGCACGGACATGCAAATCCAATCCAGCAGCTCCTGACTCGCCACCAAATCGCGAACCTAACCTCGGGGCTTCTTTGATATCACAGGTGATACCTTTGAATCCACATTCCTCGAGCATTCTTACGATCTGCGAAGGAGGATGCACGAGATAGTCATACTTCTCCCTGATTTTGGCCATGATATTGCGGACTATCATGGCAGCAGATCCAGGTCGAGCACCGTTAAGCTGCTCGACACCGAGGAAAGAGGTGAGTTCTTGGATTTGAAGGTGTCCACCTGGTTTGAGAACGCGATATAGCTCGGCGATGGCGATAGGCCAGTCTCTTGTTGACAACGAGCTGATGAGGAATGACTGTTGGATGAAATCGAATTTACGAGTCCAGTTTCGGGGCATGGAGGTGACGGAGCTTTGAGTAAAATGAACATTGCTAGGTGCCGCATCGAAACGGAAGTGAGTCGGCGATAGGTCTATCGCATGTAATTCCATACTGGATGGTGCCTCTTTAGAGAAGTTCAGGATCCATGCACCTGATGAAGCGATGATTCGTTGCAAACTCGTTGAGGGGTGATGAGCGACATGGTGTGTTAGCTCGAGACTAACCTGATCCTGTGGCTGAATCTAGCACAACTCCATTAGAAGAAATTGACACATTTGGATTGTATACAAGGTTGCGACGATGGTGTGCCTTATAGTACCAGAATTGTTCGTCTAATCTGTAAAAGGCCAGATTTGGTTTGATCATGTAGACATACTACAAGACAAATAAATGACCTATCGCGTTCTATGTCTCCACACTGCTGAATCATATATACCGAGGTTGGTCCAGCAGGCCCTACTCGGGAGTCGCCTGTGGTTCGTGGAGACGGCCAGACAGTTTTCGCAACTGGTTGCAGGATGATTCCAGGCTGACTAGCGTTGTGCTTCAATATCTTCTGCTTTGTGGCCATTGTTCGAAGGAACAAACGAGGGCCAGACATACTTCTGGCAAAAACTGTCACTGAGCTGCAGTTAGGTGACCCTAGCGCCATTCTGGTACAGACACTGTAAAGAAAGAGAGCTCCGAAGATCGTCGGTGATAAGGCATCGTTCTGGCTACCTTTATACCATCGACACCCCTTCGGGACATTGACAAAATCAAGAGCCCTTCTTGGCTGTCACCATGACGACGTCAAGACCCGTAAATCCACAGCGTAGCTCGGATCGCTCTTTCTGGCCAAATCTTCCACCAGTTCTCCACAAGAAGTTGCAAAAGCCGCAGAGGTTGAAGTTATCTGGTGATATGATAAGTAACACATCCTGCCTGCCAGGACTCCCTACTTGTCTTTGAGCCTATCGCGTAAGGAACTTGCATTCCTGTAGCTTCAACGTTCAAGTGAATCCCTAGATACTGGATCCGAGCACTTACATGCTCTTTGAAGGGCGTTAGAACGTCCCAGCCTTTCAAATAACGAGGCTAACCGAAGATGAGGGACATGAGGCAAATCTGTGGCTTGATGCATGCCTTTGAAAATCTCACAAGAGCTGTAGGACGTACAGGGGTGTGAGTATATCGTTTCGATTCATTGCCGGGTAGTACGTAAAAGCCTTTGGAGCGATTTTGCACGGATATCTGAGTCCCAGCCCAGGACAGGCCAACCACTTCATGAAGAGCTTTTCAACGTTGATCATTATTATTCTTTCCATAATCTTCAGATCACCAATTACAAGTTCTACATAAAGTAACACAAAGGTCAGAACGTTCCACACCCATTCTCACGCCTCAACTTTAAGCCTGGCCACGGAGTTTCCTGGCAGCATTGTCATTGGGCTGAGCATCACCAAAGCCGCATCCACCATCACGCTCAAGGGCAACGATAGCACCAGCACACTTGCCAGTGTTGAATCCACAGCATCCGGAGGCACATTCGCCATCATTGGCACACGGGCCAGTGATGAATTGAGTACCAGGAGGCTTACCACTTCCGGCAGCGGCTCCACCAGCACCGTTGTTGGCAGGAGGGGGAGTTCCAGGTGCTGCAGGTGCCTGGCCACGAAGGACTCTAGCAGCGTTGTCGTTGGGCTGAGCGTCTCCAAAACCACATCCACCATCACGCTCGAGAGCGACAATAGCACCAGCGCACTTGCCAGTGTTGAATCCACAGCATCCGGAGGCACATTCGCCATCATTGGCGCAAGGTCCAGTGATGAATTGAGTGCCAGGAGGCTTGCCGCTTCCAGCAGCAGCTCCGCCAGCACCGTTGTTAGCAGGAGGGGGAGTTCCTGGAGCAGCAGGTGCCTCTCCACGGAGCTTCCTAGCAGCGTTGTCGTTGGGTTGAGCATCACCGAAACCACATCCGCCATCACGTTCGAGAGCAACAATGGCACCAGCACACTTGCCAGTGTTGAAACCGCAGCAGCCAGATGCACAATCAGCATCACTCTGGCATGGACCGGTAATGAACTGGGTACCAGGAGCTTGACGAGGAACGTAGGTCGCAGCGGCAACTAATAATGAAGTCAGTCACGAATCCAGCCCTCGGATAATGGTGCACTTACGGTTAACGGTAAGGAGTGCGAAAAGGACAGAGAATTTGGCCATCATGATGATAATGAGTGTGTGGTTGAAGACAAAAGGTCGTTAGAGAACTGGTGAAAAAGGTTGATGATCAAGAAGATGCACAAAGGCTCAGCCCTGTGGAGTTGAATAAAAAGGCAGTGGAAAGAATAGACGATACAATCGCTGAAGAAAAGTGGGCACGTCCAAAGGTTTTTATACTTGACCGCTAGTTCGTGCTTGGTTCACGACCCAAGGGGAAGACGGTCTTTCCGGAAACCGAGTACAACCAGCTCATGATTTGACGGGATCCACCTGGAATCCATCATGATATGTGGTAATGAGACGCCCAGGATCAACGCGAATTTCCGAGCATCTTTGCTGGCACTGCCTCGAAGTTCGAAATGAATCATTCAATGGAACTACTCCAAGATAGATCGAATACATAAGTGGTCAAAAGCACACAGTAGGCGCGTTTCGCTAGCCCTGAGAAGCAGAGGTTGGGTTGAGGGAGCACCGATTCCGAACTTGCCTTGTGAGCCTATGAAATCAGCCCAGCGTAGCGATGCAGCCCGTCGTCATGACGAGGTCGGAGGGCGTTGAACTGAAACAGCTGTGCTAGCTGTGCGCGAGGTACATTTCAATAGCTTGATCAGGTGTACCATGTTGCGACTGTTCTGATGACGGATTGTGTGGGTAAATTCGATCCTTCTGATAATAATGTATAACGAATCACCTGGAAAGCGATTACTGAGTCCACGAAAGGGGAGAAAATCATGCAGCAGACACACTGTCGGGTCATTGGAACTCTGAAGTTTGTTCCCATTCTGCGATGTCAACCCTCTCATCGAATTTTCCAGCCACCAATCCCTGCATTGTCATTTCTGAATGTTCAAAGAAGAGTTGCTGTGAGGACGCAAGCCAGGCGAGAGAGGGTGTCACGAACTCAGATGTCAACGAGCGTTGTGGTCGTGAAGAGCCGACTCACAACCGACTCAGCCGGTTTTTTACCGTCTCTCCACCAACACGTCACCGAGCGAAGCTCGCTCTAGCTCAATTCTTAATCCGGCGACTTAAAGCAGATACGTGCGAATTGCGGTAGTTTGTGTTGGCAGAGCCATACGGTGAAGGAATATGCAGTTTCAATTGAGGATAATTCGTGTTCAACCTGTCTATTCCGCAAGTCTCGAAATGCCCAAGTTTTGTTCACATTGTATGCGTAGACGACAAAGCCCAGGTCCATTCAATGAATCGATACTCCTATACGAGTTATATTACACTTGACATATACACTTGGCATATGTGGTCTATAGACGTGTAGCTGGTCTGTACAGGTATAATATAAGACCGTGATACATAATAGAAAGAAAGCGCACCTTCAACTCGCATGATTAGGGGAAATCATCGCAGTTCGATGTGCATGGTTGGCCAACTAGTATAATAGACTGAGAAATAATGTGTACGAGCTAACGTGGGGTTTACTCACTGCATTGCTCGGGGAAGCAGCATCGAGGGCAGGTATCCACTGTATGAGGATTACATATTCCATTGGGAAGATGGCAACGAGCCTCTGGAAGAGACATGGCGTTGACAGTTGCCGACGCAATGAAAGCGAAGAGAATGACGAAAAATGACTTGTTGGCGAACATGGTGTGAAAAGTAAGGACTGGTTGAATGGAGAGTATTCTATTATACGACCGCGGGTTATACGTCCCTATCCTTGGCTCTCGAGGCGGTGAGAAGGTCTGACAAGTAAAAGTTTCAGATCACGACGCGCACCGTGGTTGAATTCATTTCTAGTTTAGCTGATGGAGCTTCCTGATTTTTGATAGAAACGGAGACGGAAGCCAAGACACAACCAGGACTAAAAGGGCGTAGATTTGGACGAAGTAGACCCTGCCAGAGGGCTTGACCGGTACCGCCAGTGAGATGATTCCACGACGCAAGGTGACCTTCAGAATTGCGATATACGGGCTTCCTAGTTAACTTTCGAAGCTTCTCGTAGAGTCGGATGACCAATGCAAGCAATTCAGTTAAACTTGGGTAGATTCATGTCAAAGCGAGGAGAATGCCAAGTTATTCAAGTGGCCACGCACCTATGCTCCACCCCTACATGAGGAAGCATATGTCCGCACTGTACAGGATGCGGCCCAGAGACGCCAATTCTCGACTTTCACGAGTCGAACGGGCCAGACTTGACGAGCAAATTCATCTGGGACATGCAAAGCATCACATCAATCAACCATTTACCTCAAGAATTCGAATCCAACTGTGTAATACCCAGGCACTACTGAGCTATCGACTCCTGTGGTTTCTTAGAGAGTGGCCGTCCCCCAAGCAGGTACAAAGGCAGCCGGCGGTCATACTCGAATGGACTCCAAATCTAGCTCGTCAAATACAAATACACCACGAAAGAAAGAGCCAGTCGAAGGCTGTTGCAATAATCCCATTCACTCGTAACAGTCTGAGGTGCTCGGTTGGGAGTTTAGGGGGTATGATCCCGTTATCTGACAAATTCATTAGGCCAAGTCGTTCCTTGAGATGGTATAAGTACTGACCTTGCCTTGCCTCATGAGTGATATTTGCAGGTACCATGCATTACCCGGCAAGCACAAAGGACGCTGGGCGTTCCGGGGAAGGGAGAAATGAAGGTGAACTTCGTCTGACTGGTGACTGTGAGCTTTAGCGAAATGTCAATGACCTCGCTGCGGCAACAGGGCAGCAGGATTTCTTTGGGGGCCAATTGGTAGAGCCAATTCGGACTCCCATAGTAAGCCAATATCACCTGGCGCGTGTTCACGGCCTGCAGCTCCCTCGGCCTCCCCTAATGTATGAAACTTTGCGTGTGGAATGAATCAAGAGGTGTTACTACAAGATCCGCTGAGACTCAGGGACGGAGGGACATGGCTGAAATAGTAATCCTGCCTCTCAGGGTGGCCCTGACTCACTGCAGTCGATCATTCGATGCTCATGAGCGAAACATTACATGAAACCCCTGATTGAGTGCGCGACCGACGTTGAGCCTTGTGCCATGCTATACAGCAGAGAAGACGAGAGGATGTGGTCGAACAATGGTGAAGACAACAAACTTGCGATTTGGATGACGGACGTCACTGCATCCTGTTCCTTTACACTCAATCGTCGTCATTGTCGAGAAGAAAACACCTTGCTTTTGGCTCATCTTCTACTCAACGACAGGACGTCGGCAACGAGCCTGTGTATAACGAGAGCTCGGTGATCAACGAGATGGAACCAAAGGAAGTTGCCAAGCAAATTCGTGAACGTGGTCAGTGACCTTGAGTTCGCTACCTCAAACCCCGGCTCACCTTTCAATGCTACCGTCTGCGAAAACAGTGGCAGCCCAACAAACTTTCGCTTCAGATCCAAAGTACAAGAAATACACTCAGCAGGTGGAAAAATGTCTCAACTCTTTCGATAATGTTCATGAATGGGCGGATTGCATAGCGTTCTTAAAGCAGTTGCTGAAGGTAAGCCTTAATCAGTTCTTTGGTCGTGTATTCAACCTATAATCCCTCATTTTAGACCTTTCAATCTTACATGCAATTCAAGGAGATCCCCCGGAAACTAATTGTCGCAAAACGTCTATCTCAGTGTCTGAATCCTGCATTACCAACCGGTGTGCACCAGCGTGCTTTGGATGTTTATGCTCATATTTTAGCGGTGCTTGGGGTAAGTCTTTGGGGCTTTGCCGTACTCGACGTGTTAGTTGATTCGTTGTCAGTCGGAAGGGCTGAAACGCGATTTACCAATATGGTCTTCTGGTCTATTTCCCTTCTTCGAGTATGCGGCAACCTCTGTCAAGGTAGTTCAACATTCAAAGTAACAGAAATGCGACGCTAACTTCCATCCAGCCGACGCTATTGAATCTATATGACACCCATTACCTTCCATTGCAATCGAGTCTTCGCCCCGTCATGAAGTCATTCATACTTGCCTTGCTACCTGGATTAGAGGAGGAGACGGGAGAATTCTTTGAAAAAGTGCGTCAGCAGCTCATGACTCATTTGCCTAATCCAACTTAATGTCTACTAGGTGCTATCATTGTTGGATCGATTGTCTGGAACTGTTTCGCCCTCGTTCTTCTTCCAAAATATATGGCTCGTCGTGTTGACAACTCCGTCTGCTCGCGGAACCTCGCTCAACTTTCTTTCGCGTCGCTTACCACAACTGCATGGGCTTGAAGGTACATTACAAGTGCTCTTCGACCCTTCGTCTCTGACGCATCAGGTTCCAGACATTACTTCTATCGTTGGTCAAGATATTGGCCTCATGATTCGCGCATTCGCGGCTGCACTGGAAGACGAGAACCTACTCGTTCGCCGAGGCGCCCTCGATTTACTTCTTCAATCACTTCGGGTCGATAGCAGTGCCATTCGTCGGGCTTCACCTGAGGATCGTGCTATTCTCATGCGAGCGTCTGTCAGTGTCGTGCTCCGCCGCGATCTCTCCTTGAACCGCCGATTGTATTCTTGGTTACTGGGGCCAGAGGAGAAAAGTGATCGTCAAATCGAGTATCTCAAATCCAATGCACTGGACTTGCTTAGCAGAACCCTCAAGGACGACATGTTATCCCCTTCCGACGATTACAGCGAATCAAGGCCCTTCAAGATCTTCATTTCGTTGCTGGATAAATGGGAAATAGGATCCGTGCTAACGGAAGTTCTGATCTATGACTCGTTCAAAGCAATCAAACATCTCATAGAGACATCGTCAGACGGAAATGAAGATGTACGTTCCCTGTCACTAATACTCGTACTCTTCCTAATATTTCATTTGTAGGTAGTCGTGACAGCCAGCACGCTCTACGAAGCCGCTGAACCACAGATTGTCTGGAAGCAGTTACTTTTTGCTGTCTTCGACAACCTCTCAGGAAATGGAGAACAGTACGACGTCAGTATTACCCAACTTCTGTCATCTCCTATCTAATGGAATTTAGGCTATTGATATGGTTCTCTTTGTGCTGAATACCTTTTCCCAAGATGAGGAGATTCAAACCATCCACTTACCATTGATCTTCACTGCTATACTGGATTTGATGCAGGTGAGTTTATTAGTTATTCAGCCGGATGCCGGTAACCGATGACCGCATTTCCTAGCTCGAGATTGAAAAAGATGTGAGAAAGGCGACGTCTCCAATGGTGCAAAGAACCCTTGTGTTGCTAGGTGCAATGCTCCGCCAAATACCTCACACTGCACTTTTACACCGACCGGAAGTTACAAGCGAAATTCAAGAAGCTAGCGAATCCGAGCGGCCGTACAGGTTTGTTTGTACGTTCTATGGCTTGACACCAAAAGTGCCGACGCCTGAACCAACTGGATCGTTTACCATGCCTTTCGGTTCCGCCTTCGAGAATCTGATCGGTCTCAGCCTTATATTCTCACGGAGCCTTGCAATGGGCCCAAGTAATCTGAGCCTTCTACGGGAACACTTTGCACAGTCTCTCTTGCTCATTGATAGGCTGGTCGGTAGACTGAACTCTCATGTGGTTCTGTCATGGGAGCCTACAAAATGGCTGTCAGCTGTACTTGAGAATCTCAATCATGAAGTGAGTGGAGATTTTCCTTGGGTGCAACACGAATCTGAATGAAATACGCAGTCTGCAAATTTTGCGATTGTAGACCGAATAGTATCCCTTGTCGTCGCACTATATCAAACGAAGGATTTGGAACCGAATTTCCCCATCGACAATCGGACGACCATGTCCAATATGGTTACCCGGCTCCTAACGTATCTACGTCCCCACTGTGCGGCATACCATGTTCGGGCGGTCAATTTGATCTGGTCGCTGGAAGCTGCGACCGACAGGCCGCATGTGGAATCGATTTTGGCACAAACGATGGGATCTTCCGAGTCCAGAAAAGTGCAAGAAGCGTACGAGGCATTTGGTGTATTCTGGAGATTGACGGGTAAGTTGATCTTTGAGTTTCCATGAGCCTTGTTGACAATGCTGTTCAGAGGACAATCTCGCTCCCGGTTTCAAGTTCAAGGTACCGATGATGATTGTCCTTGATGCTTTGAAGAACGATGACCCCAGTCTACGCCGCGTGGGAGAGACTTGGATGCGTTGCAATCTCAAGTCATATATTCGGTGAGCTCATAGTTAGCGTTATCATCCGAAGTCCCCACTAAAAGTGTTTTTCAGTGTCCTTGATCCGATACTGTTCGACCTGATGGATCCGTCTATTCGTCGGAACTCGACTAGTATTAAGACTGGAGGCAGGGAACTTGCAGGATTCTCATACGAGCGGCCCCTAGACCAGAGATATGTCTACCACCTCTTAGAAATGCTCCTTTCCATCGTTCGTTTTGGTGGACAGGGCTTCGTTAAGACCGCGAGAACGGTTTCAATAAAGAAATCTTATTATCCCGCGCTTGTACAAAGGGTCGAAGCTTGTAAGTGAACTCAAGTATCGCCAAGATGCATTTCTGACCAGGTTGTGATAGCCGGTTTCCCAGAGTCAGAATCCAACTATCTTGAAGTTCTGATAGAGCTTTTGCTGCGGTAAGCCTTCTCCAAACGTATCTGTAACGTGCACCGACTTTCTTCCAAGTTTCCTGCAGTCAGAACCCAAGCCGGTTTTGGAACCGACAATGCAGCCTCACAATCTGTCAATACATTCAACCAGCATCGATCTGCTGCAGGTCATCGTCTCCAGAGGCGAAATCAGTGCGATCTCTGTAGAAGCTATTGAGGCTGTGATCATCGGCAAGCTATATTTCCTCGTCCACTCCGGGAGACTTGATCTGCAGAATAAACTGCTTCACCTTCTCCATTCTGTTATCACAGCCTCTCTCACTGTCGACGATACTTCCCGGAAAAGCAGACAGCAGCGCTTTGCCGATACGTCGATAGAGACGGCTACTAGTGCAGAACTTAGTGCAGACGTACCAACCAGAAGCTATTCCGTCAATCCGCTACTCGTCCAGACACTCGTAGATGGAATTGCGTTACAATCGAATCGACCTGTCCTTCAGCATTGGCTTGATTTCATATTGATGGCAGTTCCTCAATTCCAACCAACTCTACAGGCAGTTGTTCCGCCGCTCAATGACTGTGTGTGCAGGCAGCTCCTTGTGTCGTTGAAGGATCTTATAACACTATCCGCGCATGGTCAGGAATACATCTCAGATGCCACATCAACTTCCACAGATGCAGAGTTCGTCATGCTATTGAATGCGCTGGAGCGTTTGGTCCTTCTGGGTCTCACTTACACCTCGGAAGAAGTTATTCCTGAAGAGGAACCTCCCATGTCGGAGAAGCCCGCGGAGAATACTAGTCTTCTGGGGTATGTGTCCAACGTTTTCAGTTCGGACAATAACCAACAAAACGGCGACGAGCAGCTAACAGTAAGTACCAGAGATCTCTCTAAGGTGGACTTTATCTGATGATTGTCATTAGCCACGCTCTCCTGCATATCGTGCACTACATGACGGTGTGAGGGTTCTATATCTCATTTGGTGTACACTTTCTTGGTCCAACCCCGAGATACCGTCATCAAGAGATGAATCCCTCTCTCTCATCTACAACCGAACGAGGCAAAGATGTCGCAGGGTCTTAGAGCACATATTTCGGGTTCAATCTGGGGAGGTATTTGAGTCAATGTTGGAGTGCTGGAGTGCCGAAGTTCCCGTGAGTCGTCCCTTATGTGTTAATGCTTAGTGCTTATATTCTTTCTCAGGACTTCACCTTGGCCTCAGATGCTCCTTTCGAACTCTTCGATGTCTTGATTGCTAGTGCACAAAACGCCGTCCACATGGTCTGCGAAAGTATCTCTTTGCGAATATCTAGTGGTTCGGAGAAGAAGAAGCAGATGGTTAATCCTGATCTGTGGGTAAATCTCCCCTGTTTTTAGAAGGTTTACCTAATTCACTGTAGAACCGATGCGGTACTCTTCCAATTCCTCGAGCAATATCTTCAGCGGCTTGAAGGTCCTCTCGCGATTCAAGTATGGGGCCGATTTCATCAGCTCGCGAAGGAGATTGTTGGTGGTACCAAAGATCTCAAACCTCAAACATTCCCAACTTTACGATGTGTGATTGTCCTGGCAGAAAAGATCACTCAAACCCCAGCCATGGAAGACCGGCGTATTCGTAAAGAGCTACAGGTACCTAACTCTTTCTAGCCTTGTAAATTTGGCCTCTTAGCCCTTTTTTCAGGAAATCTACGGAAAACTTCTAGATGCATGCATAACTTTCGTCGGTCGATCGTATGATTCTGGGTCTTGGATACGTCGCACTGCGAAGGAAGCCCTCGTTACCAATGGAAGGGACTCGCCGTCTCTGCGAGGTACGTGGCTGTGAACACGCGGTCTGCCAACGCTAATGCTGCCCTTCGACAGATGTGAAACTAGATGAAAAGCTCAATTCCAGCACGCCGTCATTATCAGCAGAACCATCGAAGCCAGCATCCAATGTTGACCTTGTGACACAGGTAAGATCTGATCCAACTTTTGAGTTATACCTACTATAAACATGATTCTAGATAACCGATTCTTTGGCCACCAGTGCTCTCCCTAACCTTCGTCGTTTCTTGGTCGACAATGACAAGGTGGCTGGCATATGCAATAATATTGCATATTATATTCTCGGTCCAGCTCTGAAGGGCAGGAGCAAGTGAGCCTTCTCTCGTCCAGGCGAAATCCGATCCTAATCTTCATCCCAAGGCCGTTAGACGTCGACCCAACGATCGTAGCCATGATCCAAGAAATGTCCCGCATGCCATCTGCATTCAAGGCGTGGAGATCTCCCGTGGCAGAATTGCTGAATGACTCCAGGCTTTTCAACGGCTCTCCTGACAGTGCGGAAATATGGAAACCTATCATTAGAACTCTGTTTGATTCAGATAAGACTGCATTTCCGGAACTTCTAGGTACGTATCACCTTCCCAGTCAAGTTCGACCTAATGATATGCGTGTGCAGGCAAGATCTCCTCGACTCCGTCTGCCAATATATTCACCAATAAGGAATACGAGATGCTCCAGCGTTCGCTCAATCTTCGTAGATTATCGCTTGTCCTACTGGCCGGAGAGAAGAATCACTACTTGACCCAACTGCCATCGATACAAGAGAAACTTGTCGATGTACTTCGGAACGTCAGTGCACCTATTGTGCAGAGCGAGGTCTATCTGTGTATTAGAGTGTTGCTTTGTCGACTCTCTCCGCACAATCTTACAAGTTTCTGGCCAGTACTTCTAACGGAGCTGGTATGTGCCTAGCCTATGCTTCCATTACTGATCTCTGATTTCCACAGTACCGCATCTTTGAGCAAACGATGGCAACGCTCCCGGGCGATGGATCAGAAGATCTCCCATTGATACTTTCAGCGTGCAAGTGTCTTGACCTACTACTGGCATTGCAGACGGAAGAGTTCCAGATGTTTGTGACAGTTCTATGTCTTCCGCACTGTTTCTGACAAGGCTCGTTCTTTTAGACATCAATGGATCTTCGTCACTGATACTGTGGACGCTATATATCGACCAAATGACTGGTTCCCCGAAGCTATGATGGATCAGTTAGCAGAAATTGCAGGAAGCTTACCCAGAGTGCGTAAATTATGTCCTTCTAACAACTCATTGAGCTCAAGTACTATTATACAGACGACCACGTCGGGCGCTGGGGGTCCCAGTCCGGGTCCTAACCTCCCATCTTTTGGCAATCAACGTCCTACTCGCAAGCCTCTTCTAAGCTCTGTGCGTCAGATAGACAGCATCCGAGAACTGATACCTTTCTTCTCGAGCGTCAGTATATCGACGTACGAGAGCGTTTACGCGAGTTATGCAAACGTGGACTGGGACGCTGTGGAAAGGAGTCTGCTCGATGATATGTTTGACGGTCGATGATTCGGAATTCTATGCAAGGATACCTCACTGTCTTCGGACGCACTCGGATACCTCACCCTTAAGTCGGATATCTAATCATTATGTACATTATTTCCTCCAATTTGTTTGCGCATCATGTCATTGATATCCCTGACGAAAGTCATATCAACTTCTAGGTCAGTTGTTGAGACGTATCCATGTCTAGTGGCAGGTTCCGAGCGCAAGCGCTGAGGGCAGTCGGCGTCGCGTTCGCAATTTACAGCAAAGAAACCTGTCAGTATCACTATTAGTATCAGTAAACATGCTCATGAATTGGCCCAAGGTGAAATTGATCATTGATCGTGCAGTACGAGGCTATTCCGAATCACTTGAGATTCTCCTCCACCTTCGTCGTCACTCGTTTACCGCGTCATTCCTGATCCCTCGTCTGCTGTCACATTATCCGCCTGTGATACAGGAAACTTACCTGAGTCGCGTTTCAGCGCATATCCACTTCGGCGTATGTGAAAAATTAGCCAAAACGAGCACGACGTTCGGCAGTCGCCCGGGGCACACTCTCGCCAACTGTCCTCGTTTCAACTCGCGAAAGTGGCCAAAACTCTGGAAGAGGTAATGAAACATCCAACAGTGGGATTCGGACCCTATTGAGCTTAGGAAGCATGAAGGATGCGGTCGCAAATCCTAGGTGAGTACAACTAAGCTGTAGACTCGTGCCTCTTTTTTTGCTCATTGCTATCTCCCCTCAAATCCATCCTCGACAGTCCCCACTACCTCACCAACGTATTCCGTCCCAAAGTCATTTTACCAAGTGCGCCCGTCACTGACCGAAATCCAGCTTAAAATTCCTGGCAAGTTGCCGGTCACGCACCTTTGTTCAACGTTTGGAAATGAACCGTCGCCTCGATCTCGAGGACCTAGAAGCTAGAATGGTAATGCAGGCTACCACTCATCAAACCAACACAATGTCATCGGGGTTGGCATATGCATACCTCAAAAATAAGCATTTCAAATGCACACGACTCCAGGAATATGACTGAACTTGACGTCGTATCCGAACAACCCAGAAAACTCAGGGAATGAACGACAGGGAATAGAGATTCCAAGCTGAATTCGAGGTCATCCGCAAGCTTTCTTGTGTGAGGCTGAACGTACAAGGTAAAAAGGCCAAGCTCAGCAAATTCCAATGCTGAATTGTTCAAGTTTAGACCCAACATCCAATCTGGTTGGCCCAAAACTTCGCAAAATTTTTCAGTCATACAATTGATCCTGGCCCACCCAGCAACGCCGAGTACCTCGCTATCGGTGATAATCCAGCTCCCGACAACTGAGTTGTAATAGCATTGGACATTCCCCCAAATTCCAACCGGACAGCTGTCTAAAGATGAAGATGTGTCAGGATTCGATTGTATCCAAAGAAAGGAAATTACGTCCCTTTGATGACCTGATCCGACCAAACAGCGCAGGCACTTTTCATATTGGCGTCGGCTTTCGTAGTCGAGTATGCGATATGGTAGCGTTGCATAGCAGAATCATGGTAGGATTTAACAATACTGGCATCGACGATGCAGTCCTGACGTTTCTCTACAGTGAGGGCTGCTGCGGAGCTGGTAAAGAGGATAATGGCAGTAGAGAGAGAGAGTGGTGAGTTTGAATTGCCTGTTGTTGAGAGAGCTGACTCGAAAGCAACGAAGAACAGGATGTATCGAGGGGTTCTTATACCTCCCATTGATCACTGCTCAAGATGGAAACAGGTGGTATCAGGGGATGGCATCGGGTGAATGATGTTTAAGTTGCTCAAGGTACGAGCGTACAGGCTTTGAACAAGAAGCAAGTCTACCAGCTCCGAGTATCGAAGCGTCAAGACTCGACGCGCTTCAACGGGCCCATCCCCTGCGCTGATGTCCCCGCCGGCTGGTCGACGCTCTTGTAACATATTTTCTTGTGCTCATTTTTGATATACGAATGGGAACGGATGCCTACACGGCGCAATGTATAGAACCGAATGATCATACGCAGAAACAGTGCTACGCCGATGCCTTCTCAGAAACCGATTTCTCCTTTCACCATCTCAGCTCCCTGTTCTCCGTTCCGAGATGACGACTCACTGAAATAGAAAACCGACTAAGTACCCGTTTCATTATTCGGGGCTGGATCCTAGTGAAGTTACCGTTGTGGTTCCGGAAGTACAGACTGGGTCTTTGTGGATTCCTCGATGCTCCTTCGAGCAGCAGTAAGTCACAATCGTGGGAGAATGAGTTGAAACGCATGGAACTGTGACGCAGCGCGTTTGTCACATCCGACATTGTTTTCCACCCATGGAGTCCACCCAAGAAGTCTTGGATATAGAGGACTGGGACAGCTACAAAGGGCAGAAGGTCGAAGACGAGAAACCGCTCGTGTCTCCTCTAACTGACATCCGAGTAAGAATATCAATTTACGTTTCCGAGCTTGATCATTGACTATGACCTTTATTGCAGGCCGGTTTGGACAGTGCGTTGGCAGGAGAGCTTCATTCCAACGGTACATTTGCCCATTCAACCATTCATTCCGATGCACCCAACCCTTGTCTTTGTCTTGATGGAGTTGGGACATTGGGGCTTCCGCTAAACGATATGCAGTCAAGAATGATCATCGAAGCATCAATACTAGGCATGATTGCGGAGCCAGAGCGGGGTGTTTGGAGGTTCCCGGGCGACAAGGTGAATTCTCACTCTGTTTGCGAACCTGTATATTCACAAACGTGGCTTCTTCAACCATCAGATCGTCTTCGAGAATCCGCGCTGGGACCAGTGGCTGAAGCAAACCGTCGTCTCGTCTATTCACACCGCTCTGGATGCCACCTCCGTTCCCATTAGTGTCGTTGAATGTCGCTTAAGGTATTTGGTTATACATGGTCCATATGCCGAGTGCGTCTGTCTCTCCATGTTTTCACCCTCGTGCTCATTTGTCGTTTCCTCGTGAAGTGCCCAGCGTTATACAGACAACTTTGCCGAAGGCGCTCGCCAATACGGGTTTCTGTCGATCATCTTGCCTTCACGTCATTCTGGTGGTAACGTTCATTGCGACTGTTAAGGCAAAAGGAAAACATTCCCGACAATGGGACATGATATCATGTCGACTATTGCTATAGGCGCATACTCTGCAGTAAGGCAGAGTATCGACCCCGTTCTTTCCGGCTTCGTCGTTTATTTGCAGTACGAGCTGTCTTGTCTCAGTGAGGCCAACATGATTCCTCGTCTTCCAGAGCTGTCAGTTGGGAACAAGCAGCTTCACCACGTCTTTCAATCATGGAGACAGAATCTGGACAGCCGGAAAGATATCACTGCGAATGGTGTTATCGATGTTGATGAAGAGGAAGTTCATGACCTTCTCATCTGTCTTTTGGATCGGGACTACTCCAAATCGAATCTCAAAGCCTCTTCGCTCGAGGGCTCAGACCGTCTTATGCTAACCCAAATCGCACCTCTGGCCAGAGCCTATGGTTTCACACTTCATTTGGCCGACGTAGTCTACATTGAGTCCGGATGCGTAATGCTGGAGAGATATGGTCGTGGGTACAGGAGTGGCTGTTACTGGGACTCTGATGAAGACGATGAAGACGACATTGATCCGGACGAGCTCGATATGGACGGAGTGGACGACAAAATCTTTCGTATATGCAACGCTGTTGCACTCGACGGAATGCCAATGACGATCAGTGTTCCCTATCTACATGGCTGTGATGCCCATGAGCGGCTTTGTGTCAACGGTGAACTCACGGACCGAGATTATACTTCAAAATTTGACCGCGATGACCGCGAGGTAAATTTTTGCCCTTGAATGGCGTTATAGAGTGTCTGATTGTTTTGCTCCTGTAGAGCGGTACCCTTACCTATAGTAAGGTATCGACTGCCTTTCTAATATCACGCTGACCCTCCTTCAACCACAGCCTGGTCTAGCAAGGTGCTCTTGATAACACCCAAGGCTTCTCGTGTTCAGTTCACCATTGGAGCTGTTAGCGAGTTTGCCTGTGCGTCCCTCACTAAATCATTCTCAGAAGCACCCTCAGCGAGGGAGTTGAAACTGGTGGAGGCTTTACTAGAGTGGCTGAAGAGTAATACATCGGATATCTCGGGTCTCAGACGCAGCTGTACTTGCTTGCGCGATAGCGCTGATCGTTGGAACGACGTTCAGCTCTTTCTCCGCATGCTCGAAGCTTGTGGGCCTAAACGTGTCCTGAGCTTGGTCGGAGTGGATGGCCTGTGTACAGCTTATCAAGCTTTCGACTGGGCTCAAATCCAAGAGAAGTGAGTCGGATGGGTTTATATCATTTGTCTTTCTTCAATGCCCTTTTTAGATACGCCGAAGCATTCATGGGCGAGTGCTCAAATGACTTACGGGGACAATTCGTCGAGAAGATGCTTACTGCGGCTACCAACGCTAGAGACGACACTGTAATAGGCTGGTGCAACTCACAACGAGAGGCCATCCTCGATACCTTGCAAAAGCTGGAGATCAAGGAGATTGATTGGGTCGTATCGTCGCTGCAGTCCAAGAAAAACCCCACTCAATATCTGCGCGATACGTAAGTATGTGCTAGTTTGTTGATGCCGAAACTTATTTCGATCATTTAGATTTCTGCCTCGCCTCCGTACCATTCAACCATCCGATCTAGTTGTCTGGACTGCATTACTGACTCGCCTGCAAGAAGTCAGTGAGGGACCTTCATGTACCTTTGATAAGGACGAACTCTTCCGGATACTCCAAAATTGTGTTCGTCTTATTGCCGCTGCGTCCGACGCTTTCCCCACCAAAAAGGAGACGTATAGTGGTTTCCACACGTATCATAACGAAGTGTTCACCATCGATCCTATTACGGATGTACTTCAGTTGTGTATCCGCTACGATACATTGGACGCTATAGGTCAAATATTCAAACGCATGTGGGAAGGTCGAGCCGAACAGGATGAGACTCACCCACGACGACCAGCCAAGCAGTACTATACGTCTCTCGTTGATCGCTTGCCTCCGGTCATCGAGGGTAAGCCGCAGTCAGTCAAGGCCTGCTTCACCATGTTCTTTTCAAAAGCCTTTCAGATGCTTGTTCCCGAGTATTCATCCCATCCTGTCAGCACCCAGAAAGCTCTGCAAAATATGGAGGATCCCATCGGTTCTCTCAAGCAGTGGTACGATCAAACATATCCCAACTATACGTTTCCTAATATCTGGCTTACAGGTTGACAGCGGAATGTCTCAAGAAGATGGACCGACACTCGGTGGAAAGTCTCGCAAAATGGGCTTTAACCACGTTTCGAAGCAGGGCCACAACATCCGAATCGGAAGTACAATTGTTAGAAGTACTGGACTCGTGTTCACGTCGAGCAATCGAAGCCTTTGACGTTGCGAAACTTTGTATTCCTTCTTACAGTCGCGGATTTTATTCAAGCACACGCTGCACCGGCATAGACCTCCTCGACTTTTGTCTCACTATTCGGATGTCGAGACGTGTCCCTTCCGCCCTAGCCAAGTTTTTGATGTCTCCGAAGGGTATTGACGCCAACTACATCAAGGACGGTTTGGTCCCGATCCTTATGCAGCTCCCTCAGCTGCTAGTCAAGCATCAGCTCTCACTCAAGCAGACACCATACTCGGTGTTTGCGGCTGAAGTTACGAAAAGTTTCACGCGACATGTACTCGGGCAAAAGCCTTCACAGGCAATTCCCGTGAACGAGTTGAGAGCCGCAGGTTGTGGGTGCCACAACTGTAATCGGTATCTCATTCCGTTCTTGATTGGAGACAAGACCAGTCTCTCCGTTCGGGAGAAACAGAGTATCCGGACGCATATTGAACAGCAAGTCCGACGAAAAGCGTCGGTCTGGGGAGGTTTCACCTTCAACACCATGCGCTCAGGGAGTCCGCATACATTATGGGTGAAATATTCATTATACACACGTTTCCCCGAGTCGTGAAGCTCATTATTTGCATTAGATTACTAAACCACAACGTCTGGTAGCTATGGGGCAATGGCCAATCCATCAAGCAGAGGCGCAGAAGATCCTTCAGGTGCTCGGAACGGCTCAGGATCAGCAGGTGATTCTTGGTGCAGATTATGCCTGGGTGACTGGTGTCATTGCAGGTACCGCGGCCCTCCCGCCCCCCGCTCCCAAGCGCCAGCTTGAAAGCGATCTTGCTAGTGACCCGAAGAAAGCTCGGTTGGGTTGAGCAGTTATATTATTCCTTATTTCTTGGCGACTGTGCAGGACGATGACGTTGTATTATATCGTCTTGTCGTTTTATTCTCACTACTGCACTCGTATTGTGCATATACTATTCGTTGGTTACTTTTTCCGTTACAGTATGCTAACCGCGCCGCAGTACTACTTACAGCGCTTTGCGTAAATAATGGGAATCGTAGTTGTAAAGTGTAAGCGTGTCAAGTGATTTCGAGGTAAAGGGGCCTGCCACGTGGAATGGTGAACAGAGTGTCATTTTACGCCCTTTACAGTGACATCACAAAACGATCGGCAATTCCCAAGACTGTTAACTTTGTTATTGAAACCGTATGACACTTTATACCCCTCCCTATTCTTGTATACCTTATATCGTACTGACCTTTTTGTTGACAATACCGTAAGTAACCAACCGAAGCCCAATGATTATTACAATCAGGAGAAAACAATTAGAATACAAAAGATATCTAACATGGTGTATGTGGTAGATGCTGCACAATGAAAACAATGCAAGGATGATATGTGGTCAACACGGTCATGGTGATATACACGAATTACAACTTTGAAGTCCTCCGAAACTCTGCGGGCCGATATCGTCACCAAGCTCTCCTCTTCCAACTATTTTTCCGTGCTCCACCCAACAGGCTGGTTCATAATGTCCATAATTTGGGGCATAAAGTGTCATAATTAGATGGTGTAAAGGAGTGAAGGGGGGATGGAGTAATGCATAGGTAGCTGGTTGGTGGACACGAAAAAAAAGGCGGTGGACAAGGAAAGCCGCGGAGCAAGTAGTTACTTTCTCGACGCAAACTTTTTTTGTGACCCCTGGGACTGCTGAGGTTGCGTTCCTGTATGTGCAATGTTTGCGTATGATGATGGTTGGAAAGCGTGCGCGTACATTGCATGCGCTTGACGAGGATCATGATGGAACGATGGGAATGCGTTCGGGGAAGTCATTCCAGTGGGGAAGAAGCCGTAGGTGGGAGAGGAGGGTGGGTTGTAGGCGTAGGAGGACATGTTGTTATTGGGGTTATAATTAGGCGGGTATTTGGGGAATAGAATAGGTGTTTAGGTATAGATAGCGAAAATGACGTCGTTGAAGAGACGGAAACGAGGTTATGGAGGGAAAGGCGTCGCAGAGGAGGCCTATTTGGTCGTGAAGGGAGGGAAAGAGCCAGCTAAGGAATAAGAATGGATCTTCCGGGGTTATATGGCCAATTGTAGGTGTGTGTATGTACACCGGGGGGACAATAAAGTCGGCGCCTATTGTTATCGATAAACAATGGCGGTGTTGGTTTATTGTTTCGACGGAGTGATAGGTGTCAAAGTAGAGCAGGCGTGCAAATATTCCGAGTCTGAGCTGGTCGTGCGCCCCGGAACTGACTAGCTTGCACCTTTTTCCCAAAGTATTTATACAGGCTAAAGCGCCTCCTGCATCTGTCTACTCTTCCTGGCGAGTATAAGGAAATGTCCCAGATTGGAAGTGCCCTTGTAATTCTTGGGGGAGCATCACGTCGGGACTCTGTTCACGAGACCCATCACACCCTGGTCTTCCTCTAATGTGGATAAAGTGATAGAGTCAAGCTTTACAACACTCAACAGCTTGATGGAGTGAAAATCGTTGCTTTACCATCGGTCCGATCGGGTTCAAAGCGGTATACCTTGTACTCTCTCATCGGATCCTGCATCAGTTAATAGCAGATATTCCGCTTGTGTTCAACGTCAAGTCAAAGCGTCGAAAATCGCAGTGGTTCTCCAACTGGGGGTTTCAGTCGTCCTGCCTTTCGTGATCTGGGACTTGTGAAGGATTCCCAATGTTCATCGAGTTAAAACGGCGATATTCTACTCCGACGTAGGTCAAGAATAACAACGAATCCACGATTTCTCTCCAAATGGCCGCATGCTGAACCAGATGGTTGCAGGGAAGGCAAGAATTATTGATAAGATTAGATCTTACCCACGGCACTTTGACGTGTCGCGTCCCATCTGCCACGTTAACCCAGTAAATCCTCCAGATATCAATTACTCATTGTTCTCCTTCAACATCCATCTTCATAGAACCCTCGCTCCTTAGTTATATCTCTACTTATTCAAAATGGTGCGCAAGTCCATGTCTTTGTGTAGCCAAAGTTGGCTAACTCACGCTAAACAGCCCACCGAATTCGAGATGCGCCAGCGGAACGCCAAGTTCGCCAAAGACGCAAAAGCGGGAAAGAAACCTACACACTTGTCACGGCAGGAGAAACAGGCAAAACAGAGTCCGATAGGCCTCTGGGCATTGGGAGTTGTTCTGTTCGTTGTTTGTGGAGGAGGCATGTCTTGAGGAATTTCAAGTTACTGTCTTTGTGCTAACCAGTGCTTTTCCTTACAGTTTTATTCGAACTGGCCAGGTTGATGTTCCTGTAACACCAAAAAACGAGGTCGACGACAGATATATAGCGGCTCTCGACTTTTGCTAGTGCTTTTACGACCGGCATTTGATACTTCATACTACTACTACTTGTTGGAAGAAAGGGGCATACTTACACCACTTGTACATCAGCTTTTCAACTGCGCATCTCGTATCCATATTACGGTGTTCAAAAAATACAGGAGCACATTGAACATTGAAGAGTTTGAGAAACACCCGAGGTATACACATTCACTCTTCCATCCCACCGTCCTCCTTATCCTCTTTCTCGCCTTCCTTCTCTTTCTCCTTCTGCTTACCCTTTCCCCCTTCTTCAGAATTAGTATTCTCAACACCCTCCATAGCATCCACCTCGAGCTCATTTGGATTCACTTTCACCTCCGGTCCAGCCCAAACCCGCATCGTAGGCTGCCAGATCATAACAACATTATCTTCAGATGTGCTAGCGGCAGTCCAGTTCTCTCCCTCGCCAGGAGCCCAGCAAAAGTCTGTTGGGCGAGAGGTGTGGCCTGCTCATGTTTGTTAGCGTACCTAAGAGGGAGAAAAAAAAGAGCGAACAAGGTATACCTCCGTGAACGAATAACAACTCTGGTGGTCCATCTTCCTGATCATCGGGGGTCTGCTCTTGACCAATCAACGAAAGATCCCAGACATTCACTCTCCTATCGCTCGAGGCTGAAGCGAAGATGGTTGGGTTGTGCGGAGACCAAGCGAGGTGGAGTACTTCGTCTTGGTGGCCTTCAAAGACGTGCAGTTTTTTATATGGTGAACGGATGTCATGTAGGACGGCAGTCTGTTGAGTAGCATGGAGTCGACATGGGAAGACAAGTGGGAAGGAAAGAAAATTAGGCTTACATGGTCACCGCTACCCGTAACGATAAGATGTTCAGAGGCAGGACTGCAAGCAACGGCCAAGATCTCCCGGTCATGGGCTTGCACCTTGGTCTGTGGCTCACCGGGTGTCCTGGTATCCCAGCTAAACGAAGCTCAGTAAAGCATCCATGTCGCTGATCTCCACCACGTACATCATGAGCATCTTGTCGTCACCGACACTGGCAAAAACGTTCTCTTTAGTCGCGTGCCAGTCAACATCCTGTGCTGGTATCAGCAATGGCACAAGCAAGAGTGGTAGATGGAGAAACTTACGCCGACAACCGCAGTGTGGCCCTTGAATACAGAAGTAGGCTCGATAGAGGTTTTGGCTTTAGTATACGAATTGACGTCCCTAGTTTCGTAGTCAGTCCGTCGTCACCGTGAAGACGCAAAAGAAGGCCAACCAATGGCACACTGTCATATCCTCCGACGCGCCCAACACATGTCCTGCCTTCGTCGGGTTCCAAGCAAGTCCATATCTAGACCCAGAGTTTCAGTGTGCTGACCACCATAAAAGCTGCTGGTACTCGCCCTTCCCGATTTTGCCCAACCAATCTAATATCCGGTCTACATACCCCATCTCTCTCGGGCTCACTCGGATGCTTTGTCCTATCAAACACCAATACTTCCCCACTAACTGCCTTTGTTGCAATTAAATCCGGATTCTGAGGCATATACCTCGCACGATTGACTTCTCCGGCATGGTTGATCTTTTGGGTTACCTGAATCCTAGGTGCAGGCGGGATAGTGTGTCCACCAAGCTCACCGCGTTCGTCATCGTAGTCGTTCCTACTCAGTTTTTGGGCAGATGCACTGTTGTCGCGTTTGGGAATAGAGACAGTGGCGATTTGGAGGTAGTCTTGAGCTTGACCGGAGGTGTGGGTTCCTAGCAAGAGACGATGGATGGTATATGATTTGTTTGCAGGTCTGTGGGCCGTATTGGTTGGTTTTTTTTACTTCCTGTACGATAAGATATTGACCCACGATTCTTTGTCAGGGAACCACTGGCAAGTCAGTGAAGGCCAGTCGAGGGCGTGGGTGATGACAAGGTCGTAAAGATAAGGCGCATTCTTCTTCCTATACTCTTGGTGAGATTTGATAGCGTGAATGTATGCATTGCGGTGAATTTTCTTTACCAGACTTTATATTCCTGGTTGAAATTTCAATCGTCAGTCTGTGGCTGCCTAAGGTTTATTGGGTATCTGCGCACCTCATTGATGAGTTTGTTCTCCTCCTCAGCAGCCAGATCATCCTCGACCTCTTCAACTTGGGGCTTCATGGTATGCGAGGGTGATGGTCAAGAGCAAAAAAAAAAAAGGCGTAATCGACGCGACAGCGACGCGTTTGTATCGTATTTCGTTTCTCACGTTCGATGAGACCATAATACTGAATGAACTTTAAAGCCTTTTCTAGCATAGGAATCTAACTACATTTCATGCGAAGCATCGCAAGAAGAAGAATATTATTGCAATATTTAGGGACGGAATATCCCCTAGAAGCCAAGCTCTGGACCGCTATACGAGTAAAGAACGAGTCCAACTGTCAATCTATAATGCCTAGTGAGGACGATGGCCGACGAGTGCGTGCAATGCATGGAATGAGGAGATACAAGGATGGATTATTCATTGAATTATGCAGCGGTCTCCAATTTCACTAGTAACTTTTCCAAGTCAAACCGAGGGTCTTCTGGGTCTGTTATGACTGCAGATGACATGTCAATGAACAAAAAAGTGGGGTATCCAAAGACTGCACTCACCGCCGTCGTCAGAGGGTTTTGCAGAAGCCTGCTTCTTTTTCCATGCCTCCTTTGCCTGTGCAATCAACTGCTCTCGCTCGTGCTTCGCGTGCTCCAATTTCTTCTCATCATGGGCTGCTTGAAGCGTTCGTCTGTGGTAGACTCCATAGAAGACACCAGCAAAAAGGGCCGTGTAACGGGCGACCTAGGACACAGTGAGCTTCCGTAGAACCACCAGAGCCTGATAACTCACGTTTAATGTTGGCGAGACCATGAAGAATAATTAGTGTGTCTAACCGCACAAGTCAAGGAAGGTGAAGAAAAAACCTAGAAATCCAGAATGAAGACCAAATTAACGCGATGGATATCACAGGAATATAAAAAGAACCTGCCTGGATTTTGAGGGAGAAGTCAAAGTCAAGACGTTACGCCCGTCGCCCGGAAGATATCGGCTTACATAGTCAACCATAGCAAAACTGGACCGTTACTCCGGAAACTCTGCACATCGCCGGCCGCGTCAGTAAAGTACAGTAAAAATCTTCAATAGTAAAACTAAGAAAAATGGGGAAATCGAGCATATCAATGACTCAAAGAAAGGTTAAAAAAAAAAAACCTAGACCGTTTCCCAACACCACCTTGGCTGGGAGTCGAACCCAGCTTTCGCGCGTCTAATAAGGATATGACGGGCGCGTGTACTAACCGATATATACTACCAGGGAACCATAGCATTGTACCAAATAATCTGGAATTCCTATAGCTTTATAGCTGTCTCTGTTTCTTCTGCTATTTCAGTATTTTACATTGGTATCCTTCCATATTAGCCGCCTCTTAATCCACACCCACCCCACTACATCATTCTCACTGTTCATGAAGTGTGTTACATGAACGCGCGCCCCGACGGGAACCAATCCCCAAGTAATCAGTCCATGCAGAACGTCGAGCATAAGTGGCATAGCAAGCCTCATTACGAGGGAGGTGTATCCAATAATTATCGTGATTTAATCCTATGAATAGAAGAATCAGTACCGCGGGGTGTACGGGAGACAAAAGAACGTTGCCTTCAAAGATTTGATAGATGAATCACCGAAACCACTTAAGTAGGCTTATAATAAATAGTCGTTAAATACTAGAGAAAGTTTGGATTAGTCTTTGATTAGCAACTCAACCCGACAAAAACGAACCTTCTTCCTATATCTGACTGTCTCTCCGACCGCAAGCACTCCATTCTTGATCGCACTCGTACACAGATGATGAAGCACAACATGACTCGGCACAGGTAACACCGACGTATCATCCGCAATCGTCCTATTATCCACCACAGTCGGCATAGGGGTCGGGGGTCCCCGAAATCTTGGAGGCGACATTGGTCTCTCACCAGGATTGACCCTTGGAGGTGACATTGGTCGACTAGGCCCTGTTACTGTTGCCTGACTATCGGTCGAAGCTCTCGACGCAGACACATCCGTTCCAGAAGCAGTCGTCACCGGTAATGGCCTCTGCGCACGTTCCCGCTCCCTGTCTTCCCAATCCTCAGCCGCAGTCATACCTAGATTTCTCTTATCCCTCTCTTTCCTCCTCTCACGTTCACTGACTTTCCCAGCTCCAGGCACAAGACTCGCACCAGCCAACGGTACACCCTGACTCACACCAACCTTGATTGGCTGGTTCAAAATTAGCTTGTCCAAAATCCTAGGCAGCCTCGGGGCTGGGGGGATATTTGGTAGGGGTACGAAGCCATTAACATGTTGCGTCCGACCTCTACCCTGCTCATATCCCTGGTACATGTGCTGATGAGCCAGGAATGTTTCTTCCTGTTGAGCCGCCTCGATCAGCTCAAGCGGAATTTCTGACGTCCACTGAGGGATATATGGAGTGTATTTAATCGTCGCATATGGCCTTTCAGAAAAGTCATTATCATCGTCGTCTGTCCAGAATGAGTACCCTTGACGTTGGGGTGGCGGCGATGACGGTGCAGCTGCGATAATTTTGGAAAGTGACGTAGTGGCTGGTGGAGCTGTGCCATCGAAACCGGGTCCAACAGCGACGTAATTAGCCAGCCCACCCTCTTGGTCAACCGTAGTAGGCAGGTCGTCCGCCACGCGCCATTGGTCGTCGACCAGGAAACGAAGGTGGTGTGTACCAGAACGTAAAAAGATGGTAGTGCTAAATGTGTTTGAGTCGGGTGACCTGATAACGTGTCAGCGCTTTGCAAGAGCGAAATATGCCATTGAGCAAATAAAAGTAGAAGGAACTCACTCTCGTTCCATACGTCGTCTACCTCTCCATTCATCGTCACCTTGCCTGGCCAGGAAGATATTCATTCCGCCTCCGCGCCATGATATCTTAACCATGACCTCATCGCCATCCAAACTCTCCCTCTCCTTCTTTTCAGCAAGGATTTCCTTCTCGACCAATTCTCCTGAAACAGCAGGCGAGATCGTCGTCTTAGCTGGAATCGACGTTCGTGTAGCTAAAGGATTGTATTGTCCCGAAGCGACCAAATTCCCATCCTCCGATCTCTCCTCGCGTACCAATTCATCTTCCAAAGTCGACGCAAACGGTTGAGCTGTCGACGGTGATTCTTGTGTACGATACGAGGGTGGGCGCGAGTGTGTCTGTTGTGAAGAAATAACACTCGATTGTGCGGAGGGTTGCCTGGAGCTATTGTTCGACCTGCGCGGTCTATTCCTATAGTCCGGATCTACGGGTTGACCCTCATTCCAGAATATAGATCCCTGTCGTGCTTGAGGGGGGATTGGCAATGGATTACTTCGATAGGGTGCTGTAGGTTGATGGTTTTGGTACGGGTTTAAGGAAAGTGGTGCAAGATCGGGTAATTCAAGTGATTTTTTCTTCACCCGAAGTGAACGATGAGGTCGAGGAGCATGCGGGTGAGTATTGGGTATCCGTTCGCGGTCTGATTTCGGATTAGAATTTGGAGAAGAGAATCGTCGAAGACCGCCGCCACCGGAATTTTGGGTTGATGAAGAATTGCCCATGAGAGGTTAATCAAGGAAAAATGTGAAAAAGATGAAAAAATAAGCGTAGACAGGTGGAAAACTCGTGTTGGTGGTTGCGGTTGAAGGGAGGTCCAGACTTGGTGTACGAAATCGATAAAAGCAGAGATGGCAAGCGTAAGCTCCGACGTCCGATCGCAATGTCCGAAATTCGGGCCGAGTGAGCTTTAGCCGGCTTTCTTTCTCTCGACTTCCGTAAATTCCGCCAACAATGCATCATGCAAGTGACAAAATCGACAGCTCGCCTGAACAACACCGAAAGAATGGATGGCAGGGAGGGGTACATGGGAGCCTGCGGGAAGCACTACAGCCATGCGCATACGAGCGGTTATCGATCAATCACGGAGAATGGAGGCACGAAAGCATAAACCAAAGAAATCTATCTAATAGCTATAGCTACAGCCCAACCTACGCGATCCCATATACCCCGTTATCATTCCCTTTCTCATCAGAACTCTTTTGAGGTGTCCCGCCTCAGCTGGGAACCCAAATAACGTTGCTCCCGTTCATCCTCATCCAATTCATCAGCAAGCACCTCAAACCGCTTCCCCTCCAAAACTTCCTTCACCGGAGATCCAGACGGCCATATCTTGTATGAGACGTAGTACAGGATACAGGCGATCACGTAAGTCAAGAGGAAACTGATGAATGAAGGTCGGCCATGACTTTTTTGTGGGTGGGGAGGATTACCTACGATACATACGACATGTGCTTTGCGTCGTCCGAGATGTGGACACGTCTTGGAGCTATGCTGTATGCAAAGCTGGGGGAGTTGATACTCAGCATGCCACTTAATCGTCTCGGTGACAGATAGAAATGAACGTTACCCAGGCATGCATGGGATCAATGCAAGAACGGTAACTATGGGTGCACGGATATTCCAGCCCTGAAAGAGGATCATGGGTACTGTTGCCACAGTCAGAACGAAAGGCGTCCCTACTCCTTTGTACCAATACAACGCTGTTGGTTTGCCATTGTATAGCTCTTTCACGACTATGTTACCCTTGTGTACGAAACTGCAGAAAACTCATTAGCACTAGCCATAAAAAGGCGACAGAATAACTCACAAGTAGTCAACACATAAGATGGAGGCTCCTGGCGCCAGCCAATACCCATAACCACTTTGGAACGAGTTAATGGAGGCTATACTCTCTTTAGAAGTGCCACTTACGATAAGAAGGCCAAGAACGTCTTCCCATCTTTAAGGATCTTCCAGGGTACAATGGCCAGACCCGCCAGGCAGCAAATGAACTGCCCTCGCTTAATTGTCATATATTTCGGAAACAGAGCGGTAACATCAGAGCCAAAGGGTAGACACTGAATAAGAGATATCAGTAATCGGGAGCATTCATAAAGAAGAGGAATTGAGACTCGCATTGGTCGATAAATTTACGGCAATCAGGGCAAGGGCCATGCTCCCTGCAGCGAGGAAGACTCCAAACCTTGCACCAGAATTGTTGGGGTACTGGTCTAGCATCGCTTGTGTGACATCCCAGAGATTCCAAAGAGCTTTGCCGTACAGTTCCTTTGACGCCGAAGCGACTAAGATTCCATATAACCCTGGGATAGCAGAAGCGACGGGGAACATTAAGACTTGGCCCCAGAACTGATCGCTTGGTTTCCTCGAATATCGGGCAATGTCTGCTTGGTTCACTGTTAAGGATGAGATGGTACCAAAGCCGCTATTGAAGGCTTGCATCCATAGCCAGCCACGGGTCGACGGAGAAAGTTTGGTGGCGGTTTGGGAAGGAAAGCTGACACCACCATTCCTGTGTATCCACCAGCCCAGGATGCCATGCATTGCGACGAACTAATATCGAATGAATATTTGGATGATCATGCCAAGTAAGTAAAGCATACCACGATGATAGATTTCACGATGTAGAACCATTTGAGGTCCCGAGGATGGAAGAGCGTTAAACACTGGACTGGGTTGGTGGCTCAGTCGGGTTGTCCTCGTGTCCTTAAAACGCGTTGACTTACAGAGAAACCATGCTATAAGGACTAAAGGAGGTGTCAGCATCGTCAATCGGACTTCAGACAAAGATTACTGACACGTTATTAGGTGTCTCGTAGTGATCCCTGAGGTTTCAGGAAGAGTGTTTGCAATATTGGTCCAGGAGGGCCAAATACACTGCAGACACACATCGACAAGTCGACCAGCATAGAATGTGTTGACGCCATTCCAAATGATCTATTTCAAAGTAATTATTCCGCAGTTAGTTGAATGCTTTCGTTAAGAGTCGGACTTACGCAGACAACAGCCCTAAAACAAATTAGAAACTGGAAATAAAGATCATGAGTGAACGTACCTCATTATGACAGCCATGTAGCTCCCCCACATCCCCCAGGATGCTCTAGCGGCAACAGGAAATCCAATATGATACCGAGAAGCGACGCGCCCGTTGGCGACCACCATAAATGTCTGGAAAAGTCTGAACGATGCTACTCAATGACAACATGAGTGTCTTACTCCAATGATATGAGAGACGTTGATAGCGATCCAGGCATCCCACCAGGCCAAACCAAGAGCTACAGTCGCGCTACCGGCGGTCCAAGCACTCTGGTCAGTGAATCCGGGTTAGTATCGAACCAAGCAGCGATTATACATGACTCTAACCGCATTTGCAGCGTGTGCTGCCCAGAAAGATGCGTATACCCAAGCAGTCCATTTGCGTTCTTCTGGAGGAGTTGGATCGAGGCTGAACGTAGCGAAGTCGATGGATTCTGAACCACGATGACAGCGAGACTCTAAAACACTCACTCATGATTACTCCATTGGCGACCTGGAGTAGTAGATGACAATCAGGAATTAACGAAGCGTCATAAACGACGCACCTTTAGAGACGAATTGCTCTTGAGGAACCTGAATAGCGTCGACTAGTCTGTTCCACAGGTTCTTTCTTCGACCCGAGGGAGTGGTGGTAGCCATTAACTTGAACCAAGGCTCGCTTTACCCCTTCATGTTCAGGCTAAAGAAAGTGACAGTTGAATATTGAATCGTGACAAAGCCCTGAGTGGCCTGACCAGGGGCGACGGGCCAAGACAAACCTTCGACACTCTTACCGGTTCCCGTCTCCATAGAGGTCTTTCGAGTTCCCCGTGCGCAATTTGAATTGCAGTATTGCCAGAGGATCTCCGAGTACGTGCATACTGTGCGTATCTTTGGTCCAGGAATCTCGGAGTACCATGTCGACGTCATATATGTAGCATAGTACTCCAAAAAAAGTTTCCCGCTCCTCATCATGCCTCCAGTTCTGTGAGTTCCTCTCACACGATACAGCCTTATAGTATGTTTTCTCCTTCCTCCATGATGACGACGACAACGACGATGAATACAGGCACCTCGAGTACTGCAGTAGGGAGCGACGACGCGACAAGCAGTGGTAAGGAACGAGGAAAAACTGAATCTGGTACCGGTGCGTAGAGTTACCTCTTTTTTGGTTGATGTTAATAATCTTATGTTTGAAGATTTTGGTACCAATTCCAACGAAAAAGGAGAGTCAGATGCTTCTGGGATGACTGCAGTTGAACCCCCAGAACACCAAGAAACTTCGGCGGCATCAGTGGAGTTACCCCCGCTGCATTTCAACTATCGCTGGTGGGCAGTAACACTCTACATCTTATTCCTCATATTCTGCAATGTTATCATTCCATGTGTATTGTTCTATCCTTTACACGTCTGTGGGTATACCGTTCGAGTTGTCATACGGACCATTTCTAACTCCAACGGATGTTCAGACACCCGAATATCAGACAAAGAACTCATCGGTATCGGCTCCGCCGCACTGGGAGTATCGAGCTGTTTTGACGCCCCATTCCGACTCTATCGTCGTATGTCTTCGCTTTCACTATTGCCGCAGCATACCTTTGACCCACTCTTCTACCTGTCAGTTACCCGCCACCGAGTCACCTATGGACCTCTCATATCCGATACTTGGTGGCATCTTGACTTCACTATGTGGACCTACACTCTCGGTCTCCTGGTTTTCGCCTTCCCATTGGCCATAGCGCCCGCTATCGCATTTTACGACTTCTTCCTCATGTCGACCATGATGCTCGTCGGACCAGTCGGGCTGGTCTTTTTGTTGTCGCTGTTTGCGCCGAGATTACCTTTTTTAGTGTCTTCGGATCCGAAAGGCGAGCAAATGAAACCCGCAGTGTATTATACTCTGGAAGATGTCGGAGCGGTTGACTTTGAGGGCGGTAGGGAATGGAGAAGAAATGTGCAGGCTAGGTGAGATGTTCCTATGATGATCCACCGCTTCTGAGTACTGATTTGTTTGGTAAAGATACAAGGTGTCACCGCCCTTCAGATCCCTGATGCAAATCCAAACCATCTACTGGACAGTCATGGCGGCCATCTATTGTGGAATCACAGCTGCAGTAACATGGACAACGCAACTAGCATGGGCATTTGGTTGGGTACTTGGTCAATTTTTCATTTGGGCCTTGTTTAGTGGCATTGGGTGCTATCTCATCTCGAAATGGGGACTCGGAAGGGAACGGGAATGGTGGAATCAGATGAGGAATCTGAATGAGAAGACATCGGCGTAGCGCTCACTCTTTGTGTATTTTATTTTACGGAAGAGGATTTGGACAACATGTAACATATATACCATTTACATCATTCACTTGCGCTCGTGTTCATCGCTGAGAAACACATCTTGTAGGGAAAAAAGTACTGGCCCCGTTTTGCGCGTTGGTCATATCTAGGACCGAAGATCGTCGAGTGTTCACCTTGCAAGCTACATGGCATTGTAATACACTCTCCGGATTTCTATTGTACAAATTGACTGGGTCTTTGAGTCCATAAGAGTACACGCGGTCACAAAATATGAAACTGTCTTATGCATGATGGTGCGCAGAAGAAACGGAAATGAATGGTGAAGAACGACGGCGTGATGGCGAGGAGTACAACAGAGCGTTCGACCCAATGAAAAAAGACGGCATGCAGGCAAGACTGAATCGTAGGTGAAAAGTCTACTAGAACTAGCGTCAAAATAATAACAAAAAAAGCATCAGAGACTGTCCATAGTTGAGCTGGATACACTCACTTTTCTCGGAGGCATATTCACTGCCATCTCGAGTTCATCCATTCCCTGAGACTCCATACGTTCGTCTTCCGAGTCCGGACAAGGTGTCAGGCATGTGAACCTGGCAATATGCGGTGAAAATCCGAGTCGTTGGCTAGGCGTTTCCGTAGCGGCGTAGGACATGCCAAATGATGTGCCCGCTCGCTTGAAAGCAGGTGTAGTCACCTGTATTTACCTTTAATTTCAAGATAAAACGAACAGGGCTGTCGTGTACATGCATACCTCTTTTTTGACCTTTTTCGCGGGCTTGGTGGGCGTTTGGTTCTCCTTCAGCATCCTCTTACTAGGTCCAGGACTTGGCATCGTAGACGATCTTCTCATCTCAACGGGGGAAGCGGAAAGTCGAGCCTGGCTCAAGCTAGGAAACTCCTTCGTGACTGTACCAAAGACATCTTCCATCACCCTCTTTACCTTCTCCATAGCTTTTCCTTCTGCATCTTCTGCCCTCCTCAGCAACTCTGCCGCCTCCTCTTCGACCTTGCTTTCCGCTTTCTTAGCTCTTTCTTCAGCGTCTTCAGCCCTCCTTAAAAGCTTCGCCGTTTCTTTCTTGTGACTGTTCTTCATAGACTCTATTTGCGCAATAAGAGAACGAGATTCTTTATCGAAATCTTCAATTGTAGAAGCAAGCCGTGTGTTTTCCGTTGTGATGTCACGCAATCGACTATCGAGGTTCTGGTGTTGTTGATTGAAATTTATACGAAAGAATTTCACGAGATTCATACCGAGATTTCACGAGTTTTTTCTTGAAGTTCTTCATCCTGATAAGGTATTGCAGTAAGAAAATCTCGAGAACCAGGAGAATGCTCAAAAGCCAGCTTTCATTTGACCTTTTTCCTTATAACCTCCGTCATAGTCTCCGCAGCCGAGAGAAATACTTGAGTCAAAGTTGAATCCATGGGAGACGGAGATAAATGGAGATGGTGGTTTCGGTCAGGGTTCGGACGCGTATAAACTTGACGCGCGCGTCTGTTTTTTTTTTATCCCACTACACGTATACCTCGGCGACATTCCAGGTAAGCCCTATTCGCTCAGCACCACTGGTAAACATTCGGATGTGTGAAGGCTAACTTGGAGTTATACTGAACAGTAATGTCCGCCAAAAACAAGGATAAAAAGGCCTCGGGGCCAGTGCCAGCGAAGTCGGCGCAGTCATGCATCACAAAATGGGCGACATACCTAGCAGTACTATCAATATTAGTCGCATTTATTGGGTACTTGGACTACATTCGGGTGGGTTTGTTTTTTTTACGCTTTATGGACATCTGCTCACCAGCGAAAAGGCCCAGTTCTACGTCCTCAACCCAGATTTCCTGCATCAACTCGCTCAATCCGCCATTGCTGCTAATCCAGGAGGCACTAATGCTACACACGGAATCATTGAACACATCCTGAAAAACCTCACCACAGAGTTCCCTCAGTCGACGCCACACCCATTCTCAGAGCTCACTACATCAAAGCCGAAAATCGCATTGAACACCAAATTCCTCCTCCCGTCAACCAAGAATGCAGAGCTGTCGCTCAATACGGCGAACCGGGACCCTAGTGAATGGGTGTTTAACAATGCTGGCGGTGCTATGGGTGCCATGTATATTATTCACGCGTCCATTACGGAATACCTTATCATCTTTGGTACGCCTTTGGGCACCGAAGGACACTCGGGAATTCACACAGCGGATGACTACTTCAACATTCTCGTTGGAGAACAATGGGCATTTGCACCAGGTGGATTGGAGAAGGAAGTCTATCCAGCTGGTTCGGTCAACTTACTGAGAAGGGGATACGGAAAGCAGTACAAGATGCACGAGGGATGCTGGGCACTGGAGTATGCTCGAGGTAATGGTGTCTGTTCGATCAACTGCCCAAACACTCATAAACTCTCTTAATTGTTCAGGATGGATTCCACCTATGCTTCCATTTGGATTTGCTGACACCTTCACGTCCACATTGGATTTCGCAACACTTTATCACACGGTCAGGATCACAGCTCGAGAGATGATGAAGAACATTTTGATTGGAAAGGTATAAGGACTACGGAAGCTCATTTAGAACGCGATAAGTTATGTTTGATATTCACTAATCTCTTCTAATCTACTCGATTTACTGTCCTCGACCTCATGCTATCCAACAAGCCCGTAAATATGGCCCCATTTTCGTCCCTCTTGTCGGTGTAGTTGATCACCTCAGCCCGGTTGAGGGTCCGCAACTTAGAGGCAGGCTACTACATCAGGCATGATCCCGTATCAGTCCGCCAGAGGAAATGGACATACACTCCTCAGTCCTTCAGTCATGGCAATATTGCCTCTTGTAGCAAAACGATGAAATCGTACGTCCCGTACGCGGGAACAATTGGATGGGATTAGGTATGTGCGTGAGGACGTTGTGACCGATATCCCATATATTCTGGCTAGTGTATCCACGGAAATGATCAATCTGGCACCAAGGAAGGTCCAGCTGTGGGAATATCGAGGTATCGCCGTAGATACTGAGGTCATGCGAATCGGAACCCGATTTTGAAAGTGTTCCTAAAAAAACGCTTGTTTATGTGGACGGTAGTCCTCAGAAGTAGACGTCATAATTCTGGAATGCACCCTCCGATGGATGGCAAGAGTGCCTGTAATACAGTACAAAGCACTGGGCGAACAGGAGCTTGAACTCGTAGATCCTCCCATCTGGATGAATGCGAGCAGATTATGTCTGGCAACGGATTTCGATCCGCCGTGAAAGTGCGCGGCACATCAATGCATACAGTGAGAGGGTCCGCCTGCGATTGTTGCAGTTATAGGACCAAGTGCTTCATTCTGCGATCCAGGATTCCCTAGATGGCTGCAGCGAGTCTCGCAGTGGAAATGGATCGCGAGTGATCGTGACATACAGATCAATGAACCCTTTTATGTCCACACAATAATAAAAGATTTCCTGTAGAAGCTCTTCTGGGACATGACAAACGGGATGGAAGACCTCGACGGTCGTAATGTAGATTGGAAGGTGTTCTGCCTTACCATGATACGGCTGGATACAACTATTCTTCTGCGCCCGGCGAATGTTCTGCTCTTTGATCCTAGCAATGTCCCGCTCGTGAAAGCTATGAGCGGATCTTTGACAGGATCTAGCTCCTCTTCTAGAGCAAGTTGACGAGTTGAGACGTGTGGATTATCGGATTCCACCAGTTTCGTTGCCTCTCAGGAGACCTTTGTGGGACACGCAGCAACACCTGAATTGCATTCAGAGAAGCGACATTTTAATTCTGCTGCTTGACAACAAGGGATAACACCTAACAGCGTGTAAGAGTCACCACACCTTAGCCATTGATCCCAAGAAGAATCTTGTTACGAGCTACCTTGCTTGAGTAGATGGTGTTACAATTGTCGACGGTGAGGACTAGATTGAGAAGGCTCGATCTCGCTTTCTGGACCGAGTTGACCGCTCCAGAAGACTGCCGGTGTCAACGAAAGGATCCTCTTCGACAGCTTTTGAGACAGTTGACTCGGTATGTTGACGTTTCTGATGAATGATGCACGGTACGGTAAAGCCAAGTGCCGTGGTCAACGGACTGCTCTCAATTCAAAGTCTGTATGTATTACCCCGTTATACGTGTACACTATAAGGCCGCCGATATACCTACCACACATGCACAAAAGAAAGTAAAAACCAGTAGTAATGATATACAAGACCAACCAAACGCCCAGGCCGAGGTACAGAAGTATGTGTATGGATGACAAGGTATGTGGTGGCGATGGAAAATAATGTGTCCTTTCATGTGTTGTCGAGTGTAAAGAAGATCAAAAATCAGAATAGCGTTCGTGGCGGGTTCGTGAGATCATGGAAAGAGTGACATAGGTTTGTATCCATGCGGGTTTCACGTCGTGCATTACGCCTTCACGGAGAAATTACTCGTCCCTAAATATGGAAAGAAACATGTCAGGTCATGTTGCCTGTCTGGATGATAATAGAGCGGCGTACCATTCCATCAACGCAATGCCATTCAGGGTGACCCAGTATCTTCAACTGAACGAGACACGGATTCCTTCTCATCCAGAGGCTCTGTGCCGTTTGCTGCATCGTAGTCAGCAGCGATGAACATGATGACCGTGCTAAAAGGGACGAGGCGTCAGCTCTGAGGTCACAGACAGAAGGGGCAAGTAGCAATAATGAGAGCATGCGTGAACCACGGAATGATCGGTGGTGGTGTGAACATCGCCTTTCGCAGTATTAATGCGATGCTACGGTTAAAACCGGACGTGTTCATCCCGCGGAGAAATACGCAAAGGTGCAATGTCGTCCGCGGCGCGGAAGGGAGGAATGTGCTCACCTAGCTGCTGTTGCAAGGAAGCCTGGCCATATCAGAACAACCCAGGCGATGTTAACCGCCCATGTCTTGTACTCCAGAGGCGGGCGGAAGTACAGTTCAATAAGTTGTTGAGCCTCCTCTGGTGACACACCAGTAACGTACGCGGATCTTGTCGCAATCACAATCTAGGGACAAGAATGAACACCCATGCCACAGGAAGAAGACTCAGAGACGCACCGTGCTCAACAATGCTGCTGCGAATACCCCAGCCGTGATAATCACCGCAAGAGCCTTCTTTGTCCACACGTACCACTTGGGGTACAATCTCCTCGGGAAGAACAAAAGGAAGAAGAAGTCGGCGCCATAGAGTGTTGCAACGAAAACGCAGAAGCAGATGGTGAGGATAGAGGCCTGAATGGTGTCCCTCTTGTGCACTGTTGCCCGTCCTTCAGACCAACTGTGAACGTGTTCATGTAGGTCATCGTATTTGGAGAGACTATAGGTAGCACAACATTCTGCCGATAGACATATGAGCATGGCAAGTTGATAGAGCACTGTAAGCAATGGTTAGGTACTCCTCGTCATTCGATGAAAATTCTATACATACCAAACCGCTCTCTCCTCAAATGCCACCGTTTATCGAACATTTTGGCATGCCCAAAGGCAGACCAGGACATTTCCGAAAGGTCAAAGCCCCATATCACTGGCATGTTCGTGACGGACTCGGTATTCTTGGCGTGGGTGGTCGATGAGCCGAACGCAAGTAGGTTCAGTGAGTTTCGGTAGGTCGGTTTTGAAAGGCCAACAATTCAAGGGATAGTGCAAGGACAACAGGATTATGAAGGTAGAAGACAAGGAACTGGAGCGGGTCAAAAGGGTATAAAAATGTGATGGTGGTGGTCAACGGCCAGCTCCAAAACCATGCTTACGATATCAGCAGGGTGGAAGCGGGAATCGTGATGTCACTTTTTCCCGTCCCCACAAACGGGATGGCACTCCCAACCGATCCACAATGACGACGAACCGACGAAAGTAATTGCAAGCTCATTCGGCACCTGTAGCAAATTAAAACTTGTGGAACCCAAGGCCCACCCTCAATATTTCTTTCACCTCCGTCGTCAAATCGGCAAGTTGAGATACCGATTTCCAAGGATGACAAATCTCGTCAAATCTCGGAGGGAGGTGTCAGCAATGGGAGAAAATTCGGGGCGATTACTCTGATTGAAGCTTGTGGACTTGAGAAGTAGGACGTAGAATGCATGCGGCATGAGCTAGGCCTCCGGTGGGGCGAGAAGGTCATGGTTTTATTGTCATGAAAGTGAGTTAGTCTCGCTACAGGTTTGGACATGTACATGCGTTTCGACATCATGACTCGAACCTAAAGGTTGGTGACTGGTGTCCGCTGTAAAAGATAGAATAGTCAGGCGAATGGGTCGCCGTGAGGATAAAGAAAACTCACAATGAATCAGAGTTCTGTTCTATATCAAAGGTTATGAACAAACCTCGAACGACAACAAGCTAGGGTGCGGTGACTAATTCAAAGCCATGTTAGTAACATGTTTCTTCACATTGGCCTCCTGAGGGGTCATTATTCACTTAGTTAATAACAAGCGAATAAAGCAGATTTTTTACATGTTAATAACAGATACACATGTGAATAATATTTCAAGGCCTCAAAGAGCTTCCCAGTCAAAGTCACCACTATCTGCAGCATTCCCAGAAGCACTATCCAGCTCCTCAGGGGTGTCAAGAGCCAAGATACCTGCAATGATGGCAGGAGGGCGACTGCTATGACAGGCAGATGTTGTCTCCTTTGGCACAACTTCCCGCAGGATCGCCGCATCAATATTCACGTCGATATGCTTTCGTTTTTGACAGCTCTTCGCAGGAGGGTCGGGTAGCTGTCATACTTATCAGCATATCACATTTAGCAATAGAAAGACTATGTTCATGTACCCCTTGACCTGCATCTCTGATAGCTTTTATGCACCCATTTGTAATGTCCTCCACCCACTTCATCAGCACACCGTCTGGGCTTCCGTCCGAGTTCGGGTTCTCCTTGATTAACTTCTCGAGGACGTCAGCAACTGCTCCAATATCTGACCACGGTTTTGTTATTTGCAGAATGCCATCTCCGGTAGTCCTTGTCTGCCACCTGAAAATACGCTTAAAGCCTTCATTCATGGCACCTACAATTCCGAGGTCCTCGACGTCGTGGCTATCAATGCGGAAAGTCTTGAACGGAAATCTCACCATGTTGGGGTTTTGGTAGTGAGGAAGGTAGAGCATTCAGAAAGACACGAAGATAGCGCAGCTTACGGTCAGCCTCATCAGGGAGCTTCTCCATCATTAAGAAAGGTCTCAGATTCACGACCGCAATTTATGGGCTGAGAGAAATATCAAATTGGCATTATTATCTTGACCGAAGGGGAATTACAGCGACGGGCAGCGACAACGATGATGACAAAGGAGGCTAAGCCACGTGTCTGAAAGTTGTACACCGTCCGAGTGACCGCCAGTCCTCTGTTCGCATTTAATCACATATACTCACATGGTGTCTGAAGCCCCTTGGTTATTAACACGACTTATTCACATATGCGAGCAAATATCGCATTACTTCCCGTACCCTACAACAAGCAGGAACGTATCCTTCTATCAACTCTGCCTCGAAATCGATTGAATTCGAACGAGGTCGCTATAAACAACGTAAACCTCATCCTCGTCTTTTTACTCCTTCCATACCATCGAAATTGAGACCAAGCACTTCCGTTCCGCCGAGGGCCACTACTCTGCTGGCGGTCATCTCATTCCTCTCGGTATCATCGTAATTCATCTTGAGGTCGTACGAGCATGCGTCACATACGAGTCGCAGTGTGTCTTCGGGAGGTAGTATCGAAGCCCACAGCTCAACAAACTTCAGTGCAGATCAAAGTCGTATGCCTTGGCTATTGGAACCAAGCTCAGTAGCAGCTCTCGATTAGAGTCCTTGAGCGGAGAAACCCTGATAAATCCTGGCTTCTCAACCTTCCGTTCGCACTTCCTCAAAACGCAGAATAAGAATTTTTGCGCGTCTTTCTGGTCTTGCTTCAGAAGATTTTGCCACGAGTTATAAAGACATGAATTAGCGACGGGATCCATGGACCCTTTTCAAACAGGTACTTCGGTATATTTGGAATACGTCCTCCTTCTCACTGGAAGGGGGCGCATTCCATATCCCGAGCAACGCCTGAGTATGCGCCTACGACGACGGTAGACATCCCATGGCCGGCGGTACAAATGCTTTGTACCCTCCCTTCGTGGTTGAAGTAAATCTCTCCACCAGGGTGGCCATCACATGTTGGCAGGTAAAACGAAAGGGTTCCATACTGTCGGTCGTCTCTAGTCTTATGAGGTTTTTGAGCAAGATATGCCCCAACCAGGAGATTGCGTACTCTGAATCGCTCGTGTGGGTCGTAACTCTGAACTGCAGAAGGTTTTCGGTGGATGCATGGTCGATGACTAGTGATGTGAACTTGTTGGAAGCGACATGTACTTTCAGCGTCTTCAAACGCGCCAGGGGCAACTGATATGCCGAGAGTTTTGTGTGCAGATTTTGTCACAGCATCGTCCAGCCATCTGCTCCAGTAAGCATTGAAGATGTGCACCTATCAGCGCTTCAGCAGCAACTCCTTGTGAGCTTTCATTGCTTCTGCGTACCTTGTCACCAGAAACTTCCCAGACACCGTTTCCACCAATTTTTGGCGCTCTTACTATCTAAATCTGATAGTCGTCTAGTGACAGAAGAATATGTCCGGCCCCGTCGAGAGGTTTTGGCGCTCCAGGATAGTTTGCCGAATGAGCGAACGCGACTTTTAAAGCGAATGCATGTTCGAAGTCCTTCTGTTCGAATGTTGGTTCAACTATCTTCCTTGACATGCAGAAGTGAGAACATGCCTTAATATTGACCAAAGACGACCACAGACTACTCTCGTCGCCTAGTGTCCCCTGTACGAGTTCCAATCCTTGATGGCGTGTATCGGTGCATCGTATCCAGCATTCATAGTGGTAGTTGAAGAAAGACAAATGGTCTGAAGAAAGCCGAGTCCTCATTCTGAGCTCGGAAACCTCTCGAAGAGATCCAGTGGTATGTATCTCTCAAAGCACGGCTTTGGGCGCCTAAAAAACCGGGATCCAGTACTGAGATCGAGACCGAATCGCTCCCCGGCAATTAACTTTTTTGGGCTTCAGATACTCGCTTTTTGACCTCTGGAGAGCCATGAATGAGAAAGAAAATCATCGACTTCAGAAATGGTACTCCAATTACACAAACCAATCACTTGAGCGAACTCATCGTCAGAACGGCTCTAACTTTAAGCGACAGTTTGGATTCCGGGTTCGAGTCAACACAGTACACAGCTCTTCCCCGGCTGACTGAGTCTTTCCTCACGAATCCTCAGGCCTCAACGACCAGACTTAGACAGTAGCCTGTCACTACGGAGTGAGTTTCATTTGAAGGATCCACTGGTCGATATGGCACTTCATGGGTAGAGTATTTGGTACGCTGAGGAAGCCCCCAATGAATCAGAGATTGAGGGGAAATCATCGTACGCACCTTCTTCTTATGACGGGATTTTGTCGGGTCTGCTAAAATCTGGTGTAGGAGTCCTGACGAGTTTAATCCTCAAGTGAAGACAACGGCTTGACGAAAATCTGCAAGGGTTTCTTCAGGGTCCAGATCCCAGGCCTCCATTTCATTCCCGTGCTGTGCATTCACTTCATCTTCGGCAAGGATAAACCCTGTCCGGGGGCGCAATTCACGTTAACTCACTCACTTTCGTCGCCGTTTCAAGTCTAATCCGAAAACACTTGACGCTGATGTCGGTCACACCGGGGCTGCGCTAGTTTCATCCAGTGCAGGTGTTTGAACTAGTAGCACTCGGGTCTCTTGTTTTCAGCACTAGAGGTCAAGATGTATTTGCGGTGGCGAAGCAGATTTCCTCAAAATCTGCACATCATCATGATTGACAATGCCTGGTAACCAGTACATCATGAGGTGGCTTGTTTAATTGCCAATCCGACAACACCGCATTAGCCTTGATTCAAGGGAGGATGCACGCGAAAGTAGGGGCCTTAAGAGGCTATAAAAGCCTTAGACTCGAGTCCAGCATTCTTCAGCGATTGCATCGTCTGTTCTTTCCATTACCTTTCATCCTTCACAGGGCAGAGCCTTTGTGTTTCTTCCTTATCACCAATCTTTCTCAACTTCAAAAGTTCTTTTTAACGACTTTTACCTAAAACACATCCTTTATCATCATGTTGGCTAAATTCTCTGTCCTTCTTGCACTCCTTACCGTCAACTGTAGGTGTTGATTGCTTTCGAAACTGTTAGAGGCTCAAACACTAACTGGATCGTATTTTAGTCGCGGCCGCCACCTACGTTCCTCGCCAAGCTCCTGGTACCCAGTTCATTACCGGTCCATGCCAGAGTGATGCTGATTGTGCATCTGGCTGCTGCGGTTTCAATACTGGCAAGTGTGCTGGTGCCATTGTTGCTCTCGAACGTGACGGCGGATGCGGTTTCGGTGATGCTCAACCCAACGACAACGCTGCTAGGAAGCTTCGTGGAGAGGCACCTGCTGCCCCAGGAACTCCTCCTCCTGCCAATAACGGTGCTGGTGGAGCTGCTGCTGGAAGCGGCAAGCCTCCCGGCACTCAATTCATCACCGGTCCTTGCGCCAACGACGGTGAATGCGCCTCTGGCTGCTGTGGATTCAACACTGGCAAATGTGCTGGTGCCATCGTCGCACTTGAGCGCGACGGTGGATGCGGTTTCGGTGACGCCCAGCCCAACGACAATGCTGCCAGGAAACTCCGTGGCCGCCAGGCTCCTGGTACTCAGTTCATCACCGGTCCATGCCAGAGCGATGCCGATTGTGCCTCTGGATGCTGTGGATTCAACACTGGCAAGTGCGCTGGTGCTATTGTCGCTCTCGAGCGTGATGGTGGATGTGGTTTTGGAGACGCTCAGCCCAACGACAACGCTGCTAGAGTCCTTCGTGGCCAGGCACCTGCAGCACCTGGAACTCCCCCTCCTGCCAACAACGGTGCTGGTGGAGCCGCTGCTGGGAGTGGTAAGCTTCCTGGCACTCAATTCATCACTGGCCCGTGTGCCAATGATGGCGAATGTGCTTCGGGATGCTGTGGATTCAACACTGGCAAGTGTGCTGGTGCTATCGTCGCGCTTGAACGCGACGGTGGATGCGGTTTCGGAGATGCTCAGCCCAATGATAATGCTGCTAGGAAGCTTCGCGGTCAAGCTTAAATGAGCAGTTACGACGCGTTTTTTGCTACGACTTAACCTACGTTGAACTTTTGTATAATTGGTGATCAGAAGACAATGGAAAGAACTGTTCTGATGAGCGTTGAGAAAGTTTATGTTATTAGATGTGTGAGCCTATAAGTATGATGAGAATCCGGATGGGTATGTTACACCTTCCATACGTATAAATAGTTGAAATCTCTATGAATCGTCCCTAAGTCATGTAAGGACCATTACTGCACGACTAAGCTCCTTCTCTCTATGTACTGTCTTCACCCTCATCACTCCTTTCTCCATCAATCTCGGAAATCCTTCCTCTATTTTACTCTTCGGCTCGATCGGCTCCTCTGGACTGCTCACTACCAGCAGCACTTCTTCCAAACACTCAAAACCTGATGACGCAAATAGAACATCAACTGGCTTCCAACAAGCCCAGAATTTGTGCGAAGGTAATTCGATATATAATTCGAAGCGGACGGAGCGCAGAAGGCTTCGAGTCACTGGTTTGAACAGTGAGAGGATCCACTGTATGGGATCATATGTTTGTGTTTGTTGGAGATTTATGAGTGCAAGCGTTTGAATGTTCGGGGTGTGTCCTAGATGAACCTGTTCGCTCTCTGGAACAGTCGTTAGCAAGAAGCGTCTCTAGAGAGGGCACGGAGGACGTACCCGTGGCACGATACGGCCCCTCCAACTCCAAATTCACCAAACTATCGCCAGCAGACTTCAATAAAGTTGCCGTACTTTCGGGGTCATACATCGATGATCGATGAAGCCGGAGTGTCTTCATGCCACTCAGGTCTATAGGACACTGGGGCATCTCGAACCAGGCAACGAATGGCTTCAGTAGCACCAAATGAAGGTGCAAATCCTGAATCCGAATACTCTTTGGCGCTGTTGAGATAGCACCGGTGTTCTCGTTAATCTGTCGCAACTCTGTAAAACGTACACTCCAGAGGTGGACGTGGGTGAGGTTGCGGGGTGTAGAGAACATCGAGAGAAATTGGGTAAACGAGGGGAATATCGTCCATGTTACCTTCAGGGAGGTAAGCGAGGGTAGTTGGAATATGTGCCGAATGGATTCCCGCATGGATTCCGACACTGCAGCATATCCTAGTCGAAAAATGGATAGACTTTTGACGTTGGTGAGTTTACGTAGCACCCTTGCAATAACATCGTTCTCCTGATTCCACTGATGTCGTGCACCATCCCTGAGATTCTGCTCCAAATTCTTTATACGAAGGTCCTGGATGTAATCCAAGAGGTGAGGGCGTACTTCGAGACAATGAGAGAGTGTCTCGAGAGAACGAACTGATTGTTCAGAGAGGAGGATGTGATTTTCGTGATGGGGTGAAACAGCTTGGAGAGTGAGCTCATGGAATAGCATAGACTGTGCCACCGGCGTCCACGATGAGTGCGCTATAGCACATTTATATAGAGTATCCTTGTCATCTCTGGGGTCGAAGCAAGTGAGAACTTGAATCACGAGCTCGAAGGGCAACATGATGGGGGATGATAGGGACTAGGCGCCGGTACTCTGCTTTTTTATATCATCAAAATGCAAGCGAGTGCCCGCAGCTAGCTCTAGTCTCTCCAGGTTGACTTAAGTCGCTGCGGGCACTCTTGCCCGGTGCGGTGCGTGGCCGCAGCGCACTCCCCACGTGTATGGCCCTTTGCTAGCTCACCAGAATTTTGCGGTTCAAATCTCCTCTTTTCATTGTTATTCGTTTCTTCTTCTATGTACTTTTGCCGCACCTCGGTATCCTATCCTGGATTCCTACACTAGTGACCAAATTGCCCAAATTTGCGACGAGCCACGGCCAGGCCACGGCTCATCCTGGAACATGAGGCACCTCGAATCACTCCTGTTAACTAAGGACCAGCATACGCCACTACTTTACATTTCCGGCGCAGAATATGTTGACTTGTTCGCATCCCTCAAAGGCAGCATTATTAGAATTATGATAACCGGTCAAATCCGTGGATATCAAGCAATAGTATAAAAGAATATTCAAAACGTCCATACGATGCTCTTCCGCGTTGACGGTAATCGGAGTCGAAGTCAACCTCTTTTCGTCCATTCTTGACACATGTTGTGAATGTCCACACTTGCCAGTTGGAAGCACAACAGGGATCTAAGAAGCAATCGTAAGTCTTGACTTGTCTTGGTTTAGAACAGCTGCACCTAGGTGTAACCAAGGAAGAGTCAACCTATGAAATAAACGAGAGACAGCTTCGGGAGAGAGTGGGAATGAGATAGAGGATGCAACGAAGGTGACCTGTCCGCCACCCCCTTCTATATCAGCAATCGATCCACGGTAAAGTCGCGACGCGTATAGGCCGTGGAAGCTTTTGGAGCGCATTTGAACCTTCATTTTTTCGGCTAATCTTGCTTCCAAGTTATTCCAGAAAAACCGCCGGTATAGTTAGTGGTATTATACCAATAAAAATTCAGCGATGACAAGACATGAAAAATACAGCAGGGAGAACGAACAACAGCGATATTAAAACTGACTCTTCCTCCAAAGTTCAATACTACTTTAGAGTAGCGACAGCTCACGAACACGATTCCACCCATTACTAGCAGTTCGTTAGCGTCGCTTCGAGCTACGACCGTCATCAAGACCTGGCGAGCTCCTCCGCTTCCTAGACGACAGATTGAACTTTGCACTGAACCGTAAACCAAGTCAGGCAACTTACCGGCTTGCCCTGTCATCCGGCTCTCGGCTGGGTGTTCTGGTCTTCTCTCTCCTGTCCCGATCTCTATCCCGATCCGCCCTTGGGTCTCTTGGATCTCTCTCTCGTTCTCGTTCGCCACCATAGTCCAAGCCATCGACTGCAGGTGCATTGCCGTCCCGATCTTTATACTTGTTTTGATTTCGGGGACCTGTCGGCACGTTCGGAGGCAAAGGAGATGCCGGTCTTGCTGGCGCTGTGGGAGCTTCATCGAAAATCCGATGAACAGTATATTTGACGATAATTAGAGTGAGTACATACCACCTTCAACGCCTCCGTACATCCCCCTGCCTCGACCTCGTACTGGGAAACCTCGTCCCCGAACTCCGGGACCAGGGACAACTCCACGACCTCTACCTGCGAACGATTGAGGTGTTTGAACACCAGGTCGAGTAGCTCCAGGTACTGGGGTAGCAGCACCTCCAGGCGCAGACGGTGGGACAGTTTGACCTTGATCCATGCCCTGGAATATCTGGTTCTGATCCTATGAGAGTTTTTGCAATGAGGTCCCAATGAGCAATACCATGGACATGAAGAGACAAACCTGTATTCCAAACTCCATGCCCATACCCATAGCACCGGGGAACCCAGCATCTTGCATCATACCCATTCCCGCAACTTGCTCTGGCGTGGCACTTCCTGGAACAGGACCTCCCATACCACCACCAGGCATACCGCCTTGCGCTTGTCCATCCATGGGCATCCCGCCACCCATTTGACCCATACCCATGTCGCCATTCATACCCATACCGGCCATTGGGTGGTTCATCATTCCCATATTCCCTGACATATCCATCATCATACCGGGGGGCATCATTCCAGGATTCATACCCATATCTAGAGCGACAATCGTCAAAAGAGCTCGTGAATAGAGCACGAGAATGAAGTGCTTACCACCCATACCATTATTCCCTGCACCAGCAACAGCTTGATTAATCTGGTTCATTTGATTCATCATGGCTGATGTACCCGTCATGACCATCTGCCGAACTTCAGGAGGAAGTGCAGTTAATTGGTCTTCTTGCATCCCGGCAAAATTCTGCATGATTGGTGAATGAATGAGAGATATTCGATATACATAGTATATTAAAGACACTCACGAGCACGTTGACCTTCATCACACCTGCAACCTCTCCCATCTCTCTTCTGCGATAGCAGTAGGCTTCCCAACTTATCTCGTCGAATCCATAGTTGAACCAGTCGCTGATATCAGAACCAGGTCGTCTCCATGGTTTTTCAGACATGGCGCTAATATCGACCTCAAATATGGATCGACCATCGAGCATCCCAGTTTCATTGGGATCTATTTTCGGATGTGAAGGTGGCGCAACAGCGGGCGGAAGAGTGGAAGGGTCGACATTCGAAGATTCGTCGACAGGTACACCTGTAGTAGATGAGATTGGCTGTGCGGGTGCGGCTGTTGGGAGTTGGGGTATTTTTGAAGGTGTGGCGACAACACCCCGTTGAATGGGAGTGTACTCGGTTGTTAGAGTTGGTTGGGGCGCTGGCGTATTCGGTCAGCATCGTGTATGGCTGGCTCTCCTCTACATACCTTTCACAGGAGTGTGTGTTGGCTGGGTAGCACTTGCGGTACGATTTTGTGGCGGTCTACCTTGCGCGTTTTGACTAAATGAAAAGCAAGAATGTTACTTTCATGTAAGCTTTCTAAAAGCACTGGCCACGTACCGAAAGTCGATTGACCGCGGTGTGGCTTCCATTATAATTTCAATCTGCAGAATACGTTGAATACTGTTCACACAATGTAGTTCGACGTACTCACATCTTCTTCTTCATCCTCTTCACTCTCTCCTCCCCCTTCCACAGCACCTTCCTCTGAACCATCTTCCTGGGCAATTCCGTCGTTTTGTTGTTCGTCTTGGTCGAACTCCTGTTGTTGTTCAGATTGCGCTTGTTGTCGAGCTATCTGGTTTTCTGCAGCGGCTTCCAGTTGAGAGACGATTCCATTGGTGACCAAGGTATTCTCCACGGGTTTTCTATACCAAAAAGTTTACCATGACCAGACGCGTGAAGACTTAGCTGATCGAAACTCACGGTTGGGACACTGAGGCTAGCACGAGCAAAATATGTCAAAAATTTCGTTTTCATTGATGTGAGAGATACAGGAAGAAAGGTAAAAACGACAAGACCACCCAAAAAAAGTCCAACGTAGCAAATTGACTCTCACCGGAACTGGTGGCTGATTGACTCCGGCCCTGCGGTTGGCCCTGCTCCTGATTCGAGGATAGTCCGTACAGAAATTCGTCTTCGTCATCCCTGCAATGTTCCAAGTCAGAGAAGTCTTTAACAGAAATAGGCTTGTAAAGTGCAACGTACATCGTCGTTGCAGTCCTTGAATTGGGACGTGACAGTCACGCTTATTGTCACTCTTTCTCTCCCATGTTTGCACGTCGAGCAGCCTCGACAAACAGGTTGTCGTTGCCGCAGGTGACATCGACTACGAGAAGGGCATACGCAATATCCGTGAAGGAACACATACCGCTCGAGGGAAAGGCCTACCCACGCGTCTTCACCGGGAAGAAAAACTTCCAGTACAACTGGTACACCCGAATACTTTCATCGACCCATAATGGCTCTCCCCTCATCATTCTTCACCATGAAGATTTCTCTGCCAATCGCCTTAAAAAGCTGCGGAGCGACATAGCTACTGCTGCGCGAAAATACTACGATGCACAAATCAGAAAGGCTTCATTGGACTCCCCGAAACCCATTACCGACGCGGACATTCCGACTCTCACCGTCATTCGCACCTCTGTATTTGGTGCTGCTCTTCGTGCACATTCCGGAATCAACCTTCAGGATGTCGAGAAAATGGTAAACAACACCCCAGGCAACTATGCTGTTCTCCAGTTTCCGCCCCTCGACCCCCCACTTCTTTCCGCTGTGCTGCGTGCCATGGACCGCAGTGTTCCTCCGCGACCGCCAAAGTCTCCAGAGCAGATAGCAAAGGAAGAGGCTGCGAAGAAAGCCGACCCTGAGCAACCGGGTAGGAGAGTGAAGCGCTCTCGCCCCGAGTTGGTACCGGATTTGAAGGTTATAGGTGCACTCATAGAGGGCAAGGTCTTCTTGCCTCAGGGTTTGAAGGATGTTGCCGAGCTGCCGACTCTAGACACGCTTCGCGCACAAATTATTGGATTGCTCAGCGCTCCTGGTGCACAAATAGCGGGTGTACTTGGCCAGGCTGCCGGCGGACAGTTAGCAAGGACGCTGGAAGGACTAAAGAAGGCGTTAGAAGAGGAGCAGAGCGAGTCGTCACCATTATCATAGTGTTAGGAGCGTGTCACTATACTGATCTATAATTGCTAGACTTCGCGGACGTACTCCCATCTGTAATGCATCTCTCTTGGGACACTTAGGACGCGTCCGTAGTGACTGCATTAATGCGAAGGAAAGCAGAGGGCTCAAACCAAATGCTTACGATAGACCCAGATTGAAAGGTGACATCCTGGGTCTCGGTGAATACTTCATGTCAAATTAATCGTTAATGCAACCAACTTCATCCAGCGCAATTCGCGGGCGCTTTCTTCTGCTGAGAAATCTACTAACTCGCAGTTTACGCCCTTGAAGAGAAGATGTAGGTTCGTTAATCAAAAGCATGCTCGGAATACCCAGAAAGTGCAAAGGAAATGCACGGGCTCAATCGGCAATATTACGACAATCTAGATTTCCGGGATAATCAGCTTTTACACGACATTTGACGATGCTCTTCCTTGAAGCTTCTACTTATACCTTGTGAAACGCATCCGATATCAAGCTTCGCAGTTCTTTCTGCTCGGATCAACGAGCCGTGCAACACATCCACACTTTTCCTGCATGACCTAGATATTACTGGTCCAGGCCAAAGAGTACCGTACGAGTACTTGAAGTTGTGAGGGTTGTTTATGAAGATGGAACACCGTTTATTCGATATAAGCGACGCGGTTTACGGGAGGCACGAAGTTTGAGCGAGGAGCATCATTGCGGCTGAAATTAGGGAGCCCGAGCAGGACCGAGAATCGAGTCGTATCATTAGCAGGGTGGTTACACCAGTAGCAGTTGAATACAGATGTGATATGTCGTGTTGTCTCAGGTGTAGTATCAATCTTTCAGACAGAATTCCCAAGATCTATCTTCCCCACCTTCCCCAGTCTTTCCTTGACCATACGCCCGTTCTCCCTTCGTCATTCGATGTTCATACCCTTTCCACAATCCCCGGTAGAATGCAAAAGAACGTAAAAGTGTGTATTTCGGGTTTGGTGGCACGCTCCCTTGCGTGGGTGGCGGTGGATTCTTTGCTAGTTTTGCGACATCCCTAAACAGTACATTCAATGCCTGCTCCACAAATGAGAATTTGCTCACCAAAGGGTGTAGGGAGGAACGTTTCTCAATGTGATTAATACCGTCCCTCTGCAACCTGAGGGTGAGCGTTGAATAACGCCTTCGTTTTCCATAGCTTCTTCCTCGTTATTATTGTCGTCGTCGTCATCGTCGTCATCATCATCTGTTCGCTTTCGCTTTTTGCCTGAAGAGGCCATGACATCCGGTACTGGCCCTTCTTTCAGCACCTTTGCCGCCGACCGCAAGAAGCTGAGAATGAGGAGTTGGTTTGAGAGTATATTCCTGTCCTGATCTGTAATGCCTTTACCTGTGAACAAGATGAGCGTCGAGATTTGGGAGCGTTTAACGGCAAGGCAACGCACTCACCAGCATGCGGGAAATTCCAAACCACTTTATCCCATTTTCTCAATTCCTTGCCCTTCCCTTTGCCCTTGTTTCTCGCCAAGACCTCCAGCTTCCCAGCATCAACCCCAAACTCTACCTCAACACCCTTCAACCTGAGCTCTTTGACGATCTCCCGAGCATCAGGGTACTTTTCGTAACACTCTTCCTCGGAATCGTATGCGGTCGCAGTAATGTTTCTCGCAGGTAAATGTGCCAGAGATGCGAGTGCAGGATGTGTCGAGGACGATGACCCTTCAAGTTCACCTATGCACGCTGACAAGGCACGAGTGAATGAAAAATTTCCCTCTCCAACAAGAAGAATCGTGTCTGTGGGTCGGAAAGGGACAGTAGGACGTCGTGGAATGTCTCCTGCTTTCGCCTTTGCTTTTCCCTTCGCATTAATGAGCTCTTTTTCCGATGAAACCAAAGACCTGGGATCTAGTTTGATTTTCTTGTTCCGTTTTCCGCGGGCTTTATCCTCGTTTGCCTTTGCGACTTCAATAGTATGAGTAGCACGTTCTTTGGCTTTGAATCGCGATTGCTGTGACTGTAAAGCCGACTTGAGTTTCCCTTTTCCTTTTACCATCGGTGAGCAGGAAGAACGATAGGTTGATGATAAGTTATGTCAAAGTTATGTAGTAGTCGTTAACCACGCATTGCTCCGGCGTTTGCCTTCCGTTCTCGACAGGTGGCTAATAGACGCCCAGGTGTTTCTCAAGTATAAAACTAGGATAATAATCCGAAAGGAATGGTATAAGTACTATAACTAAGCATCAAGTCCGTGATATAATATCTCTCCCCAATTTGGAATGTGAAAGACAAGTACTAATTAAGCAGACTGAACTGCAAGACCAGTACTGGTGCCGCCAACTTCGACGAATCCATCAACAGGGAAAGTAACGTCGGCCCAAACCAACCAGCTGTTGGTTGGTCCGAGCTTGTCAACGGGGGGAAGCTATACAAGAGAACGACAAGAAATCAGCATCCGTCGTAGCTGAAGACCAAACAACTAACCGTGGCTGTAGAATTGAGGGTTACAGCGTCTGCGCCAAACTCGTTACGGGAAAGGAGCAAGCGAGGAGTGAGATTTCCAGTGTCTGAAAATCTACCCTGCACGAAGAAGTCGACGAACAGGGGGTGGAAGCGGGCCTTGGAGGAATCGTAGCGGATTTCGAAGGTCTAGATCATAACCAGAATGTGTTAAACGATGTAGTGAGCAGGGAGAGTGCATACATACCTGACCAGGAGCTACTGGTCCTGCTCCAGCATCAACGTTGACAACACCGAAGCGCAAAGCTTCTTGACGAGATTCCAGAGGAGTTGCAGCGGCGAAGCCGACGGTGGCAAGGGCAGCGAGAACAGTGGAGAAACGCATAGTGGTCGTCGATCGAATTTAAGCTTAAATGGAAGTATGTTCAGCAATGCGAAGGAGGGGTGAGGGAAAGTCATACCTAATGGGAAAAGAAGGCAAGGAGAGGAGGCGATACTGACTATCGACCAGGAGTCGGATTGCTTTTATATCTCATAGGATTGAACGAACGGACATTATGCACCGTAAGAAGTTGATCTAAGTAGATCATTATCATTGGTGAGAATCGGAGTGGCACAGGTCCGACTTATCACCTCGCTCGTCAAGGTCCTTCGAATGTGAAAATTTAGCCGTCGGAACCCGTTCCATTGGCATCACTCTTAGCGGTCACAGACTGTCGACATCTCTCCAATGGGATTCAGTACACGATGAAACCTGCGCCGAAACCCGAGGGTTACAAAGCGAGGGTGTCCTCGCTGGTTCATACGATCCCACTACATAATTCGGCTTAGAACAGCCACAACAGAGCGGTAAGCGAAACGGAGAACGACACTGAAACGAAAGCAATGGAACATGATTGCGATTTGAAAGACGGCGTTCCAGACCGACGAGGGGAAAAGAGTAGGGTGAAGGCATAAAACGTTCATTTTCGACTGATAGTCATCCTTAGCGACACCAAAGGCGTATGGGGCATCCTTGTGTGGATCTTCGGGAAGCCATCTCTTCAATGTTATTCAAAGGACATCAAGCATCGCCTGAACAGCATGTGGTGAAGGCGAGTTCTGCAGCACATGTACAATGTCAGTAAGAGCATGGAAAGTGAGAAGCTGAAGACCCGAACCTGTTTACCTGCATTCAATTCAATTTAGTGCGGTAGAGGTGGCCGTGGGTGAAGAGGCCGTCCTGGGTAAATGTCTGGTCGCCCCTCAGAAGGCCGCTTCTTCATCCTTGAAAGAACGAGTTCACCCCATCGCTGCTCTTGTTCACTGATGGGCGTTTTCTGAGGTGTCTGAAGAGTCGAATTATCCAGTTGAGATTGCCCGTTATGATATGGCCGAGGAGGTCCGACAGACTTCAGCTGCATGGGGCCACTAGCGGCACCCTTGTCATTCACACCGTGCGACGTACGAACCATTTCTGCGTCTCCGGATCTCGATGGCTTCGCTACGGGACCAGGAGCTGGATTGTTCTCGTTCGGGGGCCGTGGGTCGGCCTCCTTCGATTCCGTAGTCCCTTCAAGAGAATCGCGATAGAAAGATAATTTGGTCCCTTCTCCATCTATCTGTATCGGCTGCGCATCAAAAGCCCACGCCCTATACCTTTTCTCCTTCTCTGCCCAAGTTTTTTTGAGAACACGTTCGGGTAACAGTGCCCCTTTGTTGGCTAGATGATCTGCGCCTTCATTGCCTTCAATTCCTGAATGACCGCGAACATGTTCTACGACGACGGTCTGCCCGATCTTCTCGCGACACTCGATCAAAGTCGAGAGATATCTAATTAATTCAGAATGCTTGACGGGTTCGCCTTTGGATGTGCGCCAACCGTTGGCTTTCCAGTTGTGAATCCATTTGGTAACGGCTAGGAGTTGATGGGTAAATGCAGGCTCGGTGAAGTGAGAGTAATGCTTAGTTACAGTTGATAACATGTTCAGAGTCGGTTTTTATTACCAACTTTCTCTTTACGTTTATCGGTGTAGTTTCCAGAACTCGAGCAGCGGCCTTCTTCAAATCAGTTTCTCTGATAAGAAATTGAGTGAATGGCGTACCGTGAGTTCAGCGGAGATGTTACTTTGAGGACCTGGACACCTCTCGGAAAGATTTCTGAGGATGAATGGAGTTATTTCGGTTGACATAGCGAGATATAAGAGAAGGCAACTGACCTGGAATCGTCGTGGCCCCACCATACACCAATACCAGCCCTAGCACCATCCTTTCCGTTCCTTGAACAAGCACCATCGCAATACACAACAAGATCTTTTCGCGTCTTCGAAGATCCAGTTCCGCTACGCTTCAATTTCCGGCTCTTTGGAATTGGAGCTGGAACTTCGGGTTCTGTCTCCATCTCCGTCTCTGTGCCCCGGTCGTTAGATGGGGCATGATTGAGCGTACAGTCCTCTTTCTTCTCGTTGTTGGCAGCAGGAGATTTCACTAAGCCTGGCATTTCATCGCCCCAGTTGACCGCACGTTGCTTGCCTTTGTCCTTGGAGGAAGATGTGACTGGACGCGATGGAGAACCGACGAATTCCGAAGTATCAGTGTTGTCTCCAGTCCCAGGGTCTTCATTAATTGCACGCTGTTTGCCTTTACTTCGCGAGGACGATGCCACGGGATTGAATAGAGGAGTAACGAACGTTGTAGGACTGTTGTTTTTGGGCCTGCCTTCATGGTCTGCGTCATCGATAGCCCGCCTTTTGCCTTTGCGGTCGCCTGAGGGGGCTGTCGCGTTCGTGGTGTTCCTATCGATGGCGTGACTTTTCTGAATCCCTGCGATGGTGGTGGTTTCTGCATCGCTTATGTCTGGTTCTGGCGTCATCGGGCGTCGAAGCCAGTCTTCTGCGTCTTGGAGGTAGAGAAATTTCTGAAAGCACGCTCCGAAATAGCCATTTACGTGTAATTTGCACTCATGCCTTCCTTTATCTTAGTATCTAGAACATCCCAAAAGCTTTTCGCGGCACTCACCAGCTGAGAAACACTCCCTTGGCTCGTCCTTCTTTCACTGCATAATAATATTGGATATCTTCGTCACTAGTTGAACTGGAAAACATCGATATGGTTGGTCGTCTCAACGATCTCGCCCAATACAGTAGGTGTGACCTCTCAACGTAAAGCCGTCTCTGGAGGAAGAAATCGGGTTCTGAAGTCAAGTTGAACGACACGACAGTTGTCAGTTGTCAGTTGTTGGCATCAACTTTCCAATACAGCGTCGCCGTCAAATGCTATCTGGGAAAGCAGTCCACAACCACAATCGCTCAGACTTTAGCCTGTCCATTCCTCATTCTCCCCTCATCTTCAAAAAAAACGACCCGAACGGTTATGTACATCACCTCGTATTCCAGATTTTTCAGTAATATATCGCTTTCATAAACAGCAAAGTACATCACCCTTATTGTTATTTAATTCGGCGGAACAAAGTACTCCTTGTGAAGTACCCTTTGAGTCGCAAAATGGAAACACAAGTGGTTGCTGAAAAGAGAGCGCGGCGCAGGTGTGACTTTGAATTCAACACAGTATGTCATGATTTGACTTGTTCTCTACTGCCGATGTTCTCCTGCACCAACATCCGAGCAATCTGCATCCGCAACAATACCCCGTCTCCATCGTAATGAATGGGAACACGTATACGGAACTGACCCCGGACCCTGGATGGTGAGCGTGTCGACGGCTTGAAAGTTGTTCACTGGTACTGTATACTGCAGGTGTACTTTCATTGTCTTCACGAGCCGTTGACGATAAATTAACAGAAATACAACAGAAACTGAGAAGATATCGAAAATTGAGGCGGTCAGCTGCAGAAGCTCAGGTTACAGCAAAACTCGTCGACTCCTGTCAGAGACTGTGGAGCAGAATCCTTTCGTACTGCCTTTCCGACGGAGATGTTTCTACCTTCTTCCGAATCACCTACGTACGCAGCTACCTGCGAAGTGTTGCGATAGGCGACCAGTCACTATGGACCAAGCCTCATTTCGGAAGGCCCAACGATACGATGGTCCTGAACCGCACCGCTGCGTATAGAATCAAAGCTCTGCCACTCCACTCCCCTGTGAATATGAAGGACGATCATCCAATATGGGAGGCGCTCGAAAACACCTTCAAACCTTGCGAATAGGAAGCAGTCGTCTTCCAGGTATCGTTCCTCTACCTGAAGGGCTCCTGTGCAGCAAGACACATCTGCGTACGCTGGAGTTATACAATCTCCTACTTCCTACCATGGGTCAGCTGTTGGACATCCTGCGCAGTATGCCCGAGCTCGAGGATCTGGCGCTGCTCCGCAATGTTTATCTAAATGTCGAGGACCAGAAATTATCCCGTTGTCGCCTTCCCCCAAGTTGCGCCGCCTGAAGTTGAAATCGACAATTGTTGACTGCATCGCTCTGATCAATCAATTACATTTCCCTCATGCGACGTCTATCATTTTGGACCCTCAGTCATCATCGATCACCGAGGCAGAATTTCAATTGTTGAAATACTTCGTCGAGAAGATATTCTCTGCACCCAACAGGAAGGTAACGTATGTTCAGAAGGGCCATCTCAAGGCATAGACAAGCACACGACTCCGCCGATACTCAGGCCCACACCGTAGACGATCACGTCAGTCCCAGACTTGACTTTGCGTGCGAAGAACATCCCAACTACATTCCGGGCCCGGGAGCTGTCCTAGAGAGATTCCTCCCATTGCTCCTCCCTTCGGATCTCCAGACTCTTGCGCTCTGCAGCCATGCGAATCTTGATCCCAGCTGTCTTCTTAACTTGAGGGTCTGCCCAGCCCCGCACACCATCACATTTTCGAGCAACTTCCTCGACTGTTCCTCAGTATCAATCCTCGGAGAGCTGGATACTCCAGATCGTTCAACGGGAATTTCATTTCCAGTGGTATCAGTGCTCGAGCTATTATAAGTCCCATTTCACGTTGCTTATTGAACCTTTTGTCAAAGCGCTTGCGTCGCGTTTGAGGTATAATCCCGTATGCCCCAAGGTAAAGTTGATACGTTGTCCCGGTCTTTCCTGGGGTGACATTGAAAAGGTGAAAGCTGCTGCCGAGCTTTTGGAATACGTGCCGTACAAAGTGAAAACCAAGTTCATATACTAGTACTAGTTTAACATGGTGTCAGAATCCTGTATATATTGTGTTATCAATGTTCTTGTCCACCCAAACTAGCATACGAACATGAATTTGTATCTACTTTAGCGGCGTGTACACTTTGAACGATCTCGACAAGGCGAGCCTGCACTGGGGATGAGAATCGAGGCCACTTTCCTTTTTGGTCAAGTAAAAAGTGGTGTCACTAGAATATTTTTCGCGTAGCATGTTCTCGCCATAATCAGTCGGCATATTTCAGTCTCTCCTCTTAAAGGCGATTGTTCCGCTCATTTTTGCCCCCCTCCACGACCTTTGACGATGGCGAAAGCTCAATATGACGTGCTCATTGTTGGTGCAGGCGTTGCAGGATGCACTCTTGCTCATGCTCTGTCGACGATCCCTCGCGAAAAACCTCTCCGAATAGGGCTTTTGGAACGATCGCTGGAGGAACCGGATCGTATAGTTGGGGAGCTACTTCAGCCTGGAGGATTTATGGCTCTCAAGAAGCTAGGGATGGAGTCGTGCGTCGAAAACATTGACGCTATTCCAGTCACTGGCTACTGCGTTGTCGAGAACGGTCGCTCTGTACATATACCCTACCCCGGACGACACGAAGGACGAAGTTTTCATCATGGCAAATTCATCATGAACTTACGAGAGGCCGCTAGACGGGCAAAGGGAGTTGAGATCGTAGAGGTGACGGTGACTGAGCTCATCCAGTGTGAAAGGTCACAGAAGGTTATTGGAGTTTATGGGTCGAGGAAGTCGGGGTCGACAGACGGAAATGACGCAGAGAAGGAAGCCTTCTATGCCGACTTGGTGGTTATTGCGGATGGATGTTTCTCCAATTTTAGGAATCAAGTCATGAACAAGCAGGCTCTGAAACCTGTTACAAAGAGCCATTTCGTTGGCTTGGTACTCAAGGACACTCGGCTCCCTATTCCTAAATGTGGTACGGTCTGCCTGACAAAGTCGAATGGCCCGGTGCTTCTGTACCAGATTGGCACACACGACACGCGGATGCTAGTCGATGTGAAAGCGCCTCTTCCTTCAGACATGAAGGTAAGTTGATATTTTCCCACTTCTTACGTCTGTTAAGCTTGTACTTACAATCTTTTATTTAGGGTCATATTCTAAATAACATCATTCCTGAACTTCCTTCGACTGTTCACATCGCCGCGCTCGAAGCCGCGAAGAATGACCGGTTACGACGAATGCCCAACTCTTTCCTTCCTCCTGTCATGCAAGGGACTGACCCTAATCTATCCAAGCATGGTGTCATTCTACTTGGTGATGCCTGGAATATGCGACATCCTCTCACTGGCGGTGGAATGACAGTCGCCTTCAACGACGTCGTTATTCTACAGGAGTTGCTAGGAAACATGGATTTGTCGGATTGGAACACAGTCAAGGATGCATTACAGACTTGGCATTGGCGGAGAAAACCGTTATCATCGACGGTGAACATTCTCAGTGTTGCGCTGTACGACCTGTTTGGTGCCGATGGTGCGTTAATATTCCTTCTCCGTGTCTTCTATTCCGATACTCATCACAAACTCTTTTAGATGAATTACTCGGGGTGCTCAGACTGGGCTGTTTCAAGTATTTCGAACGAGGTGGCGAATGTATAAATGGACCAGTGTCTCTCCTCTCTGCGTACGTCCAATTCCCTGCGATTGTTGACCGTCGTCTTCATCAATGTTATTCAGAATAACTCCTTCACCTTTGCTTTTAATCTACCACTTCTTTTCCGTCGCGTTCTATTCTGTCTGGGTGATGTTCACACACGCACGCTCGGTCCAGTACTACCCTGAGGAGAAGCCGAAATTAGTTGCGCCTTCGTTCGTTGAATACCCCGCACTCTTCTTCAAAACCTTCGCTGTGGTAAGTCTCCAAGTTCCTCTATTCTTCCCCTGTTCTCATGCTTTCCTCCCCCCTAGATATGGAAGGCGTGCGTCGTTGTCTTGCCACTCATATGGTCGGAAATCAGATGGTGGTCTCCGGAAGATAAAAGTACTCAACGGAAATCGCTAATATGGGGACTGGGAATACCGGCAGCTGTTGTTTTGGGGGCGCTTTACTATACGAGTACCTTGACTGGTGTTAAAACAATGTAGGATCCATTGATATTGTCACTTAGATCAGTATACATTAGTTATAGTTATTTTATAAATTTTCGTGCTTGAAACCTGAGTTCTGAAGTTGGAACTCTTGTTACCAGTACCCTTGACAGCGCGGTGTCAATATACTGTTGCCAGTAAGAGATGATGAGCCACACGAAGGTTGAATCCTGTCATGTAAGAACATTAAAAAAGGAAAGCAATAAAGATACGAACTCTCGAAGAGAGGACAGCCCAAAGATTAGTAAAGCGGCGTTAGGTGTACTACCCCCACGGAATCCCCTAGTAAAAGGCGAGGGGATTGTTAGTTTGTGGATAGTACTGCCGCCATTAGACGTTGGCGGAATTGGGTATCATCGCTAACAGTTTTGATTGCGTTACACTCACCTGTAATGCACACAATCGAGCGCTGCCCCTCCTAGGCAGGCACCATGATCTTATCTTTTCTTCTGCTTCTACGACGTCCGCCATGGATTCATTATCAGATGAAAATAGGGATGCGTTGATTAAGGCTGCCATTGAGGGTGAGTTTACTCGGAGAGTTATTCAGGGAATATGGGACTAATTTTTTCTGTAACTAGCAAAGGAGTTCTCATATAGTCCTTATTCGAAATTTCGCGTTGGTGCAGCTCTACTTGCGGCCGATGGAACAATCGTCAAGGGCGCGAATATCGAAAATGCATCATATGGTCAGACATACACCTCTTTTCTTTTCTCTGATTAAAATCTAACCATCTCATCGTGGTATACTACAGGAGGTACGATATGTGCGGAACGAACTGCGATAGTAAAAGCTGCGGTGGGTCGATATGTTACATTCTTACTGGGATTGTGCCGGAAGCTGATAGGTCTTGTATGATAGAGTGAAGGGAAGAGGTCGTTTGCTGGGCTTGCGGTAGTGACGTGAGGATTTGAACATTTCATCTCTGGTATATGAATTGCTCATTATGACTCCGCTACATGGGGTACCCAAAGTGACGTTCAAGATGCTCTTTCTCCATGCGGAATGTGCCGTCAAGTCATTCGTGAATTCTGTGCGCTAGATATGCCTGTATTGCTCGCTCCAAGCGACTATCCTAATAACGAGAAAGACGGGAAGGAAGGATTCATCAAGGGCGGTGTACGACTGACTACCGTCGGCGGACTGCTACCGTTCAGCTTTGGACCAGAACACCTAGAGTTGCCTAGGGCGCTTTGATGTTGGTATGTTCTCGGCCTGTTGTTTGGCTTGTTTAATTAAAGTGTTTGATCATGTTTCTTTCAGGATTGGATTTCCTACTTTCTTTGTCTACTTTGACATTAAAAGACAAATTGTACTGTATCGCAGTTAGGGTGGCGTTTACTACTCCACATGGAGTGCAGGAAGTAGTAAGATTTGCCAAGCAAGCATTTGAATGGGTATGATTCGGGTTGTGAGGGCCGGCATGTCAAAGATGGATACATGGCAGATGGGTCCTAGTTCGAGGCTCTATTTATAATGCCAACATAACGCTCCAGTTCTTTCAGTTCTCCAACGAGATGGCTCGTATATCTTTTGCTCTAGCCATTTTCCGACAGTCAGGTGCTTTCGGCCGCCCCAATCCGACTTATCCTCGACACGCGCAAGGTCACATGTGCGCGAATATATACTCCTGGCTCTGCCACTAGTGTTCTCCTTCAAAACATCCCTTCCCCTTTTGTGCAAAAACATTCCTCGATATCAAGTAAGCCCACTCGTTAACCCGAGTTGGAGTGCTCACGTCAAAGATAAGCAACTCCGGAAAAGGAGAAATTTTCTCTGGGCGTCCCACGATAATTTGTCTTAAAATGAACATTTCGACTCAAACCTCTCCATTTTGAGTAATTTTAGACAAGCAGTCGATCACGTGTTGTCAGACCTCTTATCTCGAATGAATTGGTTGTCATTTTTTTCCAACAATGATAACGGTTATTTTTCAACTTAATTTTTCCTTCATTCAAAAAGATTTCGGCAGCATGATAGGCCAGGGCACATCACTCAATCCCAACTCCTAACGACTGACCTGCAAACTCCTGCGAACAACCAACATCAAGAGAATTCGCCCAGAAGAACGCTCAGGGGCCCAGTACAGTAAAAACTCTTTTCAGCTCAGTCGGCAGCGGCGAGCTCGACGGCAACTTATAATCAGCGTCAGGGCCGTTACACGGTCACTTTGATATCAAGATCTCCAAATTTTTAGGCGTTGGAAGAGGTTGAGGACTGAAGATGTCGTCTACGGAAACCCCGCCGTATGTGCTGACCTCCTTGACTTGAGAAACTCTGGTTGACCTCCCGATTCCCGCCCTTTATATATAGAACGTTCGTTATCTTCTTATCACCCGCTTTGACCCTATCTCATTTCCCGGCAACTTGCATGCAGTTATGACAGAGGAGACGTCGCGCTGATCGTCGTCGCCGGAGCCATGGTACAGTCAATATGTGGTTAACAATCAGTTCATCTGACGAGTTTTCTCCTTATCTCTAGGTTCTTACTATGGTAATTTCTTGTCAATGCAGTCCAACAATCAGTTCATCTGACGGCGAGTTCTTTCCTTATCTTTAGGTACCTGGGCTCGGTACGCCTGGTGTCAATACCCCACAAATAGTCCATCTCACGATATTCCCTATCTTCAGCGTTTCTATACTCTGGATTAGCGCGGAGGAAATCTGCATGTTAGTTTTTTCCGTAATCCTCCTACCCCAAAATTACACGGCTTACCTTCTTTCCTTGTACTTGTCCAGTATCTTTGATATGGGTCGTTGCAGCAGGAAACGCAGTTTGCATCTTCCAATGGTTCTTTTGGGGTTACACGCTTGCGTTTTCACCAACTGCAACCAATGGATTCATCGGAAACCTGCACAACTTTGGCTTGCGCAAAGTACTTGACGCCCCGTCACCTGGTTCACCTTTGATTCCGGAAATTTTGTACAGTTTCTTTCAGATGGAATTCGCCTGTGTGACAGTGGCCATTCTGGTAGGAGGCATTGCAGAGCGGTAAGCAGTTTTCCTATTTCTCCTGGGGTGTAGGGCGTATACTGATGACCCTTGCGTTAGTGGACGTGTGTTCCCCACGATGGTGTTCACATTCCTCTGGGTAACCTTGGTCTACTGCCCTGTCGCGTGTTGGGTTTGGGGTGTCAACGGCTGGGCATTCAAATGGGGTGTCCTCGATTTCGCAGGTATTTATACTCCAACTACCTTGGCGGAGATAAGCAACTAAATTGGTGACCTCACTCTTCCCCAGGTGGTGGTCCTGTCGAAATAGGCAGCGGTGTGAGCGGGTTAGCCTTCTCTTGGGTCCTGGGCCGCAGACAAGAGAAGGAACTGATCAACTTTCGCCCCCACAATGTGTCCTTTGTATCCCTCGGCACGTTCTTGCTTTGGTTCGGATGGCTCGGGTTCAACGGTGGTAGCGCGTTTGGTGCCAATATTCGAGCCATTCTGGCTATATGGAATTCAATGCTGGCTGCCGCTTTTGGTGGTATGGTGTGGTGCTTGATGGACTACCGGTATGAGAGACATTGGAGTATGGTCGGTTTCTGCTCTGGCACTATTGCCGGGCTGGTTGCTGCCACTCCGTCGTCCGGGTTTGTGCACCCATGGGCTTCGGTCGTAGTTGGTGTGCTCTCAGGCAGTATCTGTAACTTGGCTACAAAGAGTAAGTTTTCGCGCATGCTACGTCATTCAAGGTATGCTAATTGCATTGAATACAGTCAAGTTCATATTACGCATCGACGATGCCCTTGATCTCTTCGCCGAGCACGCTGTCGGAGGCATCGTTGGACTCCTTCTCAATGCCTTCCTTGCCGACGGTGAAGTAATCGCGACCGATGGCATCAATACCTCCATCCCCGGAGGCTTCATGGACCGAAACTGGAAGCAGTTATACATCCAGGTCGCGTACATCGCTGCATCCTGTGGATACTGTTTCGTGGTCACCGCACTCATAGCCAAGTTCGTCGACCTCATTCCTGGGCTGAAGTTGAGAGGAAGCCCGGAGAGTGAAAGGCTTGGATTAGATGAAACTGAGGTACGTTGCCTGTCATTACTCTTCATGAGTAGTCTACTGAATGGATCTAAACAGATAGGAGAATTCGCTACTGACTACATCGAACTGGGACGCAACTTTACGGACGGATTTGGCCCCTACGCAGATGCTGCGGCTCACCATGTCGCTGCTGGAGACCGTCATGGCCACGCAGAGAACGAACTCCATTGGCATCCCAGCCAGACTAATGGTCTTGCTGTTCCTCCCGGGATCATGGAAGAAAAACGCTCGAATGACGCTTCCCTTTCGACTGTAGCGGAGAAGCCACTGACTGAGAGCGAGAGCGTGTAATCTCTAGGATGTTTCGATCTATAATTAGGGATATATATATACGGGTCTTTATTCAATAGGTCGTTTCGCAGATCTTTCTGTTCCTTATTCAGTTCAGTTCGTTACTACACTGTTTTTAGTTCCTATCCAACCAAGTACAAATCTAGAGAATGTAATCAACATAGATGGATTATCAAGATCGTGTACTCTTTCAACGACACGAACTGACATGGGTATTAATGTGGTGTCAAGCAAGCGCAAACAGCGTACAGCGCGTCGCGGTCTAAAGTTCTGCAAATCGTAGCGTAAAGTTGATAGCTACGGTGACTGCTAGACGTATTAGAATCGCGTCCTGGAATTTCGAACACGAAGCACTCACTCAGGAACGCAAATAAAAGAAGACTCTAAAAATGGACGTCAATGAAGGAGCTTGGACAAAACGCGAAGAACGCACAGGGCCTAGCCGATCACTAAAGCAAGCTTCTACTCCCGACAGAATCGACCTTGCTCTTGAATGAAATGTCTTGAGAGCATAGATCATAGCAATAATGGCTGAAGAATGTTCGGATCGCGTCTTTTCGGATATTGAAATCACGCACATAGTACGGTAAACATAAACGCCGATACCAGGGCTTGCTGTATGGTCGCGTCTGTCAGCACGGGGAATTGTATTTTACTGACTGAGATACGTGCCTTGCTCCCAAAATTCAGCATCCCTAGCGCGACGCCACTCAGCAAGACCACGACGTGCATGTACGCCAGGAACGTTCGTTCATTTGCGAACACGAGTTTGGGTTGGACAAGGATGGAGAAATCTTCTTCGTCTACTGGGGACAGGGTCTCGAGGGGTATGCTCGTGGGCATGCTCGCGAGATGAGGTGGCACTGAAAAGCATAAGGCCAACTTAAATTGTAGGTCTTCATGGGATCTGTCGAAATAGGATACATGTTAGACGGGAAGCAGCCAGTTCGTGGCGGCGCCGGCAGTCGCCTAAAGAGTCCGAGTCCAGTGATTTTCCGCAATGCGCCTGAATCCATAATCAACAGATCTGCTGTTGAGGCAGGCAGAAACGTTTGATCTATATCTGATGAGATCCGATACGAAGCCGCTCGCGAAGGTCGATCCCTGCCATTGCCTAACAGTCTCTTCAACTAAGGCTATCTTGCTCTCCTCCAAAGAGTCTGCTGACCCGCACACGACTTTCTTGTCATATCATCGACGCCTGTTCTCGGCATGAGTCTTGGGAAGTGGAAATTTGAGGCTTTCGTCCTGTGTGAATGGAGAGGTGTCGGGAACAACGTTACCAAGCTTATCTAGGAGCCCAAGATGTCGAGATTCAATATTCAGGATCCAGCCAGCAAAAAAAAATTTACGGTCCCAAGAGGTTGCTGAATAGGTCGAGGATTGCTGTTGACAGTTGTGGCGGGGCTGAAACAATCTCCGGTAAAGCCGGTCCGGCATCGGCCAAGAGCACAACTGTCGGGTGAGAATATTGTTTTGTTCTAGTCGTCGACGTCGACGACCTACTCGACCATGGCACAACTCCGCGTATCGTCTAGCCCATCGTCCAGCACAGTAAGCACAGTATACACTCTCAACCTCCTTTCCGAGTACACCCATACCCTTGACTCTCTTCCTTTGGATCTATCCCGCAATTTTGCGGACCTCCGTGAACTCGACGCAGTTTTGTCATCGTCGATGGCCTCTATCACCGCGAAAATCACCATGCTTACTCGGATGATTGAGCAGGGTACGGGCCTGAACCAAGAACGTCTTTGGCTTCTCACCGAGATTGCTGAAGAGGCTCAGAGGCTCAAACCGGGGGGCGAGGACAAGATTCGTGTCGCATGTCAAGCAGCGGATAATCTCAAAGCTCATAGTCTTCACCTACGGACATTATCGGAACATATACCTGATTTCGATGCGTCGACGTTGAATAGACACACAACATACCCTCATGTCGCCTCCAAGTCATATATGCCGGTCGCGTTGCTTGAGGGGGGCAGGCGACGACGAGCGGCGTATGGGTCGTTGTTGACCAGTGCACCAGATCCTAGTCCTGCGAAGCGAAAGCGGGTCCCCAGAGATGACGATTTGGATGGTCGAACACCAAGGAGAGAAAAGGTCACTGAGGGCATATCCCGTCCTCGGAATGGGGCACGGGCGAAAAAGTGCGTCCGCCACTATTTTTTTCAACACATTCTCAGTCTCTTATATTTTTACTAGGACCGAACGAGCGGCTTCACCCGCAGAATCCATGCTTTCCGTCACTTCGCATCCCATCGCTCAACCACCACAACTTCAAGGGTCATCGTCACGAGGACCCTCGCATCTCGGTGCATCACGAACAACAAATGGAAATGGCACCAGTTCTACTGCTAACAAACGAGCTCGCTCGTCTGTTTACAACCGTGGCGCCAGCCCCACTCAAAACGATCAGTATCTCAATGGCACATCATACAATCACCATCCCCACAATCATTCCAATGTCAATGGTTCGCGAAGAGAAACAACATATCATCTTCCCCCGTCTTCTTCACATCCGTCGTTGCCTCTCCCGTATCATGCCAACACTAATGGGTTTGGCCACTCAATACCAAACGGCGCCTTACCAGGTGCTGTGGACGACTGGAATTCATCACAAAATCAACTTTCAGGACCTGGCATTCCCGCACGGAATCAAGCCTACACCAGCTTGACCACAATGCCCGCGATGAATGGCATGGCGGCGGCGGACACCAGCACCGAAGTTGGCGACGGAGACGCGGATGGCGACAATGATGATAGGACATACTGTCTCTGCAACCGTGTCAGCTTTGGAGAGATGATTGGTTGCGATAAAGCAGATTGCGAGATTGAATGGGTGCGTTTTCGTTACCAATTGCCACAACTTGAAGCTCATTTTTTCTTGCAGTACCACCTCAGCTGCGTTGGCCTTGAAGTAGTGCCCGATGGTAACTGGGTCTGCGAGAGATGTCAAGGAAAGCAAAACAAGGGCCCCAAGAGGTCGGGCAGAGGTGGGAGACGGAAAGCAGGCGGCAATCGAGGCGGCAGAGGGACAGCTGGTGCTTGATATCTTTATTTATGGTCGACTTGTTATCCTCCATTCTCAGGTCAGGTATTATTGCTATTGATACTTTTTGCTGTATTTTATTCTTTCACTCGTTAATAGTCTTTTAGTTTTTATGGGTTGTTGTGTATGTATCGTCCAACGGATTTGGCTCCTATTCTCATAACATAACGCGATGGCGCACGCGCTGATGCACGTTGCGATATCTCCGCGGAGTAGCTCAATTCCATGCCTCAAGTCTTCGATATACCTTGACCGGTCTTCAAATTGAAGCTCCAAACCCATTCCACGCGCGATCTCTACCAGATCCCTACCCAACCTGTTGCATGTCAAGTTTAGATATATTGGCATCGGGTATAAACTAAGCTACATAAGTGACGATGACAAGTACTATATGTATCAACCTATGATACAAATTTACATAGCAACGTTAGGCTACACAAGAAATCAAGAAAGCATCAAGAACAGGCGATACAAAATGTACCGTATTGCAGACACTTTGTTTACGCTCCAAGAAACCGACGTTAAGAGCGTGAAGTGTCGATGAGTGACCTCTCAACTTTCTTCCATATCCACATCCATTTTTTCATGCTCGATTGAAGCAGGCACCTGAGAAACCCTCAATTTGCTGGGTACACGAGCACTTGCTCCATCAGGAACCTGCGAACCCGACCTCGTAGTCGACGCACTGTTCGCTGCCGTTGCTTTCTTCTTCCTCGGAGGCGCTCTAGCTGGAGCTGAGCTCGACGCAGATGCACCGCCCCCAGCATCCTTCTTCCCAGCATCCTTCACATCCGCCTTAGCACTCGTGGCCTTCAACCGCTCGCTATCGGCAAACTTGCTTTGCTTCTCACCAACCCACGCTCTCGTGAACCATCTCCCACCAGCGATCCCCCTGATCTCCCTATTGGCTACTCGCCAATGTCGTACTTTGGCTTTACTCTTGTCGAGGGGAATGAGGGGTGCAAAGGCCGTGCTAACTTTAGGAGGCGGAAGGACTGGAAAAGGTTTTGTCGGGAGTGGATATACAGGTACTGGACCGAGGTTTTCGAGGGTTATTTCTTCTTCTTGGGGTGTCATAGCGTTGGCCTGAGGTTCGTCTTCATCAGCAACGTCGGGTTCGGTGCCGGTGTCGGGTTCTGCTGAGCCCATCTTGGCTGAGGAGGCGATTGGGGAGGACGCAGCCGTTGTAGTGCCTGTAGGATAACAATAAGTTTTAGAATCCATACCATAGCACTGAAGATATGCGTACCGTCCTGGTCTCGCTGGGGTAATAAAAGTTTGATTCTATCAGGGAGGTTAGCATCGAGCATGGCAAACAACTAGTCATAGAGACGTACTTGGGTAATCCAGACTTGGACCTGGGTACATCTGGCGCCTGTTGTTCCGCCATTTTTCCCTTCCTTTTCTCGGACATAGACGCGTCTGGAAGAGGCTGTGGTATTTCATAGTCGTCGTCGGCAACGTCTACTGCCTTTCCTTTTCCCTTTCTCGCTAAAGTTCTTCGTTGCTTCTTCTTCGAAGACGCAGACTCGTCAATGTCCATTGGTTCGTCTTGAGGTGTGTATGAGCCTGCGGAATAGAATGAAGCTGCGAATTCCGATCTGTACGCAGATGAATATTGAGATCGACTGATAGTTATCTTTTTTCAATGACACGCACTGGAAAGGTAGATCTGCAGACTTTCTTTTTCTGTTTCCTCTTCTCGAAGTCGCGCTTGAGGATTCGGCAACTGAGTCCGTTGGGACTGTGAAAAAATAAGAAGATGCTGAAATGTGGATGAAATCTACAAACTAGGATCTGGTGCAACCTGAACACGAGGTTCATCATGATGGGGTGGCTCCTCAATGTCTTGTTCTTTCTGCGGCGCGTCCTGTCTCTCGAAACGTCCTCCTAGAACGAGCAGTGCCTCCCATTCTGGGGCCGTGAAAGGGATTTCTCCGTTGTTTTCGTTCCTTGGAGCGTCGAGGCTCATGATACCAGACGAAGATTCAGAGGATGGTGGTGGTTCGTAAGAAACCCACGGCGAGACGCGAAAATCCATAACCGTCCCGCCGGTCGAAGTTCGTGGGCGACCAGTAGCAGGCATCTTTGGCTCTGCGATAACTGTTTGCCGAGCCACTTCAGTCATTCATCGCTACTTATATGTCTACGCATTCCGCCTCGTTTCATCCAATTATGAATTCTATCAAGCCATGTATAGAAGTAGCAATCAGTACACATGATGATATATACATCACCTCTCGCCAGGGGAGAATCAAGAATCAAGATGGTGGCGCCGTAAACCGCTTATAGCCTTCGAATCCCTGCTTCAAATTACAAGCGCCTCGACTTTCCCTGGTATCCTTCCCATTTATCCAGCCCATCATTCACATCCAATAGTCTCGTGCCGTAGAAGATATGCGCAGTAGGCTTGAAATCCTCGGGAATACGTTCGAGTTGAGCGCCCAAAATACTCCAACTTTGTCGTTCAGAATGGTATGATGCGATGCACGACCCACAGGTTTTGCAGCGGAATCTCTGCTTTGCAGGTTTGTCCTTGACTCGGTACATATCCAACGCCGTGTTTCCGCCTATGTGTGTCCATTGGAGGGCTGATGGGCTAAAATGAAGGGTATGGACGAAGGGGCAGCCTAGCAGGTGCAAGACTTAGAGAGACATCGATAAACGTAGCACACGACTACATACCATTGAGCCTCTGGCATATAGTGCAGTGGCAATATGCACTCAAGACAGGTTTACCGGTGACTGTGTACGATACAGCACCGCAGTAACACCCTCCACGACGCGCAGCTTGTTGGCCTTGGTCCTCGGTGGGACTCATCCCGTTTCTGTGGTTGTGGAAGAAGAGAAGATAAAGAAAAGACTGCAAGAAGATATGGAAGCACCGTGCGAATGAAACCTAGACACTTGACGAGAATCAGTGAGCCCTTTGCGACATGTACTGACGAAATCAAATCACCTCGGGATATACTAAAGTCCCCCTTTTCTGGGAAAGTGTCCAGTTATTTATGGAACTCGAAACAAACGGCAAATCCCGCTAGTCGCAGCAGTCCTATCGAAATCGCCGCGCAAGCCCACAAGATTCCAGGGAACCAGATAAGCAGTCAACTTGGTGGATTAGAAAGGCCAGAAGGTTAAAATTTTTCATAAGGCCAGCTGTATGGCTTGATGAGACAAACTCAGATCTAGGACATATGCAAGGCGCAGCCAGTGATGGTGGTTGTTGAACAGGGGACTGACCCCGCGTTCGTCACACTCCCGTTCTCCTCCACAGCCACTCCCCAAAGCAAGGAAGTACGTGGTTGTCTCTAATTGTGCCCCAATCATTTACACTGCTATTAGAATTAATTATTGCAACCAAATGCATGCCGAATGGTTCCAGGATCCAGAACCCTCATGAGTCATGCGAGGAGTCGGATATAATGCTATGACTCGAGCGAATTTATTGCACTTACCGATCTCACGTTAGTTCCAATGCACTGCAATATCTTGTCTTTTTAAGTCAGTGGGGGCTGGGCGAGTCCGTTCGACATTGGCGTCGGCAGAGTTGAAAGGGGTGAGTTCGTAACTATTACTAGCCCAAACATCCGTTTCGATTTCCTTTATTCTCAGACGTCTTCAGTATGTCCTAGTTCGAACTTGCAGCGTATACCAGTATGAGTCAAGAGCCAAATGTTGTGGAGCAGAATATCCAGACGTGGAAGATCAAGAGTCTTGACTCTGTTCGGGTAAGGATACCCCTTCTGCCATAGCGACTGAAACTACTGACGTTGCTATAGGGCGGGTACCTCCATTGTTGCTCTTATTCTTGCACCCAAGGTGTATTTCGAATCGACCCCTTGAAGGAGCAGATATATCGAGTATCTGCCATGTTGACGCAGGAATAGGGATCAGCCTTCAACATCAAGTCTCGAATCAACCGTCTTTCCGTCTTGGCAGCCATTACCACCACCCAACAACGCCTTGAGCTCTACAATCGAGTGCCACCCAACGGTCTTGCACTCTTTATTGGGACGATCTTAAACGATGAAGGAAAGGAAAAGAAGGTGGCATTCAACTACGAGCCACTCAAACTCGTCAACAGGCATTCTATTTCTCTTGGCTCGAGGAAATCGATCGCTTACCGATCTGAACACATATAGGTCACTTTACCTCTATGACAACAGGTTCCATACCGAGGCTCTTTCTGAACTTTTGGAATCAGATTCCAAATTCGGATTCATAGCGATGGATGGAAAGGGTACCTTATTTGGTACCCTCGCTGGAAACCCTCGCGAAGTCATCCACAAATTCGCTGTCGACCTTCCCAAGAAACATGGACGTGGTGGCCAGTCTGCCCTTCGTTTCTCCCGTCTTTGTGAAGAAAAGCGTTACCACTACGTTTGCAAGGTCACCAAAGTGGCTGCCCAACATTTCATTACCACTTGACATCACCATATATACATTCCACAACGCCGCTGGAGGTACGTGTACATCAATACACCCTAGTATTGTAGCATTTTTATTCATTTCAGATGTCACGGGTCACAGGCCCCGAATCTCCGAAAATTCTTGAGTTGGTCACGGGCGTCCAAGGTCTATCAAACGCTTGCAGCAAATCACAAGCGCTAACGGTCCCAAAATTGTTCAAATTTGGCAATTATAGACGCTAAAATCCGAAATTCGCAACCAGAGGGAAGGGGAAGGAAAGGGAAGGGATGGACCGAGGGGTCACCGGTCACTTTCCGGATGATGAGGTCACATAGCCATCCGAAATGAACAAAAAATGCTACAGTATGTGAAAAGTCTATTGATCAATCCACAGGTCAGGAGATGGAAAGTACGAGGGAACCTCAACCTCTCCTAGAATGGTTCATGGAGAAGTACAGAAAATTTGGTGCCAACCTCGAGTTTGTGACCAACAGATCTCAGGAAGGTTCTCAATTCGTCAGGGATTTGGGTGATATTGGTGGTCTCCTTCGGTGCAATGGTCGACTTTCTACAATGTTATCTGCAGATGAGTGAGATCAGTCCTTCTCTGGCGATGAAGATGTATAAATGATAGTTCTGTCGTCCAATTACATCCCCTTCTGTTCATCAAATCAAAATTTGACTTCTCCATGCTCCAAGTTGTAATATAGCCTATATTTTTGTATTAGTCATGGAACCGAAGCTAAGCGCGCGCATGGAACAACTTGAGGGAAGGTGTGGCCTTATACCTCCTCCAGTTCCTGCGACTCTACGAGCTCCATCCCGCCACCCTCGAATTCTAGATACGAGACGTAGGAAAGGATTTTGGGAGTTAAAAGTGGAGGTTCGACATTAACATTTAAGTTTAGGGATTCGCGCGGAGCAGGGCTTCGCAACTTCGAATTTGTCGCGCCCCTGCCTTGTCGCATGCGCTGAGTCTACCGCAAAGTGAAAGAACCTTCCCTCGAGTCCCGCACATTTCGAGTACCATGCCTCTAGTCTTCGATGGAGTCCACATCCCCACCAGTCGAAAGCGAAAACGCGATATCTCGTCAGACAAGCAAGATCGTCCACAAAGGGTTGTCGTGGAAGAGATGAGAGGTGCAGAGAGCAGCTCGGTGAGTTCCATATTAATTTATCCGGGTGGCCTGAATGACAGGAAGAATCACACTGTTCAGCTCGCAAGACGACCACAGGTACAGCGGTCACAGAGTCTGCCTATCGAAGATGAGGTTGAACTGCACTTTGCGGGTAAGCATTGGGCAAGATATTCACCTTGAAAGTCAATGAAACTTTCGCTGACGTGTATATATAGTCTGGCGCCCACCTCCCGAAATAACGATCCTGACAGACCATGAAGAACTCGCAATCATAGGGGAATCTCCCGAGGACGAGGACACAATCTTGAACGACGATGATCAGAAACCTGTCCGCATACTTGACAAGTTTGTGTTCTTCGATGCACATCGCAATAACAAATTAGTTTCATTGGATGCTCTAGAGCACACGTCGGGCAACATTGAAGCTGCAGGCTTCGTCACTGCATGCCACGAAAATGATGAGGACGAGGGACAGGAAGATGGTCTCAGTGAGGATTTGGGAGACTCGGAGGCGCAGTATGTTCATTTGGGGGCTATATTTCGATATACTTTTGATTACACAGAAAAGGACGCGTATGTGGATTCGTACCTTCTCTGTTATTATGTGAGTTGACGACCCAACCAGTCCTTTCTGGATAGAAACTGAATGGAGTTGGTACATTCTTGGCACGCCTGCGGAAGAGTACAAGTCGATCTATAGCAACTTCACTGCACCGCACGTCCTAGCTGGGTATATACTGTCATCCGTGAGCGAGTATCCAGAGCAAGCATACGATGACTTCCTTACAACCAAGGACTTCAATGTCACTCAGTTCAGAGAAGCAGTACGTCGAGGGCTCGCCTTGGTTCACTTCTGACGCGTTTGGCCTCCAGATTCCCATAATCCGGGACTTCGTCGAACCGCAAGCACCTGGCAATACCTTCAAGACTTCACCGGTGATTAAGGGAATTCTGGGAAGTCCGAAAAGAAGAGGGCCGCCACAGCGAATACTCCATCATCAAACTCATGACACGTATACTCGAAAGCGAAGAGCCAAAGATCTCAATCCTACATACGTCACTCCCCTTATCGCTTCGCTCGCCGATGGTTTGTGTTGGGAAAAATTGGAACTTGCTGGTAAACCGTTAGTATCGAGAACAGTATCTGAGAAAACACGGCGGCAAAAGCTCTTGCGACGCTGGCAGAAGCTTATTGACCGAGCACGAGAGGACAGACAGAGTTGGCGCATCAACTTTGGCGACACCTTATCAGGCGGTGGTGACCAGGAGTCTTATTGCTTCAGCGTTGATATTAATGGCGAGACATACGAGGTAAGCTTTTTATCGGGATAATGATTGCTGCTTCGCTCAGTTGAGTCATCTATAGCCTGGGGATGTCGTGCTCGTTCCAATTGAGAAGTACGGTGATCCCGTCGACTCAACCTTCCCGGCTTCCTTCCAGTTGAAAGAAGATGATGACATTGCAAATCATTTCTGGTATGCTTGACTTGTATCTCTCTTCAAAGCCTGTAACCTACCTGACACATAGGTTCGCTTCCATCATATACATTTTGAAGGATAAGGGAACTGCTCATATTCGCTGGTTCGATCATGGTTTCCAAATCACTCCTCAGCAACTTGCCAATCCACAGGAACTCTTCCTACATAATGATTGTGGGTATACTGATCTTAACAAGATTATAGGGAAAGTTCCTGTCGTTCATATACCCCCGACTAAGGATATACCAATATCTTATGATGAATATTATTACAAGTGCGTTGATTTGACGTATCTTCGTATGCGACGGCCTCAGCCTTCTCTATAGATTCATGTATAACCACCTAACTGGCGCGTTCACCTCGGTTGATTGGACCCCGCTGCAAATAGCATCTTGTTCCCCACCGCCGGAGAACTGCCCGGTATGCATCACCAAAGCGCAGGAGGAGGAGGAGGAGAAGGCAACGAGCATCGATAGTGGGACTGTTTCCTATAGAGGACAGAAATTCCACCTGCACGATTTTGTTCTATATTGCTCAGCCGAGGAGGGACCTGCGAGGATTGGCCAAATCTCAAAAATCATCTCTCCAAAGCAAAGTCAAAGCGATGCACAACATATCAAGGTTGAGCTCAAGCGTTTAGGTCGTATCTGTGATCTGAAATGCAAACTGCCTAAGACAGAGGTGCGAGATGAGGTACGTATAGGTAATATTCTTTTCAGCTGGCTGAAACTGATCCTAATGCTCAGCGCCACTTGTTCATGACACCAATCCTTCAAAGAGTTGCACTGGCAAACGTTCTTCAGATCTGCCTTGTTCACCCATTCATACCAATTGAACAGGAAGATCTTGAGGAATGGCTTTTATTCTCGCCTAACCACTTTCTCGTCAAACACACTTTTCCTTCGCTCACTGGCCCTTCTTGGGATGACCGCACTCCGATCTCTTCGAAGTCAGTACCATCGTGTAAAGTGTGCGCTAGTGGCGACGCTGCACTGTACCGGGACAACCGAGATTCTTTCAAGATATCAGCCCCCGCCATCGATCTGTTCGGAGGCTGCGGCGCATTCGGTCTCGGTTTATCGAATGGTAGCCGGTCAATTCAAATAATTCACGCTGTGGAAATAGCACCCAGCGCAGCAAAAACGTATCAGTAAGCGTCGACTTTCCTCCCGGCATCTAATCACACTCGAACTAATAATGCCAGGCATAATTCTCCAAATACCATCGTTCACAATCAATGTGTCAATGTAATGTTGAAATACGCAGTAAAGCTTCATTATGGGCAAGGAGCAGAGATCCCTTCCCAGCTGTATGATTCGACTATCAAGGTCTCTCCTCCGCCTAAACCTGGAGACGTCAAAGTTGTCATTGCTGGATTTCCATGGTATGGGTAACTGTTCCGGATAAATGAAAGACGAATTCGCTGATAAACTGCTTTTGTTTGAAGCCAGAGCTTTTCTGGCTTGAACAAATGTAAGCGAAACGATGACACGAAGAGCAATCTCTTCTTCAATGCGCTATCATGGATAGACTTCTTGAACCCGGATTATGCTATTTTCGAGAATGTCCCTGGATTCCTGAGTCATCGCTTGAAGGCTAGTCAGAATGGGCAAGGCAAGCTGACCGGCGGTCTAGAGCAAGGAGGGTTAAAGTTTCTTCTACGGGCTCTGCTTGAGATGGGGTGAGACCTTTCATCGGAGGCCAGTTCGACCGCTGATTCATTTCTGATTAGCTATCAGGCTCGATACGGCTACTTGCAAGCTGGCCATTATGGTACGCCTCAAAGCCGACTCAGGTTCTTCATGGTTGCTGCCAAACATGGCCTCAAACTTCCTGACCTTCCTCGACCAACTCACGACTTTCCACGGCCAATCCCACCTATTAACCTTTCTGTTGGGGCCTCCATCAAGCCAGTGGTGTTCGTGCAAGGGACCGCACTTCATCCATCTGTATCCATCAATGATGCAATTGAAGACTTGCCGCCATTCGATTGGTAAGTGAACTCACGACGTATTTACTGTCTAATTTACCACACAGGCGGGACCCTGATGGAAAGTTACTTTCTACTAATTTTCCTGCCTTTGAGTGCAAAAAGGAGAATGGCCGTTGTGGGTACGAAGGAGCCGTCGAGTACCGACATCCTCCGCGGACTCGGTTCCAACTGAATGCCAGGATTCTGCCTACCACTGATCTTCAACATTATACGAGAATCCTGGACATTGGCGACCAGCGAAGGTGCGCTTTTTTCAATGTAGTCACACACCTCATAGATACCGTGCTGTTTCAGAGCCATGCATATTCCCATGCGTCCCACTGCCGACTACAGAGGTAACCAAACCTCTCTGTCTTCGCTTCGAGGTGCCTTGCTGACTCTGGTAGATTTGCCATTATGGCTTCAGAATTTTCAGCTTTCAAATCCAAGTTCCGCGAATGCAAAACATAGTTACAAGCCAGGTAAAATTTATCAGGGGCCAAGTATTCAAGGTGCTGACTGCTATTCCCCAGGTCCGTTTGGACGTTTGGATGGCAATGGCTACTTCCCAACCACCGTCACCAACATGGCACCAACGGCAAAACAAGGCAGAGTGCTTCATCCTAATGTGTGTTTTCTCTTCTCCTGATATTTCTACCAACTCACGTCATTTACAGAGTCGACGGATGGTTACTGTTCGGGAGCTTGCCCGCTCGCAGGGATTCCCAGACAACTTCGTTTTCCTGGCAGTAAATGATAACGTTGTTGCGGTAAATTCCTCCCCTTGTCATTTCGATATGCTTTTCTGACATACACTCGCCCGCCTTCCGCCCTCTAGATGGTAAGTGAGAGCCTCTGTTCCGAGCCCCATTTTCGTGATTGATTGGCATAATTCTGCAGCACCGTGAAATCGGAAACGCCGTCGCGTTCCCCGTGTCCATTGCTATTGGACGAGAGCTGCGAAGTGTATTAAAACAGAATCCAATCCAGACGGAAGGTCCGAAGGAGTAACCTACGCAACACTTGTAATCTCTTGATATCCACGGAAGCTACCCTGCGGGCCGGTCCGTGGATAGCGTGGCTAAGGCCCCGAAAATTGCTCGACCTCGGTCCAACAATAGATTTACTATCCTTAGTCTACTAGACAGAGGCGAATATCAATCTGTAAACATTGTAAACAATAGCGTAGACCTCAGTTCATGACGTCCCTCCGTCTATAGCGTAGCTGAGGACAATGGGTAGAGACACTTGGCTCCACATGGCTATGGCAGCTGGCTGGGAATTCTACCACTTTTAACACACTTTTTTGTGAGGACAATGGTTCGGCCACAAACTCTTGTGTCTCACTCACATTTTCCAGTTCCATAGTCTGTAGTCCCAATATTTCTATTGCAATATGACATATCAAGAATTTCCCTCACTTTTGTCCCTATGTCGGATATTGACGCACAGCACCATTCATTGACTGAATGACCACAAGTTCACAGGCGATGACCTAGTCCAACTCATCGAGGAAAACGTACATCCAAGTACAGTACGCTCCTTTTTGTGAACTACCTTGTACATGACTTTACCTAAAGTTCAATCACCGACCAGTATATACATATCATCCAAATATGGGATATAGAGCTAACTCAGTCTTTCAAGTCATTTGAGAGATCGTCATCATTCGCCCACGCCTCTGCGTACCCTGCCAGATCCTGTTGCATCGTCAATACAGGAAACCGAATCCAAGCATATTGAACTCACATCCACTTCCGTCACAGATTCAACTTTGTCAGGCGCCCTTGTCGGGACAGCCGTTTCTGCTGCGTTGTCGTGGATTGCCTTTGATGCGTCACTATCGACGGTCACAGAGGCCTTTCCTCCAGAACCATCTTCCGCGTCATCCTTCTCCAAGTCTCCCTCATCTAAGAGATCGTCATCGTCCGTCCATGCCTCCGCGTATCCTTCTAGGTCCTGTGGCAGTCAGCATCCGAAACCAAGCCCAAGTACATTTAACTCACATCCACTTCCGTCACAGTAGATTCGATCTTGTCAGGTGCCCTTGAGGCAGGTGTTGTCGAGATAGCCGTTTCCGCTGTGTTGTCATGGATTGCCTTTAACGCGTCACTATCGACAGTTACAGAAACCTTTCCTCTAGAACCATCTTCCACATCGTCCTTCTCCTCCACAACTTCCAAGTCTCCCCCGGCGTGCTCCTCCTGGGCCCCATTCAGCAACTTCTCTGCTTTCTCTCTGTACACCCTTTCTTCCTCTCCCCAGTCTCTGTCGGGCGGGTGGGTCGTAACAAGCGTACCCTTGTTGGCTAGGTAATCCGCACCCTCGTTGCCCTCTACACCCGAATGCCCTTTGACCTTTTGCAGCATAACTTTTTGTCCAAAGAGTATGCGGAATTCGAGGAGCGTGGCAATATATCGTATCAGAGCCGAGTTCTTGACGTCTCCACCAGAAGCAGACTTCCAACCGTTTGCTCTCCATTTCTGTATCCAATTGTGGAAACCTGAGAAGTCGGTAAGTCATGAGATTTTGTGTTCATGAACTTTAGCAGAACGTACAGTCCATCGAATACTGGGAGTCAGTCTTGATAAGTAGGCGTCGTTTTTTATTAACTGGGGTTGTTTCAAGGATTCGGGCAATAGCCTGCACATAGCCGAAATATGTCAGGTCAGCCTCGAGGAAAGTTTCTGTGACTCACAATTAGCTCGGCACGATTATTCGTCTGTTCACCGGGACATCTTTCTGCGAGATTTCTGCACACATCAGTGAGATTTGAGCTCAAAGCCCGCGATATTATACGTGCCGTTCGTCACCCGGCCCCCACCAAACGCCAACGCCTGCTACGGCACCTTGTTTTCCATTGCCTTTGGATGCGCCATCGCAGTATACAACAAGATCGTCGTCTTTGTCCGTAGAGTTGTCGAATTCAAAAACGACTTTTTGCTTTTTAGGCGAAGGCGTGTCGGCCTCAGCCTTGTCCTCCAAGGGTCGCTTTTTTCCGATCTCTGTTGTTGTTGAGCTCAAGCTTGGCTGTTCACCTTGCAGATTGGGGTGCTTTGGAACCTTTAAGAATTCTTCTGCTTCTTCTTGACTCGGAAACTTTTTGTATTTCGCGTTCGTAAAACCTTTAATTTGGGCTTCGCATTCTGCCCTAATACCGATCGCTTGTTAGTCACTGGGGAGAAATATCATGGCGGATACACGCACCAAGTAGAGTATACGCCCGGTATCCGGCCAGTGTGTACAGCGTAGAATCCTCCTTTGGGTTTCGCCATATGCAAGCTACTACTGGTTTCGTTAAAAATTCTTGAGGCCGTCCGCGGGAATTCACAAGTAAAATGGTCGATCCTCCTGAATAAAAAGACGTTCCCCGGTCGAGAATATCTGAATGTTGAAGTCAAGAGCCGTCTCAGTGGACGGACGAGAAAAGGTGAAATGGTGGGCGTTGCAGCTGAAGACCTGACATCACGCGAAGCGCGTCACTCTCCTTTTTTGGAATTTAATTCCGATGGCGCTTGATTACGGTTCGCTAGAAACTCTGAAAACTCACTCGAGCTCTGTGTATTCACGTTGGTGGCGGTCATATCTCGATTATTCACCAGCCAAAACAGGTCCCTCGCGGGTCAGTGCATGTCAGTGGCCTGAGACTCAAAAGGTCGCGCGTTTAGTCACACATAGCCTCTTGTGGACAGGGGCTTCAAGCTTCAACGGACGTTCACTCCTTTGGGTATCAAGGTGTGTTGAATACTTTAATACTTTACACGGATCGCCTCTTGAACATAACCTGAGTTTTTGCATCCGCATTGAGCCTTGCCCCAAATACGTTCGCTTTTGGTTTCTCGCCCTCGTCAAGTTTGATGTCGTAGTGCAACAAAACATGTGAAAGAAGAAATTTGAGTAGGCTGACCGCAAAAAAGCGACCAGGACAAGCGTGTTTACCTGAGAGAGAGAAAGAGTGTTAACAATCTTCAAGCTTGATTGGTATCTGGAAGCCGCACCAATACCGAACGATAGGTAATCGGGTTGTGGGGTAACCATTTGGTGCTTTAGGCTTTCACCCTCCATTCTCCGTTTCTTGTACGATCGAAGAGCATCAAACTTAGAAGCGTTTGGATAGTTATCCTGTGGTCCTCTGGTCAGAATGAGTAACGTATCCTTCAAGGACAACCTTACATCGTCAAGATGGATTGCCCGGACACAAGTCATGACAACAGTGCCCGCAGGAAGAACGGTTCTGTTAGAAAATGTAAAGTCATGCACTGGCATGCGATGTATATGGACTGGAGCGGAACAGTATTGGTCAGGTCGAGTCTTGATTACAAACGGAACGTTGCGTACCCGGCGGCGAACCTGACATCCGTTGTGATTCCATGAGGAAGCTATCCATCATTCTCATCTTTCCCATGGCGGCTTTGGTCCAGCCCTCATCTTGAATTGCACGTTCCGCTTCGTCTCGAAGAGGCTGAATCAGTTCAAGTCGCAACGCGAGGTTGAGCAACGCATGAGTAAAGGCCTATGAATTTCAGCATGAATTACATTGCGAATGCCTCGGGCGCGCCCGGTAACTCACTGAACTCTGTACAGTCAATGACAATGATTAGGAAACAATAACGACAGGAATAACAGATATCACGCACAGTGGTATGAATGGCCACCGTATTCATGAATAATATCTTGCCAATCAACTCCTCGGGATCCAACATTTCCCTGTTGCCGTCAGCATCTTTCATAATCCATGTCAATAGATCATCCTGGCCATGGTCCAACTTTAATGAATAAATTGGACAGCACTTGGCGGAACTTACCGGTCCTTCCCACTCCTTGCCATGAGCTTTCATCTTCTCCAGACGGTCCAAAATTATAGGCTGGAGATGTTTGAAGGCACAGGCATATGCTACTGGTCGAGGATTCAGGTACCATTTGACAATACTGAATTAGAGTTTTGAGAACCAAAATCATAGAAGTCGAGAAGCATTAAGACAACGAACGGTTGTATGAATCTTGGGAAGAGATTGGTGACTTGAAAGGAACTGGAAATCATTCTTGTATACTCAATGTTGAGAGTCTAGACAAAAGTAGTTGGAAAATAATGTGAGGTAAATGATGGGCCAATCCACCTTCCATTCCTCATCGCGACCTATCGACAAGATGAGAACGTATATTTGGCAGATCAATCATACCTTACATAGCGGGAGACCAACAAACAGCCGGTTACTTGCCCTGCACACTATATTCAAGACTTTGGACAAAGTGGGGACCTTAATCCAGTCTATGACCGAAATTCGGTGACCAGATGGGGTCTAGGACGGTAAGTCTCACTCACCCGGTGTCTCAGGGATTTCATCCTCGAACGCGCCTACAATTTCGTCATGCACCTCTGAAGCCTTCAAGCTAATCTTGCGAGTGAGTGCTGTCTGGATAAAACCACCGAGATCAGGGTCGTCAAGGGTGGACTTTCCAAGGAAAGTATCAGTATGCAACATCTGAGTTTTTCCTTTAGCCAGAACAAACATCTAGAAAGTAGACTTACGTCTTTCGCAGCCTCTACTAGGGAGAGCTGCTCATCAGTTGCTCTTCGAATGTCCTCGATCATGCTCGTGCCTGAGATAACAACTAGCCAACGATCCAGAAGAGGAACTTTAAATACAGAGTTGGGATACTGATAGTCCGAGTCTCGTCAGTCCACCCCATCTAGCAACCAATTGTTAGCATACACGGTTGTATCCCTCCTGGATGATATCGTTGGCATTTCTGAGAAATTCGTAGGCGGACATGTAAGACAAGAAGAAACCGGCATGCCCGATGGTTGGAATTGCATTAAGCTACCAATGATCATAGTGAGCTCAAATTCGCTCGTTGACGTACATACCTTGGCCATTCTGGCTCGGTAACGGTTGATGCTGGTGAGCAGAGCAATACCCGACAAAGCACATAATGCGAGAAGTATTGGCTGGAGCATAACGTAAATGAAGGAGTCGTGTTTGATGTCCAATGGTGACAAGACCAGACCTGTTACAATCGAGTACACCTGTTATATACCTTTGAACCTTCGGCGTGTGAAAAAAAAGTACTAGCCCTGGCAATGGTTTCGGGATTTGAACGGAATTTCATCAGTTAAATGATGAAAGACATGCCATGTCAATTGTATCATTGGGGATATTTTATCAGTTGCAGTTAGAGCCACGCTATCAAGAAGAACAGGTAGTACCCATTGCGTTAGTGGCGACGTGGAGTGCCTAGTATGCGGTGGTGAGACGATGTCATCAAGATAGTATGGGGCTCAAACATCGGCTGTATCCGTTGGACACCGAGATACCAAAGGTAATTACGATCCTTCATCAAAGAGGCGCAAAATCCGGTTGCTGAGCCATCGATGTTAGTGGAATACAAAGGTAAGCGACCAAGTTGTACGCACTGTTCTCATCTTAAATCATAATCATCGAACGAGGAGCCGTTAAACTTCTCCTCATCTATACCACCACAATCGGTCCCATCCAATCCCGAGCGGCTGACGATTTTTTAATTCCATCTCCTGCAGCCCGTACCATAATTTGTGCATAGGTGGGGATCGGCGGTTGAAATATAAGAAATATCCCTAGATTCTGTGTTCTGCCAGTGGACCGGATTTCAGAGTGCGTTTTGCGGGTGCGCAAACAGGTGGAACAGTACACCGCCGGAGAGCCGATTCACAGCGAACTTCTGTACATGCTTGTCATCGTCACAGAACGGGTGCAGGAACAGGCCTAAGCAGGAACATGTACTAAAAGTTGCCGGTCCTGTGCTTGTCCCCTGCTGTCCCTTGCGTCCTTTGCCCCTGGGGAGTCGTGACACCCCGGATTCTTCTTCAATTAAGCGGATACACTCGTCGATGGAGTGGATAACATGGAGAGGTTAAATAAGCACTTTGGACAGAATTTCAGCTTGGGAGACATAAAGTAACGCTGTTCTTCCCACCCGTTACGAAAGTGGTCACGTGCTCCAAATAGGACGTGCTAAAAAGTTTTATTTTAGCGTTCCGGCGGTGTAGTGAGGTATTTCGAGCTCAAAATTTCCCATTGGACCCAAACATAGTATATGCTGGACGTTCCGCTAACAAACGGGCGCTTTTTGTTCAACGTGAATGCTGTTTCCTGAGTCCCGAGTAGCGTACCAAAGCGTCTCCACTTCAGTCAGTGGAATTATATTCTCAAACCTTCAATCTATCTGCCAATTTTTACACTCCTAATAATGATAACAATGGACTGGAGAGGCAACGCATCCATCACCACCCGTCAGGAGCACTCGAACCGAACGTAGTAAGTAGGTAAGTCATACACAGCTAGCAAAACCCAACAAGAGGAGGGAAGAGGTTGGTAAATTAATTGGAAAGCATGCAAGGACAGTCATTAACCCCTACTCCGAATTTTGGTTCGTCTCCTTCAACCCCAGGTGAACATCCTTTTTGTTGGTTTACTTCCCGGCGCGCTTCTTGACTGTACTGTCATCCTTCTTCTCACCACCGGCGGGTGCGACAGGTGCAGTCTCAGTCTTCTTCTTGTCGTCGGGGGTAGGAGCGTCGGTCTTCTTTGATGACTGTAGTTATAAGTCAGCCTCATTCATATTAATAGTCGACTTGCTTCACCTTAGTGACAGGCTTCGAGCTTCCACCAACCAATCCAGTGACAGCACCGAGCATACCGAAGACAGTCAACAGCGCAGTGGCCAAAGCAGCTCCGGTCTCAGGGTGAGTCTTGAAAGCCAAAACAGGGTCGAGCTTAGCCAAGTCGATGAAGGAGAAGACCTTCTGGCGGATGAAAGTGATGGGGTCTTCTTTCCAGGAGACTTCATCTTCTTCATCATCGTCATCGGTGGTGCTCTTGGAGGCTGAGCTCTCCAAAGGCTTCTTGATGTCGAAAGTTTCAGTAGCAAGAGCCTTGGCATCATCAACAGAGTGACCGATGTAAATGTTGTCGAAGAGGATATCCTCAGTCATAGTCCAGAGTTCAATACCAACACCGCCCTATAATGAGTTTCATCGTCAGCACGTTCGCCACTATATGGAGAAGAGACCATAACTCACAATTTTTCCGAGAGTCTTAACCGGGGCGAGGTCCTCATAGTAGTTAGGGTTAGGGATCTTGCTAGGAGCCCACTCGCCCTTGTAGGCAGGATTGTCAATCATGGGAGCGTACCACTTGCCCTTGTAGTTAGGATTGGCCTTGTAGGGACTGTATACAACGTCAGAGTGGCGCGAATAAAACCGCGGTATGTAATACTTACCGTTTCCATTCGCCGCATCCTGGAGCTTCGGCACACTTAGGGTTGGCAATGGTAGGAGCGATCCAGTCACCATCTTCCTCGTCATCCCACTCCTCAGGCTTCTCGGCGTCTGGGGACGGCTGATTAGCTGCCCGAACTGAAACGTCAAGATGAATGATCCTTACCAGGGTCAGGAATGGTCAAGGGTTCGTCGTCGAGCCAGCCCTCAGGCTTCTCAGCTTCCTCGTCAAGGATTTCATAGGGTGCGTCTTCGTCCCAGTCCTCAGGCTATCGTGTTGTTAGTATATTGTGTTATTACATATTCCTGAGATGAGCCGACCTTCTTGGCTTCGGGGTCAGCGATCTTCTTCTCGTCAACCCAGTCAGCGGGCTTCGAATCTTCAGGGTCGTCGATTTCTTTGGGCGGGTTCACAGGGGGCTCGAAGTCCTCGAGTAAGGAGCCAGATTTCTGGCTCTCGCCGTTGAAGAGAACGTCGTAGGTATTGTCAGGGCTACGACAAGAATGTCATTAAAGGGAGGAAACTGCGAATAATTTTGTGCGTACCTGATAATGAGAGTGTACAAGTTGGTTAACTTCTCGATAGAGGGCCTGGGAGGAAGCTTGAGGTGCTTTTCCTCAACCTCACCAGTCTTGGGGCTCTTGTAGCGGAAGATAAAGTGAACCTGACACCAAAGGTCAGCTAACCGTCCGAGGGTAGAATGCAACGTTAAATACCTTGGTTCCAGGGCAAGTAAGGTCAGGACCAAACATGACGACCCAGGGAGTGGTATCTGAGAATTCCTTTCCGCTAGTCTGGAAGCCATCCTCAAGCAACTTGAGGTAACCGCCACCACAGTTACCACCCTTCTGGTACTTGACTTCATATTGGACGACCAAAGGTTTGTCCTTGAAGTCGATGGGGGAAGCAAAGGGTGCGGAAATAGCATGATGAGCAGCCTTGCTCTTAGCAACAAGACCATGGTCGTTCTCAATGACGGAAATGAGAGGTTCCTCGACCTTCCATTCACCAACATAACTGAAGGTCTCACCACCGACAGGAGTCTTCTTGGTAGCTTCGGAGGGTGTCCAGCGGTCCGCCCAGTCGTCGGTAAATTGTTCAACGAACGGAGCCTTGATTGAAGTAGGCTGTACAAAAATTCGTTGAGATCTCTGTTGCTAAACATGAGGAAATCGACACTCACAGTGAATTCAGGTTTGGCTGCATCTTGAGCCAACACGCCAGTGGCGACGATGGCGAGGACCGAAAGCGCTACGCTTCGCATTGTAACACGAAGGGCCAAAGACAAAAGCAGGAAGAGAGGAAGATGGAAGAAAACCGGGGGATGAGCTGTAATGTGCCTACGCAATGAAGCGTGTCCTAAATATCAGTTACACCTCAATGCCACGTATGCAGCACACTTGTCCTTCCCACGGTCCTCCCACGGGGTAATTCCTATGGAACTCTGTGGAATATCTCCGAGTCCTTGCCCATTTCCGAGAAGTGATTCAACTATGCTCGAGTACTCTACAGAATACACAAAGATATGTATAACAACGCGAAAGCTTAGCCCAGAAGATCTGCGTGCCCAGAGGCCGATAACGCAAGCTGGAAACATACTCGTGAGGTCTTGCAAAAATAGACACAGGGAAAAAGAACTTACCACAAACTCATCATCCAGGTATTTTGACACAGCAATTTGATCGCCAAGTCCTTTTCTCCGACGCGTTTTCAGGACCAAATCTCGTGCCAGAGCCTGTCCGGAAGCAGGCTCAAGTGGTCGAAGCTTGATACTAGTGTCAGTGGGATCACCTTAGGAGACCACGGTCAGTAAATACTCACACGCGCGCATTAGAGTGTGAAAGGCATTACGCACCAGGAACAACAGACCAGTGGTCAAAGGCCTGCAAGCAGAATGCTTGGCCCTGCGTTGCCGTCCTCAAGTCCGTCTCGAAACCGTTGGCGTCAATTACCGGTATCAACGCCTTGACAGTATAGAGCGGTGATCCAGCCTTCGGTATATCCTGCGTGACGTGTCCACGCCGGCGCGCAAGAACCGTATACACGGCCGATATACAATCTGCCGGCGCTTGTACTTCCACGTAGTAGATCGGTTCCATTAACCGGGGGGTAGCCTGAAGAGTACCTGAATTACTGGCGAAAAAGCTTATATTGGGTCCTGCGCACATACCATTAAGAAGGACGAATAGCAGACACGACGAGCAGTTGGAACAATTTGTCCTCCACCTCGGAAGATGGGCTGATCAGCCAATGTAGCATCCAATAATCGGAACTTGACATTTCGCATGGCTAATAACAATTAGGCTCGACGAAGTAAAAAGATGTGTTGGGAACATACGCTCGTCACAGAGTGGACCTTCTCGAGCACCCCACTGGAACCCTTGCTTAATGTGCTCTTTCACGGTCCCTAGAATCTTCTTGTCGATTTGAGAAGGAAGAGTATCGTCCAACAGGATATTCGGACCGTTTTCATCAGGTCCAAAAGCCCATATGGACCGGGACGCCAAAAGATCCCACTGATACTTCTCCTTGAAGAAATTGCCTCTGTCCTTCGGTGACATCCTCATATTAACCCGGCCAGTCTCGATATCTTCGGCTATACCACGCTCAAGTGGTTCGGCGATCATAGTTATCTTGTTCCTGCAAGTTTAACATCAGCGCAAGTGTTTATAGACCGGGGAACAATATCAACAAACTTCTTATTCGGTGTATCTGCATAACACTTGAGTGCACTAGTCTCCAGCACGGTCTCGCAGAACTTGGTGACAGGGTCAGAGACCTTGATCTCAATCTCCGAGAATAATCGTCTCAAGTCGTGCATAACACAGTCCAAATACAACTCGCCGGTCCCAACCAGGACGTGCTCTCCACTTTCCTCGACCTTCGTTGACACTAAAGGGTACGACTTGTTTATCGAACGCAGCCCGGAAAGCATTTTGGGTAGTTCGGAGGGTGCGATTGGTTCAACAGCAATTTTGAGGACAGATTGTGTCATATGCTTGATGGGACGGAAAATATGTAGGTCACCTTCGACATCCACGGAAGCAAGGGTGGCTGACTTGGAGATGGATGCGTCGACGCCACCAATAAGGACAAGGTTGCCTGCGGGAATTTCTTCGGCAGGTATGAGGTACCTTCGTATTGCTGATTGGTATGGCTTTCAACGAGAAGAACGGCATGCTTACCGTGCTTCATTTATCCAAAGGTCTTCGACCGTGGCCTTCGTCATGTCTTCCTCGTCTTCTGGTGAGTAGCCCTCACCCAGTACCTTGATCTCCATTCCCTTCTTTAGTGTTCCGCTGAGTACCCTCCCGAATGCTCTAAAGGACTGAGCATCTGTGGTATGGTACAATTTCGAGACTTGAACCATCACAGGTCCCGAGGCATCACACATCTGCATCGTAGCAGCCAATCCAGATGTCTGAGGGCCGCTCCAGGTACCTTGAATCTATTTGAAAATAGTCGCATTAGCAGGAAGTGTATGCTTCGAGCGAAATATTTACCTTGTTAACAGCATTGTCTATCGGGCTCGGTATGTGCTCCACAATTACATCCACCAAACCTGTTGCAGGGCCAAAGAACTGGTCCAAAACAGCCTTCAGAAGCGGTCTAACGTCCATCTTGTACATCACCGGCTTTAACTTGATACCAAGACCTTCCAAAGTCTCTCTCAGGGCATCAGTTTCCTCCGAAAGCACTTGGGAGTATAGCTTATACAATGGTTCCAAAATGAAGTGGACGAAGGAGCGATTATGCTCGGGATCCGAAGGTTTGCGACTGAATTTTCGCGTCGAGTCGTCGAAATAGATGTCACCCCAGAGCCGAGCTGCAAAGGCAGGTACGTCGACTTTGGTACTGTAGGAATCGGCGTACATTTGGGCAAAGGAGCGGAGAGTGAAGCACCAGCTCATGTCAGTGCTCGCAAAGGCAACGTTCCCATTTTCGGGACTCAAGCGCAGGTCGGGGTCGGGGTCAAATCCACTGATGATATTCAGTCGTCAGTGGGTTGAGACACTGAGTCAGGACTGCCACAGACCTAATAAACGTGTTGATCTCTTCAATGGTGTGCTTGATTTTATAATAGGCGTCAGCCGGTTTTATCCTCAACTCAAGGATGAGTCGGTCGATTTTGTTCACCACTAAGGCAATTTTGATGTTTTCTTGAAGAGCATGTCGAATGATGTGCTCTGTCCCGACCATCATCTGAGAAACCAGGGTCACAAACGAACATATAAAATGATAAATGTACTCACGCCTTCAACAACATCGACCACCAGCAGGATTCCATCTACTAAACGCATAGCACAAGCGACTTCATCCACAAAGTTAATGTGACCAGGCGTGTCAATGAAATGTATGAGATGTGATTTGCCCTTAGTACTTGATAGGATAAGAGACATGGGCGATGATTTTATTGAGATTTGGCGTTCTCGAGACAACACATGCGTGTCAGTATACCGAGTCTATGGCATAATACTGAGTTTATTCTGTAATATGAAGCTAACTTTTCACGTACCGGCTTGTCCGAGTCCCATACGAGTTTATGTGTCTCAAAGACCAGCATGTCCATCAATGCTGTCTTTCCGTGATGTAAATGGCCAACTACAGCGACATTTCGAACCATGTCGGGAAAGCCGGTCATATTTAACAGGTAACTGAGTCTTTGGTCAGGAGGAAATACAGACCACGCGAGATAGCAATCTCATACCCTTTGTCGAACCTCGTCTCGGGCATATCCTTTTCCTCTACCGTCCATTTTCGCATTTTTATGGGTGCAATAATGGGTTCAGACAGCGGTTGCGCGTCTTCCTCTTGCACCATCGTCTCCACGTCGGGTCCATACACATCCTGGGCTGAAGGATAGTATTGCTTATCTTCGTGTAGAATAACTGCTCTATGGGTGGGTTCTAAAGGAAAAAGCAACAACTTTTGTTTGAACAGGGTAAGAAACTAGGAAAAACGAATCACACACCACCATCTACCTCCATAAGAGCACCTTCTGCAACCTCCTCCTGTACTGGCTCATCGTCATCGTATCCTTCTAACGGTGCCGCAGCCCCTCCGGAAGGTTGAGGTACGAACGTATTGGTGGGCATTTCATCTTCGTCGTCAGAGTCGAGGTCAGCGCCGATATAGTTGCCGAACTCGTCATAGTCGTCGAGAGAAGCCATTTTGGGCCGTTATTTGAGTAGAAGTACCCCAGAGCAAGGATGGACCAGCCGGGGAAAATGATGGTTGAGAGTAAGCAAACGCGTCGAAAACTAAAGAGTTTACCCCCGTTTCTCCCGCGCTCGCCACAAACGCTCATCATGGCCTCGCTTTCAGATGATACTCTGCGCAAAGTAGGTGGGAGTCTCGTATTCAGGACTTCTATTGCTAATGTTCTCGGATACAGATTCTCCTTCAAATACAACAAACATCTATTCAATCGCAGAAAGCGCATAGCGTTTCGGTGCAGCAGATAACGGTCAAAGAACGCGAGAAACGGATTTTGCAGCTCACGATAGACGAGATTAGCTCAATAAAGGAAGATGTGAACATGTACAAGGGGGTTGGGAAGATGTGAGTGTCATGTTTGCTGCCCATTACGACGCCTGGAACATTACCCAGGTTCATGATGGTCCCTCGCAAAGAGATGGAACAAGACCTCCGAAATCAAGAGAAAGAACTTACAGAGGACATTAACAGTCTTACCAAGAAGGTCGGCTCACGATCTACTTCTCGGATACTCTACTCATTCGTACACAGTCAAAATATTTGGAGAAGCAGTTTAACGAAGCACAAGCTCAATTGCGGGACATTGTAAGTCCATTTCCGATGATGTAGTACCGTGCTGACTTCCAGCAGTTCCATCATGCACCAAAGCAATAATAGACGTCCCTTGATATCTTCACTATCGTCGCGTGTATCATTAGCAATGGCATTACATCCAAAATCGGACCGTAAACCTCCAATTTACACCAACCTGATTTTGTCCCTCGGTTTGTGAAATTATAATGGTCTTTTGAAGAGGTATTCCACTGTCCGCCGTACTAAGGACACCTGAAACTTGCCGTGGCTGAAGTCAGTAAATACGCAACTTTCCTGGAACATGGTACCTATCTTCAAACTTCTTTGTCAGATGCGTCTCGAAGCTAGCGAAGCTTGGTTGGGAATCTTTTCATCGCTTCCTTCCATGCCAATTCCGTCGATATATCTCATATCCCATCCCCACGTTCATTATACTCTGACACGAATCCTCATGGAATGGTCCTGACCCCTTAGTTGAAGGTAGTCACCGTTTGTGTAGGGAGACATTCAAATCACTAAGGTTTCCCAGGGTCAAAGTCAGCTTTCAATGGTATTTCCAATGCTTCGGTGACAGATTGCAGTAAAGGTGCAGATCTGGGTACAAGGTGGCAGGAGATGGCCCCCAGAATCTGCCAGGCGTTCTGGTCGTTGTTGAATATATTCCAGAGCTTCTCTTTTATCGCCAGCTGATGGCCTCGACGTAGTTCGAAGGTTAATATTGCAGCCACAGAATGCGATGATCGATGATCTTGAAAGACAGCCTGACTTCTATCCAACTCCTATCATATCTCGACCGCCGTTTTCAGTTGAATATCGTAGATATTGGCGGAAGGACATCAAATCATCGTTAATGACGCCTTCAGGTATGTCACTCACCGTAGTTCGCACCATATTCTTTGAAGCTGAACACCTTGCCGAACAGTCATGCGGCATAACGTAGAATTTCGTCTTGTCCAATCCCAATCATCAACATCGGGCGATAACTGCATAGGGACCTTGCTTAGCCGCTGTCGGACCTGCGTACCGGATCTCCGAAGCTGATTTTCGCGAAGACGAACACGACTTGGGTCAGTCCAAAGGGCCCGGGAGGCTTGAGAATGACAAATGGTCAATGAGGATACAATGGTCGCTTCGATGGTTTGAACTTTCCCATTCCCAGCCTCAAAAGTGACGCAATGACTTGCTCTTTGCGTCTTTAGTTGAATTCAGAATGTTTCGGTTTCACATGCTTAGTGTCCTTAAGTGCCTCGAGGTACGTTACTCTCCCCCAGTTCTACGTGGACGGAAAATGATACTCACGTTCATACTTCCCCGTTCGACTGGTGCCTTATCACTTGGGGTTTCGGGAAGGCGGTAAAGAATACCATGTCATGAGAACCCTTGACTTCGGATTATCAAGGCTTGGTCTTGATCTTTTGGATAGCATAGTGATTTCAAGGTCGCCTCGAGGCGTAGAGATATGTGGTCTCCGAGAGGATCCACTGCCGGCACCGTGCGGTCATGATGGTAGTGGTGCGTACACTAGTTGATGCCCAAGGTGTGGATCGATTATCCAGCAGCAATAGACACCATCTCATCGAGCGCAAGTACAAAGGGTATTTGACACAGTCAGCACGTTGACTACAGCATGTATCCAGAACCTGCCCATTATGTTCTCCCTTTCATGGTCCGTGGAGCGAGTCAGAGCGAATCACAGCAACAAGGCTTGTTTTCGTACCCCTTGTGTCAATTGTATCATCTTGGGCAACACGCTGTATCCAGCGTGTCGCCAGAGCTTGCCTTTTATTTTTACACTCCAAACGGTCATTCAGCTGTGGAAACACCACACCCTCATTTTCATCTAACTAAACTTATGTCTACCCGCATGAATCAATTTAAATATCAAGGAGTTGGTGATATATGCTAGGAGCGTCTGAATATACATCGCTACGCGTTTCGGACGCGTAAGCTCTGCGACTCAATTCGTGCGCCGCCAATGCGCCGCCTTTGTTCCGCCACCGTAGTTGTGATGTAACAACATCGCGGTATAACAGCAAAGCCGTTTTTCGCTTCATCTCGGGCCGTCAGTCGTTTACGAACAAGTCAAAGAGGTACTGCGCTCAGGCGCGACGTGAAACTTTGAAAGAGCATAAAGGAAATGCCAAGAGAAACGGAAGTATCACATCGTGAATCACCCCTGCGTACAATACACGCAAGACTTTTATCTCCAAAGCGGATAGCTCGGTGCTTATCACGATATGTGTACGTGTAATCCGAGTAGAGGTGGATGGATTTGCGCAGGATACAGCATCACTGGGTCGTTACTGCAAAATCTCCCGACCGTTGAACAATTGGGGAAGTGATGCTTTGCAAGGTCGGCCATAGGGTGTCTCGGGGAATCACGCCACTATCAATGTGTGGCTTTAGCCTTTGAGATACAGACCCTACATCATCATAGTGCGGGAGTCGTAGTGAAACTCTTATCTATTGCTCGCGAAGAACAGAAAGCTAACTAGCTTCGGGGTCGTCATGTGAGGGTGCAAGAAAGACGACGGCAAAAACAAGCTGGTCACTTCAGAAGTGGCCAGGATGGCTATGGATATAGAAGAGTCAATTGAACGGCGTTTGACAGTATGTCCAACAGCCAGTGTTCGGAGATTAGCGAGCGCTGAGCGCGCTAGGCTCTCACCCCTTGCAGGTTCCGTCGGTGACGTTCCCGGCGCCGCGGAGGTATTGCGCAGAGGGTGCAGAACTGAATAAGAGTAACAAGGGGGGGATGTAGACTTTAGAGAGGAGAGAAACAAAAATACTACAGAGGTCATTTGACACTGAGTTGGAGTACCAAACTTCACTCAGCTTTGGACTATTGAATAGTGCTTTCCGCGTTGTGGTAATGAGCGTAGAGATGAGATAGACGCGGGAAGTGGCGTTGAAAAGTAGATGCGACGGCAACGACATTGATCAATTCTGTCTAAATTGCTACCTTATCATCTGCCGAAACTTCAAGATTAGAACACCTATCGGCACATAGGACAGTAATCAGCCGTCATTAAGACGAGAATCAGCTAAGTATGGTAAGTAAACGGATAAGAGCAAATGGAAACTGGTATGCTGGGAGATAGATGTATCAGATCCATGCACCGGTCAACAGCTGAAACTGATGTCTTGCAGAAATTGAGTATCAACGACTGCGGGGATTAGGCAAAGGAAGTGTAAAGGCGGAAGAGATGAGAAATTGAAGCAAAAGAGGAACGACGGGGACCTCAAGACGTCGAGTGAGCGCGGATGAGGTTAAGCCATTAAATTTAGAGTCGGAATCCAAGAGCAGGTCTGATGACAGCTAGAGAGAGCATTTGCATGGAAGAGGGAAGCACAATGTATGCATGATCCCAAGAAGAACTGGGGACAAAGCCAGTACCCAAACCTATCGCGGTATTGTTATATCCTGAATACCGAGGTGAAGTCATGAGGAGGCCTTTGAAACTTGGTCATGCCGAAGGAATCTCGGGGAAAAGTGGTGTTGTGGCGAGGGTACTCTGGTGTGTTCGATGCACAGATAAGATGCTGTGGAATCATCGATGGTAACAACGACCAGTGCAGATACAGTGTAGGAATCGAGCTAACGGCACCACCTAGCCTGTGTCAGGGCCCAAAACAGCCAAAGCCCAGGCTTGAAGCGTTCAAGTATGTATTTTTGAGTCAAGGAATCAGTCTAGATGAGTCCATGGAACGATGCCGACAGGTATTAAAGTTGAGGGGCCTGAGAACGGAATGGACCAAGTTGGAGTGATGCTGGGAGGGAAGCATATGTATGTTGTTAGTCCACTTATAGACAACATGACCCAAAATGATGAAACCGACATAACAGGAACGAGAACTCGTCCAAAGCCGGCAAGTAAAGGTAACGGCCGCCGAAAGGAGCTGGAGTATTTGTAGGCGCGTATGTGAATGTGGATAGTAGCAAATTGAGATGAGCTTGTGATTGGGAGATAAGGAAGCACAGCTAAGATTCCAAGGAGAAAATGACATGCGACATGGCAAAAACGGATTGGAGGCCAGGGTAAACCGTTATCTGGTGAAGTGTGAGAGCTGTGATGCAGCATCTAGATCTTGATCCCTTTCTGCCTTGAGGCAACATAATACGTAGACGGTTATAATTTGTTGATAATTTATTAGATTCTTCCTTTCTTTCCCATCTTGCCCGTCTAAACCTCGGTTTGACATATATACGTTTTTGCCAGTAGAGCTGGAGTCAAGGATGCAGCGACGCGGTCGCTCGCCGTCGGTCTCGATGGTGGCGGTCCGGAGACAAGAGCAACAGCAAACCGGCCATTTGTCATTGGTCACAGTCACACCCGCGCCAGAACCTCCTTTGTACACGACCCCCACGTCCTCCTTAAAGCCCCTGTCTATCCCAGTGGCACCAGGAATTGGTGTGTATTTTCTCTCTACTTTCCTACATTTTAACTTAGTTTTTTTCAATAAAGATACTACAAATCAAGTGGATTGCGTATACCCTCCTTCTCCTTCGCAGTCCCCACCCACTTCCGGTTCCATGACACCCATTCACGGCGCTCAGGAATGCGGCCGTGATTCACCAGAACCAGGCGGTATACCGCCGCCTTTGACGCTGCAGGACCAGCTTCATGTTGCCTACGCACTAGATGACATCCACCTAGCGAAGATTCTCCTGCTCAAACTCAAAGGCATCGAGGTTACTTCGGATTCTGACCCACGAATTGCCGCAGTTAAACCGGAGGACTTTGACGAGTGTTTTATTCCTGCTGGTGGTCTAATGAGTGCAGAGGACGAGGAGGCCATTAAAGAGATGCAGCGGGCAGAACGAGAGCGGTTTCGTGTCGAGAATGAGCAGCGGAAGCGCAGAGAGCATGAAGAGGCAGAGCAACGGAGAAGAAGAGACTGGGAGTCGCACTGCGAGAAGATTTGGGAAGGGGAGAAGAAGAGGCTCAGAGAAGAGAAAGAGTTTTTGGAGAAGAAGAGAGAGGAGGAACGTCGGAAATGGGAGGACTCGGAGAGGCGAAGAAGAGTGCGAGATAAGGAAGCAGCTGAACGCAGGACAAATGTCCAAAGTAGATATTCTGCTCGTTCGTCAACGACAAAATCAAAGCTGTCGTATGCTGGTCTTTCAGCGGAACGTTCCGAGTCTACCTCATCGTCGAGCTCCCTTAACGACAAGTACCTCTATTCATTTATGCCCATTCCCAAAGTACCTCCGCCACCTCGTCGTCGTCGGGCTGCTAATCCAACGACCTCAATCGATAATATTTCGCCGCCATTCTCGTCGTCATTTTCAAATTCATCAACTGCACGACGCAATCAACAGGCAGGGACGTCCCTTACCCATAATTATGACTCGAACGTCATATCAGAGGCCGAAAAGGAGCCATCAGTCACCCCTCCTCGCCCAATGCTTGCATATTCGCCGTCCACCTCTTTACAGAGTGATGACGACGACGACGAGTCATCCGGACGCATACAGTCGCCCTCACTCTCACTGCGGAATTCAAATGTCACTGTCTCCTTTAGGGACGTGTTGACATCTATGCGTGGGCCATTATTCCCGGTCTCAACAGAGTCAGCGGATCCGCGGTATCCGTGTGCGGGAGACGCTGGCGATATCCGTAGCCATAGCCGAAGTCCGAAGCCACGAAGTAGGAGCAGAGGGCAGTGTCCGGAGCCGTCACTACAGGCACTAACCAGTGCCTTTATACCTAGCCACCAGAGTCGGAAGTCTGTTGGTCAGGGGGATGATGCTCGACGCCGCAAGCAAGCTAATGAGCTCCTGGAATCTCTATTGGTTGAAGTAACTTGGACAGATGGTGGGCGAATGCCCAGGGGAAGGCCTCTATGCTGGGGCGACGAAGACGGTCGGGACAAAGAAAACCAGACCGAGTCCAAATCGAAGAAAAAGCTGACATTACCTCCACAACCAACAAGGCAAAACAGTACAAGCTCGATTCGGAGCACTGGCAGCAGAAATAGCAGATGTGCCGCATGTTCTGCGGCGTCTGCTTCATCTAATTCCTGCTTGTCGCCGACCTCGCCAACCTTGTCATCTTCGTCTTCGAGTGGTGCATTGACTCGTGCTGGCTCTTGGCTTTCGTCATTCTCCTCTTCCTCGTCTTCCAGTACGAATATTACAACACCGTCGACTTCGCTTTCCACCTCCCCTATCAAAGCCAGCGTCATTCCTCATTCACACGTCCACTTCAATCCCAGTACCAGCGTCAAAGCAACTGTTACCGGCTGGCTACGCAAATCTGCCATCGCAGCTGCAGCCAACCAGCAGCATAGCAAGGACTGCAGCCAACAACATAACCTGGTTCACTCTTGTCACCATCGGCTCTACTCACGCTTGACACCTATCATGGCGTCTGACGGCCCTTTATCGCTCGAAAACAACGATGAGACCTTATCAAAGTCCTCTGTTGAAGTCGGGGAGGATGATAGCGATGCCGCAAGTGGGAGTCATATTCAGTCAAATGTCAGTGACCGCATCGGTAGTGTCGGAGCCGCTGGGATTGCGCGCCAAATGACTCGATTCGTCGAGCTTGCCAGGGGATTCCAAACAGCCTATATCAATATGACGGTGTTCGCTGCAGTGCCTACAGTATCAAGTAATGCTGATGCATGGGATCGTGAATTTCGTATTACCGACGCCGGTGATCGTGGCCGCCTTGATAGTAATGGGATCAATGCAAGGTTGACGGTGCTAAAGAAGCGATTGAGACCAGTAGGATATAGGGCCAGTAGACAGGAAGTTGAACAGTTTGTGACTGTTCCGACTGTGCGAAAAGAGGTATTTTCGCGGCAGAGTCAGGAGGCGATGGACGCCCGTACTTCGACTTCCTCTTCAAAGATCCCAGGGAATCATCATGCGGCGTTTTCGCTTGACTCTGCCAATGAAAAGGCCGCGAGAAATTCGGGAAGAGAGCGTGCTGAAGTCGATCAAGAGGAAATTGTTTACATTCCTCTGGTTTCACCATTTCCACCAACGCACCCTCCAAAAACCATCTTGCCCTCTCCTTTACCTTACCCCTTAGTCTTCAAGCCTCCGCTGCCTATTACTCTTTCTCCCCACAGACGAGCTTTTATCCAGCAGAACCGACAGACGTTTGAAGATGCCATGGAGTTTGGATCACTCTCAGTACCATCTTCATCCACGACGATGAAAGGAACTGGACGCTTTTCCACACGACTTTCTTCTTCGCCACCCCCACGTGCCTCACGTTCTAGGCGAAATGGGTCGAGGTCGAGCTCACATTCTCCCACACGTCGATCCCAACGTGATCAGAAGCAGGTACCTCCTACTCCTATGCCTATTGCCAGACCAAGACTAGTCGCAAACCCTGTCTACCTTCGTTTAAAGGCACTGAAAAATGTTGGGTATGAACAAGGCCTCAGCTGGGAGCCCAACTCCAGCAATAAGAGCTGCGGGACCCTGCACGGTGGCAAGGAGAAAGTACTCACTTTGGCTTGGGATGAAGTTGGCCGGAGTGCATTGGGTTGCCAAATTGAGGAGGTGAACAGGAGGCAGTCTATGATTGATTTTGACCTGAGGATTGGTCGTGAAGTGGGTATTAGTCGAAGGGGACGAAGCGCGTACAGCTCCATTTATGATGCTCCTGCCGCAGAGAACTCTGGTGCTGTGAGGAGAGGGAGATGTGTCTTTAGAGGCTGACTTTAGTCGTCTGTTTTCTTTTTCTCGCGTATGGACTGTCGGTATTGTTTACAATATGTTATCATTGGTTTTCAGTTCTTTATATCGCTGTGTTCTCGTGTTATTTAGTACCCCATGCGTCACGTAGATTACGACTCTGTTAATGACCTTGACGATTTTTGATAGATTATTCTCTGCATACATACACTGTAATACTTAGTTGTCTGCCATGTATATATACGTATTACATAACTCATCTGACCTTTCTGGTAGTGGAAGACGCGCACAAACATGCGGGACTTGGGCACATAACACAACGATTGCAATCTTTTCACCGGGACCAAAATTTAACTGGAGGAAACTGTGCAAAAAGTGTACATGAAGAGCTACCGAAAAGTGACATTCCCACCAAACTGGGGCTGTCAGGGCGATCTTTGGACTGAGAATGTTTACGATGCATTCAAAGTGCTCATGTTGCTCGAATTCTACACCAACCGCTTTGAAGCTCCTCACTAGAGCTCTATCTAAGTAGATAGACCGAAGACGACTGGAAGTGGTAACGGCTGATAAAGCCTATTCGGGAGTGTTGGTCGTTAGTACCTGATGAACGTCCAAAAACAGAATACAACGCCTTTTGGAGATGATAATGATAGTCAACTGCTGCGAGAATATTTGATGTACTGGGCACAGTCCCTGAGTCAGATCCATTCAGCCAGAACCAATCTGCACTGTATGCAGGAAATATGTCCAATAGTCCATAAGTATGTGAAACCATGTAAGAGGAATTATTTTACAGAAAGTAGTAGAGCATGAATTGGGAAGTAGACAGGACGAGGGTAGGGTAGTGAGGAGGTAAACGAGATAGGTAACAGTAGACCCATGAAACATCTATGAGAAGACATTCAACAATTGCAGGCATCTCCTTGACTTTGTGCTGTGGTTTGCTTGTTCAAATCCACACCAGCTCGCGCAGGGGCACCTCGTGTTGCGCCAGCCCGAGGTGGTGGTGCGGTCAAGGGAAGCTTCTTAGCTAAACCAAATACTAGTTTAGCTGCGATTAGCATCACCTGAGCATGGAACGCACCGATAGCCGTAAAGATATCAGAAACACCTTCGCCAGTCTTGGCCGACGTCTCTCCCCACATGAGGCCCTCCTCTTCAGCATACTTCTTGGCCTCCTCCTCTGTGACCTGTCTTCGAGCGGCTAGATCAGACTTGTTTCCACACAACGCGATGACTATGGATGGGTCGGCTTGACGTTGAAGTTCCCGTATCCAATTTCGGGCCTTCTCGAGTGACGCGGATTGCGTTATGTCATAGACCACAACGGCACAGTTGGCGTTTCGGTAGTACATGGGTGCCTAGTGAACCATGAGGCCAGAGTCGACAAAGTGAAGATATCAGACATACTAATGACTATACGGAAAAATACGAATGAGTTACCATCGCGGCGTTAAGGAGACACCGAAACACGTACCTTATACCGCTCCTGGCCAGCAGTATCCCTAATAGACAGAATAAGAGCCCAAAATCACCTCTCAGGATACTCTAGAGCGCACCAAATCTCGAACTTGACTGTCGTTCCGTCATCTAGCGTAACGGTTTGCGTTAAGAAGGCAGCTATGGACGGTAGTTATTTAAGCTCGTAGAATCTATGGAGCAGGGTGAATGCATCTCTTACCGCCAATTGTGCTTTCCCGATAGTCGTCGAACTGATCCTTGACAAAGCGAAGAACGAGACTGTTGATAAGAGTTCGTCATTGGTCGAGTACGAGATATGGGTCTTGTGGTAGATACCTGGATTTACCGACCGCAGACTCGCCTAAATCACCGTAAATAAGGGAAAATGTATGAGAAAGAATAAATCTTGCCTAGAAGAACAAGCTTAAACTGAAATTGCTTGGACATGGTCGTCAGTGGTATGAAGCTGCACGGGTTGCTGTAGCACTGCAAAGGTGGGGTGACGCGGCAAACCCCGAAATCAATTTTCTCGTTCGATTTGCTCAGCAAGGTCCATTTTCGACTTGCTCCCGAACGATCATCATCAACATCTCTGATTCTTTCTGCATCGCCCATCCTTATATCAGTCGGCCTGAGTTGAGTTCGTCAAGTCGAAAATCGACTCTCATCACCGTTTACCGGCCACTGCTTTCTCAACAAACCGAGTGCCTTTATTTCTTCCGGTTCGGATCCAGCAACTTGACACGTCACTGAGCGTTCACTACGTTTTCACCCCAACACGTTGTAAAAAAAATGAATCGACACCACCCCTATGGCGGAGGAGGCTACGACAGCCACCGTGGCGGCTCAGCAGGTGGTCCAGGGCCTGATAGGCATCACAGAGGCGGTAACCGAGGTCGAGGATTCGGCCGTGGTCGTGGAGGCGGAGGTGGTGGCAGCGGCGGTGGGTGGAGTGGAGGCGGTTACGACAGTGGTGCCATGAACTACGGCGGTTATGATCAAGGCCCTCAAGACGACGTGAACGGTTACAATTCTTATGATAATTCCGGTTCATACTACCAAAACTACGGGAGCCCTTCATCTCAGCAGCAGTATGGCTACAACAACCAGGGCTATGGTAAAGCTGAAGGTGCGCTCTTGAGATTGAATTTTCGAACCGTGAAAACCACAGGAGGCCATTTGTTTTTCGCACCGCGACGCGCACATTTGAAATCTTCTGAGGCACTCGAGTCTTGCGAGGTCAAACCACTGAGTTCTTCTCTGAGCGAGGGCGATGTGGCTTGATTTGGTTGATTTTGGCGTCACTTCTGAATGTTGGAATGTTGGAAAGAAAGTGAAAGTCTTTTGTGTCAGTCGAGTCCACTGAGGTGCGCGTTTACGCGCTTAGCCTTGAGGAACCAGGATGGGAACGTAGCATTTGTGCCGTGGTGGTGGTGAAAATCTGATACGTCTCCAATTTTATCCAGTTTTCTGTCTCCAATTGATCTGTACACTCACATTCGATTATCATTTTTTATATAGACGGATCAGGATATGAAGAAGACAGCTTTGGTCGCATGCGGAGGTCTGGACCTGCTCGTAAGGATAGAGAAGACAAAGTGCACGATTCCATCATTGAAGAGCGAATTCAACGAGAACGCCCATGTAGAACCTTGTTTATACGTAACATAAAGGCAAGTTTTTTGTCCAGCTATGATTGTGCTTCTTTTCGACATCTGAGCCTCTTCGGCGTCTTTTTTTTTATACGAGCGCTAATGCATTCCTTAGTATGAAACCAATAGTCAAGATGTTCGCCGTCTATTCGAAGAGCATGGGGACATTAAGACGTTTTTTGATCTTATATCAACACGAGGCATGGTTTTCGTGACCTATGTGAGTCAGACATTGTCGACCGGTTCGACAAGCGCTCATTGCCCCTCGTCAGTTCGATCTTCGTGCTGCAGAGCGTGCCCGAGAAAGGCTGCAGGGCTCCGAAATCAGTGGCCGACCCGTAGGTGGAAATTTAGACCCCCAACTACAAGAATTCATTTCCTCTTGACAGATCGACGTCCACTACTCCTTACCTCGCGATGATAAGGACGGCGAGAAGAATACTGTAGGCACCCGTTTGGGGTATTATTCTACTGCTGACACTTATCTCCGCCACAGCAACTCCAAGGATGCCTCCAAGTTACCCTCAGGAATTCGATGTCTGGCCAGATGATTGATGAAAATGAAGTAAGAAGGAAATTCCAGCAGTTTGGCGACGTCAAATCTATCCAGCCTGTCGGAGACAGAATTGAGTATGCGCTCCCTCATATTCTGATCTCGGGCAAAGAAGCTGATTTCGCCTGCAGCTCACGATATGTCGAGTATTATGACACAAGGGTGAGTTCCTCACAGTGCTTTTCGCCACTTTCTCACTAGTCCAAAGGCATGTGACGAGGCTTTCGACCGTCTAAGACATCAGAGCCTACAAGATGGTGTGATGGAAGTTGCATTCGCATGGGACCCTAACGATGGTGGAGCTCAAGGTTCACATCGGTAAGTACATTCCGGCGCTGCCTTGGTTGAAAGATTCCTCATACGGACCGTAGCCCGGATAGACGTAACCACAACCAGTGGGATGATGACGGTGGTCGACGAGGTGGACGTGGTAGTGGACGTGGTAATCGTGGAAGAGGTCGAGGAGGAAACCGGGGAGGATATGACGACGACGGTCATGATCGCCGAGATAACTACGGACGGGATCGTCAACGTGGAGGAGGTGGTGGTCGCCGATACGATGATGGATGGGAAAACAGAAAAGATGGATATGGCGACCGATATGACGGTCCTCGGTTTGGAAATGGTGGCGCATCTAGTGGTTACAATGTTCCACCACCACCACCCTCATTCGCACCGCCAACAGTAGCGACAGCGCCAGTATCAGCTCAGGCAAGTCTCGTTGTGATTGTATTTTAGCATAACTGACTTGGATATTCTAGTCTTCTGACGACCGACTGGAACAGGCCAAAAAAGTGCAGCAGGTTCGTTCTCTTCCACCGGTTTCATTTCAACTCTTCTGAACTATTTGTCTCCAGCTATTGGCTGCTCTAAAACAACCGGCGGGTGCAGCACCACCACCGGCATCACCAGCAGCTTCAATGCCTGGGATGCCTGCGGCTGTTCCACCCCCTGGAAACCCATACTACCCCCCCGCGCCAACAGGTTCAATACCATCTTATCCTGGTGTGCCTCCCCCTAGCCTCTATGGTGGTGTGCCCCCGCCGGCTTCGACACCTCAACCAACAGTCCCATCATCAGGGTCACCGCCGCCACCAGCCGCATTAGCTGGCCTTCCACCGAATGTAATGGCGCTCCTTCAAGGCGTCCAGCAACAGCAACCAGGAGCAGCACCCGGAATGCCAGGCTTCATGCCGCCACCTCCAATGATGGGTACGACACCATCCCCAGCTAACGCTGCTGCTGCACCTGGGAACTACCAACAGTACATGTCGTACATGGTAAGCCCCGTCTGTACTTCCGTTCGCCGACTCTCACATTAACTTTTTTATTATGCATCTCAGCAGCCTAAACGTCCCTAAGAAATACACGCCCAAACACGGTCGAATACATACTTCATACATATATACCAAAATTAAACTTTTCTTCATTATATTTTGCGAGGAGGTGAATACTCGAACACACCTCCGTCTCCCTTGCTTCGTATACTTATTCTTTCAACTCGCTCTTTCCTTGTAGCTTCGTTTTATTGTATAGTAAATTAGCGGATGCCTCTGGATGGGTTTATACATGCCCTCGGAATAGACCTGCCCCATAATTGGTGAAAAAGGCCTTCTATTGCTTGTGTACTACTGTAATGCTAATGGTACTGCTCCACACAGGTCTCTGTATCATAGCTTCGCTGCGGCCACGATCGTATACACCCGGGGTGTCTGGTTCCCGACCCTCTTTTGGCCAAGACATTGGATATGCCACCTCCGTTCGTTGTCCGCGATCCCGATCTCCACCTATCCCGAACCGAAGGCTCATCGCCATTCACCGCCCCAAGAATGTTGTTACTTTGCATGAAATCAGCCTCCTCCCCAATCATCACCTGGGCCTCCTCTGTCGACCCGCCGATATGTGGCGTCAACATGACATTCTTCATTCCCTCCAACTTCGTCGCCCACTCGTTCAACGTGTCATCAAAACCTGCGCCATTACTGTCTGGCTCATTGGGAAACACATCCAAAGCAGCTCCTGCTATATGACCGGTCCCCAATGCAACGATGAGAGCGGATATATCAACCACGAACCCACGAGAGTCATTGATGAGACAAGCGCCTCTTTTCATCATCACAAACTCGGTTTGAGAAATGAGCTTGTGGGTCGCAGGCGTCTCTGGGACATGCAGAGTGATGAAATCAGATCGGGAAAGCAACGATCTCAGGCATGGAACCTGTTTGGCTGAGCCAAAAGGCATCATTGGGCTGATAATATCATGGAAAAGCACTCGCATTCCGAGTGCTCATGCCAGGACAGAGACTTGGGAACCAATACGACCATAGCCTATGATACCCAAGGTCTTTCCCAGGACTCAGTGGCACCCTTTGGCACTCTTGTTCCAGGAAGAGCGGGCGTGGAGCTGGTAGGATGATTCGAAAAGGTTGCGAGGGAGAATGATCAGCTAAGCAACGAGGAGCTCGGCGACGGAACGAGAGTTGGAAAACGGGGAATTGAAGACTGGGATACCGAGGAGAGAGCAGGTTTCTACGTCGACCTGGTTGGTTCCGATGCAAAAGCAGGCTACGAATTGGAGCTATGAAAGGTAGTGAGCATTAGGAATGGACTTCGTAATTCGTAGGAAATGTAATACCTTGGGAGCACTCTGCAGGACTCGCGCTGTTATCCTGGTTTTACTACGTATTCCGACGCCATGGTACGCTCCGATTCTTCGAATGAGTTGCTCTTCCGACATGGAGTCTGAGAAATGGTCTACGTAGATATCCCGAGCTCGGAACGTATCGACAGCTTTCTGGCTGACATTCTCGAGCAGCAGGAGACGAAGAGGTGAATTCCTGCTGGTACTTGCAATCATGTTTCTAGGTTGAAGAGGTGTAGCCAAAACGATTGTTTTTAAGTCGAAAGTTGGAATTGCGAGAGGGTTCAGAAGTAGTGTGTCTCCAGAGCGATTTGATGTTCTAAAAAGGTGTTGCAGAACGTGGATCGTGTAGGAACAAAAAGGTGGAGTCTACTACATTTGACGAATTCTGTGCAACTGCTTATGGGGTGAGATACTGACTAAAATTGGTGGTTTGAAAACACGTTGCAAAGATGATAATCCCGTAAGTGGAATGATACCAATCCCCCATCCAACATCCGCCAAAAAGTAGCCCCTCTTGAGTCCAATTGAACTCCGGAGAAAATCCCATGGCTTCTGCAATTACACTAATACCGGAGCATTCAACGATTTGCGGCACCCAAACGTGCAAGCCAAAGAGTGAAAGACCGGTCCATGATGTATAATTGTGGTAAGATCGGGACGAGCTGTCTACCTTTCGCCGAGTAACAACCAAGATTGCGACCTAGCAAAGGCAACAATGAGCGAAGAACATGTCCATGAGTATTTCAAGTAGCCACAAGTCCCAAATCGTGATACAAGTAGGGACCACAAGCACTTCATTATGACAAATAGTACTGGCCATGTCGCAAAGTGAATGGTGGGATAAAAAGACTTCCACGATTATCGGCCTGCGGTGCCTCATGAGATTCCTGAAAGGAGAAATGGTCATACCAGGCCAAAGGCTGTCTGAAGATTCGGAACAGAAATATTGAATGGAAGGTAAAAGGTGATGCTCACAAAGCAAGGAAGGTGGCTTCGAGAGAATGAGCTTGCATTCCTACGCATAGCCAGGAGGTGAAGGGGAGGAGGGTGGATGACCTTTGAAGCCTTTACTTTGCCAACTTGCCGAGTACTTGGAGACCATTTAACGAAAGGAAGGTTTCTAGTAGGTGTGGTCGATGCACTCAGCTGTGCTGGAGGTACAGATTAATTGACCGAGACCTGTGGCTTGAGAAGTCAAGGTTGATTCTAGAGAATCTACCGACGAAAGGCCAGCGAGAGATGGCAGGGTTCAGGAAGCGAGCGTCATGATGATACATGCCTTTCGTATGAGAGGGCGACGGGTACATACACTGTATTTCCACGAGGCATTAGGGCAGTACTAGTTGTGCGTGTGAAAACGATGGATCTCACTACTACTCACTAGTACTCACTGCTGGACCTCACTAGGCTCACTGCTAGGTGTGCTCAGTGAGCTAATGGATCTATTCAGGGATACTCCTTTTCATCGGTGCAATGGTGGTCTGCAAGGAGAGTTTTATTCCAGACTCTGAGCATGATTCCTTAGTTCCTCCTAGTGTCAAACTTTGCCAGGCGATGTCGGTTCTCGTATTTAGACTCAAAGGTTGTGCAGAATTATGCATGATGCTGGAAATGACCTACGAATGACCTACGCAAGCGCTGACTGATGGAAATCAGTGTACTTGGTTGAAATCGGAGACTGGATCGGTCTCTCTAAAATGTCGCTGTCGACGCTTCCGGGCGAACTTTATACTTGCATCCTTTCCCATGTACCATCACATTCCATCCAGCAAACGATTCTCTCCTTGACGAGAGCTCTTCCCTACGCCCAAATATCTCAGCAATTACTCTTTCAAAACATCCGGATAAAACATCTAGAGCAGCTTCCACAACTCTATATGCGGCTGCGTTCCTCCAGCAACGAAGAAAAGGATCAAGTCTTGTCATGGATTCGGTTTTTTAGCCTGGAATGTTGGAATGCGGATGCGGAAGTCTTGCTGAACGTAGTGCATCTACTCTCAAACCTCGAGTCATTGGTTTTGTGGATCGGGCCCTTGAATTTTGCGCCTCAACATCTGGAGGAGTTATTTGATATTACAAAACGATCGAAAGGGAATCGATGTTTAACTTGCATAGGGGAGTTGCGAGAGCTATCGTTAAGATTCAAGCCATAGTATGTATCATTGTTTCCTTCGTACGAGTCTCAATCGATACTGACCAAAGGTGGTCACAGTGTAGAGAAAGCTACCTATTACAAGTTTCTTGAGGTGCATAATCTCGGCTTCGCGAGGGTTCGTGTTACTAAGTATTTGCAGGGGTCTTATTTTGATAGCACATTGTACGCGATCTCTCGTTGGCCCAAGAGTTTACTGCCGTCCCTATCTATTGCCCAAGATCCATTCAATCAGGAAAGGCACACTTCCGTACGCAAGGGCAATCAATTGGGCTTTGCTCAGCCCATAGTTTTCTTCCAAATCGAGCCTGCCCTTCCGATCCTCCTTCGATCACCAACTATCCGGGCCACCCTGACTTCACTCCGCTTTCGAGTTCCTTCCCGAAACATCGCTCGTTCATTCACACAACCACCTCCGCCAAATCCACCTTCTTTTGGTGCATCGAAATCTCCAAATGACATATCTGACTCAGAAGAAGAGGCAGAGAGGGTACGGAAGAGATATACTCATGAATACGCGCATTTTTCAGCCTCGCCTTATCTCTCCTTACTTGATGTCTCTACTTCATCCATACCCGAGTCAAGCATTCCATCAATTTTAGCGCGATTTCGCTGTCTTCAGCACCTAATCATGGATAAATGCTCACTCCTTACAGGAGATCTCTCTGTTCGTAATAACGGAGGCGAATGGGCAGCATTAGCAAAATCATTCGCAATCGCCGGATCGTTCAAAGCCCAGGAGAGGGAGAAAAAGATTGCTCAATGGCTTGAGCAACTGAGGGAATACGAAGCAGCTCAGACTGGTGGTAGCGCAGGTACTGCTGGAACGACCGTACCTGCCAGTACAGGCTCGGGGTCAAGGAGGGCGAAGAAAGGACGGAGAGGTGTGGCGACAGCGACTATTTCCTTGAGGAAAGAAGACGCTGCTCCGCCGCCGCCGCTTCTAGAGCCGGATAACTTGAAGAACAAGCTTACTCTTCCCAGTATCGGCGGGGAACCGGAGAGTTCAAGTCGACCAATCGTCACTTCGCAGAAGATTCGTATCTTGCCGACAATTCCTACGCTAAAGTCATTTGCAACAAACTTCGCACCTCCGCCCTCGTACCCCGTATCAGACAACAGGTCGGCTCGCGAAGCCTTCATCAAAATGATCAGAGCCAAATGGGAAGAAGGATGGGCCGAAGGTGTTGCTCAGTTGGTGAAGAAAAGGCAACTAATGAGGGCGAGCTGGCGGAATGGCGTCGTCCGAGTTATCCGATTTGCCGAAATGTATGAACTCCGGAATATGAATCAAGAAGTTGACGGGGATGCATTTGGAGATACAGAAGAGGGGCTGGATGGGCTCGTCGATATTCAATCTGTGGAAGAGTTTGACGTGGATGTAACCGAAACGAATGGATGTGGGAAAGCGCCGATACTTTGCCTCGGAGGGAGTGGGCACTTTACGGGTGGTCACTCGCACATGGAAGGATGCGGACATGAACGCGCTAGGAATATATGGGGAGATGAATGGAATGACTAGATATGACTGGGTGCCAGCGGCAGGGGCGCTTCTCTCTAGTTCTCTTCTGTCCATATCCTCCGTACCAGTGGACATCAACTCGCTCGAGAACATGCATGCCTCGCTTATAAACATGTTCCTACCCTGTTATTTGTATCGCAAGGCTCAAACTGGAACACCCGGTAGGTGTGGTGCAGACCACTAGTAACTCACCACAGAGACATCAGGAGTGTTATACCAGTATGGGTAAACTCGCCTAGGTAGCTCCTGAGGCCAACAAGTCAAATGGATCCTTCCCAGAAATCAATCATGCCTATCTTGACTGGTAATCTATACTTATCCCAATCAATTCTTTACGGAATTCCATAGGACTTGTGTTCATAGACCTAAATTACATACTTTGTCACTCAAAGTCTACTGAAGCAATATTTGCGTGCGGCAAGCTGTATCGAAAAATCGCTGACTAAGCAGTACGGCTCAGAACTAGGGAATGGGATTGAGCACCTCCAGTACTGGAAAGTACTCGCAACGGTACCTGTGTCCAAAATATTGACCTGCGCGCATGCGTGGGAACATCTGTCTGTCTGTCTGTGTTATCTGTTTTCTTCTGTCATTGAGGCCAGTACAAGCTTTTCCTCTGTTTCAATGCCTCCATGGAATTCTGCCAAAGCCAAGGTTTTCAAGTTGTCAATGCATCCTTCGACATGCTACTGACACCAATTTTATAGGTTCAACTTCGGTAATCGCTCAACTGCAAACTATACCCGATACTCCATCATGATTCATCTCTGCCGCATCTAGACTTTCTGTACAGCGTCTCAGGACCCTTCAGCAGAAGAAGGAAGCCCAAGCTAAGGCTGCTAGGCGAGACATAGCGACCCTGATCGAGAGAGGAAAGATAGAAACAGCGAAGATCAAGGTGGAAGGCAGTGAGTACTTGCAATCCATAGAGTCATGACATGCTGACCAGCTCCGTGATTTCAGTAATCAATGAAGACATCCATATCGAGCTCTTGGAACTGTTGGAGCTGTACTGCGAACTCTTGCTGGCTAGGTTCGGTGTCTTGGATCAAAAGTGAGCATCAGCAGATGAGGTCTAGGCCAATCAGACTGAAGACTCAGCGCACGAGAACCAGATCCGGGGGTGTCTGAAGGAGTATGCTCGTGAGACCTTCTCCCGTTCCCATTCATCAGTCGCATTCATTCTCGACAATCCCAGGATCATATTTGCTGCGCCGCGGACCGAACTTAAGGGTGAGGGTTTTCTTCTATCCCTTTCTAGCGAAGCTTGTAGTCCATTATTAACTCGGATCTACCTCCCTGGGCTCTGATAGAACTTCATGTGCTTCGTGACATCCTTATGCACAAGTATGGGCGTGAATTTTCCGTGAAGGTAATGGAGAACCAGGACGGCTGTGTCAGCGATCGCGTGAGTGGCAACTGTTTACTATCACTCGTGCTGAAGCTTCTTTGCTGACCTGTACAGCGATATTACAGGTAGTCCGGAAGTTAGAGGTCCTCACACCGTCTCCTGAACTCGTCGATGCGTACATGGCGGAGATTGCGAAAGCCTACGGCGTTGATTACACGCCAGGCATGCCGAAAAGTCAGGCCTCAGAAAACGATGGCAAAGGAGAACCAGAGGGAGATGTGAAGGTTCGTGCCCAAATAGACACTGGGGCTCAATTTTCATGCTTGTCACTGACCGAGTCTCCAGGAACCAGCTGAATCTGGCCAAACCACCGAGTCCATCACCATAAACCTACCCGAATCCAAAGAGGCCAGCGCTGGGCCGAAGCTCCCAGATATCCCACCTACGGAGGATGAACCTAAAGAGGCAAAATCAGGGATAAAAGCTGCAAAGTCTCCACCTCCACCCCCGCCCGAGGATGACTTTGATGCGTTAACCAAGCGTTTTGCTGCTCTCAAGAAACGATAACTCTGGGTACAGGCAATGTTTTAATAAGTGTAAATTAGGTGGAGGAAGCGCGATGTTTGTCATTTCTTTTCCTCGTAAGTACTAAGGCGATACAATTGTCAAGTGTCAAAGTATGTCATGATCTACCATCAAACGCAGAGTTTGTTCAGTAGTCTGCCTCCAAGGCACTCTAGAGGTCTCCGTACCGATCTCCCCAATCAGTTTGCAGCTCTTGTCACTGTCAGGTAATTGTCCCGTGAGCGGTCGTCAATCAGCGCCTTGACAGGTGGCTGATAGGATGTCATGAAGGCAGCGACACAGAGTGAACTCTGTTCAATATTATATACTGGTGCGCATGCTTGAATGTTCAATGGCGGAGACAGCGTTTTGCCCGTTATCGACTTTTATACGCAGACGGGTATAATGGTATTGGCGCGATGATCAGTATCACTCCTTTGAGGAATCATCTGATTCCCTCAGGTCCACTTAAATGACACATTGTCCAGCGACAATCATACAGAATGAATACGTTTCCATTATGAGCCAATCTTTACCGAACCCGAGTCGAGTCCGAGTCGGAAAGAACTTCCATTGGTAGATTGAAAAGTGATACTAACATGAATCAATAACGCTACCAAACTATAGTCATTAAGCCCTTTCCTTGTATACAGTACTTTTGTATAGATTTCACTTATCAATAGGAAGAAGGTCTGATTAGAATATTCGGATGAAACGTCCGTGTCCGTAATGATATCGTACAGCCGTACTAACATCCTCGACGGAAATATGGCAGGATGTGGCGCAAGATTTTTTCGAACAGCTACCAGCAACACAAGGTCTATTGATTACCGACATGTGTACCTAGCCGACTGCTAACCAAGCGAACTTACTCGAGTGCTAAATAAAACTTCAGCCTGGAAGACTGCAAAGAGCCCGTAGCAACTCAAGAAACGGTTCCGTTTCATATGCTATGCGCATTTCCAGGGCGATTTCCTAAGAACAATTCCCCGAGGCCGCATCGGGCACGACCGTGAGCATCGGACATAGATGTAGAAAGGCGGGGGCGTTATCACCGGTGGCTTTGGTGAATTTACACATACCCGCTGAGGGAAGCTGACGATCAATCAGTTTCAGTGCCTTGCGTCCTTTAAGGCCTTTCAGCGTCAATAGCCCCATAAACGATTGTGATCGAGGCATGCGATAGACCTCTGCCGATGTTCGTACGTCTTCATTCCTTGCTAGATCAAACGCCGAGGTAGAAGCATGGTTCTGGAAAAGGGATGTGACTCATTCTGTGATACGCCGGACATCCTGTACTCTTCGTTCTCCGCACGGAAATCTTCCGGGAACATTTTTGGTACTCTTAAGGACGAAAATTCTACAAAAACATCATATGAGAATGAAGACGGATCTGAATGATGATTGTTACGCACCAGGTGACATTGGGTGGGGTCATTAACCGAGAGAGCTCGCACCTTGAGAGTTCGCTGTGCAGTTTGTCATGAGGCTAGAAAGTCGGATTGCAGTGGAGAACTGATATTGACATTTTCTTGTCATTATATGGTAATATAAGGGTGATGGGTTGGAGTATATATGTCGTGTTAGGGCAAAAAATGTGCAATTCCGTGGGATGCGGAGGACCCACCTCTGTTGAAATGAGAAAGAAGCAGTTGAGAATTTGGTTATTCCATCGAGCTGAGGGACCCCGCTCATCGCCGCCATGCATGCGTTCCCAAACCCTAACCTGCAACGTCTCTTCCCAGGCGTTCGTCGTCCGCGCTGAATCGGAAGGGACTCACAGATGAACGCCTCGAGCCTGCTCCCGAAATGGCAGCCAAAGTCCCTACAACGGCTTCGTGTCAGATGCAAATCATGATGGAAGAAATAGAAGAGCTGGTCCGAGGCCAGTCCCTAAGCAGTAGGAAAAATAGCGAGTGATTCATCGGTCCTCAGTCATTTGGCCGGAGGGTTAGTATCCTAGACATCCCAGCACAAGAGCAGCAACACCAGCCTAAGCATTTTTGGAATCTTGAGTGCCTGCGGAATGAATCATTACCGACCACTAACTATGGTCGACAGTCCCTCGACTACCAAAGGAGAAAGGTTCGAAGCCACACAAAAAGGATGTCGGTGTCAAAGAAGGACAGACAAATTTGAACCGTTTCTCACTGCAGATGATCTCAGGTGTCGGCGGATGTAACAGCGTCGCTATCTGTAGAAACCTCGACGCCACAGGAACGAAGATCACTTGGGTTAACAATCAGGAATCAAAACGGGGTTGTGTCCTATTGCATCCCAGTATTCGAAGGTCGTTCTTGAGCAAGCTTGGAAACTTGAAGGAGTTAAGAGGAGCAGAGGAGTCTCCGGTTCCGTGTCGATGTTCCCGATGCCATCAAAAGGAAGATAAATTTGCAAAAGGGCTCTGGGCGGTGCATATGTATGCGCATTCAGACAGAACCTACAAAATCTAGGGTGGTCTACCGTGTATATTAGTGTTTCGATGCCAACATATCGTCGGTGATTGTGGCTAGAGGCGGCTTCTGGTGGTTGCTCGACGTGTTCAAAGATGTCTGATGCAATCGTGTCTCGGCAGATTGAGCGTGAAGTTTAGCCTAGAGGTAAGCGCTGACCAGATGTTGTTCACGCATTCGGATACCGTCAAGCTGTTTTGAACCATTGAGATGGAACCGGTTGATAACCGGATTCGTTCACTTCCAAAAGAAGGATAAGTCAGGGTGATGTCCGAAGTCCGATGAGCGAGTAGGTACGAGTCTGGGTCAGTGACTTGCATGAGAATGTTGGTGGAAAAGAAAAAAAGGTGGTTGCGCAATGGAATACGAGATGGTGGGTGAAGGACGGGAAACTTCGGGGGGAATATGATATTAGTACCGACACTGGGCTGGAACAGTAGCCTGGCATCAGTTTGAGTAAGATCAGTTTGAGGTATGATCTGGCCTGGTTCGGGACTCGGCCACGTTTCCTCGGTTGTCTCCGCCGGTCCAATCGTGGTTTCCCCTATCCCACTGTCATTCCATCTTATTAGCCATGGAGTAAATAAAAAAGTAATGGCCTTGATATGGCCTCCTTCTCTCATTCTTATCATTCCTTCAACACCCACCGCCGTTATTTTCTCTCCAATACCGACATGGAGAGCGACACAGACGACAGTGACATCGGTTCCACTGCTTCCTTCCCTCCTTTCAGTCGTTCTCCAAGCGTAGCCAGTTCTCGTACCTCCCATAATCAGTCTATGCGTTCTGCATCGCCTGCACCCTCTGTCGCGTCAATGACAACCTCGATTCTTGCCCAAATCTACAAGGAGGAATATGGTCGTGGTCTCAACAATTATTCAGAAGTTTACAGGCTGCCCGCCGATCGCGAAGAGTTGAATCGACTTGGTGCGTCTGTCAACTTGTCTCGTTATCGTCCATTGAGCTCACCATGATCAAAAGACGCGCAGCACGTTATGTTCACCGAAATCATGGGCAAATACGCCCCTTGTATGGACGAAATAATGGCGAATGACACTCCCGGCGAAACCAAGACTATCCTGGATTTAGGCTGTGGAAGCGGTAGTTGGTATACACCTGGCCTCCTTACACTGTGATCCCTGGTCTCAACCCTGTTTGTAGGATCATGGAAGCCGCTCGCGACTACCCCCATTGCGGCGCTGTTGCTGTCGACTTGGTTCCCATGCAGTCCGTGTAAGTGTCCTTGCTTGATCTTCCAAATGTGGAATAGCTCGTAATACTCTGCTAGACATCTACCAGCTAATCTAAGGTAAATGGCACGTAATGATTGTCTTTCTGAATGCTGACCAGGGTTATTTCAGGAGCGAAGTCGACGATATCAATCTCGGACTGGAGCACTTCTACGGTGATTTTAACGTGGTACATGCGAGATTGATTTCTTCGGGGGTCAGTGTTGTTTTTTTTTTTTTTTCACAGTTCTCGTAAGATTCACTTACAGCGTAAATTGCTTCCGGCTAAATTAGATAAAAGACTACGAAGGACTGATCAATCATATCAGCATGGTTCTAAGGCCTAGTGGCTTGATGGATCTCATGGAGTTTGATTTCCATGTCTACGACGACAACTACCGACGCATCGAATTGGACACCTCAAGGATTGCTGGTCCTTGGTGGCCCCGTTGGTTAACTTTCCTGAATTTTGCTGCACGGAATAGGGGAGGTGATGTGGACGCGGCTACGTACATTCATACATGGGCTGCACGTCATCACGCATTTGAGGACGTTCAATATCGCGAATTTTGGGTACCTGCGTCGCCATGGAGAAGAGATTCGGATTTCCAGATACGGATGGGAGTGTCAATGCGGGATGACATTCTGGTGGGTCACTTAGATCTCCGTTTACTCGTGAACTGACACACAATCATTCACGCTCAGTCCTTCTTGAAATCGGGGCGCCCATTACTTTTAGGGAGTGGGCTACCGGAAGATGTAGTGGACGAACTCGAGCGAAATGCCGTTATGGAGCTGAACTGTGCACGAGCACGATACTATATTCGACTTCAATGCGTCTTTGCTCGTAAAAGACGTAGCTGACGCTAAGCACCTCCTTTCTGGGACACTTGCCAATGCTCTCTGCTTGCCTCCTCACATTATACTGCATCTAATTCGCAAACCATGTAGCTCTGTCACTCCGGTCTCTGCTTGCACACGAACTTTCTTCCCTGTATTTACCACCTCAATGGTCTTATAATTCTGTTGCATCTGTACATTTTAGTTCATTATACATAACATACACTTTATTTCTGAAGCGGTCGGCGGAAGTAAGCTAGAGAGGAGTTACGACTTGTGGTGACTTGCCGCACTTACCGTGGCAAGTGTTCTCAAGTATGCGGCAAATGAATGGGCGTCGGACTCGGAAACTGTCTGTTATTACTACCTTTACTTGTCTCCGATGAGCCTGAATGCGTGTCCAAGGGCAAGAAGTTGAATCGTGTACATCTCGCGAAGTGCTGCCGCCAAGGCGTTGAGATTCCCCGAGGATGCAGCTTCCACAGTGTGACATTTTGCAGTGACTGCGTAACTCCCCTTTTCATGGAGTACACCGAGGAGCAGGCAAGTATAATCAACGAAATCTTAAATCCAGAGCCCAGCAACGCGTCCAAAGTACTTGAACGGCTCGGACTTGCGCAGCTGCCCACGAAGGAACAGGTTCATCGAGCAATCGAAACCAAATTACTCTTACCTCGCGAGCAACTTCCTCCACATTGGTTGCCGAAATACCAGGTGTATGATACTCCATTTTCATTCAGGCAATCGGGATCTCATTCGGGTTGCTTTCAGGCACTGGGACAGAAACGTTTCAATACCTTCGTTGCTTCCGTTATCGCCCTCTGTATCACCAACCAGTCTATCGTTTGTTCGAGTAGGATTGGAAGGACGCGTACTTGGTTACGTTGAAGTGCGTCTTCTTACTTCAAACGATGAAGAGGATTCTCATTCATTTGCGAGTCTCCTTAGGTTCCCAATCCATCGACATCCACCGGCCTTACTTCGACCTCTCTGGAACGTGTTCCCGGTCCTAGTAAAAACTTTGTCCGTGGAAAGTCTGGTTATATCCCTTTCTGGCCGGGAGGCTTGGATGATGTGTTAGCCGATCCGGCTATTTCTGTGTCTTCTGAGTCTAACGAAGGGGCTGTGAAGAAAGGTCTTCGTACGATCCCTCCTGGATTCTCCCGCGGACTCCGCCTTCCCGGGGATGAGGTACAGGATGACGAGCTCGTGCATACGCTAGATGAGGTTGAGCTGGCTGAACGGGGCCCCTTGCAGAAAGATGACACGGTACGTCGTATCTATTGTTGGCCACGATCTTGTCCGATGGAAAAACAGGTGTTTAATGGTGATGGTGCCCTCGATGAAGAGCCAGAGATCCTCCCGACAGACAAGAATGCAGATATCGACGATTTGCTTCCAAATACGGTGAGCAGCCTCGAACTGGACTGTCAGAAGGTTTTGACCAAGCCACACCTATTGACAGCGGACACATCTGAACCCAATCAAGGCGAACAAACGGCTAGAACGATCAAGTCTCCAGAAGAGAGACTGGGCCCATGTAATTGATGTCAAGACGCCGTTAACAAACTTCCATGAGTTGGTCCCCAATATGGCACGCAAGGTACTCATCGCTCTTCGCACTTAGGTGTATTATTAACTTTGTACAATAGTATCCGTTCGAACTGGACACGTTCCAGAAACATGCAGTATACCATTTGGAGAAAGGAGATTCGGTCTTTGTAGCAGCCCATACGTCTGCAGGGAAGACAGTCGTTGCTGAGTATGCCATTGCACTGGCCGAAAAACACATGACGCGGTATGTTGTACCTTTCTTACCCTCTCGGGCCCGTCCAATGTCTCGTCTGACTGTCACTTCGGTTACTTTAGTGCGATATACACATCGCCCATCAAGGCGCTATCCAATCAAAAGTTCCGAGATTTCAAGCAGACTTTCTCATCTGCATCTGTCGGTATCTTGACCGGAGACGTGCAGATAAACCCGGAAGCAAGTTGCCTGATAATGACTACCGAAATTCTGCGAAGTATGTTGTATAAAGGTGCCGATTTGATTCGGGATGTAGAGTTTGTGGTCTTTGATGAGGTGCACTATGTGAATGATGCTGAAGTATGTTCTCATCCCTTTGAATGAATGTCTAATTGTGAGCTGAATGGTATCAGAGAGGTGTTGTCTGGGAAGAAGTTATAATCATGCTACCAGATCATGTCAACATAATTCTCCTGTCGGCCACCGTTCCCAACTCCAAGGAATTCGCGGAATGGGTCGGGTAAGGTGGCTATGCTTTCCTACTTGCGACTCTAACGCTCACTCGTACTCCTAGGCGGACTAAGAGGAAGAACATATATGTCATCTCTACGGCTCAACGACCCGTACCTCTAGAACATTATCTGTACGCTGGACGCGATATATACAAGATTGTAGATTCTAGTAGGAGATTCCTCAGTCAAGGGTACTATCTCTCCCGGAATAATGGTCTGATTCACTGACCTTTTTTGTTGTATAGCTACAAGGACGCCACAGAATCGTTGAAGCGGAAGCAGGATAAAGAGCGGGAGGCAGCGGGATTACCACCTGTCCAACGCGTGGGGGCTCGGGGCGCAGCACCCCAGCGTGGTGGGAGATCAGGCGCTCCTATGCGTGGTAATCGAGGAGGATCTGCTGGAAGAACCATGCACACAGGTGCAGACAAGAACCTCTACGTTCACCTGGTTGCTTTATTGAAGAAGAAGAACTTGCTCCCTGTTGTCGTCTTCACATTGTCAAAAAGAAGATGCGAGGAAAACGCGTCCACTCTCACTAATCAAGATCTGTGCACATCTGTTGAGAAGAGTGAGGTGCATGTTGCAATCGAGAAGGCCTTATCACGGCTACGAAGTGGGTGCTTCATCTATGCGCTCAGCAATATACTTATGAAAATCGCGTAGTCGAAGACAGGAAACTGCCTCAAATCGCGCGAATGCGTGACCTACTTAGTCGCGGAATCGGAGTGCACCATGGTGGTCTTTTACCTATTGTTAAGGAGGTCTGTACCAAATCGTGGCTCGTATGGGTGGTTGCTGACTCGTAATTATTCATATAGCTTGTCGAAATACTGTTTGCAAGAGGTCTGGTGAAAATACTCTTCGCGACTGAGACATTTGCTATGGTATGCTTGCAATGTCATCCCGAATAAGCATATTCATTCCCTTTGCAGGGCGTCAACATGCCTGCGAAATGCGTTGTATTCTCTGGCATTCGTAAGCATGATGGTCGCAACTTCCGAGATATACAACCTGGTGAATACACTCAGATGGCAGGCCGTGCTGGTCGACGTGGTTTGGATCCTACCGGTACTGTCATCATTGTTACTACCGACTCCTTACCCGAAGTTTGTGTTTGGCGCTTTGTAGTCGATCTAAACTGACTTCACTCTAACAGCAAGGCACCTTGAGCACCATGATACTCGGCACTCCAGGAAAGCTTTCATCCCAATTCAGGCTGACGTACAACATGATCCTGAATCTCCTTCGCGTGGAAGCTTTGAAAGTGGAAGAGATGATAAAGAGGAGTTTCTCGGAAAATGCATCTCAACAATTGCTACCCGAGCAGCAAAAGAGGGTCACTCAGGTTTGCAATAGACCCTATTACAGCGCCAGTCCTTATGCCGACAGTTCTGTTTTAGGGAGAGAAAGATCTGCTGGCCTTGAAAAGGCTCGAATGTGGAGTTTGCTCCGCCGACATAGAGCAATACTACGACGTCTCTGCCGAGATTGTATCCCTGAATCAGATGCTACTGTTTATGGCTTCCAGCCATCCTCGCGGATCCAAGACATTTGATGCCGGTAGAATTGTCATATTGCGGGATGGGGTTAGTTCAATTTCAATTGTCCAGCTTTGACTCGTTGACATTCTTTACGTGCAGCACTTCAAGCCGAACAATATCGCCGTCGTCCTGAAATCGGGACCGCTCCAGACCACTGGCTCTGGTATGATTGGTAAAGAGAAGACATACTTTGTTTTGGCCCTCGTAGATGACGACGTGAAGCACAAGAAAATTCAAGGTCCAGTTTCACCTTCTATGTATGGCAGAAGTCAGTGACAGCTTCCTCACAGACATTGATAACAATGCAATCCCACCTCGTTGGCCCCCCCAACCTGAAGCTCTGATTGTCAATAATGCAACCTATGAACTCAGACTGGTTCCACTTTCTAGTATCGCGATGGCCGCCGATCGTTACATCAAGGTGAGGACTCAGCAGGGTTGACGAGCCTTACTAAGCACGCGCTGTTAAGGTCGATTTCAACGCTATTACAGAACGTCACCTTATCACACCAATGAGAGAGGCCATCATGTCATTACAGAGTGTCTTATCTGAATGGACTGCGGCAGGTCCGATACCGGAGGTCGCTTGGAGTAAGATGCGAATGTTGGAGTTCCAGGAAATCCTGAATAGGAGGAATTCACTCTTGACACAAATGGACGGGAAGCAGTGCGTTACATGCCCTGACTTTGATGAGCATGTGAGCGGCGATAATTCATTTGTTATTGGGACGAGGCGTAACGACGTTATATTCCACAGTACAATATCATCCACGCGGAGAAGGTTCTGCGTGCCAACATCGCGTCGTTGAAATTAGCAATCTCGGATCAGAACTTGGAGCTCATTCCCGACTATGAACAGCGCATCGAGGTTTTGAAGGAGCTCAAGTTTATTGACGAAAACTCCACTGTTCTTCTAAAGGGCCGAGTGGCTTGCGAGGTAAGAACTCGACCTCTTTTGCGATCAGCACCGAGGACTAACGGCTGATATTTCAGATTAACTCCGCCAACGAGCTAATATTAACAGAACTAATCCTTGAAAACACTCTAGCCAGCTATGAGCCAGAAGAGGTTGTAGCTTTGCTGTCTTGCTTCGTGTTTCAGGAGAAGACGGATGTAGAGCCCGTCATACCACCGAAGCTAGAGGAGGGAAGAGATGCCATCCTCGCTATCAGCGACAGGATCGGACGACTACAAGACTGGCACAAAGTAGCGGCGGAGGAATCCCGCTCAAAGACGAACTTTGGATTGGTGGAAGTCGTATATGAGTGGGCGAAGGGGATGGTGCGTACCTATGTTGCTGGATTTGCCTAGAATTCCTTGCTGACGCGGTAGTTTCTAGCCTTTTGAGCAAATAACTGCCCTAACTGACGTTCCTGAGGGAACCATTGTTAGAGTTATCACTCGTCTAGACGAGACATGTAGGGAAGTCAGAGACGCCGCCAGGGTGATTGGGGATGCTGAATTATTCAAGAAAATGGAGGAATCGCAGATTAAGATCAAGAGAGATAGTGAGTGCGCTGTATTGACATTTGAGCTTTTGCCTAACCTAGCCCTTTGCCAGTCGTGTTCGCAGCCAGCTTGTACTTCTAAAAGTAGCTGTACATGTTGTATTTATGCCGTATACTGTATGATATCGACCTCCGTAAGTTAAAGTACTGCACTCGACCGCCACGTGGTAATGTGGCGTGGGTATTTAAGACAGGAACCAAGATAAATTGACTTCGGGTTCTTCTTTCCTCTTTACCATCTTGCCAAAGCTTCAAGTCAACCAGCTCGCCAGGATGTCGGCATTAACCTCGGCTTTTGCGATACATTCCACGGAGAATACAAGGAAGCGGAAACGCAATGTTACCAGTGAAGATGACGCGTCCGATATCTATGATAGCAATGGCAAGACGAGAAGGGTCAATCCTAAAAGTATGCTCAATTCTAATCCTATAATGGGGCTGTGAACTGATCGCGCACTTGCAGAGCTCGGGGAGCGACTTGGTCCTGATCTCGTTAGAGAAATGGAAGCATATATCGAGCCTGGAGCTGCTATGCCCAATTTCGCTATTCGAAAGGAGCTCCAGGAAAGATATCAGGTGGATCGCAGACATCTTTATGATTATTTTCACTCTCGAGGTATTCACTCCAACATAGTCGTGTGTTTCATGCTGGCTCATTCTTCGCAGGCCTTCGTGTCGCCAAAGAAGATCGGCACAGTAATCTCACTCGTAGTCGTCAAGCTAAGGCTGCTGTCGCTGCTGCAGCGGCAGCGGCCTCAGCTTCTTCAAAAGTGCGTTTTCAAGAGTTGCTATTGAAGTAATGCTGATATTTCCGGTTTCAGGACGCGCTGGTTTCAGTCAAGATGTTTCAGAAACCAACTAAGGTTTCCCGGCCGGTCTTCACTCCAGTATTCATCAATACACCTACGTCCACAAAGGTCGAGGAGAGCTGTCTCCAACAGTCCTTGAACGACCATCACATTCCAACCACCATAGTCTCCTCGCCAGCGCCTTCTCCAAAATCCCACACTTCGAGTCCTGAACCCGAACTTTGCTATCCTCCTTCACCAAAGTCTTCACCGAAACCTCACACTCCGAATACTGAGCCCGAACTTTGCTATCCTTCTTCGCCGGAGCCTTTGCCGTCGAATCCTAATTTTGCAGGCGACTCCCTACATACAGACGTCGTTTCAGGGTCTGGCCATGTTTCAAAGCATTTGTCCGCTCAACTACCATTCGATTGTGGCTTGCCCCCCGAACAGTCCAGTAATGCTACCTCCGTTGAGTCACCCGACGATGGTACCCTACCCCACCCCTGCAATCAGGTTCCCGAAATTTTCTGTCCTGTGGCTTTCGTGCAAGAAACCGTCGACTTCGACTACACAGAATGGCTCAACCTTGACAACGACGAAAGCGATTCCGTTGGAATTCTTTCCAATTCCGAAATCACATCCTCGAAGCCTATAATCAGCTTAGGAACCGACATGTCTCCATCAGAGCGGCAGATTTTCTATGGTCTAGTGAAGGACGCTTTGGATCCGGTAGTCCAAGAGGCTCAGGTTTATAATGGAATGCTTAAACGACCGTTACAGTCGCCTTCAGCTCCCTATCTCGACTCTCACACAAATGTTCATGTGTCTACAGCAAAGAGCTCAATGTACCCGGAGTGTCCATATCTAGCCAGTCAAGCGGTCTCCTCACCGATGCCTATGCCTCTCCCCAGATCATCTTCCAGGTGGAACTGCCATTCACTGCACTTGACTCGATACGCACATGATTACTCTAAGGAGGCCACTTGTCTCGGAGATAGACCTTTCCCTATCCCATCTTCTACACAACAACAATCCTATCGCTCGAGCCGCTTTCGAGCCACGTCCGCGGGCGGTGGCATCTGACGTGGTGATACGCCAAGAAAGTATGAATAGGTAGCCTATGTTTGTATATCCCGCTGACATTCTTCTCTACCTCAGATATCGCAAATTGGTCATAGGATTGAGAGCGACTGCAGGCAGTCGTTCCTTAGCCGTTTCTATCTACAATCCTCGTTTCTCTTGGTTTTTTGGACACCTGATATACATCTCTGATACGGATACCTTAGACGGCCTTCGGCTACCCTCATTATACCTCTCTCATGTTCGTCATTTGTTACCACTTACCGTTACTTCGTGTTGTCGCATACACCATTTACACAGGCCACCCTCAGCGATACTTCACTCTTTTTGATCATTACTCTCATTATCCCCGAATAGCGCATTATGTTCCGTATGAAACCGATACTTAGACTGTACACGTATAGGAACTCTTGGAGAAGGGACCGTAAATGCAATGAAATGGTATGATACAAATGAATCAGAAGCATGTACGATCAAAAAGAAAGAATGAGGACTGCTGGTGTACAGAGTAATAGCAATATGTTCTAGTTGCGTCGCAAGAGCGAAGCAAAGAAGAATGTTGTAAAATTGCCATCAAGTCCGAATCGGTTTGAAAGAAGAGAACACGTTGAGTATGAACAGGCAGCGGGCTCGCTCGCCCGTATGTAGAATGCGTGAATTGGGAAGAGAGCAATCGAGTAATATAACTAATCGGCACTGTAATTGCAAAAATGGACAAGAAAAAGGACAGGATAGGTAGCGCATGCAAACAACAAGAACCTCTCCTTCTACCCGAGGGCACGGATTGGGGTATGTGAGCGGAAGATGGCTGCGGCGTTGACATTAACGTAGAAGATCAAATGGATTCGCGGACAGGTCAAATAGACGAGCGGCGCTACTCGAGAATCAGGAGAAGTCGGCTCCGCGAAGGGGAAGTTGTAGGAATGGACCGGAAGAGAAGGCGAAAGCGTGAATAAGTTTGGTTTCGTTACAGAATGACTTCTCAATCTCCGAGATTATTTTGAAAGGCAAGGTGAATGACGTTTCAGAGGTCAGAAGCCCCGGACACAGTTGCGGCTAGATCCTCGAATGATACTGTGGGGATTGGTCGAATGGGTTTGGGAGCATGAAGGACAGGATCCGGGGGATTTCGGTTTAGGAGAGACGAAATGAATGGTTCCGGGGGTGGTATGGTTGCGTAGGCCATAATATCCGTTTTCGTTGGTGCTGCCGTGGACACGCAGGGCTCGCCAACAACGATCCCGTCATATGGGTACGCTCCTATCATCCCGCTACAATATGGATATGGATACGGGGCTAATGCGGTAGTGGATGGGTTTGCGATATGTGTAAACTGGGACACGGGGTATGGTACCGTCTCTATGGGGGATAGCGGAGAGCCAGATGACGAGATGTCAGAGGGCGTATTACGCGCATCCTGAGGATACGGCTCCGAGTACGGTGCAATGTTTGTATAGGGTGAAGGGATGAAGGTGCCACTTCCATCTGAATGCGGATGGTGTCCCTGTGCGTACGGCGAAATGTAATAGTGCTGGTTTAAAGCGGCAAGACATGTCTCCGCTTGACGAGCTTGAGATACGTATGTACCCTGCTTCAGCCCAGCCAGCTGCTGTTGATGTGCATCCTCTATCGTTGAAGCGATCCAGTAGTTGGAGTGACTGTACCATTCTGGCTCGGATATAGGGGGAAGTTTTTGCGCCGGATCATTGGAGACCTCGAACTCCATCGGCGAAAATTGTTGGTACGTGTCCATGTCAACGTCAGAGGTTTCGTATCCCATCTCTGCTTCCTCTTCGTGTTCGTCGTCAAAGGCAAATTCCTCCGCTGTATCTCGGGAGACAGCTCCACCATCATACTGATTTGCATGTCGCGTGTATTCGCATGCTTGTGAGTATGAAGTGATACCGGTAGGATGCCCGTAATGACCCGGAAAGGCGTCGAGTGTATATTGGGAGCTCGAAGCTTGTGAAACAGCCTGGTGATACGTGAGAAATGATATGGCAAAAGATCGCAAAGAAGGACGAACATCATAGGCCACACCATGACAATACGACCTGTTGTCATGTGCTCTCGGTTGATAACCCATACCCAAGCGAGGGCTGGACGAAAGAGAGGCGGCAGAAAAGGATGGGGAGGATGGTGGCGGCTGGGCGAAAATAGATGGTTGAGTTTTCGAAAAGTCGCTGGTATTTGACGCGGTTCCAGAATGATCTGCCAAGTTGGAAAGCGGAATGGTGGCGTCATGAACACTATTTACGTGATTGGAATTATTATTGGGAGGGGCGGTAGCCGATGGAGGATAGATGACGGCGGTACGGTCGTCACTCGTCTCCTGACCGTACCTCAAAGGAGGGTTGAAACATGATTTGGTTGCGTCTCCGATACGAATGGTGTCATTGGTGCTATGTCCTGTACCATTATTTCCAAAACGGAGGCAATTAGTTGAGATGCAAGGATCTAGGAGGATGTAAAGCTTACCTTGTAAGGAATGGTCAAACATGACAGGAACGATGAGATGCAAGGGTGAAGGGGAAAGGTTGAGAGGGGGGAGAGGGAGGGTTGGTTATGAACTCCACGGCGTCTTTATAGCGAGGAGAAACGGATACGAAGCATGCTTCCCTTGGTTTTTTAAATAGGCCGTGTCGAGAATGTGGCGATATTGTCAAGGGCAGAAGGTTGGAACAATGGAAACCAAGTACGGCAAGTTGATCAAGGATAATATACGGTCGCTTCGGTAATAGAAGAATGATAACAGCGATCACGTCCCATGGTCAAAATTCTTTTTAGAGCGCGGCTACAGCACCGATACAAGGTGTTGGTGGCATAGCGTTTCGGATCGTTTCGTAGGTCCTAACGCTATATCTGGCAGATCAGCAGGGCAGAGCAGTGCTCCGCCTTACAAGGATCCTGCATATGGACGTTCCTGCCCGTCTGCGAATAAAGTAAGAAGCGCTGGGTGACAACTTTATGAGCTTTTTTTTTTTTTCAGGGCCGTTAGCATCTCGGTGTCAGAAGGCTTTGGATTTACCTAACGGGCGATATGTTCAAGGTGGTGCTGTGCCGTGCCCTAGTTCACCTTGTTAACTCCAAGTGGTACCAAGCCGGTCGATGCATGTCAAGATACATTCCAAGAATTTCTTTTTATCTTTTCCAAGTGAATTGCTTGAGGTCTCTAGTTGGGGCCCTTGTGTGGTGTTGAATGGCCCTTGGAAGATGGGGACGCCGAGAACATCAACATGATGGAGAAAGCAATGTTTACTTTTGTTGTACACGCTGTTGTCCGTGATTCCAAGCCCTTTCTCTTTGAATTTCGCTGTAAGGTTCTTGATCTCCGTGAGTCGCTTGTTGACTGGAATTGTAGAGTCATCTCAAGTCGCAACATGACTATATCAACCTCATCTGAGAGCTTCTTTGTTATTCGTATGGATGACTCGGACGATCAAGGTCGCCTCATTTCACTATATGAAAAAGCCAGAAATGGTTTTGATCACACATTGACCATAGAATGCACCCTCAAGTGTCCCCTGTGGCATCTCGCGAACCATATGGATCAGTCAAGAGAATGCTCGTAGAAGCTAATGTTCCATAAGCTACAGCAAGCTACAGCTCTGTCAAACTCAAATCGCGTACAGCTTTTGATAGTGATGAACTGAAGCGCAAGCGCCGACATGACAAGCATCATGTTCAGGTGTGTCACTATTGAACCATTAAAGGCGTTTGACGAGAATACATTATGCATTTATGCCAAAGTAGAGGAGGGCGTGAATGATTGCAAAGGAATGCTATGTTGCATTTAACGAGGATGGCCACAAAGAAAAACGAAAGCTTGCCCTTCCTGAAACGCGAACAAGTTCAAAAGGGATCACATATAGAACAACAAGCGAACAGAATAAAGTGAACTTGAGAAAGAAAATTTTTCCTTCCGCCTCTGCTGGACCCCACTCACCACCATTCCTACACCGCCCTCTGATCGCCCATAACCTCCAGGCCAATATACTTACAATGAAAGAAGATCAAAAGAAAAATCAATGGCAAAAGGAAATATGAAACGGTCAAGTATGAAGTTGTAAACGAAGCACGCTGGCTCCATTCACTCGGCAATAGCAATTCCGGCCATGACCCTCTCCACCTGGTCGACGCCTCCCTGAGGACTCCCACCTCCACTGATCGACCTAGGTGCAAGCCCAGGATGTCTTACGCCTAATGCAGCACCCAACATCCTCTTTCCAGGATCACCAATCCTGGGACCACCACTCGCCATCTCTGGATTTAAACTCGTCGCCAAAATGGCCGGGTCAGAAGGAGGACTGGGGTTGTTGACCGCCTGACCCAATGACGAGCTAATCAACGAGTTTAGCGTCGGGTGTGAGGGAAGATTCGGTAGAGTCGGTGAAGGCTCGCGACCACTGGAACCATACTCGGGAATGGTAACGTGCTGTGCCATACCGCTTGCAGCCGACGCAGCTGGCCCCATACCATTTCCGTTGCCATTTCGACCAGAAATCGAATTTCGGTGGTTGGAGAACCCTGAGATGGAATTCGACCGACGAGAAGGGTTATTCGGGTTGTGCTGCCCACGAGAATTTACGTTTTGGATGACGGTCTGGGCGTCTGCGCCGTCATATGGTTTAATGGTGGCGGATGAGCCGGTAGAACCGTTGAAAAGGATAGGAGGAGGGTAAGCAAGCGTGTGCAGATAAGCTCGCTTGGCTATTGTTTTTTGTGGTAACGACCGAGAGTCAGAAAAAAAAAATAGAAGATAAGACTATATGGAATGAGTACTCACCAACTGAAGCATCCTGGAAAACAATGAGCAAGCTGGTATCATCCCTCCACTTTATCTTGAACCCTCCGCTCACAGTCTCCCACTCTGAAAATGCGCTCTGAATATCTTTGGTTTTGAGCTCCTTGGAGAAACCGGTCAGGTAGAGAATGCGTGTGACTGAGGCTGAAAGGCCTGAGAGTGTTGAAGCCATTTGCGATTAAGATTTTCCGCAAAGAGATTTAGGGGGAATGAAGGAAGATTGTCGAAAGAAATTGGCGAGGGACTGCGGTTTGTTATGAGACGTAGCGCGCCTAGGTTAATGGGAAGAATATAAAGTAGGAACGAGGAGGAAAAGTCGATGTTCTGGGGAGTGAATACCAAGCAATAAAGCGAGTGGATCTTTGTCAAGAGTGATAATACAGCAGGCAGCAAAAGTCAAGGTCGAAAGCTCTTGTCAGGCCCTTTGTCCCAATATCTATCCCCCATCACCCCTACCCTTTCCCACGCACATACCCGACTCTCAACCAAAAAAAAAAATATATGCAACTTGTCGGTCATTGCTGGCATAAAACGTACAGATTCTACTATATATACACTGTTCATGACGGAAACTTACACCCCCTCCAGAAGTATGTCGAATGCTTCAACTTCCAAGTAACCTTTCTTCCCGTACATAATAAGACAGGCCGTTCTACTCGGGTCTACATACAAGCGTCCTCGAGCGTGCCGCTGGCAAGCCACATATTCACGAATAGGGACTCGCCTGATGATAGCAGGTCACGGGGCAAATTGAAAGAATACGACACTTGACAATGTCGTTAATTCGATGAATATCGAGACATCCACGGAAAGTAAAGCGAGGCACGTTATGTCACCCACTTCCTTTCCAACTCCACTCCGACGGATCCTCGTAACCCTGCGGCGCAGCTCCGGACCCAGCCCAAGTAGAATGCCCTTTTGCCGGGTTCTGTGAACCGCCCAGTGGCCACGTATCAGCACTAATGTACCTCAGGCTCTGTCAGACGTCGAATGATTGGCCGTATCACTCAACGCTCTTCATCCTTTCACCCAGCACATCCATCAGCTTCCTCGCTGCGTCTAGATTCTCCTCAAGGCCTATCCCGATATCAAGATATCTTTCAACCACCATCTTCGCCTTTTTCGCACACCCTGAATCATCGATCACTCGTTCGACAAGAGAAAGAATGAGGTTCAAGATACTATCTGGGAGCTGAGAAATTTCGACATCAGAGCGAGGTTCGAAGATATGATTCGAATCTGAAAGCTCAGGACACCTAATGGCAATAGCAAAATGATTGACAAGTATGTTTTGGGTAGTGGGGTCAAAATGTTGCGAATTCGGTAAATCTGCGGGATATAGAGTCATCGATGAGGAAAGTGAAGACGATCGAGGCCGTGTAGTGGTACTCTGTCCGGGGTCGGGGTGTGCAGCGATCAGTTGTAAAGTATAACCTTCGGAGTGTGTTGTATCCCTCGTAGGGTAGCGGGGGCTGTGGATCTAACTTGGATGTTCCTTCTCCGATACCAATGATATGAGAAATGTATTCCAGTATGAGGAAGTACCCGGCACGGTGAATCACCCTTCGGAAGTTCCGTATGTGCGATATGGCATCAAGCGCATGGGAGTCGTTGCCAGAGTTTTCATTTGGTTCGAAAACCTCGAATGAAATCAAGGCCACAGAGGTAACGAGTTCTTGTAAATTTTGGGATAGAGCATCCAACGTCATGTGGAATAACGGTGAAGTCATCGATTGTCGGTTTTCTACTGACAAGTCGGCGGATAGCAGTTGCCTCTCCAAACTAACTATGCGTTTGACTGTATGTCCGAGGCTCTTTTGAACATTCAAGGCCACTCGTCCTTCGGTGGAGTTTGCCAGCGCAAGTCGCTCTTCGGTCCATTGCCCCGTTCGGAGAAAATTGTTGATCTCTTCTTCAAGCTCCATACTCTGATCATAGAACATGTCTAGCATGGACCGGGCAACAACAGTCGCCGTTGATACTGGTAAAAATATCTCAGTAAAGGGGTAATAGCAACACACTGAATGAACATACCACAATACCCGCCCAAACCCGAAATCGCCTTATTCACTGCCTTTATGAATCGAAGTGTCTGCTCGTCAAACCTTAAGCTCTCCCTAGATAGATATACAGGCGTTGTATCACCCTGTGCCTCCAACAAGGAACTTTGCCTCGGCAAAGCCATCATTGTCAGGGACCATATGGCACTCAGACAAATAACCGCGCGCCGCTTTGCCCTCTCGAGCTCCATCTGACCCTCTGCACAGGTAGCCAATAACCTCGGTATCCGGTATCCCAACCTGATCGCTGTATCATGATGATCCAATAGACGATACAACAACAGCTTTGCACTGTAGTCAAAGCCCGAAACGACGCCAGGTATCACTTCGACGAATGGTTCGAGCTCGGTGTCTTCTTGTAGAGACTCCATAGCCCAACAGATGGCATCGAAATCACGCTGATCGCGTTTGGATGAGATTTCTGTTGCGTCGAGTTCCCGAGCTTTTGTTTGGGAACAGTATACAGGGATGGATACACCTTGGCTGTTTATTCGACGGATAAGATGTAGTCCACAAAGGAGTCTCCAGCAGAGGCTGGTAAGTGGTGTTTGGTATGGGCAGTCGAAGTAGAAGAGAGGTAGAAAGGTAAGTATGGCGTATATTAGCCCGGAAATGGTGAGAGTGATGAGGACGAGGTAGCTGATAATCTCGTTCACGGGTTTGAGAAATTCAACTAGGCCGGCGAAGAAGAGGAGTAGAGATATGTGTAGTAGCATTGGGATGGCGCTGACAATACCACGCATACTGAACCTTTGAAGGCCCTGATAAAGATAAGCGCTAATACGAGCGCGCTGATGAGGTGATTCCCTGGCGGATGTTGCCTGTCGATAGCTGCGAGTCCACTGCTGAACTAGAGTTGCAAACAGTGCGCATGTGAGGCTGAAACCCAGGCTGAGGAACCATAGGGTATTGCAGACGATAGATGAAGTCGACGGCGCGAAGTCGGGGGTAATGTCTGGCATTGCCGTCGCCAGAGTGAAACTGGCATTATTCGCGGCTGCCAGCTGAAAAGATATACGCTCCAGCAGTTGATTGGTGGTATCGGTATTGTCTGGTATGAGGGTCTTGTAGCTTTCAATAATGAATGCAGTAACGCTAGCAGAGAATAAACCAGCCTGCAAACCATTAGAATACGGAGAAGGCTGAAGCAGAGAGATTTAACGGCAACGTACGAAAATCAACAGGGCATCCATATCTCCTTTCCAGTTGTCTGCTGGTTTCCGGTCATCTTTCTCGGCTTCTGCCAGGTAAACGTTCCATATTTTTGCTGAAGGATCGTCATATCTCGGCGGCTCCTTTGCTGTGGAAAAATCGGGTTTTCATTCAGCAAGCATCGTTAGAAAAGATATCGAGGTGCTCACCGCTGCTCATTGTTCGTAATGGTCTGGAGCAAACAGTTCGAGTTCATCAGAAGTACATTCGAAGAACACCAAAGTTGTATTTCCCACACGGCAGTCAATCCCATTGGGAGACCGTCGCTGTCAGTGTCAAATCTCACTCTTGTTCTCCACTACTTCCTTCCTGTTGCTGTCCAAGGTGCTTCGATTTCAACAACTTGTGCTCAAGTTTGCAAAACAGCTTGCTCTTTGCTCGCCAACAATTCGCTCGTAAAATCAAGCGCTCTTTCTCCATTCCTAGCTAGCAGTGACAGCACCGGTTGAATCAGAGTCGAGTCTCGGAGTCATTCTTCTGAACAAGTTTTTTTCCATCGAGCCTCAAAGGTAACCATGAGATCATCGAGCTTTTGCCTGCATGCCTTCCTAAAGGGCCTTAGAGAACAGGACCCTTGTGACGCAATGATGCCGAGCGGGCGTCCTTTGCGCAACCGGCCAATCCTATTACCGGTTCCAGGGAAAACAAAATATCTAGTGAAACTTCGTTCCATCTTCCATCTCTTCTCCACATTCTTCCCTGCCACGACCAAGTCGTGCGCCCCCTCATCCACCTCAATCATGCTCGCCCGTATATCAAGATCAACCGTTCAGGCGTTAGGATTGACGTTTCCTTCGAGAAATCAACAACGCTGTATCACTGCTGGTGAACCAAGTTCCGGTTCGAATTCAGTTGGCAGGGATGAGGAGGAACTGGTGGGTGTTTCATTCTCATACTTCTTTCATGTTTAGCAGAAAAGCGGTTTTGACGAAAAGCAATTGATCTAGGTGATAGACTTGGACATGTTTCAACTGATGCGCCCAGTTCAAGACTTCATAGTATTTGCAGGCGGCTGTGGAAGGACACTCGCGCCTGTGTGGAACAACATCCAGAGCATTCTGGTAGATGATGTAGATCGAATAACTCAATTATTTTTGGAACTGGAACGTTTGGACGAATATGATGAAGATGAAGGTGTTGACGACGAGGTGTGTACCCTTTACTAGCACTAAGCAGACAAGTAGTACTCATTCACACCCCAGAGCTTTAACAGTAAGTCCCAGAGTCATACCAGCTCAACCAATCTTGTTCCTACCAATGCTACAGGGACTGCATCAAAATGTTCCTTCCGTTACGCTGAGCGGCCGCCTCGTATACAACGTCATTCCTCTCACCTTGTGAGTACTCTTCTGCATCAATTGCCCTCGTGAGTAGCTAATCCAAGTCTTAGACCAGGCCAACAATAATACCCAGCTCAAATCCTTCAATACCTACCATCATCATCACACCATGCGAATACCACGCCAATCCCTCGCCCTCACCATCACATGTTCCGATACAAGATAGTGCATACAACACGCGACTTACTGTGCCTTGTCATCAACCTACTTTCAACCAAGTCTTCCCTCCGATGCTACATCCGACTAAAAAGGAAACCTCTGCGCCTTTGCCTCTGGTAGAGAAGTGGAGATGGCGGAATGGACATTGGCAGGCTGTACTACCGGGCTTGGAAGAGCAGGCGAGAAGAGGGCTGTTTTCTCGGGCTGTTAGGATAGCTAAGAAGAAGAGAAGTGTCGGCAGTAAGAGGAGTCCATGTCAAACGCGTTGGGTCTAGTGGGAGACGGATGTTTCAGAACCTCGGATGTAAAGTGTCATGTGCATTACGTGTACAGTAACCTGCCAAACCACCAATCAGTGATCGTCCCCCGACGCATCTTCACACGAAGAAGAGCGCAAAAATGCTCCTATATTATCTCTGCTGCTTATCCTTCGGCGCCCGATGACTTCCAAGGTCCCGTCGTAGCTCATAAATAGGACGTCGACAATGGGATTCTCCCCACCATGCTCCAACCAATCCTCCTCCCACTATGTGCTCTGGTGACCGTTGTTCTGCTCACCAGCATCACTCGCTATCGTGCTCGAATGGCAAAGGTGAATTCTCGTCGTGCTCATCATCACAACTTCATCCTGATCGTTCTTAGCTGGACGCCATTCCTACCGTTGGCAATAGAGGTTTCTTCTCGTCGTATATCTCTGCCTACAATTTCATCAAAAATGCTAGCATTATTATACGAGAAGGATACAATCGCGTTAGTCGCCACCTGATATCTGACAGTAAAATCTGAATCGACAGCGGACATTGACTCTACAGTATCCCAATTCTGCCTTCAAAGTGCCCTTCTTGGACCGTTGGGTAGTCGTAATCTCCGGCAAAGAAATGATCGAGGACCTAAGGAAGGCAACCGATGAACAGCTCTCGTTACGGGCAGCTCTCGCAGAGGTCAGTAGAGATTTGAAAACAAGTTACCCCGGACCGAGAAAGATGACTTTAGACGTTCCACACGAACCTCATTTTCGGAAGCGAAGTAAACAAAGTCCCTTATCACCTCGAGGTGATTCAGAACACACTCACCCGCAGTATTGGCTTGAAAGCTCCGGATGTATATGATGAAATGGTCGCTGCATTCAATGATGAGATTCCAGAGACTACTGGTGAGTGTATAAACGCCCAGCTGTCCCTGGCAACTAGACTTTGGCCGTAGAATGGACGAAGGTTCCTACGTTGCACAAGGTGCTGAATATTGTATGTCGAGCAAGTAACAGGTTGTTCGTCGGTCTTCCACTATGTCGTAACGAAGAATGGAAGGTAAACTGTCCAGCTGCACATCCTGAAAACTGTTGCTCACGTTCATATAGACACTCAACATCGAATTCACGCGACATGTCTTCAAGGCCACTCAGATGATTAACCTTTTCCCCAGGTTTATCCAACCGTTCGTTGTCTAACTTTCGATTGCTGTCCTGGTCCTGACGAATCGTTAGCCTGGTTGGATGGTATTTAAATCCTCAGCCAGCGGCGCTTGCGCGTGCTTCGAAACTTCTTCGACCTGTGATCGTCGACCGTCTGGAAAAATTCAAGGAGCTAGGCGACGATTGGGATGCACCGGTGAGTAATCGAAGGACCTGCAACGTGATTTCGCCAAAACGTATACATATCTAGGACGATTTATTGACTTGGCTCATCAAAGCTGTCAATGCCAGGAAGCAAGCCCCGGACGTGCACGGCCTTATTCAAAGGGTATTGATAACGAATATGGCTGCCATTCACACTACTGTACGTGTAGCCTCTTTTCTTTATAGCTGCTATCTTCTGACGGAAGTCTTTGTCGATAGAGTATGGTGAGCTTTCAGTAAGCCGAGGTGATTCTTGTTATACTGAAGGTGTGATTCAAAGGCTTACACCCATGCATTATTCAACCTCGTGTCACGACCCGAACTGATCAAGCCGCTCCGCGATGAAATAGAGGGTATAATCCAAGATGAAGGCTGGACTAAGGCCGCAATGGGAAAGATGAGATTGCTGGATAGCTTTTTGAAAGAATCACAGGTATGTCCCACTGTTCACGTTGGAATCCAATCGAGTTCTCATTATTCCGTTCCTCAGCGAGTGTCTAGCTCCGCTCCACGTATATCCCCTTGTTTCTGTTGGAATCCGTTTAGTTCTCATTGTTTCGTTTTTGCAGTCAGTATTTCCCGGATGCCTTTGCATGACTTCACGTTCTCGAATGGGATAGTGGTGCCAGCCGGCACTGTTATTATGACTTGTCTCCAAGCGACTCATTTCGACGAGGTTAGACAGTTTCTGACAAGCACCATATGTGAACTGACGACCAAGGCAGATTAACTACCTAAATCCATCTGAATTTGACGCTTTTCGATCCTACAGGAAAAGGGAAAAGGAAGGTGAAAGCCTGAAGCATCAAATGGTCACCCCCGAAGCCAGTTATCTTGCATTTGGTGCAGGTAAGTGGCAAGGTTTGACAAGTAGCGCTTACTTCTGAGCTTCGAACTTCACTTCCTTTTAGGCAAGCATGCTTGTCCAGGTAAGCCATGGTCGCTCATTTTCGTTGACCTATGATCTGAAAATGGAACAGGTCGCTTCTTCGCCGTAAATGAGCTCAAGTTACTGTTTTCGCATACATTATTGCACTACGACATCAAACTTGACGAGGGGGATGAGAAGCCCAAGACCAATTTCTTCGGAACAAGGATTCTTCTGGATGCGAAAACGAAGGTCATGTTCAGGAAACGGTCTGTCTAATGTACATAAAGAACAACCAGTTGATAAGATCTCTAGTTAATGGAGTCAATGCATTGCTTTCGCTTTGAATCTCGTGCCCCTGGAAGATACACCACTCAATTACTGCACATATGAAAGATTTGAATTTAAAAATCGTCGTCGTCCAGCTCATCTTCGCCGTCCCCGGGATCAACACGTTCGTCGTCCGCAACGTCAGAACCACTGTCCTCTGGCGTTATTTCCACTCCATCCCATACAACGTTCTCAACGACTTCTTCGAACTCGTCGACGGAATGTTCAAAAAAGTTGATACTTTCTCTCACCCAAAGTCCCTGCAATTTCCGCCCCCGTCGTGAACGCTGCTCGAGAGCGTCAAGCAGCCTGTCATAACAGTAATCGACCGAAAAGTCGAGACCCCTGACGGCGAATGTCTCCAGTGCGGGGAAAACCATCCCGACACCCGATTCTGCCATTGGCTCTGACAATGCCCCCCAATCTTCGAAAACCCCCACAAAATCATGACCGGATTCACCTTCAGCCATGATACAGGACAGTTTGGGTAGTGGACCAAACTTGGGTACAATACTATCGTCGACGATACCATCAGCGACCCTCATATCAAGAAAGCGAAGCTGCTGCAGAGGAAGCACCTCAATGGCCGCTTTGATGACTGTGTCAGAGTAGAATTCATCTGGAGGGATAAACCACTTCATCTGCAAGCAAAGTCGTGGAGGGATATGAAGTGCATCCGAGCCAAAGTACAGCGTCTCGGTCCAAGCTTTTAGCTGGAATATCGTCATATCAGCCAAACCCAGCTGAAGACTATCAACAACACTGTCACCCGCCGGAAACATGTAGATAATAGCAGCTTCCATCGCCTTCAGCGCTTGATCTTTGTCCTGTGGTACCAGGAAACCGCCATGGACGAATACAGCGGTTGAGCTGGGAAAAGACAAGGTAGTCAGGATGTTGTAAGAATCCTGAGTTCCTATCGATATGAGAGTTAGACGACATAAGTGGGGTAAGTGAGCGGAGGTTGTAGGCGTCGGTTCCCCGCGTGGCAGGCAATCAGAAATACGAAGTACTTGAAGGTGCGACATTTTATTGAGGGCGTCATGAAGGCCCGAAACACATCCATAACGTTGGGGACCCGCGGTGTTATCGAGCGAAAGGAAGGTAAGGTTCTCCTGAAGCATGGGTGATTTCCATGACCACGAAGTGAATGGAACTTCCAGCTTCAAGCTTTTAAGAGCCCGCGCGTTGTTCTTGTGGTAGTTTCTTGGGAGCGGGTAAGGGGAAATGATGGACAAGAACATGAGAGCGGCACCAGGGGCAACAAGCCGTTCTCTCATGTCTTGTGCAGTCTGATCTCTCTGCTCATGTTCCAGCTCAAGATGAAGGAGTTGAATAACGTCCATCCTTTGCTCTATAGCATCCCAAAGCAGATCTCCATCGACCGGGCGATCACCATTGGGCACGATAATACTGAGGGGCGCAGACTTGGAACGTAGGAGCATTTCGGAAGCCAATTCGGGCAGGGTGAAATCTGGTGCGGCCCACAACAAAGAACTGTCCATGCCGATCTGGCGCAAGCGTCGAGATACATGCGTGATTCGAATTCGATCCTTCAGGTCCAAAAGATGGAAGATAACCAACAAAAGGTCATCATTCAACAAATAGATGGGGACCAGCTGGACCTCGGGTGTCAGCCTAGGGGGAGAATGTACCATGACTAGGACGTGATGGAAAGAAGGATGTGCTGCAAGAGGACGGCGACTTTGAGTGGTAGGTCAATCGGGTGAACTCCTGGCAACTGACCTATTTTGATAGAGAAATGGGTCGTTTGGAATCAAGTGAAGGCATTCGCTCTCCCTTATAAAGGGCTGAAGAAACAAAGGGAACCAATAGCAAGAAGTCTGCCGGACGTCGGAGATGGAATTCCCTATTCCAGGCATGACCTAACAAGTGGTCAGTATTGAGAGAAGAACGCCTTTCGAAGGGCACGCACCCAGATGAGTGAAAATGAATACGTTGAGCTTCCAAAGTCATTCGTAGACCATATGAATTCATAGACACTCTTTCCAAGAGTCTTTGACAATGAGACGAGGGATGAAGGACAGATTATCGCTGTTGAGATCGTGATGGGAAGTAAACAGACTGACGAGAAGACCACGCGTCAGCGTTCTTTTCTACGGTATACCTCGTAGGCCCTCGACTCGTTCCTTTCTTCGCAGGACCATAATTAACGCGGTCTTCGCGACTCGTCCTTTTCCTCTTCGAAATGTGGAGTGCGACCGATGACACTTATCTTTAATTAGAAATTCACTTCGGCGAACCATCGGACTGCGAGCGTCAAAGTATTTCTGAAGCACTGGCAGGTATCCACGTACAGAAGGGACTGGGAGATCTATACGTGGATTTTGCCAGGGTTTAATTAGTCTGCGAGTACGACCGAGATCTACGGTATCTCACCTAAAGAGGCCTTCAGCTTTACGACGGCCGCTTGAGCTATGTAAGAAGAAGTTTGATCATTACACACGACTGATGATTCGATCAGCATCTGCAATACTCCAAGAGGCCAGTTTGACCCCATTCTTACCACAAGAAGCGACCTGCTGACCCGGGCTTGCAGTCTATATAAATATGGGAATGCCAATGCTGGTTCCTCAGTCATGCCGCAGCTCACCGCTGTAGTGATATGTTCGCTCCTCGCAGTCTTATTGGCCTCCAGCTGGACGCGTTATCGCGTTCGCATGGCGAAAGTGGGCTTTTATGCAATTTATGCCCTCTAATTCTTCATATTCATCTTTTGGTAGCTGGATAGAATCTCCACCGTGGGCTACAGCGGATTGCTTTCGTCGTACATTTCTGCATACAAGTTCATCAAACACGGAGCTGCTATTGTACAGGAGGGATGTACCAAGGTGAGTTTATCAGTCTGAACTCGTTGCAAGGATGTCTGATGAGTCTTCCCTTCAGTATCGCGGTGCTGCATTCAAGGTGATAAGAAAATTATATTCCGGCGAACTTGACATTTATACTACATGGCTTCTTCAGGTGCCTTTGATGGACAAGTGGATTGTCATCATTTCGAACGCGGATATGGTTGAAGATTTCTATCGAGCATCGGAAGCTCAGCTCTCTCTGCAGGAGGCTTTTAGGGAGGTGACGCAAAGCATTTGATTCAACACGACTTTTTACTAAGTGCATTGCGCTGCTCTCTAGACTTTTCATGCCGACCTTGTGCTGGGTAAACAACCCGGACAAGACCCGTATCATGTTGGGGTGATTCAAGGTACACTCACGCGAAACCTCGGGGCCAAATTTCCAGAAATTTATGACGAAATGCTGGCCGCGTTCAACGACGAGGTTCCTCCCACGGACGGTGTGCACAACTATCCTCGATGACTGACAAAGCTCATTAAGTATCCCTAGATTGGGTGCAAGTTGCGACGACGCAAAAAGTGCTGAACATTGTGTGTAGGATGAGCAATAGAGTTTTCGTGAATCTGCCTCTATGTAAGTGTTACATTATCTACTTCAGCAGGATACCCACTCTGATGCAGGTCGTAACGAAGAATGGCGGGTGAATGTTATATCCCTGTCGAGTGATTCCGGCTATTAACGCGGACGTGGTATGAAGGCAATCGTGCTGGACTATGCGACAAAAGTGTTCACTGCCTCGCAAACGATCAATCTGTTTCCGAAGTTTCTTCAACCGTAGGCTCATGCTCCAATTCAGAAAGCCTCGCTGACTGAATCCCTACAGTGCTGTCGGCTGGTGGATAAATCCACGTCCAGCAAGTTACAGACATGCAGTCAAGTATCTTGAACCTATCATCTTGGATCGACTCCAGAAAGAAAAGCAGCAAGGGGTGGATTGGGATGCACCAGTACGTGATCTAGCCGCTACAGCAATCAAACTCACAATAAGCGTACATGCGGAGTCAGGAAGACTTGTTGACCTGGCTGCTGAAAAGTGCTACTGTCAATGAAAAGGAAAGACGTGACCCCGCGAATCTTATCCTCAGCATCCTGACCGTCAATATGGGTGCCATACACACAACGGTATGCTCGAAACTTCTCTCCCGAAAGTTATCACTTACGAGTATTTCACCTACCCCAGAGCATGGTGAGTGTCGTATTCACGTCGACTTGGAAGCTCATGATCCGACATCGCCCAACCTTCAGGCATTCACAAACGCTATATTTAACCTCGCATTACGACCGGAACTCATCGACATTCTTCGTCGAGAAATAGAACCAATTGTCAAGGAAGACGGGTGGACAAAAAATGCCATGGGCAAAATGCGGATACTCGATAGCTTCTTGAAGGAATCACAACGATATTCGTCATCGTTTTCAAGTGCGCGGATCACCTATGCAGTAATGGCTGCTAAGCTGACACCTTTACAGTTAGCGTGCAGCGGAAGCCCTTGGAGAATTTTACCTTTTCGAACGGAACAGTCGTCCCCGCTGGAACCATCATCGTTGCTTCCCCACGGGCCATTCATTTCGACGAAGTCAGTAGATGCCGTGAACCTACACGACAGCTAATTCTCATTCGCTTGTTAGAATCACTATCCGAATCCTTCAGAGTTCGATGCTTTCAGATCTTACCGCATGAATGAAAAGAGTGGTAATATGAAGCATCAAATGGCCACACCTGAAACCAACTATCTCGCGTTTGGTATCGGTATGTGCCTGTCATGAGTTTCCTTGGACCCGGTGCGACTCATCATTAAACGTTAACAGGAAAGCATGCATGGCGAGTAGAGATATTGATGCGTGACACTATATACATACTGACTCGCTGGTATGCCTTTTAGTCCAGGGCGCGTATTTGCAGTAACAGAGCTGAAGCTGCTGGTTTCTCACTTGTTGTTGAACTACGACATCATGTTCGGTAAACAGGATGATAAACCGGGAAGAAATGAATTCGGGGGAAGGCTCAATCTAGACGAGAAGACCAAGGTCATGTTCAGGAGAAGAGTAGTACAATAATGTATTCAGTCCTTACACAAGTCCATAGTATACACGACTGAGCTTCTACAATATTCGACGAGATACCTTACCCACCTTGTAAAAGATATCGACACAGAACCCATTCTTCTTCATCTCTGCTAGTTGAGCGAGGCCACCAGGCTTGAACCGTGGCTGCCCCCTATGAATGTCGGAGGTGATACATATGGAAGCGGATTGCAGGCGAACTGCTCTATTCTCTCCTACACGAGACATAATCATCTTGTGAAACAGCGCCAAGTTGATCTCTTCCGATATTCGTGCACGCGAAAGAGTGAGACGAAACGATTTCAGATCAGGGAGTAGTGCCATATCAAGGGTAGTACTCGAGCTCGCGGATGCAGAGGTGCCTGTATCAGTTAACGTTCGGAGTAGGTCCTCTGCAAGTCTACGATCAAACGATGATTGGGTGATAGAGAACACCTCGAGCTTTGGAGTGCGCGAAAGACATGGCACTAGCGAGTCTCTCGGTAACAGGGACTCCCCGATCTCCAGTGTTCGCAGCGTAGAAGATACACCAGAAAGAAATTCCTGGATCGCGAACTGGGGCCATGCGTTGTAATCTACTGCAATCGCGAGCCGCTCTAGTGACGGCACCTGAATGCTGTCCAAAAATGAGGCGACAGAATGCCCTTCGCCAGATATAGACAAGCTTATCAGGTGCTCAAGTCGCACGGATTGGAGATATGTTTGGGACTCGGGATCCATATCGTCCTGCATCAGAGATCCCGCATGAAGGTGGCGTAGCTCAGGACATGAAATAAGTATCTCGAGCAAAAGGTGTATCTGATCGGATGAGACAGGCTCGAGAATGAGTTCTGTCAACCTGAATGAGTGGTAAAGGGATTGGGGAGTACCACGGCATGCCTTCCATTGGCGCCCAGGCCACCTCTTCGGTAGTATAGCGGACCCTTTTCAGGTGCGGTGCACTCTGAAGAGCATCCACCTCATGAGCTGGACGATGGAGACCCCAAACATTACAATCGGATGCGATGGGACTTAGCGATACGCTCAACGAACGCAACTGAGGTAACTTGGGTTCGTCAACGATATGAGAGGCGAAGGTGTGCAAAAGATATCCCACTATCGGGGGTTGCGACAATATTATTGATAAATGTTCCCAACGATCTGAGTGCTGAATGATTGAGCGCAAACGTAAGTCGAGTGATACGGCAGAGAAGAAATTGCCAAGAGCCTTCCGATTGACTGCCTTCTGCCAGTTCGGATGACTGCGAGGGGCATTCCTGACGGCCAGAAATATGGATAGACCGCTCGCTTTAGATGATTTATCTATACAGAATTCGACCCATTCGTATTCGCGTGGCGCGGTGTCCAATAGTTCTATTCCTATCACGCTCCAGAGCTTGGGCGTATTATGCGCAATTTCTCTCCACGTCCCGCAAACGTGGGTGAGATTGAGAAGGCGCCGTCGATGATTCCTGGACGAAACAAGTCTAACCTCGTCCAGACTTGGGGCAGGGCAGGCATATAGAAACACCTGGATCAAAACCTCTGGCAGAATTCGTTGGTTTAGAGGCGAAGCACCATGATCCGAATCAATGTCGGTTAACGGTTTCTGTGTGTTCTGCATGTGTCTAATGCCAATGAGCCCTCGAAATAGTGTACAAGAATGCATATCACCTACGTCCTGTGATACTGGTAGAAGACATGACGCACTTCCAAGCTTAGTCTCGAACGCCGAGTCAAACGCCGAGGTCAGAGGAGCACGTACGTACACGTGGGTATTGCATCAGCGCACGGACCATCTCCCGCTGCTCAACCAGCGACTGCCATCCACCAACTCTTTCAAGTCATCCAGGAGATGTCTTTCAGAGCCATTTTCTATGCTTATCTTCTCGGCGGAGTCACATTCATTCCTCTCGTGGTGTGCGGGCTCATCTACTACTCTCTCTACACGTCAGTCCCCGTTGGAGACCTCGATGCGCAGAAAAGGGCCAAGAGGAAATTGGCACTTGAGGGTGTCGAGGAAGACCCAGATTCTCCTCCAGAAAAGTCGGAAATGAATGATACTCCTAAGACACGCAAAGGATGGCTCACGGTACGACGAACATTTGAAGAGTCCAGCTTGGATGGGAGCTATGTCACCCTTATGCGAAATTTCCTGGATGCAAGGTCGAAAGATCCCAAACGGTCGCGACCAAAGGATACATGGTTTGTCGTGCTAAAAGGCAAGATCCTGTACTTGTATGAAGACGAGGGTATGACAGAGTGCGAGGCGGCTATACAGTTGGGGAGTCATGACGTGGTTATTTATCCCGAAGATTTGTTGGATGGCGAACTTTTCACGAAGAGGAATGCAATATGTCTCAAGCCGAAAGGCAAAGGAGGCATGCCGAGTGTAACGAGGGAAATGAAGTTGGGGGATTTGGAATCGGAAGCAGTAGCTAACATAGAGCAGAGTGGTAGCGGCCACAGCTCGAAGGAGAAGGAGAAAAAGATGGAATTAGAGAAGGAGAAGTTGAAGGCGGTTAGGGACGAAGCATTGGACCATGGAACCCCTTGGTTCATATTCGTTCGGTCCACAGTTGAAATGGAGGATTGGTACCATGCCATGGTCCACGCATCAGACCAGCCAGCACAAACTCCCTACCTTTCTCCCCTGCAACCAATCTTCCTTCCCTCGGATATGAATCTACTTGTATCGACATTAGATGAGCAACCTGATGTCATCCCTATGCGGTGGTTCAACGCGCTCTTCGGTCGTATCTTCTACAGCTTTTATCGCACGGATAATCTGGAATCCTTCATTATCGGTCGAATTATGAAGAAAATATCCAAGGTCAAGCGACCTGCGTTTCTTTCACACGTCGCTGTCACAGAGGTATCGGTTGGCAATCGGACACCTGTCTTCAGCAAACCCATGCTGAAGGAGCTGACGAAGGAAGGCGATGCATCAATGGAGGTGCATGTCCAGTATAAAGGCGAAGTTCGGATCACTGTCGAGGCCACTGCCATCATCAATCTTGGGGCTCGTTTCAAGTCTTATACTGTCACACTAGTGTTGGCCGTCGTGCTGAAGGAGATTGAGGGCAATCTGTTGATCAAGGTCAAACGACCGCCTAGCAATCGAATATGGTACGCCTTCACGCAGATGCCAAAGATGGTGTTGGAGGTAGAGCCGATTGTGAGCGATAGACAAATCACATGGGGTATGATCCTGTCGACAATAGAGTCAAAGATTAAGGAGATTGTGAGTACTTCTCGTGCCAATAAGAAAGCCTAGATTAACATTTGCATTGTTATAGATTCAGGAATCCGTTGTCATGCCTAATATGGATGACATATCTTTCTTCGAAAGCATGGGTCATGATCATCGTGGTGGTATCTGGGCGGATTCAGCTAGGAAAGAAAGAGCTACACCTCCCAAGACCACACAGCCTGGCGACTCAGAAGATGCATCTCATCCCGAACTCGTAGCTACTTCAGATGAGCATGCAACGAACACGCACCTCAACGATGATGTCTCACCGCCTGTACCGGTGACAAAGGCACAAACAATCTCCGAGGTTCCGTTTACTTCTACTTCTGAAGCACCATCGGTTGCTACTCCAGAGGAAGCACTGGGAGCTCTCAACAAGCGGAAGACATGGTTCTCTAGTGTGCGTGGACCGGATATCAATGTCATTGCAGACCAGCCGAAAAACAGTACCGACGAGTCTGAACGCGGCAGACTACTCGATTCGGACAAAACACAACGTCGCTCCCAGTCTACGCCTGGAAACACCGAGAGCTCCTTTTCTGGAGAGCTCAGCGATAACGGAGAGCCTACCGAGGAACCCAGCGAGCGCGCTCCCCGGCGTTTGTCATCGAGACATTCACCTGTTCACGATTCTACCATTGCTTCAACGTCCGATGATGACAATTCTGCCACCGTGTATCCGCGACCGCCAACTCCTGGCTCTCGAACCAATTCCATCCCGAACGCGCCATCGAGTCCTTCGTCGTTCTTGTCAGCATTCAAGAAAACGACTGCAGATAAGCAGGCTCTGAGTAATCAGGCCAAAGAGGCAATGAAGAAATGGGGTGTAAACGTGAACTGGGGTAATCTTCGGAAGAATTCTGGAGTTTCATCGAGCAGTGGTGGTAGTGACGAATTGCCGGATCATGGTTCAGTCGGTAGTGGATTGACGGGAACGAGGACCGAAAGTAGTACCAATAGTACTGGTAGCTTCGCTCAAAAGGCCAGAGCTAGTTACGCTGAGGTCAGGGCAGCTGTTGCTGAAAGAAGAGGAAAGCACCAAGGCCAGGAAACATTGTCTTCCTCGCCAATCGGAATACCTATCCCCTCGTCCCCTTCACCGTCACCGTCACCATCTTCTTCACCATCGAATCGCAGACTAAGCAACGCCAACGAAGCCTCTACTTCCTCTGCGAGAAGGCTTTCCTCTGCAACGTCGTCGTCTTGGAACGGCGTAGATCGCGACGACGCAACTCCTCAGGCGATATCAATGTCGCGCTCTCCGACACAAAATAATCATTTGGATGACGTGCATCGAGCGACCTCCCCACCAATTTACTCGGTCCAGCCGCAGGCAAAGACGATGTCGATACCAGGAATCCATGTAAGTCATAGAGGAGAGGTCATGTCGATGGGATATGTTGCCCCTCAGCCACAGCCTAATCCTCCAAGTATACCATCGTCTTCTCCCGAAGGGAAGAGCAAGGTCTTGAACTCACTTGGAGGAACAGCTGGAATACAGAGTGTGTATAGATTGTTCAGCAAAGGGTCAGGGCAACAGTCGTCCCCAGAAAGGGATTCTGATCAAGGCCAGTTAACCAGGGACGATCAGGGTAGCACACCACGAGTTGCAGAACCAAGCGAGGCGGCTTTGTCTACGGTCATAACCAATTCGACAGATAACGATACACCACATAACTCCTCCACACCGCCTGTGCCCTCGACACCAGCGGCAACAAAGACTCCCCCTCCTCTCCCCCCTCGGTCTTCACCAGCCCTGTCTCTCGCAAAAGCTTCCACGTCTACTGGTATTGCATCTCCACTCTTTTCTCCTCCAATAGTTTCGACGTCTACGTCGCCCTCGCCACCGGCTACAGGCATCTCACCACCGAATCGCCCTCAACCTCCTCCATTACCACCACGATCTTCACACATACGTGCTCGTCCATCATTAGAGCTGTCACGGGCATCATCTGAGATCTCTACCGAAGGTCTCACTGTGCCGGGGTTGTCCCCTCCTTTAGAAGAATCTCAGTCTCAGTCGTCAGCCGCATCGGAAAAGCTAAAGTCAATCGCGAGCAAAGACGATGGTGCGAGGTCAAAGCGGGCGTCTCTTACTGGACCTCTCAAGGAGAAAGAGAAGGAACGAGAAGAGCCGCAGTCGCAAGTTGAGGACTTGACACCTGAGGTCGCTGCAGCCTAACCTCAGCACCATTCTTTTTGTTTGTGCATACACATTATGATTTTAATTGCATTCCAACTCTTCCTACATCAGTTGGAATCTTGCATGTCCATAATGACTCACTCACTATCTTGTTAATACTTACCTCTATACATATATACGTGATGGAGGGCTTGTAATAATAGGGCTAGTTAGGTCTGTACAGGGTTTTTCGTTGGTATACCTGTCCCCTTCATCTGATATAAAATACTCGTCAATAGGACTTGTGGTCATCTGTGAGCGCCGGCGTGTACGGTTGCTATGGTGAAAAGTAGGGCGTTTTTGTACGTTTTGCTGTTCGGGGCTCGTCTCATGATCAGGAGGTGGACGCCGGCTGCTGACCGGGCAAGAGGCATCCGTAGTTCCTTTAGGCCTTAAGGCTTCTTGAGGTTGGAGCTTGCGATCCGCGTACTCACGCTGCGGTCTGCAGCGGTTTCATGAATCTCAGGTACAAGACGACTGAAGTTACCGTGTCAAGTTGCCTGGTTACTATCTGCGAATGCGAACGATAAGATGTATATTTTCAGACTGTCCAGGGCAGGGAGCTAGTACTCAGAGCATGAGAGATTAAATTCTGGGCCAAGATAGAGTTTGGTCAGAGAATGTATGCTATGCTTTAAGCAGAATATTGTACATAGTGTGGCGCACGCTGAGGCTTTAGCCTGAGACGACGTGGCCTTCGTTCGATGATTGCCGGTTTCCTACTAGACGTTATAACCAGATATCGAAACTGAGGCTAGACTGAGCTAAAATGCTCCTTCTTGTAACTTCAGAGCTCAGGCTCCAAGCTCTTCATTGGCCTGAGGAACTGAGGCATCTCGTCAGCAGCCAAATCCGGATATTGCGAGAAACGCGGATCTGAATTTCGGAAGAATTTAAATCGAGAGTTTCGATAGCGCTCAACGTCGCCCTGTTCGTAGCCTGCCTTCCCGCGACATTTCTCCATCAGAGGCTGGCACGTACACGAGAGCGGAGCATGTAAAAAGCGGGATTTTTCCAGATGAAGATTGTGAAGGGCTGAAGTATGTAAACTGACGTGTATAATTGACCATTAAATAGAGCTAATTGAAGCAACTTAAAGAGCCTTATTACAAGTTATGACACCCGAGCTTGTGATCGGCGATAGAAAAACATTTGACGGTCAACTCGGGATATCCTCGCTTGTGACATTGTGTGTCCATTCTCTCTTAACAGTTGACATTCAGTCGGACCGAGAGAAGGGCTGAGAAGGGTTGTTGAGCATTGGTGTACCGTGGCATTAGCATAATAAGAAGGGAGGCAGTGTGGTGATTGCATCAGTTTTTTTTCTTGGACCGTTGTCAAGGTCGGAAGATATATTCTGGGGAAGCTGTGGCGTATCACTGACGCGAGTCGCCCACTGCTTTGCTCAAAGTCGTTGGTGGCGGTCAGATTTGGAGGACCATCTTTGATTCTGGCGACAACGATAGACATAGATATTGATGTTGATGGTTCTGGATCGAGGTGCGTCGTCGTCTCAATGGGATGAGCAGAAGGAACATGTCCTATCTTTCTCACCTTCCCTCGACAGTTGGACAGCAGGAGCACACAACACCAACAGCAACGATGACAGCAAGCACAAGGAGTACAGCAACACCACATACGCGGTTGAAATCGTTGATCATTTCGCCAAATCTTGATGCATTGCTGGAACATGAAGAACGGGTTCGAAGCGCTAGAATAGGATGGTCCCCTGGTAGCCCTTGGAGCGAAGGAAGCGGCTCTCCGCACTCGAGCATGTCTCTAGACTCGGGCATGCCCCAGCTAAAGCCATTGTCGCCACCGCCGAGAAGAAGGCCTAGAACATCACAAGAAAGTCGTCACAGTTCCTCGCGTTCCGTTTCGCCCCATTTTTCCAGTGAAATCGTGAATCAGCCAAACCCATATATCAATCCAGCACCAACAATCCAAGAGCTGACGTGGGTGCAAGACGAGCTCCTTGACAACAAGTTCACCTCTGATAGCCGGGTAAATGCTTGGTCCCCTCACGTGCACGACCCTACTACTTTTTCGACAACGACCACCACGACGACAAGAACGACCACGACGAATATGAATAAGCCCCCAATCCCTACTTCCCCAAAGCCAGATTTTTCTTCATTTCGTTCAGCTCAAAAACACAATTCTAAGCCTTCATCTTCCCCCGAATCTCCCTTGCTCGACCATGACCTACCCCCTACTACCAATCACCTCAATTCCCATCAGCGATCCGACCTCATTCGCAAGTCCAGAAAACTTGCTCAAGTTTTTGGCCAAACACCCGCAGCGGATTCACTGGCTAAACAAGGACAGAGTTTCCTTGACTTGCCGGGCGCTGGTTCTAGCTCGCCGCTTTCCAAACACAGGCATCATCGTGCCGCTCATTCCATATCAAGTGATCTTGACATAACGACTGGAGGTGCGACGATCAACCGCAGGGAGAATAAACCGGGTCCGATTTGGCCTCCGCCTCAGGGTACTCAGTACTTCACCGCCGGTGGTAGACGACACTCGACCCCTCTGACTCCTGATCAGTTCTCGTTCCTTAGCGAACCAGTAACGGACGAGTACGACAATCATTCGCATCATTCGTCCGAGCTCAATATTGAGATCAGCAGCACTCATGAAGGGTCAAATTTTCATGACGATGCTACCTCATTCATTGACTTGTCGGATTCCGATGATAGGTATCCCTCTGGCGGGGCGAACAAAGGCAAAATCACCACCACCACTCTCGTTGACGACAGCACGTCACCTGCGTCAGAAGACGCAAGGCCAATTTCATCTGAAAAGGATGCAGACTCTTTAAGCGCCTACCCCACCAGTCAGCATCATGACCAACATTCCTCGAACACATCAGACTCCAAGTATCAGAGGACCATTGACCTCTCACGGGATGACCTCGGTAACGGCCGAAATTCCATTCCTGACCTACCACCATCATCACCGAACGAAACTTCTATCTCTGACCTCTCTTCTCTCAACGCATTGGACGATATCTCCATTTGTGAAAGCCTCTCCCCTGAAGCACAGGCTGAGGAAGAGAAACGTCGTCGTAGAGAGAAGCTTGCCAAGGTCCATCGTTTCCTAGGCTCTCGAGTACCGACAAACTTGGTGATTGGAGAATTAGAGGATCCAGCTCTGCCCCCGCTCGCACCTTCTGACGCTCTTAGAATGCTTGAAGGCTTCGGTAATGACGACGACAAGAAGTGGATGAAGAGAAGGAGAAGCAGCTCTGCTGTAGTTCTTCCCGCTTGGTCTGATGACCTTGACCGGTTGAGAGATGGCTTGAGTCTCGAAGAAAAAGCCATCAATGTCCGAAGAGCTCAAAAGATGGAAAAGGTTTGTCACTTTTTCCTTGCTTTATGTCTATCGTGATTGCTGACTATTCTCCAGGTGTTTGGTGTAGCTCCGCCCCAGACGCTCTATCATACTCGCCATTCGCCTTCACTGTCCGCTACCCCAGCGAGTGGTGTCTCTACGCCTCGGACTATGCTCCGCTCCACCTCGGGCGACACTGTTACTCCCGCTAAGAATATCAATCAGTCATCTTATACTGCCTTCTCGAATTACAAAGCGAAGAAGAAGTCGGACCGGCCTGGTACAGCTGACAGCGAGGAAAAACTGTTACCCAAAGACAAGAACGAGTCTTTCAACAATGACAAGCAGAGGGACACGAACCACAACGCCTTTGGCAGCACAAGTGGGTCACACAGACGGGCCAGAGGGGCTAGTCTCGTGTATACGCACTATCAGCATTCGCTCAACTCGCTGAACGATATTCTTGATAGGGTGAGTGTTTCTGATGTCTCTTTCCACATGGGCTGACGGATTCTGCGCTTCTATCTAATGACTGGTCTTCTGCCACGATCTACCTTCTTTTCCTGGATCCCGGCAACGATCATCAATATCATTCTTCTTGCACCATTCATCGGACCTTCTGCGCCCCTCTCATCTTGTCAACGACTGGCTGGTATTCTCCCGCATAATCTCACGTCCCCATTCCATTTGGTTGTGCGTTACATGAACGGACCTTGATGCATTGCACGATACTTCACGCTTCACGTTTTGGATCTCTCCATCCCAATAACAGGACGACCGTGCATCGTTGGCAGAGCTTCACCAGTTCCTAAACAATCCCGATGTCCACGCAGACCTCATTGACTTCACCGAGAACATGGAGCGTCGGGATCCTGAACGTGATTACGCAAAGGATCTAGAGCTCTTCCATTCAGGGAAGGGGAAAGAGACAGGCTCACCGGAGTCGAAGCGTTCATCGGTTTCCTCGTCAATCAGGAGCGAGCGACGAAGGTCGTTGCCGACACCAATCACTGGAACTAGGAGCTCTTTTATGTCGTTCGAGCCTGGGTCACCAGAGCGTGCGTATGGTTATTCTCGACCGTACAGAAATAGAACCGACTCTCTGATGAGCAAGGCGGATTCTATAGTCAGTCCGGAAGGGAATGAGTTCCAGATGAGGAGAAGGAAGGCGGCCAAGTTGACCCAGTTCTTCGGGGTTAACTACAGAGACTTGATCCGGGACGTTCTGGACAGTATCGAAGGCGGCTTGGAAGCCGAGCGTAAGAAGGGCACAGTCAGCAAGGAGGAAGCTGAGGTGAGTTGTTCCTTCGACCTCAACGAAAATAGTGGACTAACATTCAATTATAGGATCTCCTTCAAAAACTCCGGACCATTAAAACCAAACGAGGAGGACTCTTTAATAGTTGAGCTCTTTCTCTGACCTTTTAATTTCTTTTTTACATGGAAGTCAAGATGATGATGAAACGACAACCGATTCGACTCAGTAAACGACCCAGCACGCTCAATGCGACGATGAGCATCTATTTCGCATTTACTGGCATTGTACATACCATCAATAGCACATACGCACAACCTCCTACTCTTTTTTTACCTTTCATGTGTCGACGACGTTCGACCTTCCATTTCTGTTTTTCTCAGGACGACCTATTTCACTTTCGACACACACATCCCTCTCACTGTTTCTTATATTACTGCTTACATCTTAATGGGCAAAGCATGCATATTTGGCGATGCACATCTCGTCTTCTTCGTTCTCGATTGTACCATATTTCTGTTTTCTGCGCTCCCTCTCACACTCTCCATCATCACTCGGGAATGTACATTATTTAAAGTACTCATTTCAGTGTGCACACACAACTAATAATGTCCGGATCCCAGTCCAGTTCAGGGTGCCTAAATTTTGAGTCCCGAGATGAGTTCGGCTAGTTTCCACGCGCTTGAACGTGTCATCTGGGCGCGTAGTACACGTTGCTGGCAGCGACCAAACTTGGAGGCCTGAAATCTCAAGTCCGTCTCTGCGTCACCGGTCCCTTTTGTTCACCCCTGCCCGACCTCGGTGACTACTATCATGTCTGAAGATGATCGTGCTGCGAAGGCAGCGCGGGCCAAGGCTTTGGTGAGTTTAGAATGATACTAGACTTTGTAATGGGTTTATGATGATTTTTCATCTCTCAATAGCTCAAGAAACGTCAGGCTGCGAAGAAAGATAAGCCTTCAGGCTCGGGGACTGGCACGGGCGTCGCTTCTCCCGTTAGTGAACGGGCATTCTCCCCTGCACCCCCAGAAGATTCAAAAACTACTAGGGACTTGAATAATATGTAAGTCTCAAGCCAGTATGTAATATAAACACTATCTGATTCAGTACGTCCACGCAGCTTCTCGAAAGAAGATACATCGGGTGACACGTCTTGGTTATCGGGCTTGACGCAGGTCGAATCTACACCTCTGCCGGCTACTTCAGCTGCAACCTCATCACCACCCTCATCCTCACATCCTCCTAATGGGCACAGTTCTGTGGACTCTTCCAACGTGGAAACTGAAAGCTTACGTGCAGAAAATGAAGGTCTCAAGTCTAAGCTAGGAGAGATAGACGGTCTACGGGCAGAAAAGGAAGCTCTCGGGTCCAAAATGGGAGAGGTAGACAGTCTCAAGTCACAAAATGAGAACTTACGCGTCGAGCTGGATAATGTCAAGAGGAGTGAAGCTGCGGTTAAGGCCGAGTTCAGGACACAGACGGAGACGTTGAAGAAGAGAGTGGGTGAACTAGAGATAACAATCAGGAGCAGTCAGTCAGAGAAAGCTGAGGTCGAGCGTAAACTGGAGTCTGCAAAGTCTGGTACGCCAACGTGGCTTCGACGAATGCCTAGTAGAAACTCATTGCTTTCTCACAGAGCTGTCGAGTGTTCAGTCTCTCCTCGAAGAAGAAAGGTCACATTCGAACCAACTTCGAGGAGAGATAGAACACATTCAACTTGAAAAGGAAAACGCGATCAAGAATGAACAACGGACTATTGCATTGCTTGTTTCCGAAAAAGCTACATTGACTTCTGAACTGGAACGCTTGGGTGAGGTCGACTTGAGTACGTTATGCTGTCAATTTTTCTCTTTTTGGTCTGGTCTAACGGTGTGCAGGGGCCCAAAAAATCGAGGAAGAATTCACCGAAGAACAGGCTAAAGTTAGAGATCTAGAACAGCAATTCGAAACATTGAGAGCACACGTTCAGGAGACGTCAACTCGGAATCAACAGCTTCAGACCAAAGAGAAAGAGTTGACCGAAAAGTCGAGAGAACAGGTTGGATATGACAGCAGTACCCGTTGGCACCATAATTGACGACCTTTTATATAGGAGCGGCTGTTACAGATCGCCAACAACTCAGTAGCTTCGCTCCGCAAAGAGTCCGAATCTTATCAACGACGAGTGAAGGAGCTGGAAGAGCAGATAGAGAGCGATGATCGCGCCGAAAAATTAGAGGCGTCGTTGAAGAACACCCAAGATCATGCAGACGAGCTCGAATTCCAACTTTCTAAATTAAAACAGGTACGCCAACTTGACTAATCCTTGACTTGACTTAATACTCTGGTATAAGACGCACGCGTACCTGAAAAAGGAGCGAGACTCGCTTGAGCCCCTTTTGAAGACCCATCGCGACGGCGAAGAGGAGTGGAAGACAAAGCACTCAGATCTACAAAGTCAACATCAATCGCTACAGCAACAGTTGACTGCTGTCACCACGGAGAAAGAGGCTTTACTGCAGGAGAAGACGGAACTTCAAAACGAGTCAGGGAAAGCCCAAGGAGCCCTGTCACTTTTACAGGCCAAGTTGAAGCAAGCTGCGGAAGAGTTGGCGGCCAGCACCCGCCAGCTCAAAACCGCTCAGATCGAGGCCAAGAATGCCACTCGTCGTGCCGAGGAAGCGGAACGGATCCAGCAAGACCTGCAAACCGAGGGCATGAACCTCATGCGCTCACTCGATGAGATGCGGCCCAAGATTGTGGAGCTGACGGGCGAAAAGCTTGAGATGAGCGAGAAGGTGGAAGCTTTGCAACGGGAAGTGAACAGTCGAGATGCGATAATCTCGCAGCTTGAAGTATCCCTTGAGGAGCTGAGGGATGAGAAGGAGAGGTCTGAGAATCAGTGGCAAGGGATTTTGGCAGAGAGGGAGAGGGACCGAACAAACGCTCAGGACAATTCCAACGAACTGCAGAAAGCATATGAGAAGATCCAGGAGGAACTAGACGCAGCATTAGCAAGCATGCGGTCTCTGGAGGCTGATCGAGCCAAAATCCACCAGGAAGCCAGTCAGCATTTGAAAGAGGTTGGGCGTCTGACTGCACTTAACTTGACACAGGCAGAAGAACTATCTGCTCTGCGGAAGGAAGTAGAACAAAGGAGTACTGATCAGGTATGTCACGTTCAAATCGAGCTGTAGCTTACTGACCTCATTATGCAAAAAGGCGGAAGAGGAAGACTTCCTTGAACGTGCCCAGAACGAGATTGAGACTCTTCAGCAGGAGTTGGCTGCAAAAGATGAGGAGCTTCAGCGTTTGAAGGACGCAGCGTCACGACCCCTGTCAGCTGGACCTCGGTCACTCGACGACGAAATGCTCGGCTCGTACAAGCAGCAGCATGAGCTTGAGCTGTCTACAGCTCAATCACACATCCGTTCCCTGGAGACTGCTCTCTTTGACGCCGAGGCTCGATCCCACTCTCTAATTAAGCAAGTCGCGGCTCTTGAAGACCAACTTGCTGGTCACTCACACGCTCCCCATCGTGCTTCTCCGGGCATTCCATCACGTCCTTCTAGTCGTCATAGTACAGACCTTCATCGAGCAGCAGTGCAACGGACATCATCCAGGTCCAATCTCGCAACTGCACCACCGATTATAAAACGCACCCCAGCTGCGTACGAGCAATCACTCTCACCGGAGACAAGACATAAACGAAAAGTTAGCTTAAGCATGCTCAGAGCTAGAATTGACAGCGAACTCGCAGCGGCAGCGTCGGGCTCAAACTCACGTTCGCTGTCGCCAGTGCCATCAGTGGGAAGTTCGAATGAGGGCAGCTTGGCCCTTAGATCCACGCCAGCGAACGTGCTCGGCCTAAATGCAGGGCTACAACCGCATCTTAGAACACGTCCTCAGTTCTTGGACGACTCGCACGTATTCTGGTGTAGCTCGTGTCGAGGAGACCTGGTCATTCTCTAGTTGGTTTGATACACTGCACGGACCGTTTGATTTATGTATTATATTCATACTTTGTAAATTCTTGCGAGTACAGTTTGAGGCTAGCCATTAGGCAAATCTGTGGAACTTGAAGGAGAGCAGTTGCTAAAAATAGTGGCTGCTTAGTGATCGCTACCAACTTCGAGTCACCGGAGCCCTGCCTTTGAACTTCTCACAATTATTTGAATGACTACTGCTTCATCCATTCAACAGACACCGATGTCAGAGACTTCAGCTACTCCGCGAAGAATGCATGCCGACCAAAGGAGGGAGATCCTGGACCAGAAGACGTTGATTCCAAAGGTTGGATTTGGTTATAAAGGGTGTCGTTTACCTCCCGAAATTTGGTCTTCGATATTCCTTCTCACTTGTTCATCTTGTCCAACTCGCTTTCTGGACCTAGGTGACCATCAACGGCGCACAAACGTCCTTCGATTGACGCATGTGTGCAGAGATTGGCGTTTTATTGCACACTCCACAGCGCATCTATGGACACGAATCGCCTTCAATCCCCGCGCAGATGACTCTGAAATGGAGCGAGATATAACTATATTCTATCTGGAGCGGTCATCCAACGCACCTTTGTCAATACACATCTTCTCCCCGCCCGTGTTTGACACCGACTCGGACTCGGACTCGGACTCGGATGATAAATACATCCACCCACGGGAAAACGACCACATAGCCCAAATGCAACACAACCTTTGTTGGTGGTTCTCCAAATTGATGAATACTACATCCAGATGGAAGGCATTGACTATCACCACGCAAACCGATTGGTTTGAACACTTCTTCTCTTTCTTCACTTGCTCCAGACTCCTCGGTAACCCAAAGTTCCCAAAATTATGCAGCTTACAGTTGCAAGCTACAGATTACCAAGTTTGGGAAATCTCTAGGCCTCCAAGGGAATTGGACGCTTTTATGGGAGCTCCAAACCTGACTCGGGTTACAATTCACGAGTTACCGCCTAGTGTATCATCACTCCCTCTACCTCTCAATCAGCTCAGGTCTTTGGAGATCTCCAACCCTTGCACTGTGTCGAGCACACTACAATTACTCGATGCCTGTCCAGCGCTGCGCCATTTCCGCGTAGCCGTGGAGCAATATGATGACCTCGCTGTGGGGTTACCCCAAGTCGAGCATAAGGCTCTACAGAGCCTTGTACTCACAAGCGCGGAGGGCGCATTGAACAACCTTCTATCACACCTCACACTCCACTCTTTGCGGGACTTAACCCTCGACACAAGTGATGTTTGGCCGAGCAGGGCCATAGAGGCGTTCTTGTCGCCATTGGCGGGTGCCTTACGGTGCTTGACAGTACGAGCACCGCACATGGACTGTGGTATATTGATCGACTGTTTGAGAGTCATTCCAGGATTAGAGATTCTTGCAGTCGAAAGGATGTGCGATTCGTCCATAGGAGCGCTATCCCCGTTATTCGAGCAACTGACAAAGGGAAAGAGCGATCCTCCGGTATTGCTACCTTCGTTACAATCCCTGACCCTGGTGTATTTGGTTCCGCTCTATTGCTCGTGGCGAAACGACCCAATTGACTTCAGACATTTCCGGGAGATGGTACTGTCTCGCAGGGCATCAGGTCTACGAATAGCGTCTTTGACGTTACTAGACGCTTCGTGGCCAGGCCTAGCTGGGTCATTCAAAGTATACGAAAGCTTGGGCCCCCTCTCAGCAGCGAAGAAAGAAGGGTTAGAAGTAGAGATAATACACAAATCTTTTCGGCAGAGACATGTAGAACAGTCGCTCTTGTAGGTTACTATGTGGATGCAGAAGCCCGTTTTCTCAACATGATCTGTGTATTAGGGACCGCAGACATTCTACCAGCGTACTCCTGGAGCTTCGACTTGTCCCCTTGGTCGAATTTGGTATCATAGTTCAACATGTCATATGAGACTAGCGCCTTCAATTCATTAACTGCAGAGAAACGTCCTGGACTGGAGAACTAAACAGCTACGTCGAGAGGTCAAATAGAGACAAACCAGCCATGCTTCCCGAGCCCAAACGAGAGACAATTGTCCCCAGGAGTGACCATTTGGTACTTTAGATCATCACCTCTTGCTCTCGCAGATGGTGGAAACGAAGGCCATCAAATTCATCTGGGCTCGTGTAGTGACTCTACGAAATGAAAACGTGGGCTGCAACATCCTATCCACGGATAGTGGCTTCGTGGGCGCACCTCGTCGAAATGCAATGCTTTCGGAGCAGTAGCGATAAATGTCCCCTTTGGTATAATCCTTCCATCGGAGAACACAAAGTCCCGTTGAGGTTTACGGGGGAGGCCAACTGATAGTGTGCTAAACGGGGATGAAAATATGAGAGAACTTGGAAGCATACACGCATTTATGTTACAAATTCTCTAACTCTCCTTCAGAAAACTGTTAAGGATACGCATCTTCCCCATAGTAGCCTTCGTCCACCCGGTTTCTCGGATAACCTCTTCTACTTCGCATTGTACACGACAGAGAAGAAACACTACCGCACGCCAGACCTCTGGCTTTTGCTTATGGTCCATCCCGTTTTCGATAGCATGTCTGTAGGTACCCACAATTCCACAATTCCATAAACAATTTATACATCGACACATGAAGAGCGAGAGCGAGGCAGGTTTAAAGAATCAAGGCTCCCCACAATGATCCCTAACAAACTGCTTTGCCCTTCTCTGTTCTACACCTCCTACACCTTCGACATCTTCGGGTGCTTCGCCATCTTGGTTTAACTAGTGGGTTAAAATCCCATGAGTAGTGATACGAAATATAAGACGTATTGCGAGTACGTACCCTTCCACGATCAGCCCCAGCTTCAATCAATACAACGGCTGCTTCTGCATGTGCAGATTCCATCGCGAGGTGGAGGGGTGTATTACCTTGAGTTCATCGCGTTGGTCAGTTGAGAGTAGGATAGAAATAATGCGTATACGTGCACGCACCGACTCGATCTTGGGTATTCAACCTCGTCTTAACCGTAGAACTCTGCGCTCCTTCTAGTAATAGACGAATAAACCCGACTGAACCGGTTGTTGCTGCTCGATGCAAAGCTGTTTGATTGGCTTTATCTTTTGCGTTGATCTAATGAACGAGCGACAGAGTGAGTACGGGTGTTGGCTATGGAGAGGAGGACGTACATCAGCCCCTCTTGCAACTAACAGTTTTCCAATCTACCAAACCACCAACCACTTCAGTGAGTCGTGTTGAACGTGAAGAAGGTAAAGCAGGGCGCACTAACACTAATGCGTGATTTCGACGCTGCATAATGCCTACCACACCTGTCAGTTTCAAAGCGAGGGAGAGCCACTTGATGATGGTGGAGCGTACAGCGGGGTTAACCCTTTATCATTCCTCTTCATAACATCCGCCCCTGCACCAATCAATTCTTGCACGACATTTTCATGTCCTGCACTAACAGCAATATGCAATGCTGTCCATCCACTACCATCTACTTGATCGACATCTGCTTTGCCTTCAATGAGGATACGGGTGATGTCGAGAGAACCGGAGGATGCTGCCCAGTGGAGAGGTGTTCGGCCGTCTGCGTCGATGGCATTGACGAGTTTTGGGTCTTCGGTGACAAGGGTGCGGAGGAGGCCGACTTGATCTGTATGGATGGATGGTCAGGGATATGTACAGTATAGTATAGGAAGTGATACGAACGCGTTTGAGCAGCCGAGTGAACTGAGAGAGTGGTCATGGTATAAGAGTAACAGACTAACAGTACGCGTCATCTCATCTGCCGATAACTCCGAGATGTATTATACGCGTGTGTATCTATCCAGTAGTATCTATTCAGTAGTCTACCACTTTCTCTCTGCAACCTTGACTATAAGCACTTTGAGCGCATGTACCGCTTCTTCACTACTACTCGTTGGTAACAACCCCAACACCTCTCTCGCTAGACCCGCATACCGCTGGACGAGTTCCTCCGTACGTTCAACAGCATTACTAGTCGATATGATATGATGTACCGTCTCCATATCCCCCTCTTGACAAAAACCACGTTCTATGATGGGTGCAATCACATCCGGTCGAGTTTCCCAAGCGTATAGCAGCGGTGTGTTTATAATCCCATTCCTTTTTGCGTCTTGAGCAATCTATTTTTTTTTTTTAAAAAAAAAAAAAAGCATGAGAAATCAAGCTGCGGATAATCATCGGCAACCTACCTGATACGCAAAACCCAAATGTCTCCCATACGCATAAGCAACTTCTTTCCAAATACCCTCTCTACACCCACCCAAAACAACGGAACCTCTCGCTCCTTTTGCCCAGAGACTCGCAGAGAAGAGGTATACTCGCTTTAGATACGTCTCCCACGCGTCAGCTGGCGAGCTTGGGTGTCGTGGGTGCGAGTGTGAAAGAAAAGCACCCTCCATAGTATTAGCAATAACACCTGCAATCAGCTCCACTACCTCTGCTTCTCCAAGTCTCGGCAACGCGTGGCTTGCACGTCCGAGGAGGAAATCTCCGCCTAAAATGGATAGTTTATTCCCAAATGACTCGTTCGGGTCAGAGGAGACTCGGAAATGTAATGAGTTCGCGACGTGTATCATTTCGACGATTTGGGCAAGGCCGAGTTGGGAGGGTAGGATGGAGAATGGATAGGATGTGGTAGCATTGGTAGTGGAAGAGCGGGATGAGTGAGATTCTAGGGTTGGCTCGTTCAACGGAAACACCGTCCAAAATGATTCCATGTGGTCGGGTGTATTAGGATTCGAATCGTTCAATAACCCAGAATGTGTCAATGGTTTATCCAATTCGTCTACTCTCCATTGCGCCATTGCTTTTTTCTCTGACCATTTACTACCCAACCCATTTGTCGCTCGTGCAAAAAGTAGGACGAGTAATGGCCTTAGTTGTTTGGAAGGGTGTGAAAAGTAACGTTTGGAGAGTAAGAGGTCGTTGAGAGCTGGATGGGCTGAACCTAGGAGGTTGAATAGATTTTTGCGTATATGAGCTAGTTCGGAAGAGACAAGGAGGTGAGGGAGGGGGTCGGGTGTGGGTGTGAGTTTGACTCTGGGAGGAGCTGGATCATGACGGGAATTGAAAGTTGAAGTTGATTTTTGAACTTGGGCAGCTAGTGCACTATATCGACGAGGATTGAGGCATGGTCGTACTATCAGCCGAGCGACCATGCCAGCCGACGCGTAAAAAGCAGAAAGCAAGTAGAAGGAAGTGGGAGTGCCACTGTCGGGTGTTGGTCGGGTGGGTACGTTGTCAGCGCGGGATGCAGTGGGCGCCTCACACGGTCAATGGCTGGTTAATTGCATGGCTGGTTACTCGGACTTAATATACAAATTCTCATTCTCAGAGTCATAAGTTTGCTACCGAACAGGCGTTGGAGAAGGTAAATGCGCAGTTCCTGGTTTAGGCAGAGGCCAAATTAAATGTTGACGGTACTTGGACAGTGACTTTGCCAGATGTTTTGCTAGTGCTTTACCCTATACGCCTAGTTAGAGGCAGACGCTGGACACAAGTTTCTAAAGGGCGTATCGTACCTTGACCTGCAACTCATCCCAATCAACTGTATCCTTCGCATTCAACGTCAACAGCATCAACGGCTGATAATCACTCTCTTCACTTGTTGCTGCCTTGTGCTCTACTTGCTGCTGCTCTTCATCCACTCCCAATACCACAATGCGTCCCAGCTATTACAAGAACATCAGTTTCACTATTAAAAAAAATTACACATGGAAAACACCCCCACGCACCTCACTATCAACCATCCCAGCCTCCCCAATCTCCCCCTCGGCCTCTTGCCAAATCTCCCCACTCAATCCTACAATCACACGTATTTCATCTTTCGGTCTCCCCGCATCTGATGCATAACATACTAGTTGCCCAGATGGCGTACTTAAAATCGCAGTATGCAAGTCGGGTAGTGAGAGCACTTGAGCGAGAAGGGTATGCAAGGTTGATAGAACTAGCATGGTTTGTTCTCAATGAATTCTAAGCGCCGTAAACCAACTAGCGACTGAGATTAGATTTCTCTCACGATACAGCGACAATATCGACAAGCATTGGACAAGCACCCTAAAAATGTGTATATGCCGTGTAAAATCCGAGGGCCCCCGCTGAGGTGGAGTCGAGGCATGTAAATAACCACACAAATCCGAGAAATCTGCGTTTAATGGGCGTTTGATGTGACTTTGGCTGACAGTGACACCAACAGCTATGCCGGAATAGACATTATGACCTTGGAAGCTTGCTTTGGCACAAGTCGAATCGCCGAAATGGTCCGCATTCGAGTTGTATGTAGATAGATCATGACCCCCTGAACCAGTCCGCCAAGTACACTCCCTGATCCAAGGATCGAGATTCAAAAATTGACATGGGTAACGACTTACGAGCCCACCGGAGTCGTACCGCAGTGACCACACGAAACATTCTGCAGTTGACCCGATCTTATTGGAGCACTCGGGTATTGGGACATTTCGAATTGCAAGGTAATTCGGACTGCTCACCGACATAGCTACATCACCGTGAATGTAACCTTTACCCATGGGCTATGACTGCGATGAGATCCAGAATTTTTAGGAAACGGTACGGGCAGGTGTCACGGGTGGGGCATTGCTGGAATTGCGTGCTACGATTCGAGTCCTTGATGGCGTTCGTAAATATCCACAAATCTGCAGAAACGTCGCAGTTCGATGGGCATTCAATGTGGTCTCAGGCCTCAAGGCTGAACACCACCAATGACCGTGGATCTGATAGAACGAAACACAGTCCAATCGCCGCAATGGTCCGCATTCCGAATCCTAAGTAAGTTAGTAAGGACTCACCCAGATCTAAGAATCGGGATTTAAAATTGACGTAGTTGTACACTTGAGAACAACCACTGCACTGGGGCCCTATAGCTCCGATCGACTGCCAGAGGGTGGTTACAACTTACGAGCCTAACGTACCGTGGCATTCTGCCAGTACATTCTGACCCAATTCTACTGGAGCATAAATATATCCCCGTAAAAGGTGTATTTCAAATTGCAAGGTATCTAAACTGCTCACCGAAAATCGCCGCTACATACCTACATCGGCCATGAATGCCCATGGGCAATGACCATCGATATCAAACTGCGATGAACCGAAGTTTTTGGGGAGCAATGGCGGGATGTGTTGCTGGGATTGCATGCTACCTTGATGTCTCGGCCCGTATAGATATATGCTGTGTGGTGATTCGGAAGTACAGGTCTACTTCGTGACATTTCCATCTTTCTGTGAGATGATGGTAATGCTGCTAGAATTGCATGCTACGTCTCGGTCCGTATGGACATGCTTGCCTGCCGGCTCTTTCCGGAATTATGAGCCCAAAGGTCGTATAGAAAAGCCGAAAGTAATATTTGTGGCGAGACGAGAGCGGCAGAAGCTTACCCATTCTTGCGGTCCACAGTCGACGCTGCAAGTTCTTCCCGTACCTGGTAGGGGATACCGTGAATGTAACTTGGAATGATTATTCACTCGGCACTCGAATCACTCCATCCTTGCCAATGCCACTGGAGGAGCGAGAAGCGAGAAGCGGGAACGGCAGGCGCTTGTCGGTCGCTTACATAGCTTTCTTGAAGCCTAAATCCTCCCGAGCAAAGCCGAATTTAAAATTTACCAATGCGCTACTTCCGAGTCTAGAAATTTGAAAAGATTGCGTCGAGTAGAGTCAAGATGCGTGCGTAGCCTGCAGCTGTAGCGTTCAACACTGCGAACGTTAAGACGAAAATGATGCATTCCTGATTGGTTCCCGTTGTGTTGAAACACAAAGCCATATTCGGCAGCAATAAGCGCCAGGGCCCGAACCTGGCGCCTAGCCCCACGTGCTACGACAAAAAGTATTGCAGTGTCGGTCCTCGGGTTTGACCGCTCCATTCTTGTACGTTGACCTTGACGTCCACCGAGTGCCGCTTCGCTGGCCTCGTCGTCTCATCATTGGTACTCTGAACCACTATTCTGCTCCCCCCGCCTTTGGTATTTCTTTTTTTACTTTCAATTCCTCGAGGTCTCAGACGCTTATGACCTGTTTTAGGCACCTCTGGTTCAGTTTCGCGCCACTTGCTCCCGCTGCTAAACAAATTATTCTTGGAAAACAACGTCCACGAATATCTCCCTTGTCATGACGCCAGCTCGGGCCTCCCCATCCTCGTCCTCGTCCTCCTCGATGCCCTCAAGGTCCTCTTCCAATTTCAACCAGGGCGCTTACCGCTTGGCGCCAAGAGGTGATGGTGGTGATTTTGATCCCGAGGTCGAGTCCGACATTGTCGACCAATACAGTAGCGTCCTGGAACATTCATCAGATTTGCGGTCTCAAGCGCCTCCCCGTCCTGAAAGTCGGCTCGATTTTCACACTAACGCTGTGGCAGATGCACAGGACGCTGTTGACACAGAACAAGAATTTCCGTCAGTGTCAAATGTTCCACCGCGTTCGTCCAGACTGGAATGGACCAAGAGTCTTTTCCAGAAAATTGGATTTCGTTCTTCTCCGCCGGCGGGTTCTAGTGTGGTCGATGGAGGATTCATCAATGAAGAACCACCAACAACATCATTATTACCCGCACCTGCCCGCACCACCATTTCCTCTACCTTCTCCTACGACACCGCTGCGGACGGTGTCGGCGTCATGATTGATGACATCAGCTTCGCGTTCTGTTCGTCAGATGAGGAGACAGACAGCTCTGATGGAGATTCTGAAATTGATGTTGATGTCTTGGACGACTTGGAGGTACAGGTCCCTGACTCTGATTCACTCCCATCGCCAATCACGGTATCTGAGGATTTTTCTTCATTCTCATCCTCACCATCGTCATCGTCCTCTACCGAGCCTATTATATTTGCGCCTCGAGCTTCCCGTGCATCGTCATCACTAGAAGACGCTGATATGGATCTCCTAGTCAAACCCAAATACTCATGCCTTCCTTCCCTCTTGTCACCTCACCCACGATCCCCGCGATCACCCGTCGTCTCACCTCAACCCCAGAGACACGCCTACGAGCACCACGGACAATCTCGGCACTCTCTTATGCATACTAAATGGTTTTGGGCGATGCGCGAAGAGGAATGGGCCGAGTATGCTGTTTGTGTACAACATATCCCCGCGTATGGTGGGATCGAGCCAATACACGAGATACCCCTCGCAGAACGATTCCCGTCGCTGTTTGCTAGTGCCCGAGATACCCCACCTCCCTCAACACAGGCGTCACCGCCGTCGTCACCGCCGTCGTCACCGCCGTCGTCACCTCCGATGCCACCATTGCCACCGCTCTCCATTCACCCCCGGTGGGGCGATCTATCTGGCTTACGGGATTCGTGGTGTACACATATGGACAGATATTTTGTTGGGATACCATTATGGCGAATTAGAAAGTCGCTTTGGACAGCCGATATGGAAGTTTTGGCTATGGTTCATCTGCGTACGAAGACCGAGGAGGCAGAGGATGAGACATACCAAGAGCCAGATAGCTGTGCAACCTCTTCATGTGGAGAGTCGATGCAAATGTCCATGCTGACAGGGTACAGCGATGATTCTGATTTGACGTTGGTTGATAGTGATAATGAGGAGGAGGCTGCCGCGAGTATACCAGAGAGCTCGAGTTCGAGTGCGGGTGCGGGTAAAGCATGCGCAGCGTTTGACTCGGAAGGAGATGAAGGGCATTTTGAGGATGTGGATCTTAATAGCCATGGGCCCACCGCGTCCGCGTCTTCGTCTTCGTCATCTGCGTCGTTTTCGGTCTCGTCTTCGACTTTGAGTTTTGCGCATGCTACACCTAAACCTTTCGCTTTGGAAGGACATTCAAAATCTACATCTCCGCTCCAGATACCCTTTTGCCCTCCTTATTCCCCGCAATGCCCCTATTCGCTGAAGCAACTAGGCTATCCGTGGGCGACGTGTTGGTATCAACAGAGTCAGTTGCTTCTGCAGTTGTGGGGACTTGGGCAGACGACCACTACTACAGCAAAGAGTCAGGGCAAGGCACCGATGCCCGTGGTCGGTCTCGGGCTCGGTGTCATTGGACCTGAGAAGGAGCGTCACAGTCATAATGACAGTGGACTTTGGTGCCGACAATAAGGAACGACAAAACACATCTACATTTCGGATGTACGCCTGGGCTAGCCTCGAGCCCTTGTACTGCATCCTCATAAGGTTGTTGGGTTATTGGATTCAACGCTGATCTTGGAACTACATCTATCATTTTATCTTGGTTTCGTTTCGTACTATAGAAAGTACGACTATCCACTCGTTTTGTTTTGGTTTCTCTTCTAGCACTGCACAACCACTCGCACTGTATTATTTATTCGCATGCACGCATTATAATCCTCCACTCTTGTTTATGTATCCAGCATGGTACCTTAGTGTTTACCTAGTTTTTCGTTTCAAGGGTTCTTGGTTTGTCCGCATTTCACTGCATCCGCGCATTAATCTTTAGAATACTAGCATCAGGCCTGTATTTAGTACATACATATCACATTGCACTTGTCTGTCCAAATCATTACACGCATGTCTGTCGACGTCAGTCATTGAAGCGCGCTGGTTCGTTTGTGTCAAGCTACCACCACCTGCCTCGCTCTGATCCCTAGGGTACGTGCTTCTAGCCATATTTTACATGTAAACTCAGCTTAAATTCATATTGTTCAAGCCTCGAGACAGCATGGAATCCCCAGCCGAACGTATTCCATGGCAAGAAACACCCCTCGGCCAAGCCCTTCTCTTCCTCCCAACCCTATTCTCCCTCATCTGGCAGAGTATAACATACACTACACAAACCCTCATATGGATTCTCCAAACAACCACCTACCCGTTCCTCGCCCTCTCGCCTCACCCCATCCTACTCTACATCCTCGCGCCGTTCACGGTGTTTTTCGCAATCGTGTTGGACCTTGCGGTTATAGGACCGTATCGTGTGCTTCTCTGGTTCAGCGACGCATTCTATCCGATTTATGTCTTTTGTGGAGCGGCGTGTATTACGGGAGGTATTGTAGGGGCGTTGGGGAGGATGTTGACGTTACGAGTGATCAATATGGTGACCGTGAAGGAGAAGCAGGAAGAAGAGGAAGAATCTCAGCAGCAGGAAGTAATTCAAATACGCCGAGAAGAGGTCAAGTATGAGCTCGAGGACGACCCGCGGTGGTGATTCCAATATGTGGTACATTTCCAGATCCCTGACCAGTTCAAGTTCCTGCTCACGTCCCTCAGTAGCTTCAGTTTCGCAATTCAATTATAAGGAACAATCACTGTACCATATCGTTCACAATTGATTTTTATTGTATAAACCTTGTGGTACTCAAACTGGCGCGCAAGTCGAGCGCAGATCCATCGTCGGTGGACAAAACACGCCGGCCTGATACGAACAGTTGGCCAGGTGGTTTACCGTCTACGCCGAGCTCGACTGATACATCTCAGCTAAAATAATCCGTGTTCCAGAGGTTTAGGAGATATGAATTTAACAGTATATACGAAGAAACCAGAAGCAAAGTGTAGAAAAGAGAGAGAAAAAGTATAAGCCTGAGCGATATATATGTAAGGGAACATGGGATCATGATGATAACTTTTGTAAAGAATGCAATAAGAATAGCTGTAACGACAGGCGCTGGGCGACCTCGCGATGGTCGCGGGTGAGCAGGTAGAGGAATGTTCATAGAACAGAACAAATATCGATCATGGATGAAGTAGGAAACATCGGAAGCAGATATGATAAAAGGTCTCCAGCCAAATAGGGGGAAAAGTTGATCACCTCATGCCCAAACCTGTGAAGGATAATCAGCAACAGAGCCCAAACGGCGAAAAGAAAACGACCAACCCGAAGAGTGCTATCCCAACTACCTGTGCACAGTGCCATTCCATCGACACTGACACCTAAGCAACTCACTCGGTTCTCGTGTCCAGTCAATACACCCACACGTTCGCCCTTTAGAGTGTCCCAGACGTTGCAAGTCCAGTCGTCGTAGCCACCAAACAGGATTCGTCCAGAGATGGAGAAGGCTACGGATGTAATACCACAGAGAATATTGTCGTGTGTGAAGGAATTTAATTCTCTGTCGGCTCGGATATCGAACAACCGGCAGGAGGCATCGTCCGATCCAGTAGCGAAGGCATCGCCGTTCGGGAAGAATCTATATAGGATCAGACTGATATACTTTGCATGTAATGAGATTTACGCACTGAACAGCGTTGATATCTGATTCGTGGCCAGTGAAGGTTTGCGTTGCACGGCCACTGCGAATATCCCAGAGTTTGGCGGTGGCATCGCAGGCGCCAGAAACAAAGACATTCTGGTTGGGACCCAACGACAGACTAATGAACTATCAGTATGAATTGGCGCTACACTGCTTGGATGTGCGCACCTCATGACATCGCCAGTGTGGTCGCTGAATTCGACGACACGGACACCAGCTTCAATATCCCACAACATACAAGTCATATCTCCTGATGAAGTGACGATCTGTCTGTCGTTGAGGAAGCGACAGCAACTGAGGTACCCCGAGTGTGCGCTCAGTTCTCGAGCGCCCCTCATGCTGGTGTTCTCCTTGGTGTTGAGGTTGTAAATCGAGCAAATATTATCCAGACCACCACATGCGACAAAGTTTCCAGATGGAGAGTATGCGCAAGTCATGACCCAACTAGATCTAAGGGGAATGGCGTGAACTTTATTTGTAGTATATGCGTCCCAGACGATAAGCTTTCCATCCTGTGAGGCAGAGACTAGATGTCTCCTATCGGCGGCCCAGTGCATTGCGTAAATTTTGGCGAGATGCCCTCTGAGAGCTCTGCGCGGGCGCATTACAATTCGCGGAAGCGCATCAACTTCTGCAGCCATTGCACGCACTTGATTGGGGCGAAAGTTCAAGAGAGCGGTAAGTGGTAAGATAAAGGTAAAACTCACGGCTTGTATCGGCTGACGACTCCTTCTTTGCACGAATCTTCTCCTTCAAGCTCTCCGCTTCTCTGCGTGCGGCGGCAATACGCTCCTGAATATCACCCTGGTTTTGAGACATGGCTGTCGGCGCTTAGTTCAAGTTGAGCCCGAAAAAACTATATGATGAGGCTGCCATCCAGAGAAAACAAGTTAGCAAACTCAGAGATGAAGGGAATCATGCCAGAGGCTTACGGGGACGAAAGGGTCAAGAAAGGGAAAGAGGGGCGTTGAGTCGGTAAATTTAACAGGGAAAGCAGTAGTTCAATCAAGATGCCTTCCTTCGCCGGTACCTTGAGTAGGGAAGACACTGGGTATGTCGACGAAGAAAAGGGAATGATGGGCGGGGGCAACGACAAAGCGGACTCGTCTATCCAAATGCTTGATGCGAAAGTCAAGTCAGCAAGTCCAAATTGATGGATTCAAACTCAGATTTGACTCCGACTCCGACCGTGACAGCGTTACATCCGCATCACTTCTCCCCTGACTAACCCAAAATTCCGAGACCCCTGTGGACGGGAATCAGGTCGTAGGACTATCTCTCCTAAAGACGTACTCCTAGCCCCATGCTGAAATCACGCGAAAGTAGCGGTTTTTCAAGAATGTTGTGTCACAGTTTACTGACCAATTCTCCAGTTCCACATGTTCCGTTGATATTGCTTGATCAATCGCGTTGCGCTGCTTTGAATGTTCATCACTCTTGAGTGGATCGGATAGTTGAATATCGTCGGAGTACTGAACTGCCGACTTCAGTAATGTCAATAGCAGTACCGGTGCTCTGTACGTATCGGGATCGTTCTACTTCGTGACAATGAAAAGGAACTCCTCTTGGACGATTCCGCACCATCTGACTGCCTCGGAAGGTCATTGTATTGGTCTCAATTTGGCCGTACAGCAATAAATACGACCGTTGACATCCTGATAGATGGATGTCTGTACCTGCCCGACAACATCACCGATTTAAGTATTTTCACTATCATTATCCCTTCTGCTAATCAGTGATCTCCTTTCACTGCACGAGCCTCAACGATGGTTACCCATATCACACCCCGCACAGACAAGAAAACTAGATTTAGGGAGAAAGACCCACCGGAGTTGCACCCTTTCTTAGTCTCCCCTAGGCAGACTCCCGCTCGCAAGCTCGCTAAATAAGAACCCTTTCCTAGTATAAGCCGCACCACGTAGTTCCGAAGCCAAAACGGCCCCGACATTCCTATCCATCAAACGAAGACGCAAGATTTTTGGCTGCGACAATTCTCCCGCCATACAACAGGCGCCTTTTTCACGAAGTATTCAGATTGACTCAAGGAATAGGTGTATCAGAGTGGCGATTCTGGTAAGCAAGATACTTCATTCTGTGCTGCCCGAACCCGAAGACTCATCCAGACCTTGAAGCTTCAAGAATCGCCGATCTTTTACGCGATCTCCCAGTCAAACATTGTGTGGCGTCCGATAAGACGAAGTGCCAGACTCTTCTGCATTTTGTATGTTTCTCCTCCTAGTTCGTGAACTAGATACTGAAAAACAATAATCCTGTCGCCCACAAGCGCTAGCGCAGTGCCGATCATACCGTCACTAGTTTCTGTCGCCCTATGGGCGTAAACGTCCGTCATTTTCCCGCGTGGATATTTCTGCTTCCATTTTTTTTTTTTCTTTTTAGTTATTAGAGGTGAACGTTTCGTAAGTAGTCTCCAATTGACAGGTTGGTGGAAAACTATATCGAATACCGTTGACTCTATCAACTCAGTTCCGCTTAAAGCCTCAGCTGTCCTATTGGGACGAGTCATTTTGAACAAAAAAAAAAAGAAATATTCAATATACGTTCTTCTCTGCAAGTACATCCCATAAGCGCTGACCTGTTGGAAACATGGCACCAATTTGAATAAAATCCCATTCAAAAGATATCGATCTCGTTCTCTTGTTCATCTCTTGGGTCAAGTTCCGGATAGAGTTCAACATGGATCGATGGCCTATAGGCGCTTGTAGGTCTTTTCCATTCTCTTCGAAACAGAGGCTGAGCGCTTCATCGCAGTCATCTTGAAGGGTCGAGACTCCCGCATGCCTGATTGCAGAGCTCGACTGAGGTCCCTCAATTCTCGGTGTTCTAAAAGGCGCCCACAGGTCGAATCACAAGAAGCTTTGGCTCTGGGGATCCCAGCTTTACGAGCCTGTTCCCGCGGATGTACAATTCGGACAACCCTGTCGTTGCTGTCGGAGCCGCTCTGCTCTACCCTGGAATAAGCGCCGTTTCTCCAGTCTTCAGGTCTAGTTATCGAAGGAATGCGATTCACATGGTTTTCTAGTTCATTTCGGTCTCGTACAAGCGCTGGACGGGAACTGAGGAACGCTGGAACGTCCATCGATGTTTTCCTCCCTGATTTCCGCATTTATTCTGAATGCTCTCATCTCAGGAGGAGATCTCAGAACATTTGCTGTGGTTTGACCGTAACACCCGCAATAAACGGATCCTAATATTCCCTGGATTGCCTCCCCTCCGGTCCTCCGCGTACTGTTCTAGTGAGTCAACCATTATTATTATTTTTTCCCTTTCGTCACCGATTTGATTCTAGGAAATGGAGTCAAGATACTGGAGGCGTTTCTACAGTATGAACAAACTAAAGGTATATATACAGACACTCTAATGCGGTAGATATCCCATCGTTTTCTCCACCATACTTCTGTTTCGCAAAAGATGGCTCGTACGTCTCATTCCCTCCCGCAAGCATTCAGCTTGGCTCATCTTGATGACCAGACCCGCGAACGGACTTGAACAACCACCTTCAAAGGCTCGGCAGGACTGCACAGTGGACGGACAGTGTGTCGGGTCCAAAGCAGGCACCGACTTGGACGTCAACGGTCTATAGTGAGTGTGTTGTGCGACAATACGACGCATCGATGCTCACCACACTCACTAGTTGACGGGATGGCATATGGGTCTGGCCAAGCTAATACAAAGGGCGCGGCACAAGATCTCGCGGCACAACAGGCGTTGGACACTCTGCAACGAACCTCGTAACGCAAGTGTCGTTAAACGCCAAGCACTGTCCTCGGGAAACATGCTGCTATAGAGTACGCCGGCTTGTTTAGCCTGTCCATGTAGACGCTATAGATCTAGAGCTCGCATAATCAACTAACATTAAAGGAAGTGTACTCACAAAGATCGAGGCGGGCACATGATCAGGAGATTTCTTTATCACTAATGTCTTTCCTCTGCCTACATGGTGAGGATTGTGGTGGTTTTGGGTCTACTTGAAGTCATTAAGAAATCACCAACACATTCCCCAGACTTAAGCCGACCAAAACAGTCATTTTCGTGCACAAAAACAATAAACGGACTACTGGGCAACTCAGCGTTGTGAGCCCTCAGGCTGCCTACCCTTCGCTTCACGGGGCTTTTCCTTCGAAACGATGTCCTAAAAGATAATCTCCGGAAATAGACGGGCTGGATTTTGTTTATCCGAATGGTTGTCTTGAAAGGACAGAATAGCTAGTGGAAAGTGGTAGGACGCGGGTGTAACGTACTGTGGGGAAATCGGCTCTTGAAATTACGGCTGGCATTTTTGATGACGGTTGACATTAAAAGACTCTTACTCCTTGTCCCTCCGACACACAATTCTGTCTGCCTGTCTAACGCTCTAGGAGCTTACCTGCAGTACAAGAAACTCCCTGTTCGAATTTACGCAAATTCCAATAGCGAGCGATACCACTCTACCATCACAAGAATGGTTAGGTTGGACCATCGTGCATGTCATGCAACACGCCAGGAACACCCATTGTGTCAAGAAGGCAATATTTTCCCAACTGCGTAGCTATGTAAGTCCAATTTATGAAAAATTTGTGCCTTTGTCATGCTAATGCATCTCCACGTTGGCCGGTGGCGTTGGATTCACCAGTATGCGAAGGACTCATAGGATCAACCCCACCTCCTGTCGGGCGATCTTCAGCACCTCTGAGACGCTGTATAGCCCTCGATGCTCTGGCACTTCATGACGAACTTGATCGAACTGGAGAAGATCCTCAAATGGAGGCATCCGCCTGTTTTTCGTTCCAACTTGCCTCCTTAATGAAATCCCGAAATCTGACTTTTAATCGGCCTCTCGAGGTTTGTTTACTGACATAGGGCGTCTGCTTTTTCGTCTATCCTCTTCACATGGACGAAGGTCCCTTACTTGTGCATGCTTCAACACCCTTTCTGCCTCAAGAATCAAATGAGGTGGCCTCATGTGGATAACCACTAAAGGAAAGTCCCACAGATGAACGAATGTATAAAATACATACACAGGGACGGCTTGCCAGCCACTCTAAAGAACTCTCAATGTCTAAAGGTGAGTACTCAGTACACTTGGTTCCGCCTCACCGATCCTGAGTCTTCGACCAGTACACGGAACCGTCGCCCTTAATAATTGTTCGCTCACGCTCTTGCCTTTCTCTTCCCATGCCAATTGAAATGTTGCAGATTTGCAGGGTATTGGAAGGCTGGATGCGCTAGTCTGGAACCACTCAACAAGCGGACCTGCTCATGCCCCTACATGGCACTGTGTTGCAAAGAGTACGTACCGTTCAGGAACTATTGTGACTGGCTTGCTAACCTACTTCTCAGTCGATGGGGTACCTCTGGGCTCGGGAACAGGACCAAGAAAGTATATTGCTATGGACATGGCAGCCGATCAAGCCTTGAAGGCGATGAAGAATGAAGAGACTTAAATTCGACTACCTGCGTTCTGAGTCCCTTTCTTTGAACTGTAGGACTTGATGTCCGCGTCGTCGCCGTCTTGTCGCACGAAGTAATTGCCTGATAATTTATTCTTTTCCTTCATGCAACATGCATGGTCCACCCAATTCTCAACGTCAAGGATATCACGCGCGTCAAAGCATCAGATATGGATATCGGGGCGTGACTTCGGAGACATCGCGAACGCAGGCTTCATCCCACGTCAAAGAAGTGAGTCTTGCGTCACGACCACATGCCCGAAGCGCTCGTTCCGTTTCAGGCTTTCTCTAGCTTTCCAGACAGACGAGGCTGTTATCAGCAAGTAATCATGGTAAGATGATTCCGGCAACGTCTCAGGACGTCTCCCTCTTTCCGAATTCGCCCTCCCTTCCAGATCTAAATTCAATTCACGGGAACCGTCAGCGCGGTCGCTTGAACCTTAAAAAGTCGCCCGGCGGGATCTCGATGAGATGAACGGGCAGATCATGAAATATGTCTGGTATAATGTTGACGTGGGTGCATGCAGATGTGAGTCTCGTACCCTGTTTCCAGTACTAACTGTGGTCTGTAGTGTCGACTCCCGGGGCAGGAGATCTCGCTATGACAGCCAACACCATCAGGATAGAAATTCCCAATTGCACCAACCTGCGATGTTCCCGCAGGTCGTATTCCCGCTACTACATCCACGGTATGTTCCATCTATCACAAAGGTATTTGTTACGGGTGGCATCAGTTGAACTTGTAGAATTATGGCGCCACTTTATTGGTATCGTGCCGGTTTCTGGTCACCCGCTTACTACACTTGCACCACTCTCCCAGGTCCCCGTCGAAGGTCCGAGTTTTACTCCTCTTTGTCATCCAACAACGCTTCTTATCCTCTTTCGTCGCAATGGGTATTTGACGCTCGAAGTTCCAGAACATCAACAGTTCCAATTCGAAAAGGCAATCCCGGTATTCAAAGGTATATCGTTTGCTTTCCGTCGTACGCAAATTTCCGGGACATATACGAAACAAATAATACAGAACGGTACAAAAGGCGACCGAGTGAATTCCAACTCCTTATACACACAATAACAACAGAAGTACTCACCTATCCTATCCTACGCGAATTCCGATGGCGACAAGTAAGCTTGATTCTCGTCCTGTCCTTGCGCCCGCGTTGACGCCAGATTTACCTATCGCAGAGTATATCACTCTTCTCAATAATCGTACGTTGCATTCTACGAGGCGTACGCTTACCAATGTAACCTCCACACTATGAAGATTTTCAGAAACCCGGACAGGACCCCACTGCCCTCAGCTATGCTGAATCTTGCCAAGGTCCTTCTGACAAGGCTGTTTGGACTGTTGTGTGCAAGGGTGAGAGGTTCCTTGGTGGGACACAAGTCAGGAAAGTGCTCACCATCTTTTCTTCAGTGAACGGCGAAGTGAAGGGGACTGGTGTTGCAGGGACCAAGGCCGCTGCTAAAGAAGACGCCGCTCAGCAGGCTTATAAGGTTTGTCTGCTTTTGCCCTGCGGCAGTATCGACTAATCAGCATGCACTTCTAGGCCATCGTTGGAGAATAGATGTGAAGATGAGATTGAAGCTATTCTTGACGGACTCAGTTTGCAACTCGTTCTATGTACTGTTGAAGAAAAATGAAGTCATGATCTACCAACCATACCGCCGCGGAGTTTGAAATGACGGAAACGTGCACTTCTCCTGGGAAACACTCGTTCTTGTTTCCCACCATAAGTACTGTGTGCTGACCGAAATGCGAGGTCGTCCGATTGGGCCGTTCCTATTTGCTTCTATTGTCGGTAAGTGTAGAGGTAGTTATGACGTTCCTGGCTGCTACTGATGTGACACGTATTGTTGAAAGGCGTTGTTTCGGGTGTATACATCTTCGAGCCGTTGTTCAAGGAAATAGCCGAAAAGTAAGTCCCCCCCGGTACTTCTCAATTTCCGACACCACAACTCCACGCTGATGCTCACCAACTGTGATAAGGGAACGACAAAGGCAGCTCATGACAGAGCGCCCATTAAATGACAGTGTTGGAACACACCCACAGGTACCGGAACCGCCGAAGAAGTGAACGTGCCATGCAGCTGGCAGGAGTCCGTAATGCGGGGCTTGTGAAGACTTTTCGAGTGGTAGTTGCCCTTGCTTTCACAACACCACATTATAACACCGTATCTCCTCTTGCCTGAATGAATGTAGTTGTTTCTACTTCTACTATCTCTACCTAACGCAAGCACTAGCTGTCAACGTTCATGTCATTATTGTCTCGCCTTTCCCAAATCTGCGAAGGATAAACTAGGTTAGGATTTTGAAATGGTTCATAAAACACCATACAAACCTGCAGAACGCTTTCCCCCAGGAATATCATTTCCTTTCGGGTCTCCTCCACGATGAGATCTTGGATCATGAACCATTTCTCATGTTCGCCAGCGCCAGCGCGTAAGTACACTTTCCAGACGGTATTTTCCTTGTCGCGTGTGGTGCCTGCAACGGATTCGTGTGTCACATTGGCGATGAGATTGTATACTGTTGATTGTTGAGGTTGAGAGGTATCAATATCTGTGTAAGAACGGCTTCAATGAATACGAAGTTGGTTGCCAGCGGTATATCACGTACAGTCCCTGAAATCCAACCCTCGAAGAGGAAAGGTGACGATGGTGGGGTTCTTTTCTTCAACAAAGATATTCTTGGTAAAGCGCTTGAAGTGGAGAATGATGTATGGTGGTAGCCGCTGACACTTGTACCGTCGCAACTGCCCGGCCGATTCCTGTCAGTTGCAAAACCTTGAGTACAGCACATTCAAAACACGTCTGATATCCGTTCACCTGGGTAGTTTTGCCGTCGTATTTGGAAAGAACGGAGCTGATGCTTACTTGAGGGATGATGTTCTTCTCGACGGCGTCCTGAAATAACGGCGGTGGCGGAAGGTCTATGGCTAGAAACAAGAATGGAGATACAGAGGTCTTGATATCTGGATACAGACCAACACCAATGAGAATAGGAGAGCCGATTTTCCGAACCAAACCCACCTCGGTCAATATCAAACCTGGGCTTCTCGCTGTCTCCCGCATCTGGTCGTACTAGAACCTGTTGAGTCTCCACGCGAACGTCGCCCTGAAATGTCGAAAACATGATGCCTAGCTCCCACATTAACTAGATTGATATTCAAAGTGAAAAAATAACGCACTTGAGTTTCTCTTCTTGGTACCCCCCATGTCCTTATGTAGATGGTTCAATAACCATCCAAGAAATTCGATGGGGTCACCTTGTTGCTCCAAACGGAACTTCCCGGCGCTAGCACGATTTACTTCTTGCAGGAACTCGTGCGGGCTCACTTGACTTTTGAACAACCGCGGATTCCAAACTTTTTTTGCTAACCCAGCAAAACGCTTGAGTAATTCTGGCTCCTTTCCTTCAAATTTGGATAGTAGCAGATAATCTCGCAGGGGTGGGACATGGAGTAAAGAGTGGATAACCACATTCATGTGATCATTGCGTTTTATGTTGTTCAACCCAACATAGCCCGGTAAATATGCCTTTTGCGTAAGATCGTAAGAGAGTTTTGTGGGATATGAAGGTGACGAGATGGAATTTATCAACGACTTGTTGAAGATAGGGGAAAGCACGAAGGCAATATCCTCTAGAGATGGGTCCGACACCGGATATCCGTCTGGTAACACATACACCTACGCGCACACCTGTTAGACTCGGATTTGACTAGCATAGATCGTAAGACTTGCCTGAGTTGTTTCCAAATTGATGAAGACGTGGTGGTCCTCGTGTATCGAATGTGCGTATGCGTATGATTTTCGGCCACGACCTTGGAAATATTTTCCGCAGACCAGACATCCGTAGGTATTAATATTCGACAGGGAGACGGAGCAGACTTTTTCGAAATCGAAATCAAGTACAGCTCTGTTAATCTAGCCAAGAATGAGGAGTGTTTTATGAATCCAATATGATTCACAATACCGTGTCCAGATACAGGTCCGAGGCTTTGACTGGCTCTACTACATCCTCTACACCATATTCATCCACTTCTTCTTGCAATTCATTTCCTGATTCTTCCGTTCTTGCGCGCTTTGAAGGTCGTTCTGCCTCAGTGATATCGTCTCTATCGTGGTCGTAGTCGTTAGCAACCATTGGTCTATTACCTAACTCGGTAGGTTGAGAGAAATTTCACTCTCCTCACATTCCGTCTTTATCCCTAACCGCAGCTTTACTTCATGCGCTGTGCTGCAAGGAAAGTTCTTCGCAATGTCCCTTTGACAAGTTTTCAGAAGTTCTCGACAACCCACTCTGCAGCACGCCATCTCAATCCACCCCTTAACTTGGATCCCAGTTTGCAGGCGCTTTTACAGGATGTCGACATAGCTCTCACTCGCCACAAAACGCCCGCTCCTTCTCCACCCAGAGAACTTGATGTTTTACCCCCAGAAACAACTGGCATTACTTTACGCAAAGCCTCATTAGGGGAGAACTGGGACAGTGCCGAATTTTTGGAGCGCAAGTCCCCTGCAGCAGCTTTTGGCAGCCAAAGGATTGGTTCAGTTCTGCTGCCTTTGGAGCTGCAAACTTCGATAAACGCACTGATATCCGGTGCGTCAGGTCTGACAATTTGAAAATCTAATTGCCAATGATTCAGCAGAGTCGGACAAACCCCTGCTTCACGTAGACGCAGAGCGTCTGTTCAAAGCCTCGGAAGAAGGCGATGGCGAATGGAATACAAGCTATGACACCAAATATCGCTCGAGGGCGAAAGCATTGGAGCATTCCGAACGTGACGGTACAGCGTTTGCTACAGTAGCGTTGCCTGCGCATTACTCCGCCATAAAATCCGTCTTTGAGCACCTGAAACATCGGATGGGGCCTGGTTATCATGTTTCCAGGGTGATAGATTGGGGAGCTGGTACTGGTAGTGGATTATGGGCCGCATTTCACACCTTCCAGCAAAGTAACGTGCAGAAACACTCAGGCGATCCAGAAGCTACCAAATTCTCAGATTCTACGCTCAAGTCTTATCTTGCAATTGAGAAGCGGCCGGGTCTCGTCACGATAGGAAAACGACTTTTACTAGGTGCGTGATGTCTTGGTTCGAGTGAGGTATTGAATTGATCAAATGCTCAGACGTCAAGTCAGGGAATACCGCTGTTTCCTGGCAGAAGTCATTTCATGACGACGACAATATCCCTCAATCACTAGGACACGATACGCTCGCTCTATCCGCTTTTTATCTGTCCTCCTTACCAACCCATCTAGCCCGCAAACAACTCGTAAAGGAGATGTGGGAGTCCGGTGCTCACACTTTGGTATGATACGAAGGTCCGTCAGCTGCCTAGTCTTAGTCTGAATGGGTTCGTATTAGGTGCTGATCGATCACAACAATATGACGGGCTTTGAGAATATCGCCGAGGCGCGGAAGTTAATGCTCGCTATGGGACGAAAAGAAATGCAAGATCCTAAAAGTGCAGACTGGCCTATTCGTGGTTCACATGTTGTAGCACCTGTCAGTCTTTCTCCCGAAACCTCATATTCAGAATCTGATTTGTTTGCTCTAGTGTCCTCATGATGGGGAATGCCCGTTATATGATCCTGGTAGTACGCGTCTTGTTTGTGGGTTCTCCCAGCGCCTACAGACACCGTCCTTTATCCGACGAACGAAGCACTCTAAAGCCGGATACGAGGATATTGGTTATTCCTACATCATTATTCGCCGTGGGGAAAGACCCTCAAACACCACCACTCAGTCTGGTAGGGTTGGCGCGGTCGGCAGGCGTCAGATGGTGAAGGAAGCAGAAGCTAATGTGCCGATAAGGGAGCTGGCTCTTCACAATGACCAAGAGCCGTATGCTTTGGAAGAGCCGGATGAACACCCAAAAATAGTCCGGATTGATGCAGAAAAGCCGAAAGTCCCGTTGCGGGAAGATCTCGATGCCACTTTACGACAGGAAGCTTTCTATTGGCCTAGACTGGTGTTCCCACCGCTGAAGAAAAGTGGACATGTTATTCTCGATAGTTGCACTGCCGAAGGCAAGCATGCTCAATGGGCAATCCCTTTTTTGGTGACTGATCGTGTCGGGTGACAGGTAAAATAATGCGCTTAACGATTCCCAAATCTCAAGGCAAGCAACCCTACTATGATGCAAGGAAGTCTAGTTGGGGAGATATATTCCCTCATGCTCCGAAAAATCAGCCTCAAGAACGCGTCCAGCCGAAAAGAGCAAAACGCGAAGGAGGTCCAACTACCACAAAAGGGTCCGACATTGGAAAAAGGCGAGGATTGGGTAGACAGAAGGGGAAAATTAGCTACGAGTCTTTGGGGGAAAACCTCCAGGAGACAAGAAAAAAGTCGAGACGCGACACTACTTCGAAAGTAGGGAAGGTGGAGAAAGACACATTGGAGCATCTTTGGTTGTGATATCGCTGGAATGCGCCAACTCCACTCATTTACTATTGTATTGTAGGTCGCAGTGTATTAAAACTGGATATATCTAATAATCTGATATCCGAATACTTGGTCCTTGCGTAGAACTCAACAACACCTTCTGAATATGTGCCGCTGTCGAGATAGAATGAGCATGTTAAGTAGAAAACAGTGATCGAACGCACCTTTGCCTATACTTTTGTCTCCAGGACGGGATTGAGCTTCCTTGAGGTTACCGGTTGCTTTCTTGACTGATGCCATGAAATTTCGGAAATTCTTGACGACCTCTTCGGCGGAAAAGTGCATTGAGGCTATAGGTAGTTGGATTTTCCCGAACTTGTCAGCCTTCCACTCCTCAGTGCCCTGGATACGCTGCATATACCCTGCAATGTCATCCGTAACTGTGCCTCGCCTTTCTGAAGGCATCAGACCCTGTGGTCCGAGAAAACGTCCCAGACGTGGTGTGATTGCTCGAATCAAACTGGTGGTTGAAATATAAGTTGTCGCCCGAATTCTACTACTGAGAATCTGTTCGGATGAGGTGAGTCAGCAATGAAAGATCCGAGTCCAAAACGTAGGGAACTCACTCCATCAATGAGTTCGGGTCCTCCCACAACATGAGCACCGGCCTTCCTGGCCTCCTCCGCCTGTCTGCCTTCCGCAAAGACCAAAATGGTCTCCTCCGCGCCCGCTTTGGCCGTCTTCGGTAACTTGTAACGACCTTTTGGTATCGCAATGCCATTCCCGACTTCGACCTTCACGAAGAGTTCATACATAGCTTTTGGAGACGCGACCTCGACCGCCTGGTGAATGATTAGTGTTGTACTCAAGAATGTATTTCGTTGAAACGTACACGAAGAACGCTGATGGCTTCTCCAAGCTCCAGCTTCAGCAATTTTGAATCGGCCAATTCAGCTTTTGCAGCTCGTCTCTTCGCCTTTGCAGCCATAGCTCTCTTCGAGGGAATACGAATTTTGGGAGCATTGTTTTTACGAATTTGCACCGCTGGGGTCGTCGAGAAAGGCCGAGAAAAGGCGGTTCTTAATGGGTTCGTCCGATAGCATTGCCAGCCGAGCTGGAAAAATGCGCCCAACATCGTCGCCGACGTGAACAGAGAGTACATAATTTAAATTTAGTTCCTATGAAAAATTTTCGCACGGTGACCTGTTCAAGTTGTCTCGGGGTTCATCATGTCTGCAGGCAAGCAGCATGAGAGATCGAACCTCATTGATGTGTATGCTCTTTAATCTCTTCTGAAACGACATAATTTTGACCGGCCTTGTTTCAGGACCTATTCGCATCTCCATTCAGCACTAGCGGGTCACATTGAAGGAACCAGTGCAGAACAAATCAAAGACTTTATATCACCACGAATACCTCAATTAAAAACTGCATTTGATGCATTTGGAAAGCCTACGGATACGTCACGGAAGAATGTGGAAAGTGGGAGCGTTACTCTGGAGGATGGGGTTGTTTTGCACGTCGAAGAACCCGACAAAGAATTCGTCTTCGCCATCAGCTCGGCGTTCCAGATAGACCAAGTCCACGCCCTTGTCCTGTTCAGGTCATTCCTCTACAATCAAGGTCTTCCTCAGAAATCCGACAGCGACTCAAACGCGTCTTTAGTTGAGGAATTGGTCGAGGCTATTACCCCCTTCCATTTCTCCGAAAGACTCCACCTTCTACGCGTCTTCATCCCATTGTTTCGAGCGAAGGAAAACCCCTCGGATCCTATTCATAGTATCTCCCTTGACATTCTGCCCAAAATAGTGCCCGATGGACAAGCGTTTGCCGAGTCGCTGCTGAACGAATACGACCGCAAATCAAAAGAGAAGCTCCCTACTATGGTGGCGAGTGATCCTAGAGCGGCGTCGCGCTGGGCAAAGCAGAGCGGGAAGGAGCAGGTGGTGATCTTGGAAGTCCTTTTCTGGACGCTGTGGGGCTCAGTTGCCTGCAATGGTCCAATTGTCCAGCGTGTCTTCGAAGCGGTATACTCTTCGAATCTAGGGTCAGAGCAGCAGAATGCAACGTTGCTTCTTGATGAAGAAGGGACACAACTGACGGAGGTCAGAGCCTCTCTGTGGATCCTCATCAGCATTGAGGTCTTAGAGCTCGAGACAGTAGCAGATCCAAGCAGGCTGGAGATTTCCGACAATCCCTTGAACAGAGATTTCTACACATCCTCCCCTTCAGCATTAAAATGCATTCATGAACTCGTCACGTCCAATGAGAGACCGCAGTACGCGTGTACCTACTTAGCTTGGACATTCGTTATCTCACGTATAGCTTCTACTGCCATGGAGCTCAAGGAAATACCACCCTCGTACCAGGAACTCCTAGAGACGCTCGTTCCGCATCTGTGTCGCGCGTACTCCAAGGATCGCGAGCCTGCGCACGCCTCCATGGCACGCAAATGCTTGGAACCCAAGTTTGGCCTTTTCCATTTGATGTTGACCTTGCTCACATCTTCTCCTGTATTTGTGACATCTGTCGCGTTAAAGACGGGCAGTACGGTTACGGATGCTAATGCTATTGCATTCCGCTCTGTCTTCAAAGGTAGTCCCGCCTTTTCTCTCCCAAATTCAGTTATTCAAACCTTCCCCTAGGTCTTGTTATTGCTCTTCTGGAACTCGTTCCAGTCGAACTTATTCCCGAGCTCGATGCCTTCATGGACGTATGGGTTGCTCTGTTTGGACGAAGCGAAGGCGCCTCCGTCGCGGGTATATGTATTCAATTCTGGCAGTCTGATTGGCAGACGGGAGCAGCCCGGCGTGCCCTGTTTGACCTAGCTAGGTCCCGCTTCCCAGTTCAGTGTCGACCTCTCATTCGTTTGCTTCGCTCCATGGCAGGGTCAGGATTTCTTGATACAGATCCTATAGCCACACCTGAAAATCCGCGCGCAATTGAGGAGCTAAGGTCGGAACGGGAACTCTGCGCTCGCTATGTCTTCCATTTCCTCGACAACCTACCGTCATTCACCCAGATCATCCCTGCCAGTGCTTGTACAGGAGCCCATGCTCTGTTCGAAAAGCAGATTGAGCAATACGGCACTTCCAACTCTGCCGGCTTAACGTACACCAACGTGGCCCCGTTGGTTTTACCAGGCGGAAGCACATTACCAGCAGGCTCCAAAGGCAGCTTGCTCAGTGGTGATGGCGGAGAGATATTGGTGGTCTCGTGGCGGCACAAGCATTCTGGTTGGAGGCTGATGCTAGATGCCCTAACCGCCTATGTGAACCAACGTCATTCAGGCAGTCGCAGAGGGACGAAGAGTGTATACTCGCGATCCAAGACTGGTCAGGATATCAAGCTGTCCTTAATGGATATAGGGCTTGAGATGAATGGCGAAGTTGATGAGGCTCTTGTCACGGATATATTGGACTGCATTCGAAGTCTCATCCATGACAATCCAACTCAAGGAGAGCAACTCATGCAGGCATTTGAATCAGATTCGATGTCTTTAAATTCTGATTCCCAATCGTCGGCCCCTGATCTTGTACAGCTCACAACGATGATATTGGAGGAGGCACTTTCCCGTCTGAGTTCACATCCGAAAATTGTTCCACCTCACCGACTCATTACTTCAACACTCAGTGTATTGTCTGCCGTCCTTGCCATCCCTGGATATTCTCCTCGCGTTTGGATATATATCCGGTCGACCAGCAGCCTGTTTGGGTCCGAGAAACATCCAGGCTATACCTCAGCGACTCTTGCCACGGAGCGAGTGACAGGGAACTATACCATGACAATAGCCCTCATGGACCTTGTCCAGCGGCTTTGTGACGAAGCTTCGATGCACGTTATTCCAGATGACCCTCAACTGAGGAAGCTTAAAGATGAGGTGTTATTACGTGCGGTCAAGTTTGTCCACACAGAAGTTTGGGTGGAGCACTTAGGTTGGAAATATGCCCGTCTAGGAGATCGCTTCGAGTTGGGTCGGCGTATATCGTCACTGTACCTCAAGGTATTACGCTATACGCCGCCGGTGGTTGATGACAGCCCATTCGTGCGATTGAGTCGAGCAACCCTGAACCTCTTGATATACAAGGCATCGACGTCCGCCATCAGTCCATTAGTATCTGCTATCGCCTCCGGTGCACAGATGCTAAAGGCCTTGTATGATTCCAGGCGTTACAGTGATGCTGGGAGTCTGATCGCCCTCGTTGAGTCGCATCTCCAGCTCATTCGGCTGGCTTTTCACAGCAAGTGTGCGTCTGAAGTGTCCTCAATTCCTTGCCTCCTAGAGCAGGCACTTTGTGGTCAGGTTACGGGTGGTGCTGCATCTCACGACCCTTACCGATCCAAGATAAATCCTATAGACGCATTATGCTTCTATGTACGACAAAGAGATGCCGGCCAAGTCGTTCCACTGGAGGCAGTACGTGTTTTGACCATATTATGCATTTCCCTTTCCATGTCACGTTCTTTCCCATCGAGCATCGTGGGGCACATGTCTGATGCCGAGTCTAACGTGAGCTCATTTGTACGGATCGTCCAGCATCCCTACGATGAACCAGAACTGCGTTACGCCATCTGGAACTTTATGTCTGTCGCAATGGACAAGGAGCCTGCCCTTGGGGGTCTGCTTGTAGCAGGCCAATTTCATATGGTAACCGATGCCAAAGGAAAAGGGAAAGCGATCGAAAGCTCCGCCAGTCACGAGTCTCATACAAAAGCTATAGATGTCGCATGCGACGCCTTGGCAAATTGGGAGCAGCTGTGGGAAGCGAATCCCCAGCTCCTCGCCTCTGTTCTGCGATTCCTGTACATCGTGTGGCAACACGGTCTTGAACACAAAGGGTCCTTGGAGAAGCTCCGAAGTCAAATCGACTTCTGGAAGCAGATGTCGGGTGTAGGGTGTTCCGAGTTAGGCCCCATTCCAGACTTTGAAACGGAGACATATATCCAGGTTGACGGGAGACGGAGATCCAACCTGCACGAAGCAGTTACAGAACATTGTTATCGGACTATTGCCAAAGCATTCGCACTCCGCATCGTTGGATTAGATATTGGGATGCATCTACAATCACAGGCCAAAGATAAACCACCCACCGAGGCTGCAAGCTTCCGGGCGGTAGAACCCCATCTCAGGTCGCAAGATGAGCTCACAGACTTGCTGTCCGAAGCGACACCGAGCTCCTACGTGCCGGATCTCTACGACACGCTTTCCGATCTGTTCAGGGACAAGTTCCCCGGCCTTAAAGTTGCACAGATCGAATCCAAATGGCTCCCAGAGGGGCGTGAATATGGTGACGACTTCTTCTACTCAGCGGCAATATTACACAGCCGCCTCTCGTCACATCGCGGTGATCACAATAAGTTCGATGACGTGGAGTCTGCCGAAAGACAACTAGCTTCCATCAACCTGAACCTTTCTCTTACTCACACGCAGGCAAGTCTAGTCGAGGCGTGGCAGTTTTTGCTGAACCAAGTCAAACCGTACCTCAGTGGAGATATTGCAGAGAGACCGATTCTTCTCTCCATCGCCTCGTCGATATCTTTCGACCTTACACGAGAACGGAGGTTAGGTGACATGGTAGCCTCTATACATGGTAATAGGCTATCACTGTTACTTTCCGTCCTCGAGTTGGCGTGGTTCTTCACTTCAGAAACGACAGCGGAAGTGAGATCATTCATTGAACTCGTGAATAATATCCGTGGCATCGTGCTCAATGAATATCAGCCACCCTCAAAGTCTATACAGGGCGTTTGCCGTGTCCCATTCCACCGTCCGCTCCTCCAGCTGATCTACTTCTGTACCAAGAGTGCGCGACGACTGATTCGGAGACCTAAAGCATTGGAAGGTGACCAGCGGCAAAAGGTCTCATTATTGGTGGAAGCAGCTCTAAATCTAGTGATAGATGGTTTACGAGTGGTATTCATTGCCGCCGCAAGCCATGCGGACGATGCGTTGGATCAAGACATGGAATTGCTGGTTGCTGTGTTTGAGCAGTGTACGAGATCAGACGTCACACCATCGTCTAGTCCTTGGCTTGCACGATGCCAGGAGACCGACGTAATTAAAGCAAGTCTCGAACTCTACACGCGTATCGACCTGTTGGGGCTCAATAACCTCCAATATCTATCTGCACACAAACGGCCACCTTACAGCTGTCACATATTGTCCTTTCACATGGCTCTTGCAAGCATACCTCTTGCTGCAGAACGTTTGGCAAACGAAGGGGTTCTCTCAGCGTACAGCAACAATAGTTTAACTGGCGCTGTTAGTGCAGGCCTCGTCGACGAGATTCTGATCGAACTCCCCGGCCTTCGAAGCCCCACCCATCAGGCTTACTGTTCCATGCTAGCAGTCGTCTCAGGGGTGGTGCTGATTATGGGTAGACACAATCACTACTTCGACACGGAATCATGTGGCCTCGTGCAACTTTTCGGAGATCAGATCGCTCGTTCGCTTTCCTGGCATTCTGGCGAATCCATTACCTTCCCATTACTCGAGGAGATTGAGCAGACGCTGCACCTTTTCCATTCAATTGCACTGAACACCCCTTCTGCAGATGCACACCCAGAAGCTGCGAACGTGATGCGGGTTTTCAGTCCCCTGGCGCTCCGTCTGTTGCAACAGCTCAATTACGCCATCTCGCATCCAAATCATCTTGCAAGCCTGTTCGAGCCCATTACTTCCGAAGACCGTGCGTTGCAAGACCAACATTCACCCTCTGGTGATGTTATGAAACGACCCTTGATTGTGCATTTGATCCGTCGTTTGTTCCAATTGTCGACCAGTATTGTGTCCACGTTGGTGTGTATCAGCAAGGCGGATGTTGTCCTGACCGGCGATCAGCATGATTGGCCACTGCAAGAGGCCCTACTAGTCCCCGTAAGTGAAAATACTCCACCTTGATGTGCTCCTAGCTGACGATTAGCCCCTATCAGCACTCGAAAATTGTGTTAGGAGAGACCGCCTCTATCGGAACCTTGCTCGAGCTCGGGAACAGCACGCTTGACGTGCTGAGAAATCTTTGCAACCTGCCGGCAGGACAGAGCATGATTCAAGCTCAGTCAATGGCGGAGAATAAATCCACTTTGGATGTCCGACAAGGCGTGATGGTAACTCGGGGGCATTTGGAGGGGGTTCTAACATACGCTGTAACCCAGCTTGCGATGTGGTTGTCCAAGCCTGACTTTGACGCCCCATCCGCCGATATGGAGACTGATGAACAGTCGATGGACGTACAAAAAACCGATCTATCGAAAGATCGACGTGCACCACGCTCTTCTATGGCTTTAGGTGAACGGATGCGGCGAGGAATGACGGGGGAGATGGCAGCAGACATACAGAGTCTTCTGAACAAAGCCAAACCGGTCATCACCAAAAGCGATTCTATCCTGGGAATTGGCTGGACAGATATAACGCCGATATTATCTACGTTCTTGCAAGACCGCATTATCTCTGCGACTTCATAGCATCTGTAGTAAGTTCATTAGCTGTCGATGGACGTACAGTATAGACTTATTCGTGTCCATGTCCAGTTCACTACGCGCCTCGTATCCTCCTCATGCTTTGATTACCTGTATGTAGCTATATGTTCTGGAACTGCTGTTAGCTGTTGAGTGAAGTATATGTCAATACTTTATGTGCGCTCATCGTTCAGCTGTAACTTCGGTGTGCGCCTAAAAGGCAATTACATAACTTTTTTCGTACCTCACTCGTCACCACGAACGGCCATGTCCTTTTCCCCTCTGACATTTAACCTCCGTCGACAGACGACGTTGCGGGTAGCGCAAAGTTCGATTAGAACCTACGCGCGAAAAGGAGAAGGTCCTTCTGATCCCCAAAAAGAGGCCATTCGTCGTGCATTATACCCGGGAAACATCCGCAACCGACCAACACCAACTGGAACATGGCGACCCGACGTAGGAACCACTATCCAGCGTGCCATTCCTTCCAAACAAGCCCATGATACGATAGAGAGGGCATGGTTGCTTCACAAGCGTCATGTCAGGAAGAGAAGAGAGGCAGAGTTGGTGAGAAAGTTTGACTGCGTGAAAAGCGCTATGGACGAGTTGGCGAAGATAGATGGACATCTTTACTACGAGGCAAACCGAACGGTGGATCCTCGCGCACGGTCCCCGGAGGAGCAGAAGATTATGCGTTCAATGAAGTCGCCCGTCGCCAGGGCTTTCGATGCACGTATACGCGGACTTTTCCCCCGAGAGCTGCGGATACCTACGGATACACCCTCGAAGACGGGCTGGAATTATGAGTACAAGCCAGTGCAGAGGCCTGTTTGAGGTGTGTTGGTATTCGTTCTCACTGACTAGTTTCTGAACGCTTTTTTTAGTTTCTACTCTGAATCCCGGAATATACGCTACGATTCGTACAGTCATGTCCTGGAAATAATTTAGAATGCTTTCTGTTTCCTTCAATTCAATATGATGCTGAACATGACTGGTTTAGCCTCGGCCGAGTCAGCCTACCTGGTATTCTTTACCTTCCATTCCACTTTATGCTCACTTCCTCTTCGATTTTGATTCAAATCGTTTTTCACGTTCTCTTTCCCCGCGGATACGCCCACCAGTGCATGCTTCGATTTCACGTTGCGTGTCACGTCCAGAGTTCTTCACAAAAAAGGGAGAATCTATTGCTTGAGCTTGTCGATCCTTTCAGCTCATGGGCTGACTCTTTTCCCCTGACTTTTGAAATCCCACTGCTACCTGTGCCATTGGTAGCAGTTTGGATGACCGTCTAAGGCACGAATCATGTTTTCGTCCTTGTATCTGTTGCCTCTGTTAAATGACCGGCATGCTATAAATGTAAACCAAGTTGCTCACTCACCCTGATGAGAGCCATCCGAGTACAGAGGACACGTTCTAAGATGGGGCATAGCGCATGTAACCCTGCTTTATACTTTCACCAGTCTCGGTCTCGAGTTTGTTGAAGCCTTCATTCGTGCTTCTCCGGTGGGACTGACGGCAGCGAACGTGAGATTTAAGTAGGTTCATGAGTATGGTATGATTCCTAGGTACTGCGGGGAGATTTAGGAACATCATTCTGGTTGCACCTACATATACCGAATGCTTTCTTCCTGACGCGGGATCTGCAAGATAACTGGGCAAGGGGATCATGCAATATGTTTGTAACCGAAAATCGAAGAGAGGAATATCGCGTAGATTGATGCTCCCACGCGGGTTGACGCGGACGCTCATCTCACCCATCTTCCTCGACTTCAAAGTTTCAATACCAGCTTCACTTATTCACTATGGATGACGATGATGCCGATTACATGGCCGGAAGCGGCGACGAGGTGCTTGTCGACATCACTGGCGTACCAAATGCAAACTCATGTTTCATTAGGACTACGACTTTGACTACTCTGACGGAGATGACGCTGAAGAGTCGGGAAGCGTGGATATGGAGAATATGTACTACAAGGCAAAGTGTACGTCTCTCTCTCCCGCCTGTGTTTCTGCATCGAATTGACTGGATCGCCACAGCAAAGAAAGAAGATAATCCAGAGGACGCACTCAAAGAATTTCGCGCGATCGTAGATAAGGAGCCAGAAAAGGGCGATTGGTATGTCTTTGATACACACTCTTTGGTTATTGCATTGCTCATCGGAGCGTGTTGAAGGGGTTTCAAGGCGCTGAAACAATCAACAAAATTGCTGTTCCTTATACTTCGTCGACCGAATGATGCACTTGATACTTACACTCAGCTATTGACCTACACTAAATCCGCGGTCACGAGAAACTACTCTGAGAAGACAATCAATGGTATTCTTGACTATGTTGGTGGCGGCAAGGGTGGCCCAGTTGATGTGGAAGTTTTGGAAAAGTTTTATCAGGTTACGAAGAAGGCATTAGAGGAAGCTAAGAATGAGGTGTGTTTTCCTCTACTTTTCATGAATGATATTAATGTGGTGATTGGGATCCTAGCGTTTGTCGGCGAAAACGAATCTCAAGTTGGCGAAACTATGGCTTGACAGGAAAGAGTATGGACGCTTGTCTAGAGTGAGTAATAATGTCGCGAATTCATCTGACTACGTGATGCTAAGGATTTGGTGACGCTAGCTCATTCGTGACCTTCACGCGGCTACAGGCCCAGCTGGAGACGGTGATGATCAATCTCAGCGTGGTACTCAATTACTAGAGATCTATGCTTTGGAAATTCAAATGTATAACGAGACCAGAAACTTCAAGAAGCTAAAGGTCGGACTGGTGTCCGTGTTATGACAGGAACTCCGTTGAAACGTATCGTTTTCTTTTAGGAAATCTATAACGCAACAAATAATGTCCGGTCTGCGATTCCTCATCCACGTATCATGGGTGTCATCAAGGAGTGCGGTGGAAAGATGTGGATGGGAGAACGTAAATACTGCTCCAACACTTTTTGCTCTTTGACATTGATGGCTTTTGTTCTTCAGGTCAATGGAATCGCGCAAGCGAAGACTTCTTTGAGTCGTTCCGCAACTACGATGAAGCCGGCTCTCCACAGAGGATTCAAGTCCTCAAGTACCTCGTCCTAGCTAACATGCTCACGGGAAGTGAGGTTAATCCCTTTGATAGTCAGGAAACGAAGCCGTGAGTCCATTCAAGTATTCCTTGATAATGTGGCTCAAAGGCTTAAAACAGGTATAAGAGCGATCCAGAGATCAAAGCTATGACGGACCTTGTTGATGCCTATCAGCGCAGAGAAGTTCATTCAGCCGAGAAGATCCTCAAAGGTGCGTCACCACAAGATTATCGCCACATTCGGCGGGTCTTGACGGTGGCATTACCACAGATAACCAATCAACAATTATGAGCGACTCCTTCATTAGTTCTTATATCGGAGAACTACTTCGCAGTCTACGTACCCAGTATCTCATCGACCTTATCAAGCCGTATACAAGACTAGAGTTGTCGTTCCTGTCCAAGGTGACCCGTCTCTTGCCGTCATTCTCATCGCATTACTGACTCCGTGTTGTTTCTTTCTCAGCAACTAAATGTCACCGTGCAAGAGGTTGAAGACCTGTTAATAGGTCTGATCTTGGAAGGGAAAGTAGAAGGCAGAATTGATCAAGTCGGGATGAGATTAGAACTGGACCGCAAGTGGGTGGAGTTTGTCCGACGTCTGGGTGTTTCCGGACTAACACCGTATGCCTTCTCCCATAGGCAAAGCTTGGAGAAGAAACGATACGCGGCGTTGCAGAAGTGGACAGAAGCTCTGGAGTCTGCACACAGCGCTGTCGTCGGCAAGACAGGCCCTAGTTCAAGAGGTGGTGACCCGACTGGAATGGGGATGGCTGCTGATGCGTTCTCTATGCGGGAGGATAGATGGTGATTATCCTCAAGCTGCCGATTTTCCTTTTGTATCATAGCACGTCGTCTTTCTTGTCACGCAAAGCCTTGTAGTTTTACATATCCCATCAGTTCGGATCGAGTTCTCCGACTTGGGACCCACTTTGCGACGTAAACGGGTGGAGACTTCCCCAGAGGTTCCTCCTTGGCTTTCATTTTGTTTTTCGTATCCGAGTTACTTTGGCAGCTGAACGAATTGGCGAATGACTCGGAACATTACGAAGCGAAACGCGTTCATTACATCGTGGGGTCGGCACATAGTTTGAAATGGTCGTTTCCCGCTGAGTCCGAGGTCGAAGGATGGATATATAAGTGGCACTGATAGGCAAAACTGTGGGTTATGACGATTAGAGAACCTCGTGCATCGTTGAGTAGAGTGATATAAATACAGTATATGCCAGATATCTGCTGGAGGTTTGCGGAGCAGAGAAGAACAGGCAAGCACACGTGTTGATCTCGGCTGTGTCCAGTCCCTTACTGAGGGCTTACGATATAAAGTAACCTTTAGAGCTCCCTTCGGCTCAATTCTTCCATGGCCAATATCTGTATAACGCCACTGTAACAATCTCAACTGGATTACCATGAATTCTTCTCAGATTTCTTCTCCTGTTCTTCCTACTTTCCCCGCGGCATCACGATCAGGAGGCAGCACCAAGTTGGCCGACGATGTAACCTCCTTGACCTCTTTCAATCCCTTCTCCGAGGAAGATGAAAATGACCAGTCTTCTTACGCACTCGTTACTTCTCTATTTTCCAGAATGAAGAACACCCTGTCGGCGCCACTGTCTTCAGCAGTCGGAGCAGTATCCAACAACACCGCTAACCTCAATGCGGGTAACAATGCCAACGTTGCATCGGCATCCAATGAACAGAAAAGACCATCACACACCATTCAGACGCAGTCCAGCTTCTCTTCGAAAAGTTCAGCGGGCGAGAGACCAAATTCGTTATCGACAGTCAACATCATCACCCCAGCCCCACCTCTTGTTTCGCTCACGCCAGCACAACCTGAAGCACCAACATATAACGTAGAATATGACAGATCACCTTCTCGAAGTGGAATGTTCTATTCAGAGTCGACAGACGGTGGCATGTTTGGGAATGCCATACCTGGCTTTCCAATACCGGATGATGCTAGGAGCATCAAGACAAGTACCGGAAGCTTGCATAGGTCGGGTTCAGTCTCAAAGGTTATTAGAAGGATACGCGGTGAAGGTGCGTGTCAATCTCGTTCTTGGTATGTTGGGTATTAATGCTGTCTCAACCAGGTCTTTCTCGCGACTATTGGATGGACGACGAGAACTGCCAAGAATGTTATGACTGCAAAAGCGTTTTTACGACCTGGAGACGAAAGCATCATTGTCGGATATGCGGTACTGCCCTTCCTTTACTTCAGAGACCCTCAACTGCTTACACGATCTATTTGTAGGGCAAATTTTTTGTTCTCGCTGCGCTTCCAACATTATTAAAGGCTCTCGATTTGGCCACGAGGGTATGGTTCGCGTATGCAACCTTTGCCTTGACAAGCTTGCAAAAGCTGATGACGATGACGACGATGACCGACGATCCGTCGTTTCTTCCGTCAATTCTTTCCCAGCACATCAGTTTGGGCTGGAGACTCTCAACCTAGGTCATCACCCACAATCACCGTTCGCCGCATCTCAGCTGTTTGGCCGAGACGAACCTTTTAATCTTTATTCCATAGCCGAAACCAAGAGACCCATCTCTGGTTCGGACGATAGTGGGTTTGGTTCCCGGCCAAATACGCCTTTCTTCGCGAACCTATCTGGGAACCAACCTATCTGGGAACCCGCCGATGACAATCCTGCGCCCTTTCGTAGGGCTCTTTCAGATGAAGAGAAGGATGTAGATAACCTGCCCACTACCTTTGCTGAAGACTCGCCCAACGCCCCAGGTTCCAAATCCCCTATCGAGTTTCCAGTGATGAAATCCTCGAATGGAGATGGGATGAGCTCTATCCAATTCCCGACTGGATCCCCTGAGCATATACCAGACAGACCCTATAGCGAGATCAGATCGCGATTCAATTCTTATGCAGACTTCGACACTGCAACTCCTTTCATTCGGAGCCGTGTACAAAGTCGACTGGACAACATTGTTTCGGGTGAGCCTGGTTGGCGGACGAGACGCGAGAGTACTGCGTAAATAATACTTCTGCCTTGCTTCCACTACCTAGCTGACCTTCTTTTAGATACGCCCAGGAACTGAATCTCACTTCCATGCTCCACCTCAAGATCATGTTGCGGCAGATGCTCACAAGTGAGCAGATTCCAAACATAAAAGTATGGGAAGAGACCCTTCTCAGACTTGCTCTCAGAATAGCCCGAGAGCTCACCTTCACCGCACTTCCCTATCACCATCGCCAAGGTGAAGACATGGACGTCCGTCGTTATGTGAAGATAAAGAAAATCCCCGGAGGGAAGCCGCAGGATTCTGAATACGTTGATGGGGCTGTCATCACCAAGAACGTCGCCCACAAACAAATGTCGAGGTCCCAGCGGAACCCTCGCGTCATGCTTGTTACTTTCCCTCTCGAGTTCCACCGCGTCGAGGGGCAATACATGCATTTTGGACAGATCGTGAGGCAGGAGAAAGAGTACCTGGGGAATTTGGCGGCACGTATTGCCGCTTTACGACCTCATATCTTGCTCGTGGAGAAGTCGGTCTCGAGGATTGCGTTGGAGTCGCTATTGAACCATAATATCGCTGTAGCGAGGACAGTGCGTAAGTCCGCAATTGAACTCATTGCTAGGATGACGCAGGCCGATGTCTTTTCATCGATGGACAAGTTGGCCCTGGAACCTCATCTTGGACACTGTGCACGCTTCCGTGTACAAACGTTTGATCATCCGCTCATACCAGGTCGGCGGAAGACGTACATGAGGTTTGAAGGTTGCAGTCGTGATATGGGGTGTACCATCATTCTTCGCGGAGAGGATATCTCCACACTTAGGAAGATAAAGAAAGTCACGCGTTTCTTGACCTTTGTTGTCCGGAACCTCAAACTCGAGACGCATCTATGGAAAGACTCGGTCATCACGCTACCCTCTTTCCATGCGGATGCTGTTCCGATGTCTACCGGTCGCCTCTTCAACCTATCCACCACAACAGGAATCCCGACGTACCCGTCCACTTTATCGACTCCTTCGTTATCCAGCTCGAGTGCGCCTACGCCTATACCAGGAAAGACGTCGCAGTTGTCGGTTCCGGATGATGTGAATGAGGACGACCTCCCGGATGAAGAGGCCAAGGGACGAAAGCTGTCAAGGCGGATTAATCAATCGCTAGAACCTTACCTCCACACATTCATCTCAGTCTCGGCGACCCTACGGTTCCTTCCACCTTACCCCATCCTACGAATGAAAGAGTTGGACATTGAGCTCAACGACGCAAAGAGAGCGTGGGAAGACGAGATTGTCCGACGAGAAGAGAGGTCGCATGTAGCGAACGCCAAGCACGGGCACACCCGCGACGTGACCATAACAGCGTCAAACTTTATACACGAGACGGGAACAAATGAGCCACAGGATGATAGCAGCGATCTGAACGCTCAGATTGAGGCTCTTCCTCAGCTTGCCTTTCCCGTTACTCCTTCGGATCTACCCTCCGTTCCTGAGCCGACGAGTTACTTCTCGCTCCAGCCAAATTCGGCGAGTGCTGCCACAACCCCACAGATTGGCGTCGGTTCTGCGTTGGCAAGTCCCAATGAAGACTCTTTCGTCGCTCTCAAAACGGTGGAGGATATTGCTCTGGAAAGTCAGTACAGCCTCGTGAAATGGAAACATGAGGAATTCCAGCGTATTTGGGAGTGGTACCTCCGCAAGAACGCTGATGATTTTGTTGTCGAGAAGTATCAGTGCATCAATCTTTTGGAGTATACTGTCCCCATCGCCGAGTTTGGTAAGCATAGGGCATGTTTCCCGCCACGTCTCAGCCAGATCATGTTCTACGGAGAGAATGATTGTACGCTTGGACAATACATCGAGAAATCTGTTTCCGATACCCTCATCGACTTCCTCGATCCGAAGGCTATTTGCACCGGGAAAGGATGTGACCAGCCGCTCGCAAGGCATTGTAGAGTCTACGTCCACAATCAGACGAGACTTTTTGTTGCCACCGAGCAATGGGATGGACAGATCATTGGTCGAACCTCCGCCTTCCCAGCTCCAGACCTAATTACGACTTGGAGTGCTTGTTGTGTGTGTGGCTCAGCGACGCCATTCATTCCTGTCTCGGAGGAAATGCAGAGATACTCCTTTGCAAAGTTCCTCGAACTTCACTTCAACCCTGCCGACGTCAAGCTCGTTCAAGGAGCTGGATGTCAACATAACATATATCAGCATCACATACGTTACTTTGCTTCAAAGGGCATGACGGTGCGATTCCAGACAGATCCTATCATCCTCCATGAAGTCGTCTACCCTCCTTTTCGCATTCGCGTCCGGCCTGAAACACAGCTCGAGATGAAAAACAATGACTACCGTCGTCTTCGTGACAGGAATCTACAGTGGTACTCTGGATTGGTGGATGATTTGAGGCTGATCAGTATTGAAGCTGCTATCGGAGATGAAGAACATGATGCCGCGTTACTTGCTTCTGTCAATGCGTTGATTGCACGAGCAGAAGCGGAGCGGGAGGATGTCGATAGGTTGATCAATGGAGTTTACAGAGATTCAGCGCCCACAGATACATTGGCTTTAAACCAGGTCAGGTCATACCAACAGGACAAGATTGTGGCATGGCAGCAAGACTTTGATCGTCTTCCGAAACCCAAGCCACCCCCCACTGTCGACAGGAACAGTAAGCGTACATCTGCCTTTGGTTCGGTCAGAGCCATGTGGCCGAGACGGTACGAACTTTCTGGAGCATTTGATAATGCACATCTCCCTTCATCCAGCGTCTCGGAGGCTGAAGAGGGTCCGTTGAAGATAAGGAGAGTCACGGGTGATTCCTTCACGTCTTCTGCTTCAGAGGCTTCAGAAACTGAACCAGACGCGGAGCCTGCCCTTGCACATCCAAACGCGGGGATGCTCACTGAAGATTCCCAGCCAGCTGACAGCCCGGAGGAAATTAGAACGGGATCCACCAAGGGGAGTCAAGAATTACCGCCACTCCCTGAAAAGGAATCAAAGTCAGATACAGATTCAGACTCCACTATCGAAGCTGTGCGAGAGGAAATAACGGCTCCGCAAGAGCCCTCTAAGGTAGATAAAATTTGTTTCCTGGCCTCGTCAGGGGCTGCAGTATTGACGGATATTAACAGGTTGCGCCCACTGTCCCACGAGCTTCGAAGCTTCCCAGACGTACGGTCAATCAACCCACCGTTGCTGAATTGGTGAAAAAGTACCAAGACTTCCTTCCTCCTCAAGGTGTTCACGAACTCGCAAAGACCGCCTTTCCTCCTCGCTCTACCGTCTCCGAAAGCGATCAGGAATATACATCACCTCTTGCTCACCGCACTGCACCCCGCCACAAAATAAAAACGCGTACTTTGACCAGGAAGGCTTCAAATTCGGACTTTGAACAAGGCTACGCTGCCAATATCGCCCCACGATATTTGACGCATTCACGACGTTCATTAGCGCAGGTGCATGGTAATCGGTTCGCCGGGTCGTCTACCCGCTCCGGAGCGGAAGACTCTGAGTCTTCCCGTCGACCCTCTCCTGAAAAACGCTCAACGAGTGGAAAATTGCGATCTCGACCTTCTTCACCTCCCGATATCAAGTTGCCCAGCGCAACTCCCTTGAAGCAGTCTAAGGTAAAGATATCAGCCCGCTCTAAAGACAAAACTCCGGCACATCATGCCACTCCTGCTTCGAGGTCAGCGTTCAGGCGACCGCCACCGGGCACTGGCGGCAAAGTATCCAATATTGCCAAACATTTCGAGCGTCTTGGTCGGGATGCAGAACGATCAAAAAATCGATATAATGTTATCCGAGGTCGGCGTGCGCGTCCTGTGGCATCAGCGAAAGCCAAGGTCGAGATTCTAGACAGTGTCAAAGATGCTATCAAGGACGAGAGCGAGTCATCAGACTCATCGAGTGAAGCGGATGATGAAGGTGATGACGATGAGCAGAAAACAGTTGCAGAGTTGGTGCAGCAAACAGAGTCACCTCCATCCGATGCGGCTACTTCGGTACCTAAAATAGAGACTACATCAAGTCAAGACGCAGAAAAAACGTCTGAGGTGTCTGAGGCGCTCATAACGCCTGTAGTCGAGCCACAACCCGTCCCCACGCCTGGTCCCTTGACTATGCCACCATCACCCTTCTTAGGTCCTTCAAGAACACTATCAGAAATCGATATCACTGCAGGTACAGAGCGGCATTCTATTTTGAAAGCTCTCTCTGGCTTTTGGCTTCAACAACCTCCCAGCTCCAGGAACTCATTAGAAACTGATGATTTCATGGTTGATCCAGAACATATCTTCCGCGATTCTTCCATGGTGGTTCGCACTGATGAACCTACATCCATCATAGCATTGGCATTGAAGTAAATGGTTTCATCTCAATTCTATTTCGACGATACTCATTTTATTTGCAGCTCACCCCAGTATCGCGAAATGCTTGCAAAATCACGAGCGGAGAAGCGGACAGCCAGAGAGGCACGACTCACCGAAGGAGAGGCCTTCATGCCTGATGACCGATCAATAGCAGAATCGACCTCGACCTGGGGCGTTGTTAATGTTGATCCATCTGAGTTGGCTGATCCGACTGAAGACCTTCGTGTGCCTTCTTCCAAGCTTCCCTGGGCAATCAGTGCGTGATATCTTTCTTACCATGTCTCGCTACCTAACATTCCTCTAGCTTTTGAGAGTGGTGGCTTGATAATTAGCTGCACAGTGCTTTACCCGGAGCAGTTCGATGCACTACGCCGCACGTACGATTGTGAGAGAAGCATGATCGAATCGCTCTCGAGATGCATCAAGTGGAACGCCAGCGGCGGAAAGTCAGGTTCTGCGTTCCTGAAGACCGGAGGCAAGTTTTCTCGCCAAAAGTACGCATTGCCGCTGACCTTGGACTCGTATAGATGACCGTTTCATTGCAAAGGAGCTGTCACGACCGGAACTTCAGACGATGGAGACATTCGCGCCTGCCTACTTCGATTACATGTCATCTTCAGTTTCTTCGAATGTTCGTCAGTCGTCATATGCTCACCTTTACGACGCTAACACTCTTTCAGCGCCCGACGTTGCTAGCCAAAGTATTTGGTTGCTACAAGTTGACATTCAAGAAGACGGGTAACGACAAAGGGCCCGGGAAAGCAAAAGCGACACAAATGAATCTCTTGGTGATGGAGAATCTTTTCTACGATCGCCGATTCTCAAAGGTGAATCCGCGTTATGATCACGGCGTCCGACCGATTTCTAATGAACAACCGAATAGATATACGACCTAAAGGGTTCGACTCGCAACCGTCACGTCCAATCAACAGGTAGAGAAAACGAAGTATTGCTGGATGAGAATCTGGTCGAAAGTAAGTCATGATTTCAAGGCCTGAGCAAAGAACGATACTGATTTGACGCCAGCCGCCCATCTGGCGCCATTCTATCTGCGTGAGCACGACAAACGCATCCTACGTGGGGCATTATACAATGACAGCAAATTCCTCGCTGACATTAATGTCATGGATTACTCACTTGTTTGCGGGGTAAGTAGATGCGTATCCTACTGTAGAGATATTTTTCTGACTCCTGAATCATAGGTCGATAGCCAGAACAATGAACTCGTGGTTGGTATAGTGGGTGAGTCCGCGATCCCTATATTGAAGGACTTTTCCGACTCACTGTTCCTAGATTACATTCGAACGTACACTTGGGACAAGAAACTCGAAAGTTGGGTCAAGGAATCAACTTTCCTAGGCGGTGGTCGGGGGGAGCCCACTATTGTCAGTCCCAAACAGTATCGACAACGTTTCATCAGTGCCATGGAACGTTATTTCCCTCTGGTATGTCCACCATCATTGTACGACTGCCTTTTGTCTCAATCCCTCGCAGGTTCCTGATCGCTGGATGAAACAAAAAGATGCGCCGGAGGAGGATTCAAACTGTTTGTCGGAGCTCTGGCCTGACTGGTAGCCAATTATTTCATTATCTCATAAGTATCCTCGTTGCTTCTCTGCATAACTCCATACTGTATATCCGTTCTACTGATTACCCATTACATATCATACCCTGTATAATAGACACACTACAATGATCCGTTTGCAATAACAGCTACTTAATAGTACAGTCAAGCTAGCTTCGCCTTCTTGGATGGTTGGGGGTTAGATTTGTCGGCACCATCCTTCCTCTTCTTCCCACCTCCTGCTTTCCAGCTGGCTATCATCTCTTTCATCTTTTCATTCAAGTCCACAGCTACCTGTCCTACTTCCGAGTCAGCGCCATTGAAAGTGATCGCATTCTGTATCATGAGATCAATATCAGCCTCGAATGCTTCAACAGACTCATAAGTGTCAGAATCCAGCTTCTGCCTGATAGTGGAGAGATCTCGAGCATTCTTTCGAGGAATGACATCAAAATAGGTGGGAATGCCCAGGAGTTCGGGATCAACAGGCGTTCGGAAGACCCATGATCTGGTGCAAGCACAGGTCAACTATAATCCAAAATAAAGCGTTTAAACGACTTACATAGAGTCCTTGACAATGCCAGTCATGATACCTTGAAGACCACGTTTCTCCGTATAAGACAGTTTCCGCTCCGCCACCTTAGGCCATTCCTTCTTGAACGCTCTCTCCACGACATCTGCACAATTGATCGGGAATGTACTGGGAGGATTGAACTGTCGACAATTGCTGAAAACTAGCTCAATATCCTTGCGGAAATCGTCTAATGCACTATACTGTCCACGAGAAAGTTTCTCGGACATGGTACCAAAGTCCATGGGATGGCGAATTTCCTCGAGATAACTGTTGGAAAATTAAGTAGCGTGATACGGGTCTGATTAACATAGAGCTCACGTCGGGCAACCGTCGGCTATTGGATCGACAGGACGAGAAAAGATAGCGGCTTCATTAAGTTTGAGCAGATTCTTCAAAAGCTCTTTGCATTTCTTTTCGTTGATAGGGCTGATCTTTGTCGGAGACGGGGGCTTCGTCTTGATCGGTGGAGTGGGTGACGGCTGGACTTCTCTTTCTTTGCCTTTCGCAGACGACCGGTGAGACTCCACGGGTGGCGTTCTAGCGTGGGGTGTCGATTCCTTGCTAGCCTTTGATGGCGCAGGTTTTGAGGCAGGAACAATGACACGGTGGTTGGAAGAACTGTGATATGGCTTCTCTTTCTTTGAGGGGGTGGCGAGTTCGAGGATCTCGTCTTCCTCGCTTGGAAGGTCGACCATCTTTCGTTTGCTTGAACTACCATTAACGTTGATTTTCTGCTGAGCCGAACGTTGTCTGTTCTTCTCTTCATCTTTCTCTCGCTCTATCGCTAGAACTTCTTGATACAAATCATGAGAGCCATCGTCAACATATGGCGGTGGTGGCGCATCGACATCGGAGACAATGTCGGGTGCGGGAAGCTCTTCAGTGACTTTTGGCTTCTTGATACGAAGCTTGGAAGAAGAGGCGGAGGATTTCGAAGGCGCGGGAGTTGATGACTTCGAAGGTGCAGGGGTGGATGCTTTGGTTGGTACAGGGGAGGAAGGTTTCGGCGTGGATACACGAGCAGGAGATTGAGATTGGTTTGTTCCTCCAACCTTGATTTTGATTACTGGACGTGCTGTTGCAGGCGTTGACTGTGTACTGGCGTGACGCTGCGCAGCGTGAGCAGGCGGCGGCGAGAATTTCGGCGTTGGTACAGGCGGTTTGACTTTAGGAGGAGGAGGAGGCTTCTCAACTGGAGCAGCATGCGCCCTCTCTGCAGCCTCGAGGGTTTTGTTGATAACCGTCCATTCTACGTATAAGTTTAGACAAGTACAGCAACGAACGGATAATAGAAATGTGGACGCACGTTTTTCGAAGAATACTTCTAGAGCTATGGCCTCATTATGCACATGACTTCCGGGCATGTTGTATTGCTTTGCGTTATTCACCATTAACCTGAAGTCCGCCTGGAATGCAGAGCGGTCCTTGTACATTCCAGCCTCCAGCTTGGCACCCATTGTACTCAAGTCCATGGGCTCCTTGATGATACCGAAATAACTAGGAAGAAGAATGATCAGGACGAGCGGACAGCTTTACAAATGTTAGGATTACTTTGGTGCTTGGTCACGTATTGGATCCACCGGTTGAAGAAACCATTTAGCGTGCTTGTTTGCTTTTATCTTCTTTAATGCACTCCTGCATGCACGAAGATCATAAACACTCATTCCCGCTGCTTGGGCCTTGAGTGTGTGGACTTGTTTATCAGGAGCCTTTGGTGGTCTGCCCTTTGGTTTACTGCCTTTAGATGGTAAAGTGGGTGCGGTCGGTCCACCCGTATGTTTAACACGAGCCTGTTGTTCGATGGGAGGGAGAGGTGGTTGCGTCGATTTGGGGGTGTTGTTGAGCGATAGCGAAAGCCGGGGGCTATCCACAGAAGGAGTCGACAACTTGATCTTTGGGGGGATGTTCACAGGCGCAAGAGGACCTTTAGCAGGCGGGCCACCAGACTTGAGCGGTTTCGGAGGCTTGACAGCAATCTTAGCAGACGGTAGTGATGGTGGTGTTTCAGAAACGGGAGTGGGTGGAATATGTAACTTCACGGTCGGTGCAGTTGGTGCAGTTTCCTCGTGACCCCGTATGAGGATGTCGGCGAGTTTTAACACGCACCACCGTACCTCATAATCGGCATCCCGCGCTCTACTAGACTATCAGAGACGATCAAAAGCTGTAGACGAAGAGCGTACAATGCAACAGTCATGAGGAACTCCCGAATGACTTCGTTCTTCCCGACCTCTTTGTCTTTGCGCAAGACCTTAATCAATGCATCCAGTTCTGTTTTCTTGGACTCTTTCATCTTCTCGGGATGGGAACCGTCTTCTTCGATGAGGAGTGACTCTGTATCCTTTGCATTTGACTTCAACTCTCCCATTTGAACGAGCAGTGCCAAGCTCTGACATGCATTCCGTGCAACGTGCCGACGAACGATACGTGATGGATCCTTGGCCATTACAGCAAGGATGTAACGCATCATCGCAGGCGCATACCACTTGGTGAGGAAGAGCGCGTCAAATGCAGTTATCCGAACGGGAACGTAGTTGCCTTCTCTGCTGCGTGTATGAGAAATAATTTTTTTTAACCATTGAAACGATTCACGGACCTTGTCAGCGGGAAGAAGATCCTGGTCGCGCTGGGAATCAGGTTTGCGACTGAAATGACCATGTAGAACTGATATATCATTTCAGCACAGGCACTTTGAGACCAAGATGAAAGATTACCTCTAGTGTAGCGACAGTTACAATATTGTGAACAGAAGGAATGAGGCGGTCCATGCTTCGGTAACGCTCGATTTCGACAAGAGTCTGGTCCAAAAGCTTCTTATCCTCTTCGTTGTGCTCGGTACGGACCTCTGTAGGTAAGAGCTCTCCGCGTTCAGGAGCTGCCGTAGAGACCGAAGCAGATGCTGCAGCAGATATGATTGCACAGATATAGAAAGCATCCGAGTACTAGGGATATAATTTTCAATACTACCTCATTTAAGAGGTTCCAGGCACGACGTACCGGATTCGACGTGTTGTCGTTATACCTCAGCTGGTCAATCAAGAACTGTCTGACTACCGACGGCGATTTTCCGTTCTCGAAGCGTATGCGGGATATAGCCGTGATCAAACTCTGCGAAGAGAATACGAGGAGTTTGATTAGATGTGTGCAAGAGCGCGTGTATCCTAACCAACCTTCCGAACAAAGTATTCCGAAAGATCGGAAAAGTCATTCGGTTTCGGGACATACGTATGGGTGAACAGATTCTGTTTCGGATCTTCAGGTTCATAGCAATACCGCAGGAAGAGCTTGAACAGGTGAAACAGCCCTAAGAAATCTAGTCGGTGAATAGCGCACTAGAGGACGATGAGCTCAAGGTACGATAGAAGAGTGAAATACACTGACATTGACAAGCGCCAGAGCCGCTTCCACTCGTATTCGGTAATGGTAATTTGACACGAGGACGGTCTTCGTGAGGGTACTTGACACAATCGCCGTTGGTTGTCTGGCTAGCGCATGGACCGCCTGATGATCAGAGTCCGTCAGCTGTCTGCACAACATGCCGGAGCAAGAAATACAGATACCTCCATTTGCGCCACCACGTCCCTGTCCCTCTGCAGTTGAGACACCCACATAAAATCTGGTTGCTCAAACTTGAGGTTTGCTATCCACTCAAAATCGGCGTCCATCCGGATCCACTCATAAGTTGCACCACTCATGACGTTCTCGTCCTCTTCTGTCCAATCAGCCACCTTCCAATTCTCTCGCTCCTGCTCCTTTTCCCAGATCTCCAAACCGAAGCCCATATCCACCATACCCATAGCCTCAGCGGCTTCCGTATCACCTTCAGCAGCAGCCTGGGCAGCCGCTTGACGTGCCAGGTACCGCTTTGTGTTCCGACGAACTCGTTTGTACTTCGTATTGAACGGTACTTCAAATCTTTTGAACGGCTGCCGGATGTCCAAAACGTGTTCGTATGGTGTTCCATCAGCTTCATGTATTCGGATAGTCATTGTTCCCTACATTGCAGAGTAGAAGTCAGCACAACTGTATCATAGTATTACCCCAATGAGCTCACCTCGAAGAACTGGACCGGCTTGTACATCACTTTCGCAAACTCATTATGTTCAAGACTCTGATAAGCAGGACACTCCTGCCTCATTGTGATCTCCACAGCCATCTTTTTCCTATTGAAGGTGGCTGTAACTCCGAACGAAGGACACCCACTACCATAGATCCATTGCTCGGCAAAACTCCTTGGGTCGACTCCACTAACCTTCCTGCACATCCTCAAAAAACTATGTGTCGACAAGCAGTTGTTCTGCATCTCTCCACTAATAGCCGATAAGAACAGTTTGGGTAGTACTCGACTGAGTCCCAATGAAGTCCCTGACTTCCCTAACCGTCTATCAAGAATGTGCAGAATGAGCGGCGCCTTTACGTTAATGAAGGGAAGAATAGTCGAATCCGGTGGATCATAATGTTGAGGTTGACATATTGGAGGCATTGCACCATTGTCCCATTCCAATACCCGTTGCATATCCTTCTTGAGCCGGAACCGATACTCATTATTCCCCAGTAATTTGCGCAGGAAAAGACCAGAGATATACCCGGCAAGACCATTCACTAGCCATAGATCTGACCAAGTCTTCGGTTGAATGTGGATGCCGGACCATTGGCATGCAAGTGCATGACTGAGAGTATGACGCGCCTCGATAGCAAGCTCTATGGCATCATCTCCGTGAAGAACATCAACTGTGACAAGTGCCAATGTCGCACTGTCGAAACGCTGCGTGGGTAGCTCCTCTACGAAGACAACCTTGTACGAGCTGAAGGGGTATGAACCAAACTCCGTGGTGTAGAAACTCATGGCCGGCCGAAGGGCAGAAGTGGACGCCGCAAGCATCGACTCTTGTCCTGGGAGACAGAAAGCATAGATAAGTGGTTGTGATGATCCCGAAGACGCATCGTCGGCATTGTTATCAGCCGGTATCTGGATAAGGTGGAAGGGACCCGCAGCGAAGGCAATGTGTTGGACAGATGTAAGAACTGCTTGCGAGAACAGAAATATTGTCTTGTGGGAGTTGTAGGGATGAGCCACCTAACAGAGATGTCAGCTCAGCTCACAGAAGAGCTATGACTCATATGACATTACCTGCTCAACTAATTCACCACTGCACACGACAATCGTGGGGGTGAGATCGGTAGCATCATCATCTTCGCTGAGCTCACGCTCCTCGAGATACCGAGGAACAACAAACTCAAACTCCCATGCGCACTTCTCCCATAGATTGTCGATACACGGGACCCAACATCGAGCAGCGTCGGGACATGACGGGGTTGTGTACGCATGCGGGACACGCTTTGCAACAGTTTCAGCCTTCAAATGTCAAAAGATAGATGTCCACGTACATAGGGTTGATTCTCGGTCGCAGACACGAATTCGAAGCCATCTACGGGGTTCCGAAGGCTATACGCAATCTTCACGACAATGGGCGAAAACTCTGTAACTGCTTGACCCGCCTGAGGTTGCGGCCCAGGTGTTTGGGGCTCGGGAGTGGCGACTGGGTAACTTATCAGCATGATAGTTCCGGGGTTCTCCAAGTGACTCACATTCGTCGTGTGACGTCCCAATCGTTCCTGTGGCTCTCAATGACACTTCCTTTGGTATTGCTATTGAAAGTTCGCCCTCGTCACCCTCTTGTAGTGCGGAATACAGCTTGCGTTTCAGCTCGGGGTGTAGGTGTATATCAGGTGTATCGTTTGCGGAACCGACGGTGATGTTGGTGAGAGGGTCATGATGAATAAATTCAGCTTCGTGAGATGCAACGTGGACAGAATGTATGGCTGAATGTTGAGTATGGGGCACAAGCTTGTTAGTCGACGAGACAAAAGTGAACTCGGATACGTACTACACTGCCGTGAATGCAAATTTATGGCCCTCAGCTCACTACTAGTCGGAATAATGGTGATTTCTGTATATCCCTGTAGATGAAAATACAGGTATTAGGTCGATGTTGGCCACAGAGACATTGGGATGCATACCCATAAACTCCCCGAAAAATCGATCTCCAATACGACTTTTTGGTGACTAGTAGATACCAAAATCCATGTCAGCACCAAATATCAAGTTCTGAGATAAGAAATGGACGTATATGGAGAAGCCTCTACGGATATGTTCGCGTTGCATAGTATAGCGATTGTCCAAGATTTCGTGCCCAATGGGCCCCAGCACTATGGATATTCGTGCAAAAGAGCCAGTTTCGGAGATACAAGGACAGTATTCGGCGAATTTCTTGCTGAACTGGGTTCAGGTGGCAGAGAATGGTAAGCAGACGAGGTATGAGGCACTAGTCGGAGGTGAACTAAACGGATTATGTCAGCTACCCTCGGCGTGACGTGCACTGAGTCGTGACGCGTGACGGGCGCAGGTCCGTGCACCGGCCGATTACTTGCTTTTTGCCTTCCTCATTTTTTTTTCTTGAAATGCCTCCAAAATCCATATTTCGTCAACCGGGAGCAAGGCACTTTCAGCTCGTGCACAGATCTCAGAGGGATCCTCTTTATCATGATCCAGATGCTAGTAAACATGTCTTGAAGGAGATCGTTCGAGAAGATGGGAAAAAGGTATGTTATCTATTTCTCCAACTCCAGATCAAAACTCACAGATACTTAGGGGAAAAGTCGAGCAGATCTTGAAAGTCTTATCTCACCTGCGGACATCTCTCACCATAAAGAAAAGCGTGTCGGTGAAGCTGCTCTGTACGGGATTTACTATGATGATACAGAATATGATTACATGCAACACCTTCGCCCCATCGATGTCCAAGAAGAAGGAGTGGAAAGCGTTTTAATCGAGGCACCTCAAAAAGTGAAGAAGGTCCAAGAGATGAAACGAGGGGATTCCCGACCAGGGATAACACTTCGCAATGATCTACCCACTGAGGTACTTCCATCGAAATCAGAGTTGCCCAGAAATTACGAAACGCAGCAAGCAATACCGGAGAGCATATCTGGATTTCAGCCGGACATGGACCCACATCTACGACAGGTTTTAGAGGCATTAGAGGATGATGCGTTCGTAGATGATGGAATGGAGGATGAATTTTTCCTGAATCTTGTACAGGAAGGGGAGAGAGGTAGTGATGAGGAAATTGAGTTTGAGTTTAGAGAAGAGGGAGTGCCCGATGGGGAGTTCGAAGGGGAGGATACAGCCGAGGAGAAGGAAGAGCCGTCAACATGGGAAGAGCGTTTTGCAGAGTTCAAAAAAGCCCAGAAGGATGCGCCTCGAGGACCAGCTAGTGATGACGGGCTCGACCTTGCTTCGGAAGGAGGAGACACGATCTCCGGTCTACCTACGATGTCTGTGATTGGTGGCAAGAAACGAAGACGGAAAGGAACCAGTGATGCGTCCGGGTACAGCATGAGTAGCTCCGGTATGTATCGAAACGAGGCATTGCAGACTCTCGACGAGCGCTTCGACCAGGTACGAGTTTATGCATAGAAGAAATGACCGGGTTATTCACATTACCCAGGTATTGCTTAAAGAATACGAAGACGACAACGATGAGGTCCTTCCTATGTCTGATGATGATGACGACGCACCCCAGCTCATCACCACTCGCGAAGATTTCACGTCAATGATGGATGAATTCCTCAATGATTACGAGATCCTTGGTGGAAAGATGAAACCCAAGCTAGCAGGCGACACAGCCGCAGAAAAACTCGAGACGCTCAGACGTGCAATGGGACAAGACGAGCGAGTTCGTCAGGAAACGGGAGACAGTGGCGATGAACCAGAAGATGACGTTTGGGTCGAGAAAGAAGGCAAAGACCGTTGGGATTGCCAGACTATTCTTAGTAAGTACCGTATCCTCTTTCTCTATGAAGGATACGATCTAACCCTGCCACAGCAACATACTCTAATCTCGAGAATCACCCACGTCTAATCCGTGCACGGGAATCCAAGCCCGTACCCAAGATTCAACTAAATCCCAAAACTGGTCTGCCTTCCATCGCCGAGGCACCTACTTCCAAACCCCGCGTTTACGACAACGACTCAGATGGATCTGATTATTCCGATTCTGAGTCTCGTAAGTTTCTCGACGTCCCCTTTTGATTCGCGCTTAATTGTCTATTTCCCTAGATGCTATCCATCAGACAATGACACGATCGAAGGACGAGACCCCCGAGGAGAAGAAGGCTAGGAAGGCTGCTGTAAAAGCCCAGCAGGCAGCTAGAAGAGCGGAAAAGAAAGCAAACAAGTCAGCTTTCGGAAACGAAATGAAGGCCGCAAAAGTTCGGGCGTCGAACCAGCCTGCGAAGGGAGTTCGGAAACTGTGAATCATTTGGATGCAGGAGCCTAGATAGTAATACAGAGCGCCTGTACAGAGTACAGTGTGTACACGAACATCTACGAGGGTACGCCTTGCCAGTGATACAAAACTTGGCCCTGTCAGGGTTCAGAACGATTGAGAGCACTGTGATCGAGAAACTTACGGTGCTGGAATCTTTAGTGACGATTTTTCTGTTTACTAAAGCAATGAGACACTTGTTGACTCGCGCCTGTGGAAGATCTGGAGGTTTGATGAGGTCGGTGACTAGTCGAGGGTTTTGAGTGGTCTGTGTATATTTCAGCAAATGAGAGACGAACGTTTGACTGTTTGCCCAGGTGCATCCATCAAGCCTTCTACCACAGCGTCCAAATTACGACGTAGTCCCTTTGTGAAAATATTGAATGAGATGGTATGTATACCGCCATCGATGAGGGCGACATACAGGATCACTTCCTCGAAATTCTAAGGGTAAATATGAGACGATCTTCTCTAGTTCCATCTACGAATTCCTATAAGATGAGATGGAACTTCATAGAAATTAAAACACTTCACGTTCCGCTCCTTCCTCTCTTTCGCCGTCATCTTTGGTTTTTTTCCTTTCACAACCTTCTTTGCTGGAGCTATCGTCTTTTCTTCCGCACCAATAGCTGTGACATCTGGATCAGAAGCAGTTGTTGAAATGCCTGTCTTCTCTGTTCGAGTCATCTCCGCTTCATGTGTGCTTGAAGGTGGTGGCATGAGTTTGGCCCTTGCTGCTTCAAGTGCCGCCAGAGCATCGCGTTCTGGGATGGACGTCGTCAATAAAGACGTGTAGAGAACATTTAAACAAATTAATCATACCTTCCCGTCGACGGAAGAGTTCGAAAGACGCGTCGCTAGGTGCCTAGCACAGAAATCAATGAGGTCGAGCGAACCGAGCAAGATTACGCAGACGTACCTGAGGCCAATCCGTAGTCAGCGCGTTCATATCCATGATATACAACCAACTAGCAAATGATTCGTTAAATGTCCCGAGCGAGTCGCTCAGCCTTTTCATGCCTTCAACATTCGCCTGTAGGGTGTCGATCTCATCCGTGAATTCTGACATTGCAGGTCCGAGAAAACCGAGTCCATGCGGAGCATCTGGGTAAGCACCTGAACGCGATAGCGCAAAAAGGGAGCCCTGAGAGATGCGACGGAGGGGTGTTTTGTGGGGTGTCGTTGGAGGTGCAGGGAGTTGATGGCGAGACATAATATAGGCGCTAATCAGGTTCACTGTAGTCGTTTACCCTTCAACTTCAACTATTATAGTAAGTGTTTCTGCGCGGAGTGCTCGCTAAAATGAACCTTCCTCTCACGTTCAGATGGCAAACATTCAAAACCCACAGCGCTATTTATTCTTCTGCTGCGGGTGATAAATACATCAAAGTCTAATTCAACAGCATTCGACTTGTATGCGCAGTAGCTTAAACCGAATGCGAAACCAGGGCTGGTTGTGGCAGTGACATTTAAAGAAGATACAGGTATAAGAACGCGGGTGGAACTCATCACCACCCGGTTTATACGCCAACAGCTGCCATGTTAGTATCTCAAGACAAAGTAGATTCCAAAGACAAAATGCCCACATTGGCAGAGAATGCGTCTACTCAGCCAATCGAGGCACCTCCTAGCTATCATCAAGTACCAATTCGAGTCCCAACGAAGGCTTCTGTATATTGACCGCGCTTCCTGCAGATTCGGGAGTCCCTTCCTACAAATTCACAGGATCCACATCTACTGCTACAGCACCAGGTACGTATAGTTTATACATTCAAGCTCCCGGGACTCATCCATGAAACAGACCAACTTCCCTTCCTCTTCGAGCTCGGATCCATCTGCCTCATCAGGCGGCTCTGAAATGAGATTCAAGGATGCCGCCGAGAAGCTCCAGATGGCCATTGAAGAGTACAAGACTGCCCAGGAAAACCTGACCCGAAATCCTGAAGAAACACAGCACCGGGAAACAATTAAGGAACAGGAAGCCAACATTTATCGGAAGCTTATGGACGTTGGGAACAGCGCGACGGACTCCAGAGTCAGGGAACACTACCACCGCACAGCGGCCTTCTTCATGAAGGCCGCTCCAGAGAAGAAGGGAGGAATTGTGAACGATGTGTCGAGAGGCATCATCATGATATTGGCTGCACCGTCTGCGTTACTGGTCGCCTCACTAGTAGCAGCAGGTGAGATAGTGGTTGGTACAGGGCTCCTGATAAAGGGTATTGGGAAGATCTTGAGCGGGGGATCTCTCAGAGGCAAAAGACATTGACGTACTCAACCCGATCAGCGGTCGCTGCGAGCCTGCAATACCAGCTGGGTTTTCTGAATGGGACTGTTTTCATTGTAAATTATATTTCCGTATTTCCCATTGTGTACTATGGCAATCCTTCGTCTTCCCTCAGAACTTCCTGCTTTTGCCCATCGGCTTGATCGTGTGCATTCATATCAGTTTTCTCCTTCCTCTCTTCCTGTAAGGTAAGTACTGCATTTGGTTATCCTTTCGAGATGCCGTCTAACGAATCCGTCAGGTAACTTTTGAATACGACAATTCCTTGGTTTCTTTCTGACTTACAGCGCAAATTGCTCTCGGATGCAATCACGCCTTGTTGACGGTCATCATGATTGTCAACGTTACTGGATCCGTCTGGCAGCTGCGGATGTACGGCCTGTTACGGTAATACCCAAGCCTTTCTTCGAGTATCCCTACTTGATTATCAGCAAGTACATCAGCATGATGGGCTGTTCCCTAAACTTCTTCTCGGCGTTCACCACCTCCTGCTCCTACGATGGCATTCACTTCTTCTCTCCTCATTCTGACAATAATTCTCCTGGTCCTCTCAACTGAGACGTACGCTTTCGGTGCTGGTGATATTCCTGCGTGGGCATATCTTAATGTCGGTGTGGGACGATATCATCCGCATCTGTGGAACTGACGGATCCAATCATCCAGGCCAAAGCGTACCGACACGGTGACATTGAAGGTGTACTCTCTGATTTGGTCAAGAATGCGTCAACCGGCGGTAGTGTATTTGCATTTGCGAAGAAGATTCTGGGCAAAGACGGTCCAAAGTTCAAGGGCAGCGATATTAAAAAGGTCTATTTTGTGAGTCGAAAACTTCATTGGCTCTCGGAAGCTGATCTTATGGAAAGGAACAGGGAAACTGGCTGCGAGACTACTCTCAGGTGCATCTACCTTGCCCTTCTTGACTACACCGATGATGATAACGGCCCGCAGGCTATGGACATTGCTGCACTTGGCAAGCTAAGCGGCGACACTATATTGCTCATCGTCTCTGTATTGAGCTTCATGGTGAGCTAGGAATCCGAGTTCTACCGCACGGTAATCAGCTTAAATACTTTCCCGATCCTAGACCTTTGGGTTATCCACGAGAGAGTTCGAAGTCACTTCGGAACGCCTTGGAGTATACTTGCCTGTGGTGAGCTGCGTGGCTTGTTTCCCTGGATGGTGGCTATAAAGCTCAAATTCCACTCGCAGGAACACATTGACAACCCCAAGTCAGCTTCGTTCCTCAAAATCCGGCTCACTTACTCACCATCACCCACAGGGGATATGCTGAAAAAGAAGGCGACGCTCGTTACTATCATCCTAACCTCCGACCTCCTGTTGATCCTGCCGAACTGGAGTTTGATGAACGTACGGGTATGAAGAAATACATGGCAACGGAAGATGAAGGCTTCGACTCTTCCACCGCATACATACGTCGCACACTAAAGGCCTGTATCGAATATGGCCGTCGATCAGGCGGAGATGAAGGTGAGGACCTCTGGGAAGCATATCGTCTCCTAGGAACGGGTCTGCATACCCGTGAGTGTGCTCTTTATCGACCAAGATATCCACGTTTCAACCGGTCACCCGTATAGTGGAAGACCTGCTCGCCCATAGTAACTGGTGCGAGATTGCCCTCGTCAAGATGGGTTGCACCAATGTTTTCTGTCATGTCGGGGAAAACGTTTTAATCGAGACGCCGAGCGGACCTGCTCCCCCGCTGGTTACTGGCACATTTGGGAGCGCAGATTTCATCCATTCTCTTCTGGGTGAAGCGACAGAGTGAGTTTCCCTGACTCGTTCTTGTCATAGTGCTCCTGCTTATATTCTGCAGTAAAATACACCAAGCCAGTGTTTCGTCTCTTGCGGAGCAGATGGAACAATCTCAAAACGACGACGCGTTTAACAAGATACTCATGCTCAAAGACGTGCTGGGAAAACTTTCGGCATTCGGTGGCGACGATGAAAGCACTTCCTTGGGCCAAGCAGAAGCAATGCAAGAGCAGGCAAACGCCTATCACTTTGACCCAGACAACGTCGCACCTCCAGAGGTTCAACAACAACTTTTGGGGCTATTGCGGTGGAGAGATAACGTCCATCGAGCAATAGTGAACAAGATAGAGATGATACCTGGATTAGCAGATACGATGGATCAGTTGTCGGTTGCTCTGAATACATGCAAGTGCTTGCATACCTCTCTGAAAGTTGGAGATGCTGATAAATTGGTAGACGTGTATAATATCATATCTCCTTGGTTAACTGCAAGTATAATTTTGCGCACGGACTAATCCTTTTGCTGACTTGTCTCCCCATAGCCTATCCTTACCCAAGCAAGTGGTGTTCTGGAATCAGGAAGCCAAGCCGTTGTTGATTGGGACAACCAATATGCAGTATTTGATGACCCGGACGCGTCAGATCCATCCCACAGTCTGTTAGCCAAGGTAACTGTCGTCGCCCCGCATAAATTTCTGGTTTACCGTTCTCTTAGGACCATGTTAACCTCATCCTCAACGAGCCCTCTGGTCGCATAGCCCAAGTGATTGTGGTTCATACTGTTGAGCTCATCGTCCAAGCTTGGGCAGACGACAGTGACCCCGATGCAGTGCTGGATAAGGTCGGGAGTCATCCTATCCTAGCACAACTCGTTGCCTAACTGTGAAGAGACCAGGTTCTAGAAGCTTTTCATCATCCCTATTACAGCACGGGTAATTCCCAAGTCCAGGATCAGATGTTTGCAGAAATGGAGAAATGGCTGAACGAAAATGCGGAAGCTGGTGTTGCTGAAGTCATTATCGAGGCATTGTCGAAAGAAGCTGTCAGAGAAGGAAGGAATAAGAGATTGTTCGACGAGGCTGCCGCGTAGTAGCCAATCTTCCTATTACAAAAATCGTGAAATGCATTGGATTACATATATGATACGTGTAAATCAGATACACAAAACGTGAATAGTCCTTACAATGTGTACAGTGTAGGAGAATTGAAGGTTGTGCCAAATAGTTGTGTTAGACCTTGGACGCGCGATCTTCACTATGAACGCTCATGGACCCACCGCCTGATTCTGTACCGCGACCTCAAGCTGAACCAAGTCCGGGCGAAATAGACCCTATATGGACGACTAGTAGGACGGCCCGTCAGATTTATTCCCTGGGAGAAGTCGAAAAAGTGAGTCTCATCACCTTACCAGATAAAATTCGAGGTTCTGACCCATGATGCAGGACATCGGCCGTTTACTATACCTTGCAGCTTCCTCAATTTCTCTACTTACACTTCCTCAAACCGATGGTCCAAATGATAATCTACCACAAGGCGAGGAGCGATCTGAACAGTTTGTGCTGGAAGTCAGCGAATACTTTGAACGCTTGGATGTCGGTGGTCTCTGATCCTTTGACGCGAAAACCTCTTAATGATAGGTTTTTACTCTAGGCCATTCAACTAGCGATCCGCTCTTCTCTAGCTCACATTCGTCATTCTCGAATTGCGCCTTCAGCTATAAACGCACCACCACCTGGCTTTCTTCCCCCGTCACTCGGTGTCCAACTTCCTGGTTCTAGCTCTGAAGGAGCCAGGAGTAACCGCGGCTTGCAGGAGAGTAGAGTTGAACGCGATGCATGGAAGGGTATTTTGGATGCCTTGACGAGAATGAAAGAGGCAATAGAGAAGGAGGGATCTGAACAAACGCAAGCGCAAACGCAAACTCGGAACGAGGCTGCCTCGTCTATGGATATGCAGGGAGTAGAACAGAGTTAACCCAGAGGGGGTTGGCATGAGGTATGTTTAATCCCATTTCACTCTTGTTCTGCGGCAGAAAAGTTTACGTTTCGTGCCAGATAGCTACGACTATTGGAGGGCACGCCTCTTAACCCTTACTGTCATCAGACTAAGTCCATGTTACCCCGAGGGAGGGAGAGCATGAACTCTGGAAAAGTTGACTTCCGTTCATAGTTGGGTTATTACGTTCAAAGGGCCACACTTTGCAACTCGTGTTAATTTCCGGGTTCCTTTTTGCCTTGGGTACTTAGGGTCGAGTACACAGCCTACTCGAAAGAAGATCAACACAAATATGTTCTCGACGGCGTGTACATGTGTGTATTTGAATGTTCTTTACTTGTTTCGTGAAGCAATGCGGTAGGGATATTTGACAACCTGGGAACAATAAACATGAGAACATCCGACCACAACGATAACTTCATAACTGACAAAAAAGTTTGTTGCTATCATGAATGTCATCTGCTTCCGTGGGCTGTCATGAAAATGACAACTGCAACAGAGTCTAGCCGTTTTGCACAAATACATAACTTCGCTACGCCGCAACCCCTCTCCCTCTCTGAATAAAACTAGGCAAGTTCTCAGAACATCTGTCAAACACACACACAAGTTGTTCGCTTTGGTGTAATCATTCCATTTTCGTTAATAATGTTGTCGTAAACTACATCGGGGACGTTGCGTAAAAAAACGATGTTATCTACACGAAAAACGGTTGACTATCGGTAGCATAGAATTGATTGGTAAGTAGTAATGCAACACGGATTTCAGATGCGCAAGCGCATCCAAGCATCAAATTACCAACACAAAGGGGCTCCTGGAGGCGGAGAATTGACATGTGTGAAGAGAGGTAGGTACGTGGACCATTGTATTGATCAAAACCAGTGGTGGTCGTGTGAGCGTTGAATAGCAGGTAGTAGTAGTAGGTAGTGGTGAAGAGGCGTAATTCCATCGTTATTATGGCGAGATCCAGTGAAAACAAAAGTCCCCCAACTCGTTCCGAGTCTCAAAATCTGCATCGAGCAGCATCAACGTCGGGTGCGCTCGAGTTGGGAACTGATTCATCCAAGCTCGCAATGTCGTCGTCGCAATGAACATCATCTCCACAGTTTTCAACTCACGCAAGAGCTACAGCCAACAATAGAAAAGCGGCGTTGACGACATTCTCGTTCGTCATCGACCAACATGGGAGACAGAACAAGGTAAATGCCGTCGTTACCAACTAAACCATGTGGAGTGTTCTGCGGAGGAAGAGAGAGAGAGAGAGATTGTGCGACAATAGAATGACTGGCGCCTCGGGAACCATGTATCGGGCCACACCACCTGAACCGAGAACCAGGCTCACGGGGAACATGAATAGGCGCGCCGGCGCGCAAGAGAGATCGACCAATCCAATGATAATACACATGAGATGGGGCCTCCCTTGCCGTTGATGAAGAACACCGCCGGAGCAGACGAATATGAGTGATTTGGGGGAAGGGAAGGGGGGGAGACCAATGGAAGGAAGAGTGGCCAGGTAACGGTGATCAAGCGCCATCGGACCCTTTTCCGGTGAAATTGAAAGTGCGATGATTGGTGAAAAGAATACAACAGATCCAAATAAATCAATTGATAATTAGTTGCGATGCGTTGAGGGAGTCGGATAGAGGAAGATGGTGGTGGGTTTGCGATTCCTATTGCTCGTCTGCACGAGCAGAGCTTGACGAGAACACCCACACACGCATACGAGAACGAAGAAAGCTGACGCCAGTGTATCGGACACGACATTCACTATGCGAGGCACGAACCGCAATAAAGTGGTCGCCTACGAGCAATAATGAATGCTGTTGTGCATGGAGTTTGAATGGGACCGGAATGGGATGTTCGGGTGACAGAGCGACGGGTGTAAAAAAAAAAAAGAATGTACAAGAAAGTGCACGAGGGGTGCGAGAATGTCACAATGGAATCCTCAAGCACGCTGGCCTCGAGTCTTGTGTCGTGTCGCTGTCCCGTAACAGGTCATGTACCGTAGTCCTAGTCGTCCATCGTCGTTTCGTTCGTTCGGGTTCACCTGACACCTGATCAGGCAAAGGGTGGTGTGGGTGAGTGGTCTTCTCGGTGAAGACGGGGAAAGGGAAGCGCGTTCGGGTGTGAATGATAAAATGCGAGAATGTGATGCGAAATAAAATAATGCAATAGCAAAATAGTCCGTTTCATAAATCAATGCAGGTCACCTGTCCTAAAGATGGGGGGGGGGGGTAGAATCGAACTCTTGAGTGGTGACAGGATTTGACGATTTTTTTTTTTTGTTTCGAGTCCGACGAGCGCAATGAGACTTTAGTATTGGGGATGCGGGTGGACTTGCATCATATGTCTGCGTTGAGTGGCAGTGTTGAGCATCAAAGTCTCGTTGAGATTGCGAAGTCGGTTGATCTCTTCCTCATGGGCTCTCAATTGGTTCTCCAAGTTGGATCGGAGAGTATTGAGAGACTTGATATGCGATGAAGCTATGGGATCAATCAGTATCATGAATGTAGACGAGTAAAAGAGACGCGGGACTTACCACGCTCGAGCAAAACGACCTTGCTGCACTTTTGGCTCATAGCCGGCAAAGCTTCACGAAGCTTGGTGTAGCCGTCTCTGAGCTCGTCACGGCGCTTCTGCTCGGATTCGATGCGTTGTCTTCGAACAGCCTCACGTCGACTAGAAAAGAAGAATATGTATTTTCAGTGTCATTGAATAATCATCAAAGTAAAAACTAGACTTACAGGTCGACACCTCCTGAAGATTGGTGTTCATCCTCCTCGACTTCATCCGAGTCATCGTTGCTTCTCAAAGTATTACTCCTTGTTGTCCTGGCCCGTCTGACGCTAGTTCTGGTAGCGGTGGTGGCGGTGGGCACCACTGGGACGGCGATGGGGTTGTATCGGTGGGAGCGTGGGACAGTTGCGGCATACGGAACAGGTGGCGGTGGGGAGCGGTTAGAGCCGCGGCTGTTCCTACCAGAGCGCTCATCTGAGGATACGTCACCGCCGTTGCTTAAGGTGTAGCTGAGAGTGGGGGGAGATACAGCGACACCATCAGCGGGCGGGGAGAGAGGACGAGAAGGAGTAGAGAACGGGGCAGGAGTGTAGCCATAGTCTCCAATGCTAGCGAGACTGACGTTCTGGTACGACATGTTGGGAGATGCCGAAGGATTGGAGACTGATGGGGGGGACTGATTAGAGACGATCGAGAGACGATGCAAAAAAAAAAAAAAAAAAAAAAAAAAAAAAATACTCACGCAACGATGGGGAGAACTCTGGTGAGGGAGGAGGGAATTGAAGGTATGAGTCCATGGGAGTTTCAAGAAGGCCGTAGTTTGGGCCGTCCATGTGGTCGATACCGTAGGAGGTGTGAGAGAGGCTTTGTTCAAACTCCATCGATGTAGAGATGAGGAATATAAAAAATATAAATCTAGAAACAAAGAAAAAAAAAAAAGCGGTCGTCGGAAAGAGTCGAGGAGAATCTGGAATGTGGCGCAGTCAGTGAGTGATGTATAAAGCGATAAAAGAAAGGCGGAAAGAGGAAAACTCGGTATGAGGAGGGGATGACTGACAGGAGTAGACCAGCAAATAGATTGAAAGTGGGCTGGTGTGGGACGACCGCAAAGAGATATTTGACGGACTGAAGGGAGAAGGAGGTAACAAGAGGGTGAGAAGAGGCGGAGGAGGGAATAAAGATTTGCTTCCGCGGCAGCACATTTCTTATACCAAATGACTCGTGTGCCTCTTTCTCACATACACCCAAATTAGGCTCCGCTCCGCTCCGGATAGTCCTCCCCTCCTCCCTCCTCCTCCGGCCGTATCAGATCTCCGAGCTCTACTTGCAGGGTCGGAATAGCTAATCCTTTGCACCCTGTCCCAGTCCTTCATTTCCCCTATGGAATCAAAAATCTGGCTGTAAAGTATCCGTCCTTTGTCCTCGCTTTGATACCATTGTCTCTGACCAAGAGCTTCCCACTCTTTCGCACCGATGATCCGCACAAGTTGCTACTCAGAGTATCCATCGATTATTCGCAGCTCGGTGTGCAAAGAAAAAGAAAAAGAAAAAAAAAAAAACTGGATACTGTAACAGCATATCACACTGTCAAGATCCGTGTGAAATAGCACATCATCATCGTCCGAACCATTCGAGGGGGAGAACGCCCCGGTTCGACGCCCATCACGACGTACACGAAATACCCCTTTCCCAGCAACACCTAATCGCTCTCTAGGAACCCCCCCCCCCCAATCAATTCCGAAGCTCAAGGTAAACATACAATACACTTTAAGAGTATAATGACAAATACACCTTGTACCCAGGATCTCCTCTCCATTTGCAGTGCTCGCTTCATCTCGCGAAGCCCAGAATCTTCATCTTTATGCTCCTCCGAAGTTTCGAGGTGTCGGTAATCGAAATCGAAACATTCATATATTACACAAACTGTTGTCGCATGTAAACCTGTTCCATGTCTTCACCATTTCAACTCCAGCTTTCATCTTCCTATCAATCATACAGCTGCGCGTACTTATGCATCAGAATCCCCTTTTTCCTTCTACAGTCACTCGAGCGCAAAAAACCCCGTTTCTCTCTGCACTGCTTCAACTGGTATTTTAGGCAATCCCAGTCTGACCAAAACGTTTTTTTAATCTCCCAACTTTTCGTCTCAATTCCGGGATAAATACAGTATAATGACTTTTTTCATTCTCAGTATTCTCTACTTGCCCGATCAACCCAAGGTAAGCAAGTCCCGGGCGGAGAAAAACCTTGTTTTTTTTTGCACAAAAGTACAAGCTCAGGTGAACTGAATTGCCTGCCTCCGTTCAGAACTACCCCCCCGGCGTCGACACCTGGATCGTTCTACTACCACTCTACCAGGAACCGGATATCTAACCTTGAGCGAAATACGTACCTGAGTAACCTTTTCTTACACACATCACATGAGCAAGCAAACCCTTGCAAAGGTATCATCAATCGTGTGTCATAACGAGTCGTAAAAAACATTATGGTCGTGAAAAGAGTTCGTAAGATTGATAGATAGCACGCAGAGAATAAAGAATGGAAATAGCGAAAGGAAACCGTTCAGAACGGAAAACCGTAAGTATAATACCAAGAAAGAAGCAAGTCAGGGAAAATGTCCGTATCCATTGTCCATCGGCAAGGTATATTTTGGCTTATGCGGCATTATAGTACCCTGTCAGGGAAAAAAAAAAAAAAAAAAAAAAAAAAGCGACATTCGTCAGATTGCATTCCAACGCCACGGTTTCAGCCCAAATCACTCACCACCGTAAAACGGTCCCTTCATGCTAGAATAGTGTTCTAACCGTTTGGAGAACCGCCAGTTCAAGAAGAACATGTACATCTAGAGTAACGAGAGACAAATCAACTTCTCGACGTAATACCCATGAAAGAAACGTACTTGAAATGCCAAGTCAACAAGGAGCCCGATAATAAACGCAACCTGGATACTGGAGTATCCCCCGGCACAGAACCCCGACGGGAAGGATGCGTTATTTTCGTATCCGGCGTCAACAGATTCGGTCCACAGCTGACCACCGTGGCTACACTCCCAAAGGATCTTGTCCTTTCTGTAAAAGCAGCGAAGTTGTCAGGCGACGGAACTCGATGGATTGGAGGACCGTGGCGACGGGGAACGGAGGTTTGGGAAAGAATATACGTACCCTCGGTTAAGCTCCACCACCATTAGGATTGCTCGGATTGCAGAAATCACGATGATGAAAGGCCACAGGAACTGGCACACCCGTGTCCAGATGTACGATCGCTAGAGGTACAGGAAGTCGATCAGTCTATTCGTTTAGGTTCCTTTGGAGTAATTGGGTACTCGAGAAGCTCCAAGACGGATGAACGTACATTTGATAGGGCCAAAACGTTAATGACGGCGACCGCAGCGACACCCAAACCAATACCACCGTAGATAAACCTGGATATCCGGAATTAGCAATTGGAGTGCTCAAGACTGTTGTTTTTGGAGCCTTGGAGACCGACCATTCAGGGAAAAAGAAGAACAGGTATTGACCGTTTATTAGGAGAAAGATACCGCCGCCAATGCTGTAAGCCTGAATTACACAAAAAGAGAACAAGGTCGACATCAGTAGAGCGTTCGGCTTTGAGCACAAAGGAAACATACAGCAATGACAACACCCCATGCGATAGCACCACCCCTCTACGAAGACACATAGTGTTAAATCTGAGAGAGTAACGACGGATAGGAAGCTAGAGATTATACCAGAGGAAGTAACAAGAGACAATTGTCACACCTAGAGCCGTAAAGTAGCGATGCATCATGGTCAGAGAGATAATCGCTCGGCGATTACGACAAAAAGGGAAAAAGGGACGCACCACATTGTAATAGAAAATTCTAGCGGTCAGATATTACTTGGGAGTTAGTTTCACTGGGTATCTCAATGGATAAGGTCAACACGGGAGGTGGGGTTCGTGAGGATCGTCAACAGGAAATGGGTGTGCCGAAGAAAAGGAGTGAAGGAGACGATGAAGAAGGACCTCTGACGCAAATGTGACATCGAGGGCGCGCGTGACGGTCACGAAACCCCACATTTGTCGTTGTCCGACGATGTGCTGTATTCGCGCTGTTGCTCATGAACTACAGCCCATAAACTACATACTATGTGTTTTCAATTCGTGCAACTGGAAGAGTTTGGGACACTTGCAGCAAGACCCTATCTCGTTCTCGCACTAGAAGCCGAAGCTCCGAGTTGTCGTTTGTTTCGCTTCTCATTCTGTTTCGCAGCCGATGGGAATAGCTTTCCCTGGGCGAACACAGTTCTTGTAACCAACCCAGTGGATTCCGACTAGTCCGACATTAATGATCGTCACCTCCTCAACTCACAATCCCGGCTGGACAGGATTCCGTGATTTCAGGTGTGTGCCGAGGCTCAAACACCCGTTTTCTTCGATTCGTACCTCAGCAGACCTCAGCCTAGAATCCAAGAATTTTCATAACTAGGGCCCATCACAAGAGCCGACCACACCGGCTGACTCTCCAGAGTTCGACCCTCGAGTCAGATGTGCAGAAACCCGGCAAAATCACAATTCCCGTCAAACTACCTTTCCGACTGTACATATCCAATCCACCGACTCGGTCTGACTCAACTATGATTCATTCTATACTTTCTGCAGAAAGCCATCTGATACCTACAATAGTTCTGCACATCAGCATCTGCGCTCAATCTACCTGGGACCTTGCCATCAATGGATCTCCGTCAAGTCAAAAGACTCCGTTATTCGAAACCGGAATTTCCATATAGTAGAATGCCTCGTTGTAGTCTGCAGGCGCTTCAGAAGCTCTTGGTGATCACTTGACTCGTTTTTACTGTCCCGATGCTCACTGCTTAGAAAGAGAGCGGTAGCCTGCGAAACATTGACCAAAAGTAGGAGCTCTATCGCCCCCGGCCAGGGTAGCGGGTCATCCCTGGTCAGACGCGTGCTACGATTGCTCTCTTCCTCGTCACTTTCGCCTGCGCTCGCTAGGACATACTGAACTCTGATTCTCGATCGTACAACTCTGACGGCACCGACACGGCAACACAACTACAGGAAGAGCCCTGTACACAATGAAACCTAGTTGTCCGAGGTCCTTGAATCGATGCATACAGGTGATGGCTTCGAATGTCAAACAATACGACAATACATGATAACATGGATGACTATTCTCCGACGCAACGACATCCTGCCAAGCTATCACCGCTCTTCCTTTTAGAATAGAATAGGGGTTATAACAATCCGCACACTATTCTTCCGGGATGAATTTCATGGATCGACCAAGCTACTGGCAATGAATTCGCGAATATCAAGTCACTATATCCACCCTCCATTTCTATCGTCACCGCATGGATCGCCGTCGCACTCGCATCAAACATGAGGGGTTTCCCGCCTTCATATCCACCGGATCTCAATACCGGTTTGGCTGTTTACGCGCTGCGCCTTGTCTTGTGTGGGCACGGCAGATGATTAGTTGACTGACGTCCTGGCGTGCTCACTTGTGGAACCACCCTGAAACCGAGTCCATTCCACAATAGACAGTTCGCTGCTGTTGCTCGAGTTGCCGCCTTCTGTGACTGCTGCTATTCGGGGTCTGTGGGTACACTTTGAACCTGTATTTCGGGTCAATGACAGTCCATCAGAAAGACTTGGAATGAATCTTGTGAGTTGATAGAGCTAGCTACGCATGGGTACACAATCTCGGGAGGTGGATAATTAATGGCCCCACGGAAATTTGCCTGTGAAGGCGGCCGTTGAGGCAGTACAAAGTTTGCAGTAGTCCTCGCGATCTCTATCGAAGGACCATGGCGGAACAACTCTAGGAGCGGGAAGCTTTTTACAGGCTTGGCCTTATTTTTGTCCCGAACGTCGTAACAGTAGGAAATGGAAGTTTACTTTGAGTGGAATCCTCGCTACTAGCTTTGGTATTTCTTTCTTTTTGGACTGCGATCTGCCAAGCTGCAGAGCACGCCGGTCGAATGACCTGCTACAACTTCTTCCGAGTCCCAGTGGCAAATTTGGGTGACACTCGCCCAAGTTTCAGATTCGGGAGGTCAATGCATGCTTCAGTCCATGTACGGAGCTCTCGGAGCTCTTGCTCTGTGTTACAACGCCACACAGTGGACAATGCCCGAGGAAACATAGTGAGCATTCACCGTGCTTCCACGAACAGCACGTTCAAAGCCATTCCCCTCAAAGCTTTGGCATTCTGGGGTTCATGATAGTCCGGCTATACTCGCAGGGATCTATCCCCTACCAAGCGTTCCTTTTCGGGCGGTGGGTCGGAGGGTCCTTTGTGTGCGCTAGTGGCGGCATAGCCACAAAAATCTACTGGGACCCATTGAATTAACACTAACTCAACACGAGTCTCTCAGCTTACATCGTGGTCAGGGGAAGGCTCATAAACAAGTAAGGTTGGCTTCACGGATTATTAGATCGGGCGTCGAAAACGTGTTTGCAATGTGTTTCCCCAGTCCTGAAAAACTTGAGCTAGCCAAGTGATGGGAAGCTTTCTCTAAAGGTCACTCAGGACCAATGGGGAAGTGAAATCGCTTCCATATCCAAGCGGGTGAGATGCTTGCATCTCCGCAACTCGAGCGACGAGAGAGAGGCCTACTGTAATGAAAAGATTTCTTTCAATTGAGGATCATTCAAGGCTATCTACGTACATACACAAAGACATTGATATATTCATGAGTTCAAATATTCGTAATGTGGATAGGGAAAAGAAGAATGGAAGGCAAGTCCAACTGGTACATACTCGATTTCGCAAAATCTCCGACTTTGACCATGAATACCAGGTGCTCATCTTCCTTCGTCTTCTTCGTCTATCAATCCCCAATCCCAATTCGTCAAGAATCGTAATTCGTTTCGGTCATGCTCATCTACATCGATAGAAGAGCGGGAAAATATAATCGATGCGTTGCATCGTTGGCGTCGTCAGTCGAGGAAGGATAATCTGTACAGGTGGCGGAACGGTGTTAGGCCAGTGGAAGCCGAGGGATGTGTGAATGTCTTGCGCTGGCCAGGGCAATTGACAAAACCATGTACAGATTCCTTCGTCGTCGGGCAAGAAAGGTGATGGAAGAATGTGAGGCCGAGGGGAGAAATCTGTCCAGAAATCCTCATCCCGAATACAAATCGGCTCGACCGTGATCCCGAAAATGTGTAGAACATTTTTAAATTCGCTGGGAATTTTCGATTTCCGGTCGGAAAGTCCTGGCCCCCAACAAGAAAGACTTGAATCGGCGCTACCACATCGATCCACGAGATGATGCCGATACCATCAACACGATGCAGTTTCCTGCGGCGTGAAGTGACGCTAGTTTCTCTCACGGGGGGATTCGAGGGACAGGATAAGGCCAAGGATCCACCAAGCGCACGGCGCTGTACATGAATCCCCAGCGCCTGTGGTTCGAGACCAGCCAGAAATGTTCGTCCTTGTTGTCGATGAACTACATTCATTTTCAATCCTGTATTCAAGGCCACAGAAAATAGAAATGAAAAATGCGATGCTGAAATAAAAAAGAAAAAAAAGGGAATGCCGAGGTAGATGAACATGGTGTGCTGCAGATGCTTTTCGGAAGGGGTGTGAATGTGGAGATGTCCTTTCCAGGTCAATATCCACCTTCTGAATTTGACGGACTCGAGACTTGTGATTGGTGCGATGAGTGGTGCTGTGGTCGCGACTGAGCGGTAGGATGCGAAGGCATTGGCACGTCGGGTGGGGGCGACAACGGCCGTGCATCCGCGTCGAAATGTCCTGGTGAAGGTGTGTCATGAGAGGGAAGGGAGATCTTTTCGTTGAGTGCACGCAGTCGCTGCATCTCTTGCTCCAAGAGCTGAAGACGGGCCTGTAGATCCCGATTAGTGTTCTCCAGCTGCACAATGTAATTTGTCGCTAATTAAAGAATGCAATGTCAGCATCGAGTTGTTCAGATCGGCGGTGAACAATGACCAACCTCGTTCCAGTAAAGAAACTTTGCTACTCTTCTGGTTGGAAACAGGGAGTACATCCTTGAGCTTCGCGTAGCCGTCCCTGAGTTCGTCTCTTCTGCGTTGTTCTGCCTCTATCCTCTGCCTTCGTGTAGCCTCTTTCCTAGAGTGTGCCAAGTTTACGTTGTCGAACGCTTGGGCACCCATGTCGTCTTCGTCAGAATCGTGCGAACGACCTCTACTTCTCCTTCCGGAAGAACTGGTGGGTGACGGGGTAGGGTTATAGCGGACGTGTCTGTGTACAAGACTGTTGCCTCGAGATGAAGAGGGCGAATTTGCACCGCTGCTATTGTAAATGCCGTCGGCAGATGTATCCGAGCCTGAAATGGGAGGTGATAGAGGGTCGTACGTTTCTGGAGAGGGTGGCGGTGGAGAGTGAGAAAGAGGTAAGGAAACATGAGGCGGCGAGTGGTTGTACACGGGGTTTGGATACATCATGGGCATGTTTTGGTATTGTAAACCCTGCTGTTGCTGCATCTCAGACAAATGGCCTAAACGGATTATCTGATGAACATGTGTTTTAAGAAATAATTGTTGTGAAAGAGACCCACGCGACGAAGGGTTGTCGTGTACGACTTGATACTGCTGGATAGGCGAGCCATACGAGATGAATGATTGAGACTCCTGGTCCGAAGAGTAAAAATATTGGGGAGTGACAGCGATAGATTGCTGATCATCCTGGTGCTGGTGCTGCTGCTGGTGATGTTCCATGGCTTGGGGGAAGAATGGGTAATCGTTATCTTGGTGGATGGTGAGTCGTGAAGATAAAAAGGGAACTCGTGAAAGAATAAAAGATGAAAAGATGAAAGGAAAAAAAAATCTGGAAAATAAGAACCGGGAACAATAAGACTTTGGCCAGCTCTATCGTCGTGGACGAGAATCAAGCCTGACCGGCAGATAAACTTGTTTGTCCACTCTTGTTTGCACATTCCCTTTCTCTTGCACACACAATGACTGAGAGTCTGTCTTTGTATTCAAACAAAGCTACAGCGACAATACCGGTTCCCTACTCGTCACCTCTCTCGTTACGCAAAATGATTTTCAATACACCGTATTCATCGCCAAGGGTCGACCTATGGTGTGACCGGGGTTCTATTCTTCTATGGATACTTCCTTTCCAATTCTTCCTCTCAAAGCCCGCCGCCACTTTTTTTTTTTCATCTCACTGCGGTTTTGGAGACATGCCTCATGTCAGTGGACTGGCAAGGGCCCTGCACCACGATCGATTACCTGGAGAAACAGAAATACACCGAGAATGCATTCGATGGACGGCTTCAACTTGTGATCGATTATATTCGCCGGAAACCCCGTCCAAGGACCACCTGTCCAGCCATCATCATCATCATCATTCTCGACTCTGACCTCCTGCGCAAGCAGCTCGCAATCGATTATGTGTCGTTGGAGAAACAGAGATACCCATGACATGGCTTATGACCCGTATTTCCACAGTCGCGATAAGCTATCTCGAATCTGAACTATCACAATGTCCAACAACATGGAATCTCTAAAGCGTCAACTCGGAATAAAATCTGGTGCTGTGAAGTGGTAAGTAGGACCAGACGGGACATTTGACACTTGCATGTTTCTCACTCGGGCGTCAGTCTTTTGAAGGAAAACGCCTTTTGCCGCGAGGAAGCTCAACTTCTCAAGCTAAAACTTGACAAACTCATCGCTGATGGCATCCCTTCAGACCAATGGGAGGTCAAGGATGCGGTCAGTATATCTCATTCCAACTCAGGGTTCCCGCTTCCTGATCATGTCATACCTAGACGAGGTTATATGAAGAGTCCAATCAGATGATCCAAGATTCTTCCAATAGGCTGGGTTCAGTTGTGGGTGAACTGCGAGATGTACTGGTAATGTTTCTGCGCATAGTTTCCTCCTCCGACGGCTGACATTCCCGTCTACAGATCGCGGCAAAGAAGGAGCCGCATCTAGCTGAAGATGCTGAATTCCTCAATGCGGAAGGCGTGCTAGAGGAAGCTAGTTTGTGATTCTGATCGATGGAATCGAAGTTTCACGGAGATAAACTGAAGTAGTGACATGATATACAGCATGCACGGAACCAAGAGACGTTTATTCTTTCATGTTCGCAACGTTGTTGCCTCCAGGCTCGTAAGTATTCTTGTTCGGCTCGAGGCAGATTAGCGTTTGGACTATTAAATCTGAATGAGGACACTGGGTGGCATAAGAATGGATCGTTATCCAATTGTCAGGGTACGACTTGGGTTCGGACTAATTGCTAAGTCCGAGTCAAAGCCATTTGTATCAAGCCATCGGCTCCAGGCATTTATTGAACTTCGTTTCTCATGGTCAATTTCAGCATACTACAACCACTTATTTCTTTAATTTACATTCATTTTGTTTACTTCTTTTCTTCAGTCCTTTAGGTCCTTGGGTTCAGCAATCGTCTCTTCCAGCATTGTCCAAGTGCATCAGTACCCTTCGTCATACTCCCTCCTTCGACCATAGCTTCGCTCCTCGTAGCCGCCACTACCACCATACTCATTGTCATCTCGGATATTCATACGCTCAGCACCAAACGTATCGCCAGAATCACCTCCGTAGCTGGGATTGTACCCGTCCTGACGGCTTTCACCGCCATCGTAGCCGCTAGAGCTGCCGTATTCAGCACCTCCGCCATAGCCTCTTCCACCACCGCTACCATGCTCTTCACTGCGCTCGGAGCGACCGTAGGAAGGGTTGTATCCGCTGCGATCCGATCCATATGAATTGTCCGCTTCGTTGCGACCGTAGCCTACAGAATCGTTTCGGCTGGTTTCGTACGAGTCCTCATCGCGGCTATATCCGTAAGACCCTTGGTTCCTACTGGACCCGTATGAGGTATTGTACGACTCTTCGTTGCGACGGGATCCGTGAGTATCGTCGTCGCGGCCGCCATAAGAGCTTTCGTTCCGTCCGCTGTCATGGGACTCGTTATTGCGGCCACCGTAAGAACTGTAGGAATTCTCATTACGGCCACTACCATACGACTCTTCGCGGCCACCGTATGATTCACGGCCGTACCCGTGTCCGCCGCCACCGTACGAGCCTACACATGCGCTCAGTATCGGACGTGTAAGATAGAGAATTTAGAAAACTCACTCTGCTGCTGGTAAGAGTCTCCACTACTGCCGTACTCGTTGCGGCCACCGTACGATGATTGTTCGTGTCGTCCAGATCCATAGCCTTCAGAGCCCCCGCCGTATACGCCAGAGCCTGTAGAGATTGTTAGCTTGAAGAAGTACAAAGGCCAAAAGGCTCGCATACCTCCGTACTCTTGGCGTCTACCACTGTTGTATTCCCCTTCATCGTCATTGCGGCCACCGTAAGCGGTTTCCTCATGACGACGTCCACCGTTGTACCCATCACCATCATCGTTACGGCTGCCATAGGATGATTGCTGTTCGTGGCGACTGAATCCATAGCCTCCAGAATCTCGACCGTAGCCGCTGGAGCCTATATAGCAAATACAGTGAGATACGAAAGGAAGGGCTCAGGGAATTCGCGCACCTCCATACTGGGATTCCTGGTGTCTACCGCTGCTATACGAACTATCCTGACCATAGCCTACGCCGCTTGATCAGTACTAGACATCAATGGCGGAAAAAAGACTACGAATACCCTGTTGCCGATCACCACCACTGCTATAGCCTCCTCCACTACCGTAGCCTCCACTAGTGTGCTTGGAGCCACCGTATCCTGGCTCGATTTGTCCTTCGCCTTCTTCATTCAACCTCTTGTTCTTGCCTTCGCGAACACTTTCCTTTGTCAATGCTTGAATAGTACGTTCATCTTCATCAGGGCCCAGTCCACCGAACCATTTTTGCATTTCTTCAAACATTTGGTGTTGAATTTGAGAGTTTCCAGTGGCATAGTAGGGGTGGTGGAACGCCTCGAGAACCTGTATGTTCTAGTCAGTGCTTGACTCAAGTACAGTCAGCAAAGTCGTTACCTGGTTAATGACTTCGTCCGAGTTGCTATCATCTGCCCAAGCCTGAGGAAGTGTGAGATTAGAATAGACAATGTAAACATTTGATTCATATTCACCTGGACGATGAGCCTGACAGTGTGAATAACAACGATCTGAGCAATCTTTCCCGCAGGTTCGTTCAAGATAAGACCGAAGTGGTCCTAAAGAACATTTGTTAGGCAAGAATCAGGAGGCAAATAGCGTTCTCAATTACCTTGGAAAGCAGGCTGTGAGAGGGGTCAGAAGCATTGGGATCCTCGAAGACCTAATATATCATGTTATATTATGAAGGAGTCACCACGTCATGGAGGACATACCCGGTATTGATCATCGGAGTCAATGACGGCTTTACTTCCCTCTCCGAGAACGTTAGTAGCTTGCGAGAGGATCGGCTAAACAAGATCATCAGATTAGAACGAGCAATAAAAAAATAACAGACTTGCCGTAAGCCAAGGAGCGAGAACAGTATACACATCTAATCAGGCATTCTCAGCACCTAGAGATAGCTCCAGTTAGAGTCGGAGCACTCACAGGCGTTCAAAGCATTGGTCAACTCGTCAAGTAAGTCGCTCAGACCCGGCACCATCTCGATCTTCTTCAAAATATCTCTGTAGACATTGTCCCTCCATTTCAAAAGATCCAGCAGTTGCTTCTGAACCTCGGGCGGGGCAACCTCATCGGGGTTAAAGTCGTATGCCTTTGACTTCTGTTCCATAGCCTCTGCCTGGCTCATCTTGTCATCATCGCCGCTGCCGCCAAACTTGCCGAAGAGATCCTTGAGTTGAGATATCTTGGAAGAGGCATCTTCATTCTTGGAATCATTCATCTTGTCCGACAGGGCAGTTACACTGGCTTGACTGATATGACTGGAGTAGACGGTGCATTAGCTGGCAGGTATAGGGATCGGATTTCTGAGGCCTTACTCTGTGGCTTCTCCCAATAACGAATGTAAGAAGTCTGCACTTCCAAAAGTACCCGTCACCAAAGGGGGAGCTCTGCCATTGGGAGTCTCGATCTCAACCTGATCACCGACATGGCAGAAGACCTCTGAGTGCCCCATTTTCCTGAGAGCAATCTCACACCAGTTACTGTGGGCGAGAAGATCCTCCACTGAAGAAGCTATAAGGATGTACAAAGACGTCTTTGACCGAGAGACTTACTTGTGTGGAGTCCAGTTCCTAAGAGACGATACGCCTCCCAAAGGTCAGCACCCTCTCGACCTCCGGCACGACGACCATACTCGATACAAGAACGGAAGACGCGACGGATGTGGGCTGTCGATGAGTCGAAACCTCCGTCTTCAGTTGCCATGTACTTCTTCATTCCGGTTCTCTCGTCGATTTCCAGCTCCACATCTTCAACGGGTGGGCGAAGCTTGGGGTGGAATTGACGAGCATCACCTTCCTTCTCAGCATATCCTCTGCGTCGAGCACATGAGAAAGGTGAAGGAATGATGACATCAGGACGTACTTGGGGTTGTCAATATGTTCAACTGGTAGGTATACTCCAAGGCGATCAGCAGTGACTTCGAATTCCTCCGTGGCAAATCCAAAAGTCTGAGGTGGAATAATCAATTTTAAAGCAGATGCAGACAGCGTTCGAACACACCATGAAGCCCAAGACTGCCACCACAAGTACCAGCGTATCTGCGGTCAGCTTGCTCAATCCTGCAATGTCCATAGCCTACATAGCGACGTGACGTCATTATCAAAGATCGTCACGAAGGCGAGAAAGAGATACCTGAGAGTAGTCCCTCAGCCAGTTCCCCTGCAATGGAATCAGAAGAGATGCGAGGCCAAAACACAGAGCTAAACTCACAAAGTAAACCTTCTTGATGTCTCCCTTATTGAATTTTGCACCACCAGAGGTGCTATCCAAGACCTGCTTAGCGAATCCGAGCAATCCTCCACCACCTGCAGCCCGACCAGCGTGCTTGACGACTTCAGAGAGAATGTTTTCGATATCTCCATGACGGAAAGCTTTATCCTAAAGTGAAGGGAGTTCTGTCAGTAACTAAGCTGGTCCCTAAATCGGAAAAATCTTGGCTTACACTGAGATACGCAAAATCGGGGATATCACCAGCACCGAACGCATATGTTTCGGTCGGTAGAATGACCAGTACTACGGTCAGAAGGAGAAGAGTTGTCGTGAAGTTTAGAGAGGAGGGCATAGTTGAGGTTCAAGTTCAAGTTCAAAATCAGAAAGCTGATACGCTGATAATAACATCGCGGCCACTCCACTGTCATCAATGATATCGTCCCTGGCTCGTGACCTGGCGCGTTCAGCTGCGAAAAACACACCAAGAGCTAAAAAGCCAAAGCTTTTCTTTTCTTCAACAAGTCATCTCTCTGTCCAGCGGAAATCGGACAGTAGTGTCGGCACATCTACGGTACAACAGAAAACACTGGACCTATTCCTCAATCACTCATCCTCAGCGGCGGCCTTTTTATTCTTCTTCTTGCGTGCCTTCTTTTTCTTCTTTGCAGGCTCTTCAGAAGTTGGTGTAGATGGCGCTGGTGACGATACGACTGACGTAGAATCCGATATTGTTTTCAGCTTCTTTGGCGGGTTTGAAGCTGGGTTAGATGTTGAAGAAACTGGGTCAGGATCTCCGTAACCTTCAAATAGTGTAAGTGAAAAGCACCAGATAATAAAATACTACTACATACCAGCGAAATGATCAACTGCGAGACGTTTACGCTTGTTTGCTGGCTCGGCTTCCATCCGCTCCTCGCCTGCATAAACCTCTAGCCCGTCATCTTCCCCCTCGTCATCCTCCTCTCTTAATCGCTTTTCGTATTCCGCTCGTTCAATCATTTTTTTCGTCATTTTGACTGGCACGGTTGTTGAAGGCGATCCCGGTACCTCTGTTGTCGATGTGGACGGTGTTGAGTGTTGGTTGACTTGAGACTGAGCCTGAGATATCGCATGCTTAATAAAGCGGTTTGCAGCAGCTTTGTCGATTTGCGTGGGTCCTGGAGGAGGTTTAGCACACGCGTGGTTTCAGTGTTCTGGACGTACGGGTAGCTGGAGATTCAGCATTCTTTATCTTGTCGAAGTAGGACTTGACTCGTTCCTGGTAAGCAGAAGTCAGAGCCGCTCGAGTGCTAGCAACGGTTCAAACCTACGAGCTCAGGAACAACGGGATGCGTCTTGGGGTCGACTCCCCTCGATTTCAAGTAGACTAGTCAAGGAAAGGCAGGATGACTTTCCCTTTAGCTTCCACCAGAATTTCCATATGCAATTATTCAACTCACTAAAGACTAGATCATATACCAGGTAAGGAATATCGGTGAGCAGCTTTGCTTGTTGAAGGGGTTCTAGAGCAAGCAGGGTTTCTGGAAGAGTTTTTGATAAAAGTGGTTGGAGATGACCCTCGAGTTCGTCTAGAGAAGCTGATAAATTTGCCAGTCGGGATTTGGCCTTTCGAGTCTCATTTGCTGCCGTCGTCGTAGCCGATGTAGACGCGCTCATCGTGGACGCGGAGGAAAAGGCGAAAAGGTGATAGTTGGCACGTGCTGGTACTGCAGCGGCCCCCTGATCATCAAGCTATTTTACCCTGGATTCCTTGCATGCCCTGGATTTCTTGCATGCCTTCGCTCTAAAAAGCGATCACACGCTTCAACGGCTCTCACAAGCGATATTATGACGTTGGACACCCTGGATTTGGATGTTAATCTTTAGGAAACTATGAGACAGCTCATTTCTTCACCTCTCAAGTCTTTCAAGCTACAGGATCGGGCCCCGGTATCTTTTTCTGCTGTCTGTCGATATGTTCGTTGCATTATTCGACACTGCAGTCATCATGTCTACGCACTGGTACACTTATCATTTTGTTCCCCTTAGCGGGATCTTTGCACTAGATGGAGGTTTCATGGAGGACAGATTAATATTTGTGTACATGTAGGTGGAACACATATAATACAGAACTTGTTTCACATATTCCATAGTAATCGTCAAAGTCACTCAACTTAAAGTGCACTGGCAAAATGGAAAAGAATCCAAAGCAGCATGAGTATACCAATATTTGGAGCCAACCAACAAGCATCTGCTGCACCAATTAAAGGAACTGCCTCTCCAATTGTCTGATTCAAGCAATCCTTCAGAGTATTGTTGATATTTGAAGGTAAAGGTGTGTCAGGAGTTCCTTCAGCCTTGAAGACAGCTGTATTGTTATACCCTGAAAGCATGAGTGCAAAGCTACTCGCTTGGTAATATTGAATAATGCTCTCAGGTTTCGGTGAGTTAGGATCCATGTTGTTGTATGCCATTGGAGTCATGGATGATGAATTACTGTTTAAGTTCTGTGATGCACACCTTTCCCTGATGTCTTGTATGAGCTCAACAACAGTTGTGTTGTCAGCTACTAGATAAAAGGTGGAGGTGGTCACTGTCAAATTGAAGACAAATTGGGCAGTCATCATGGGTCCTCCAGGCCTGCCTGAGTTGTCTGGATTTCCATACTGAGTTCTGTCAATTTTCACTCAATAACAATCTCAGGAGCCTCAGCTTACCTCTCTGTCATGCAGATAAGCTGCACCACCAACACCAGCAGCACCACCCCAAGTAACAGGCCAAAAGTAAAAGGGGAAACCCCTACCAGCAACTCTATGACCTGTGATGCCAGGATAACTGCTGCCATATTGTCTGTGCACCAGGTATTGATCAGGGTCAAACTCAAATCCTAGATGCAGAAAAATATGTACCAACCATGTACCATAAATCTGATCCCTTGTGCCACCACCTTGCTGTTGCCCAGAAAATAATTGTCCTGCAGGAATGGTAGATACTGGTCCTCCACCCCTGCTGAATGCAGTCGCTGGCTGTGAAGTTCCTCCAGAAGAAACTGGATGTCCTGATCTGTCTGAACTTCCCAAACCACTGCATCTGCCAGAAGAGCCCCTGGATCCACCACTATGACCACTAGAGCTCCCTCCACTATGACCTCCTGTGCTCCCACTCCCTCTACCACCTCTGCTGCTGCCAGCTCAAGGCAATAGTTTGTGTTTCCTGGAAGTAGAATATTGTGGAGTTATGAAAGGAAGGTACATTTTCAGAGCTTGAGGTCAGAACTTAAGTATTAAAGCATATTGGATCTCTTAAATGATATTGTGTCATTGTCAGTAATACAGAGGTGCTTAACTCTATAAATACATCAAGCATCAAACCCCTTGTTGTGAATTGGTGATTTTGGGGAGACAAAGAAGAGTCAATTTAATTATCTATAGGTAAGAGTAAATACAGCTTTTATAGTAGGTTTTGTATTTTATAAGTAAAATATGTATAATAGTAGAATTTGTATAGTATGATACTGGGAGACAGGACATGTAAGAAAGATATGAAAAACAACTGAAACAAGTCTGAGTATGCTAAAACACTATTTCACAACACCTCTAAAAGCTGTACAAAAGACAACTTGCAGTAAAACTTTTTGACTGTGCATAGGTAGGGCTGGAAGCTGCATAGGCACTGTAGTCCCAAGATATGGATAGGCCTTGTCTCATTTACAGAAATAAAAGACCATGAACATGTTAAACATTGTGGAACAACAGGACAAGCTGTTGAGACCTAGGTGACAATAATAAGCATGTACAGAAGGCTGAGACCTGAAACTTGAAGTTGGGAGTCAGGTTTGCTTTTGCTACTTAAGTACAACTCCACTGCAGTGACACCTAGGATTCCTGTTGAAGGTGGGTCTGATGGCTATGAAGCTACAACATGACATGTCAACTCTATGCCATCTAGAAATCACCCAGAGCCCTCAGTAGCCATCCCTCACTCTGAAGTGCCAGTTGGTGTAGCACCTACAAAGTCAAATGCAGTTTTCAGCCCCCAAAAGATGTGTGAACTAGTGGTTTCACAAAAGGGGAGGTTTGCAACTTAGAGCTAAATGTAGGGTGAGGCTTAATATAGGCTTTGGCTTGATGCTGCCTTTGAAAAGATTGCATATTTACCACACAGCTTGTGTAGAAGTCAGAAACTTTTTCTGGTCTTAAAAGGACAGAAGAGAAAGCCAGAGAGAGAGAGAGAGAGAAAGAGAGAAAAAGTTACAATGTGAGAAGGCCTCTTTGAAAACATTTTTGGGTCATCTAGCACCTGATCAAAAAAAAATCAAGAAATTGGGTTTCTTTTGACAGGCGTTGGAGAAATTGGCAGTTTTGCACTACTACTCCTGGTGTGTAATGGGTTTTCAAGATGGCAGAGTGTCAATATACATTGAGGCTGAAAACCAGGACTCAGGAGACCATACATACAACCAGAACATCTATACAGAATGGGACGATGGACTTAGCTAAGATGTGTCTGTACTGACTCTTTGACTGTTATGTTTGAAGTTTTGAACTCCATGTGGGTGGCCAAAGGCCCACTCGTTTGACCAATTACATCATATTAAAAACATTTTTCCAGCTGCCTCTTACGACAGCCAACTTTCTCAATATATGTATGTTCTTTGCATGTGGCCCTCAGGTGCTGAATTGCTGTTGAACGGACCCACTTGCACCGTACAAGGTAGATATCAAGGTGGTCAACAGCCTTCTTCTATGCCAATAGAAGACATAGATGTCTGTTTTTCCTCTGCCGTCCCAGTCCAGCTAGTGCCCTCCATCTGGCAGGCCTTCCACAACAGCATAGAGTGTTATGGCAATGAAGATGCTCAAAAACCTATGCCTCTACTATGAAAACATGAGGCCTGTAGTGCCAAAATACCCTCGAAAAAGGTATATATATAAGTTCTTGATTCTCAGTTTTGTTTGTGAGTTGGTTCAGCGTGGTTTACTGTTACTGCAACATCAAGAATAATTCTCAATGTCTTGCTCAGTAGTTCAGAGATAATTGCCTTCAAAACAATTTCTCAGATTGAAAATGGGTGTTTGTTTGTATAATATTTATTGGTTTTGTGGTTTTATTAATTACTTTGAAAGCAAATACTGGTATAGATTTCGACCAGAAACTGCCCAAAGAATAAACTTCTTCTAAGTGAGAACAAAGGTACCTCTTGTATCTGAATATAGCCCTCTTAGCTATGTTCTGCAACGATTCTCAAGAGGACAAATCTTCTAGACACTGCTAGCCTGAAACCCTCTCTGATTCACATTGAAACACCAGACTATACTAATGCATGTCAGCTACCCTCTTAGTAGACTGATACAATGTTTCTCTTATTGGAAAACACACCTCTTGTGTTAAAAACTAAGCTCTTCCTAGCTTTTATTTATATCTCTGGTTTGGGTTACAATCTCAGGTCTCAACTAGCCTGTGCCTCTTGCACAACTAAATCATCGGCAAAACCTGCAGAGTGGTATACCTGGTTCCAGGGGTATGTAATCCAGTTATAACTCAGTTATAACTGGGTTTAGTTATTATAACTGGGTTATAACCCCTGGAACCCTGTTATCTCACTCTGCTGGTTTTGCAGATAATAAGCTAGAGCCTGAAGTGGTTGAAAAATACTGATTGCCAGTAGCTCTTCTATCTGAACAATAATGTCATACACTCTGGTAATCAGTGGGCAGTATCTCTCCTGCCTTCTACCTACAAAACACGTCCCCTTATATATAAACTGAGCTGTGTTTGGTAATTTCTCTGTCACAGTGTCCAATTGTAGTCAGGCTTTGTAGCCATAATCTCTTTTATTCTTTTTCTTTGATGATTGTGCAGTCTTCTGACACTAACTGTTTGCAATTTTCTCTATCAAACAGCTCTCCTTCCAACTCCGTTTGAAAATATTATACTGTTATGTTACTTGCGCAGCAACGACAACAACTCAACAACACTTGACGTAGTGATGCGGAGTTAACTTCGACAAGAAAGGAAAGTTTCCTTCTTGAAGGAGTAAAGGTTCAAGTTAGAGAGCTAGCTTCAGAAAAGCTAGAGTTCAGAAGATTTGTTCGTTGGCTAAACACAAGTTGATTGAACCAGGTCAAGCTGAAGAGCTTAGACCTAGCAAACTATCTACTTATACATCCTTTGTAGCTACTCGTTTGGATACAAACTGCAGAGTCGATATCCTTGTTTGCTAAACAAGTAGAAAGCAATAGAACATGGTAGATTGTCGATGAAGTCATAAAGAAGGAATTCGACATCATAAGCGATGTCATCGGAAGGGGATAGAAACAGATGGAATAAAGTGAAGCCATGATGATGTCATAAATATCGAAGAAGGAAAAAAGGGGAGCTGGGAATGTGGATAAGTCCAGATGTTAAGAAGAAACATAGAGATGGGCGTCAATCTGTCTGTTATAGTAATACAAGAGATGGAAGAGAAGGAAAGAGAGAAAAGTCTGTAAATAAAAGAAAAACTGTAACATATACTTCCATGCCACTCCACACAGTTCCTTCCTTCTCCATCTACTATCATCTGCTCTATAGACATATAATATGCTTCTATCTCTATGTTTAAAGTGTATGCATAAGCTCAGCCATGCTGGTTTCTTGTCATACAGCTTTGTCTTCCATTTTTCCATGATACAGGTCCCTTCTGGTCGCCAATCATCTATTTCATTTCCTCTAATTTGATATTCAGTATCTCAAGTATCCCTCACTGATAAGTTGTCATCCTCTGTTTCATATCTGTTTCTCGATAATATTCTTGTTTGTGTATCATTGAAGGCCTTTATTCTCTCTTTAAGAGGGGGTGTGGATTGAAAATATCGTTGAAAGTGAAAATATTCCCTTTAGTATGCTTTCGATAGAGAAGTATTATGTGGTGTGGTTCTCTACAGGTTTTGGAATGCTCCTCTGTGTTCAGATTTGCTGTTTATTTTCATACTAGCAGTGGTTGGGTACCCTTGTATGGCCTACCATCAACTAATACTCTGCTAATATTTTGTATCCTTCTCTACTACTCACTTTGACTAGCTGCTCAGGGCTCACACTAGTCCTCAATTTCCTTATATATTTCATTTTCAACTATAAAAAGTGCAAAATATTCTCTATTTGCATGTGAAACAAAAGGTAAAAGTTATGCATATCACCAAGTCTTTGTACAGGACTGTAGCTCTTGTGTTTGTGCTTTGGTGCACCATGTTCTTTGTATTTTGTGTGTGTTTGTGAAATAAACCCATTTTAAACCTATCTATACCCCTTTGGAGGTGAACACTTTGGAGTAGAACACTTCAATAAGAGAGAATTTACTTTAGCTAAGAGTTTTGTTGGCATTCTAAGTGTGGCAACTCTGATCATGCCAATCCACTTGCACAACAAACTGAGTTAGACTTTTGGAGGTTATCTTTTGAGTAGTTTTCCACTAGTCTTATCTTAGACAAATTACCACCAACTGTCTTATCACAGTATGTCTGTCTATTTCTAACTCTTATTGTATTAAACATCATATATGCCTGCACATCTAGGCTGCTTCAATCCAAGCTGACCTCAAGATGGCGACTTCTGGCAAAAAACTCAGTTTGAACACACTTTTACCAACCCCAGAGAAGAGTCTTCCAGCAAGGCTTATATTTGTTTATATCTATATCTCATTCTTTATTCATATCATTTAGAAGAAAGGTCTTTGCATATTGCTGGATATAAAGGCATCATGAAACAATCCTCTCTTATTCCTTTCATTGAAATGGAGAGAATGTCTCTCAATATCCTTCAGTCCATCACCAACTTCCTTTGCANATTTTCTCTATCAAACAGCTCTCCTTCCAACTCTGTTTGAAAATATTATACTTCCATGCTGCTCCACACAGTTCCTTCCTTCTCTGTCTTCTATCATCTGCTCTATGGACGTGCAATATGCTTCCATCTCTATTGTTTAAAGTGTATGCGTAAGCTCAGCTGTGGTGGTTTCTTGTCATACAGCTTTGTCTTCTGTTTTTCTGTGATACAGGCACCCTTCCAGTAGCTGATCATCTATTTCATTCTTCAATTTGACATTCAGTATCTCGAGTATCCCTTGCTGATAATTTGTCATCCTCTGTTTCATATCCATTTCTTGATAATATTCTCATATGTGTATCATTGAAGGCTTTTATTCTTCCTTCAAGTTGGGTATAGATTGGAAATATCGTTAAAAGTGAAAATATTCCCTTTGGTATGCTTTCAATAGAGAAGTATTATGTGGTGTTATTCTCTACAGGTTTCAGGATGCTCCTCTGTGTTCAGATTCACTGTTTATTTTCATACTAGCAGTGGTCGGGTACCCTTGTATGGCCTACCATCAACTATTACTCTGCTAATATTTTATATCCTTCTCTACTACTTGCTTTGACTAGCTGCTCAGGGCTTACACTAGTCCTCAATTCCCTTATCTATGTCATTTTCAACCATAAAAGTGCAAAATATTCTCTATTTGTGTGTGAAATAAAAGATAAAAGTTATGCATATCAGTGAGGATATCAGCAATGATGTCTGCATTTAGTGCTACCTTGTGTCTGCCAGATGACACCTTGCCCATGCTCATTGTTGTGGGTTGAAAATGAAGTTGTGACCATGTAGAGAAACCATTGTTGCTATTATCTAGTGGGCTAGCATGCTGTCATCCTGCCAAGAGTTGTCATTAGGCATGACTGGTTCAATGGGTTCAAAGGGATGGAATCCACAGACCTGCATCTCATACATGATGAATAGAGACAGAAAGGGTGCATGACAGTCCTTGATGTCAAGAGCGATAGCTTTGCTATGGAATTACTGAAGAGTGGGGTGACCAGAGTAGTTGACGAATATGAACTTGCGAGTCTGTATACTATGAATGCTTGATTCAAAGACAAAACAAACCAAACTCACATTGGGGAAGAAACATATGAAGTAAGCATGAGGTGATAGTTGCTACACATAAACTGTTACGTTACTTGTGCAGCAACATCAACCAACCAACCCAACAGTAGGTGAAACCTTCTGCTAAGCTGATCAAGGTTCAAGTTTGAGTTTGTGCAGATTGCTCTGCAGTTTAGAGGTTCATTGCTTGGTACAAGGTTTATTGCTAACCAGGTCAAGCTGAGGAGCTTAGGCCTAGTTGGGCTGTCTTAAATACTGCAGAGGAATCACAATGACAAAGAATAAAGAAACTGAGAGAATGTGAAAGAATAAACTACATAATCATCATAGAAGGAGATGGAATCATATGGAAGAAACTGAGTAATCACTGTGGAAGGTGATAGAAGGAAAAAGAACAGTCTGACTAAGACAAATAGAAAGAGATGGAACATTGAGGAAAAAGAATTGATAATATGGTCACCTGCTACATAGTCCCATGATATCAGCATGTTTGTAACACTGCCCCCGTTTCAAGGGTGATCATTCCACTGTCGCCTTGGTTTGATCTGTGTTCATTGGCTTATCAACACCCTTCATTCGGCGTTTTCTCTGTCTCTCCCCATGCTGCCCACTGATCTTTGTTTGCCCACCAGTCCATCTCCCATGGGTTTTCATCCCAGCATGGTCCCCATGGTTTGGTGGCTAAATCTTCAACTTTCCACTCACCCTCTCTGTTGTTCTTCGGCCACAGTTCCTTAAGCTTCCATCTTTCTGCGATTTCCATTCTGCAGAACCGATGTTTCAAACCATAGCACTGCTTGCAGATGTAATATTTGATAAATTTGTCGATGACGTCTGGGTGATGACATTTTAGCATGCCTACTGGCTTCAATCACTGGTTTTCGGGGTGTAGCAACAAGGCGCTTCACATGACCTGGGAGATTCGGCGCTGTAATCAATGGGTTCGTCGATTCTGGGGGGATTCCATATTTCGAAGTGATAATCCATTGTGGTGGGTCTTGTCGTGAGAGAAGGGTTTTGGAATGCAGAGATGGGGATTGCATGGATAGGGATTGGTTCATAGGTGCACAGGTTGTCTTTGTTGAGGTGATGTGGAAGGGTGAAGTGTTGGTTAGGTGTAGCAGAAGAAATGTTCTGAGCGTTGGCATAGGACATGTTGGAGATGTAAGGGCACAGTGATGATGGGGATTCTGTTCAGAGCTTGTGTCTTATTATATACTCCAGATAGGTTTCCATCACATTTTCTAGGTCTTCTTTTCTCTTCCACTCGTTGTGAGAAGAGTCATATCCCTTCCAGGTCACCAGGAACTTCTTTGGGTTCTTCCATGGCTTGTGACTGATGATTGCTTCTATTTCGAACTCCTCGTGCCCTTTGATTATGTCTGGGGGTGGTTCCAGGAAGTTGGCTCCATGCTCTTCTGTCTCTTTGTATGACGACAGAAGCCCAACATGGAAAACAGGGTGGATCTTCCGTTGTTTTGGCAATGCCAACTTGTACGTTACCGGCCCCATGACTTCTTCGATCTTGAAGGGTCCTTCCCTTTTTGGTGACAACTTCTTCATCGGATATCTGAAGTCAAGATTCTTCCCTTCGAGCCAGACCTTCTGTCCTACTGTAAACTTGTCCATCTTCCTCTTCCCTCGTTCCATGACTTGCTTCTGAGCTATTTTGATCATTGAAGACGTCTCCTGTCGCAGTCTTCTCAACTCGTTCAGTCTCTTCTCAACTGAAGGAACATCTGTTTTCTCAAAAGCAGTAGGTAAAGGTCTAGGGTGGTATCCCATGGTCAAGAAGAAGGGGGAATGATGGGTAACAGAGTGGGTTCTGTTGTTGTGGGCAAATTCTGCCATATGGAGATGTCTACTCCATTTGGACTGTTCCTTTCCACAGAAGAAGCGTAAATATATCTCCACTTCCTGGTTGACTCTTTCAGTTTCTCCATCTGTCTGGGGATGATAGGCAGTACTCATCAAATGTTTCGTTCCCAACAACTGTGCCATTTCTTGGAAGACTTCTGTGGCAAATCTGGGGTCTCTGTCCGATATGATTCTGTCCAGTAACCCATATCTTTTGTAAACGTTTTGGAAAAGAAGTTCTGCTGCTTTGGTTGCATCCAGTTTCTTGGTACATGGGATGAAAATCACCCCCTTCATAGACGAATGGTCTACCATGACCATTATAGAATCCCATCCATTGGATTTGGGGAGATCCGTAATCAGGTCCATTGTGATAACTTGGAATGGGGTGGCGTTTGGCAAACCTGTGAGCAGCTCAGCTCCCTCTGAAGACAGGTGCATGTTAACCTTCATTTGCTGGCATGGTGCACAGCCATCCACAAATGCTTTGATGAATTTTGCCATTCCTGGCCACCAGAATTCTTGTCCTACCAAATTGATCGTCCTGTACTGACCCAGATGTCCAAAAGGTTGCCCTTTATGAATCGACCAATCAATGTCTCATCGTAATGTCACATCGTTCGGGACATAGACTTTCTCTCTGTAGAACAGTATGTTGTCATCGATTTTCCAATCAGAAAGGGATGACTTAATTGGGGGAACCCCTTGGTCTAGAAGCGATTCTAATGTGCTCCAATGGAAGTTGTCTGCTCCTAGAGCATCTTTTAATTTCTGCTGAAGATCTAGGTCCACTATGTTGATGAATAGCGCCTCAGGCAGCATTACGATGTCTTTGTTATCTGTATTGATTGTCAAAATGTAATCTGACCTTCTGGATAGAGTGTCGGACTGGACCATTTGCGTTCCGGGCACATGCACCAACTTGAGATTGAACAGGGATAGGAACAAGCTCCAACGCACTTGTCTTCTATTCAACTTCTGTGCAGTTCAGAAATAAGTAAGGTTCTTGTGGTCAGATAGAACCGTCACTGGGTGTCCACTGCCCTGTACATAGTGCCTCCAGGTTTCCAATGCTCGAATGATTGCAAAAAGCTCCTGATCATAGATCTTGTAGTTCCGTTCCATTGCATCAAAGGCATGAGAGATGAACCCACATGGGTGCCATTCGCCATCATCTTCTTTTTGCTGCAAGACTGCTCCAGAAGCCCATTTCGAAGCATCTGATTCTATAACAAATGGTTTTGATGAATCTGTTACAATTTTTCTTTCACTTAGCAGACTTTTCTTTCTTCTTCCCTTTCTTCCCTCTTTTGTATTACTATAATGGACAGATTGACGCCCATCCCTATGTTTCTTCTTGACATCTGGACTTATCCACATTCCCAGCTCCCCTTTTCCTTCTTCGACATTTATGACATCATTATGACTTCACTTTATTCCATTTGTTTCTATCCCCTTCCGATGACATTGCTTATGATGTCGAATTCCTTTTTTATGACTTCATCAACGATCTACCATATTCTATCGTTTTCTACTTGTTTAACAAACAACGATATTGACTCTGCAGTTTGTATCCAAACGAGTAGCTACAAAGGATGTATAAGTAGATAGTTTGCTAGGCCTAAGCTCTTCAGCTTGACCTGGTTTAATCAACTTGTGTTTAGCCAACGAACGAACCCTCTGAACGCTAGCTTTTCTTAAGCTAGATCTCTAACTTGAACCTTTACTCCTTCGAGAAGGAAACTTTCCTTTCTTGTCGAAGTTAACTCCGCATCACTATGTCAAGTGTTGTTGAGTTGTTGTCGTTGCTGCGCAAGTAACGTAACAGAATCAGGAATCAACAGAAGTGGTTCTTCTAGAAACTTCCCTTTGAGCATGGTAAACGCCTTCTGACATTCTGTCGTCCAGCTGAACGGTACCCCCTTCTTGGTTAGATCATAAAGGGGTTTCGCTATTTCTGCATATCGACTGATGAATTTCCTGTAGAAGTTTGCAAATCCAGTGAAAATTCGGACTCCTTTTAGCATCTTGGGTGCTGGCCAGTTGCAAATTCCTGCCAATTTGATTGGATCCATGCCGATCATTAATTTGTCTAAGATAAGACTAGTAGAAAACTACCCAAAAGATAACCTCCAAAAGTCTAACTCAGGTTGTTGTGCAAGTGTGGATCAACATGATCAGAGTTGCCATACTTAGAATGCCAACAAAACTCTTAGCTAGGTTGATTCTCTCTTATTGAAGCAATCTACTTCAAAGTGTTCACCTCCAGAGGAGTATATATGGGTTTTAAAAGAGTTTATATCCAAACACACAAACACACACACACACAAGAACAGTGCACAAAGCACAAAACACAAGAGCTACAGTCCCACCAAAAGACTCAGTAGCCAATATAGTCTGACCCTATGGAGTTCAAGACTTCTTTAAGACAACTACAGTACACAGTGTACTGGAAAAGGTCCTAGACCAGTTTCTACAAAGAGCTTAATTGCAGGCCCAATTCCTTTGTTAAGACTCTAAGTGTGTCACAATCTGATACTCAACACAGGCCACACTCCAAAAGCCACCAGAACTTTTGGTGTAAAGTTATCTCTTAGAAAAGTGCAAAGCACACTAAAGATATTACTCTTTGTCTCTTACAACACAAGTTCGTTATCAGATTTCTATCTCTCTGGAGTCACTCAGGACCAATCTCCAGGGCCTGAAGTGAGGAAGCAAAACTGGAATGGCACACACAATTATACACCAAACAAACTCATCATGTATTCACAATCAGAGGGGGCAGAGTTACTTGAGTATATATGAATATCTAGCTGTCCTTATATACAGTCCGTGGAATATATCTACAGGAAAATATAAATAATGTTCAATAATTCAGGAAATAATAAAAGAGTGACTGAGATACTAAAAGAGGGAATATTTGGATGTCATGGAGTCTGGCCATTAGGGTATCTGATCATATCCACACAGGTTCTGGACTCTTAGATATTTGATTTTTCTCTTTTCTAGGTGGGTCCAGATGGATGGATGAGTCTATCCATTCCACATTCTCTTTTCCAGCATCTGCACAGCTGCCGATGTCTGGGTTTCAAAGCTTCCAAGGCTGGAACATACTGTTCCTGTTCCTGTCTCCTTTGATAATTTGTTCTTAATCTTATCCAGGACTTTGCATTCCTTAGATATTAATTATATGTCTCATTGTATCTGTAGTCATGTAGCTACACTTGTTCTGAGGTTGTGTTGCCTCTTGTTAAGTAATTTCATCTATTTGTGCCACATTAGAACTCTTTATTAAGAGATCATCAGCTTTGATTCTGATCTGCATATTGAATTCCAATGTCTGATCATTCTGATTGTTCCTTTCCAAGTTGTCTCTCTGTTCTGATGTCTTCTCTAAGTACCTCTGTACTGTATGACTGCACATTGCACTTTGCAGATGTTATAGAAAAGTGAATAAATTGAAAAATCCCATTGATAGCACTTTGAGAGAGCTCAGTTAACTAGCCAACATGTTTGTATGGTCATAGTTAGGTTCCCTACAGGTTTCAGGAGTGATCTGCTTCAGATCTAATATATAGATAAGTCAGAATATACAGCTTAGACACCTCTGTATAGTGTATCTGTTACATCACTTGCACAGCAACGTCAACACTTAACTATACCGACAAGGTAAAAGTCAAGTTTAGATCAAGTTCGAGTTTGCTCAGAGGTCTCTGAGGTTCTGAAGTCCAACAGTTCGTTACTAGACACAAGTTATGATTAACCAGGTCAAGCTGAAGAGCTTAGACCCAGTTCTGCAGTCCTTAAATAAGTACATTGTAGCTACTCGTTTGTATCTAATAGAACACTAAGGAATCTAATAGAACGTTTAAGTAATGCTACTTCGGAGCTGTTCGAGTCAGATAGAAAGTTATAGAAAGAAAAAGAACAACGCAATCACATGATAGTACAAAGTCCTACACAAAGAAAGTATGGCGGAAGAAAAAGATGTGTTTGTAACACTACCCCCTCTTTACCTGGCAGATCCCATTCTGACTACAGTCACCACTCTACCATTTTGAAGTGTCACCTGTCAAGGTATTCCTTCCGGCGGTCCCACATAGACCGGTGCAAGTTCGTCGGGATCCTCCACTTCGCTGCTGACAGTGACTTCATTGCTCTCCGTTTCCGTATTCGTCGTCGTCATAGTCANTGGAGTCTGGCCATTAGGGTATCTGATCATATCTGCACAGGTATCTGCTTTCCAGGTGTTCTGGACTCTTAGATATTTGATTTTTCTCTTTTCTAGGTGGGTCCAGATGGATGGATGAGTCTATCCATTCCACATTCTCTTTTCCAGCATCTGCACAGCTGCCGATGTCTGGGTTTCAAAGCTTCCAAGGCTGGAACATACTGTTCCTGTTCCTGTCTCCTTTGATAATTTGTTCTTAATCTTATCCAGGACTTTGCATTCCTTAGATATTAATTATATGTCTCATTGTATCTGTAGTCATGTAGCTACACTTGTTCTGAGGTTGTGTTGCCTCTTGTTAAGTAATTTCATCTATTTGTGCCACATTAGAACTCTTTATTAAGAGATCATCAGCTTTGATTCTGATCTGCATATTGAATTCCAATGTCTGATCATTCTGATTGTTCCTTTCCAAGTTGTCTCTCTGTTCTGATGTCTTCTCTAAGTACCTCTGTACTGTATGACTGCACATTGCACTTTGCAGATGTTATAGAAAAGTGAATAAATTGAAAAATCCCATTGATAGCACTTTGAGAGAGCTCAGTTAACTAGCCAACATGTTTGTATGGTCATAGTTAGGTTCCCTACAGGTTTCAGGAGTGATCTGCTTCAGATCTAATATATAGATAAGTCAGAATATACAGCTTAGACACCTCTGTATAGTGTATCTGTTACATCACTTGCACAGCAACGTCAACACTTAACTATACCGACAAGGTAAAAGTCAAGTTTAGATCAAGTTCGAGTTTGCTCAGAGGTCTCTGAGGTTCTGAAGTCCAACAGTTCGTTACTAGACACAAGTTATGATTAACCAGGTCAAGCTGAAGAGCTTAGACCCAGTTCTGCAGTCCTTAAATAAGTACATTGTAGCTACTCGTTTGTATCTAATAGAACACTAAGGAATCTAATAGAACGTTTAAGTAATGCTACTTCGGAGCTGTTCGAGTCAGATAGAAAGTTATAGAAAGAAAAAGAACAACGCAATCACATGATAGTACAAAGTCCTACACAAAGAAAGTATGGCGGAAGAAAAAGATGTGTTTGTAACACTACCCCCTCTTTACCTGGCAGATCCCATTCTGACTACAGTCACCACTCTACCATTTTGAAGTGTCACCTGTCAAGGTATTCCTTCCGGCGGTCCCACATAGACCGGTGCAAGTTCGTCGGGATCCTCCACTTCGCTGCTGACAGTGACTTCATTGCTCTCCGTTTCCGTATTCGTCGTCGTCATAGTCACCCCCATAGAAATCGTTGTGAGTAAAGTGTGAGCTCCCGGGATAGTTTGTTCAAGGAAGTCTAAGCGGCCTTCGTCAGAGACTGCAATGTCAAGGAATATGTCCAGGCGCAAATAATCTGCACTTCTTGCAACGGTAGCTCAGACAGTTTCGGGCGCGGTGGTGTGCCAACCTGCACACAGGGCACAAAGAAACTCGTGGATTTCTTTGATCATCGCCCTCCACTCAGCCTCTTCCACTGGTTCTGATACATTCTCGTCGTCCCATACTGAAGCTGACATGGTCGAGGTAGTTATATGGGGATGGGGGGTTGGTAAATGTTCTTGTGTCGATGACAACATTGGGGTTGGCACAGATGGCATCTCGGATGCTAACGAAGGTGGGGTTGAATTTTCCGTTTGCCAGGAAAGGTACTAAGGGGGGGGGCGAGAGGTTTGTTGTCAATGTCGAAGGGGTTAATCCTGGGGGGTGCTGGTGTAGGCTCGGAGACAGGTTTGGAGGCAGGTTCAGGAGGCGGAGAGGGAGATGCTGAGGTGACACCAATGGACTGGGTGTATGCGGGGGTGGATTCACAGCTAGTTGATGAGGGGGGATGGACAAGTGTGGCAGGGGAATTAAGACTGGGGGTGGGCTGCTGTTCGGGGACCAAGGGGGCGGTACCAGCCTGCCCAGATAAAACAGGCTCTGTTCCGGTATGACGGGGACAAAGGTCGGTCTGATGGAGGGAAAGCTCCAGAGCTGTCCTGATCCTTGCTCTGTACGTCTCTGCTGCTCGTAAGAAGATTGGATCATTTGGATTTGCATTGCAAATGTCCGTGGGGAGGGGACCTAGCCCAGAAGGTTGGTGTTGAAGATGAAATTCTAATCTTTTGGGATTAACAGGAAGAGACGGTACCGTGATGGGCCCTTCTACTCGGAGAGGGGTGGGTCCAGCGGCTGTTGCATTGAATGCAAGATTAGCCAAGTATACATTTGTCTCCTCAATGATCGCATTGAGGGAGGCACGTTGCACCTGAAGATGAATAAGACCATCAATGGCGAATTGTAGGTGGGGCTGGCCCATAGACATGTTTCGAAGGGCATTGTCATGTCCTCTGGTATTGACCATGAAAAGGAGTTTGAAAGGAGAGGGATTAAAGGGTCCAGTGTACATGATGTCATCGCTGTAGTGAAAACCAGAAGAAGAAGGGGGGATGGGCATGTTACGATTGTGATAGCTACTAGAGCTGGAAGAAGAGCTTGAGGTTTCATTGGACATGGCAATTTCGGTTGTGGGATGAAGTTTCTATTAGAGTTGGTTCTGGATTATATAGTCCAGATAGATCTCCATCGCATGTTCAAGTTCCTCTTTCATCTTCCATTCATTGTGAGAGGAATCAAAGCCTTTCCACAACACGAGGAATCGTCTAGGCTTCTGCAGTGGTTTGTGACCTATGATTGCTTCTATTTTGAACTCCTCATGCCCTTCTACTATGTCCGGGGGTGGTTCTATGAAGTTCCGTCTGTAGGCCTCGGTCTCTTTGTACAGCTTTAGAAGCCCGGCATGGAATACAGGATGGATCCTCCATTGTTTCGGTAGCTTCAGTTTGTAGGTGACTGGTCCCATGACTTGTTCAATCACGAAGGGTCCCTCCCGTTTCGGCGATAACTTCCAATTTGGGTATCCGAAGTCTAGATTTCTGCCTTCTAGCCACACCTTCTGACCTTCCTCAAACTTGTCTAGTCCCCTTTTTTCTTGTTTGATCATTTTTCTTCTCGCTATGTCCATTATTGCAGCTACCTCCCCTCGTAATCTCTGGAGTCTGTTTAGCCTTTCTTCTACCGATGGGACAGAAGTCTTCTTGAAGGCCGTTGGCAAGGGTCTGGGGTGGTACTCTATGATCATGAAGAACAGAGAGTTCCGGGTTACTGAATGGGTTCTGTTATTGTGTGTGAACTCTGCCATATGGAGATAGGAGCTCCATTTGGTCTGTTCTTTGGAGCAGAACATTCTCAAGTAGATTTCCATTTCCTGATTAACCCTTTCAGATTCTCCGTCACTTTGAGGATGATAAGCTGTACTCATCGTGTGCTTTATTCCCAGTAGTCTTGTAGTTTCTTGGAACACCATGGCTGCGAATTGTGGGTCTTGATCAGATATGATCTTGTCTGGTAGTCTGTATCGTTTGTAGACGTTCCGTAGCAGCAATTCTGCCGCCTGAGTGGCATCCAATTTCTTGGTACATGGAATGAAAATAGCCCCCTTTGAGGACGAATGGTCTACCACAACCATTATGGTATCGAAGCCGTCCAAAAGAGGCAGGTCTGTTACTAGATCCATCGTGATAATCTGAAAGGGGGTCACATTTGGGGTGCCTTCGATCAGTTGTATGCTGGTCCTCATGGGATGTGTATTGATTTTCATTTGCTGGCATGTCGCACACCCATCTACGAAGCTCTTTATGAATTTAGCCATTCCTGGCCACCAGTAGTCCCATTGCACTAAGTCCACCATCCCAAACTGTCCTGGGTGTCCAAATGGCTGACCCTCGTGGATGGTGCACACAATTTCTTGCTTCAGAACGACGTCATCGGGTATGTAAATATGTCCCTTATATTGTATTAGGCTGTCATTGATCTCCCAGTCAGAAAGTGCTGATTTGATTGGCGGCAACCCTGTGGTCGTTAATGCCTCTAAAGCCATCTTGTGAAAGTCATCTGATCCCAATTGATCTTTTAACTTATCTTGCAGTTCCAGATCAACCACATTGATGAAAAGCTTTGCCAGCAACAAAACAACATCCTTGTTATCATTGTCCTCTCTGTCGATGTGGTCTTCTCTTCTAGACAACGTGTCTGATTGAACCATTTCTCTGCCAGGGACATGCACCAATTGTAAGTCGAAAAGGGATAGGACAAGGCTCCACCTCGCCTGTCTTCAGTTTAACTTTTGGGCTGTCCGGAAATAAGTGAGATTCTTATGATCACATAGAACAGTCACCAGGTGTGGTCCCTCCATTAGGTAATGTCTCCACGTTTCCAATGCTCAGATGATCGCGAACAGTTCTCTGTTGTAAATCTCGTAGTTCTGTTCAGTCGCATCAAAAGCATAGGAAATATATCTGCAGGGGTGTAGTTCTCCATCCGGTCCTAACTGCCGTAGTACTCCTCCTGATGCCCATTTGGATGTGTCAGTCTCGATAATGAATGGCTTTTTTGGATCTGGCATTCGTAAGACTGGTTCTGATTGGAATCTCCATTTCAAAGTCCGAAAAGCCACTTCACAAGTTGCTGTCCATTTGAAAGGCATCCCCTTCTCTGTCAAATCGTACAATGGTTTCGCAATTGCCGAGTAGTTTCCAATGAATTTGCGATAAAAGTTGGTGAATCCTGTGAAGCTCCGTACTCCTGTTACTGTTTTTGGGGCAGGCCAATTGCTGATTCTGGACAGTTTTACTGGATCCATGGCCATATGTCCTGGTCTGATGATGAGTCCCAAAAAGTCTATTTCGCAGACATTGAATCGGCATTTGTGCAGCTTAAGATAGAGGTCTTGTTCTTTAAGCCGTTGAAGAAGTTGTTTGGTCTGGGTCTGATGTTGTTCTTCAGTTTCCGAATATATCAGGATGTCGTCCATGTAAACTAGACACCATTCTTCTGCCATGAAGTCCTGCAAAACATTGTCCATGAAGGCTTGGAAAGTTGCCAGGGAGTTCATAAGTCCAAAGAACATCACTGTCGGTTCGAAGAGCCCTCGATTGGTCTTGAACGCTGCCTTCCATTGATCTCCATCCTTGATTCGGACATTGTTGTAACCATTATGTAGATCTAACTTTGAGAAAATGGTAGCGTCCTTTAGCTTGTCAATCAGGTTGGAGATAAGTGGTAAGGGGTACACATTTTTGACAGTTCCATGATTGAGCCTCCGGTAGTCTTGCATCGGCCATAGCTTCTCTTTTTCCTTTTTGCCTACAAAGAAGAACGGGGACACCATAGGGGATTTCGACTTTCAAATGTATCCCTTTTGGAGGTTTTCTTTCAAGAAGTTGTCCAATTCAACTTGTTCCAGTGCTGTTAGAGAGTAGATCTTGCAGTCATGCGGTGAGAATTCCAGCTTGAGTTTGATTGCGTGGTCATACAACCGAGAGATTGGAAATCGTTCCACCTCTTTATCTTCGAATTGCGCTCGGTATTCTTCAAGATATCCTGGTATCATTTCTGAAGGTTTTGCCTCATGCCGTTCAGTGTCATGTTCCAACCTTTGAGAGGTAGATAACTTAGCTCTGATATCTATCCTCCGAATGAGTTCTTCTGGCGGTTTGAAGTCCAGTATTCCATGGACCCAGGGAATCTTTATGTATCGTCGATTTGGGAAAGTTGTCCATCCAGTGATCCAATCCATGTCTGGGTTATACTTCCTTAGCCAGGGCAATCCCAAGATGACTTCTTCTTTTCCCAACCCAGAGATCAGGAAAGTGTCAGTCATTTCTTTAGTTCCGATGACGTATTTTGCCGTTACTGATTGGGTGATCCATGCTGTTTTATTTGGGGTTCCGTCTACATTGAACACTTTGATCTTGTGTCATAATTGTGTTTATGGTAGTCCTAACTTCATGGCCTTTTCTGGACTCATGAAGAGCCCTCCTGCTCCAGAATCTAGGAGTGTGTTTGTTCCGACTTTTCCTATCTCTTTGTTGTAAGACAGCGGAATATGCATAGAATTTCGGCTTTGCTTAGCTAGTACAATGTTTGAGATAGTAATTGGAGGTGGCGGGGAGAGTGTCGGCCTCTTCCACCACTTTAAAAACCCTCTGCTTCCATAATGTCCAATAACTCTGTCTGCTGCTCTGTTCCTTGTTCCTGTACGATGGCCTGGATTTTTACATAAGCTTCTCTGGTGCTTAACTTCTTCTTTTCTTCTTTCTTTTCTCCTTGCTTCATTGGGCAGTCTCTGGCCATGTGTCCCTGTTTGGCACACCAGAAGCATTGCCCATCGGCCATGTATTTCTTTCGTTCTTTGTCATTCAACTGGGTTCCTACTCGGTTGATTGAAACCTTCTTCTTTTTGTTGTCAACTACCCGGAATCACTTGGGTTTTTGTACTGCTTCATAGTATTTAAACTGTTTGTCATATCTGATCGCTGCTTTGTACCACCCTTCAAGGTCGGCAGGTCTCCCTTGTGGCTGATTAAGGATTTTCGCAGCTAGGGAGTTTGGTAGGCCTTTTCGGAAGATGTGGATGAGCGCCTGATCGTCGTATCCTGATTCATTGGCCATGACTCGAAATTCATTGACATAATTGTCAGCTCTGTCTGTCATCTTTGCTTCTTCGATCCGGAGTTGCACCTCTGCCTGTATGTTGGCAGGTAGGTAATGCTTCTTGAATTCTTCTTTGAGTTTGTCGAATGTCAACTCTGGGTCTTTGCTTTTGTGATTGAAGATCTTTTTGGTCCAGACCTTTTTCCAGGATTGGGTATCCCGTCCTCAGAGATAGGACAACAAAAATAGACACTTTTTCTCATCTGTGTCATAATCAGTAGGGTGCATGTGGAGATAGATTTTGACTTCCATAAGGAATCTCTTCGTATCTTTTCTGTCTCCTTCAAAAGGGTCTGGTGCCGCTACTTTGGATCCCTTGTCCTTCTTCTTCTTCTCCATTTCTTCTAGAACTGCAGTCGAGATTTCAATCATCATCTGAGTCTGACTTTTTTCTTCCTTCAGTCCATGTCTCGGGGTTGAGCTGCCACCTTCGGACATTATTTCTTCTTCTTCGTAAGCGCTGAAGAATGACAAGCTGGTTGATTTGTCTGGTGATTTCTCTATCTTCTCTTCTGAGTCTTTGAAGTTCATGTTCATAGACAAGTCTTCTTCGGTGGACTCTGGGGTCGAGTTGTTCGAGGTCTTTTTGACTGTTTGTTCTTTGGTATCTGTTGTTCCTTCTGGCCCAAGCAAGTTGCTCAGTTGGCTGATCGCGGACTGCCAGTGATGGCGGGTTATAATTGTATGCGAAGTCGATGCAGGGTTCCCCGGGATGCTGATCCCTAGCTTGGCTAGCTGTTCTGTTAGCGAGATGTCTTTGTCGATTTGTTCTTCTTGTTCCAGTCAGCAGCGACCTTGGAGGCATCGTGTTGGTGGTGCCTAAACCTCTGCTAGGTTGGCGTAGATCAGCTTGACCTTATGTTACGTTACTTGTGCAGCAACGTCAACACTTAACTATACCAACAAGGTAAAAGTCAAGTTTAGATCAAGTTCGAGTTCGCTCAGAGGTCTCTGAGGTTCTGAAGTCCAACAGTTCATTACTAGACACAAGTTATGATTAACCAGGTCAGGCTGAAGAGCTTAGACCCAGTTCTGCAGTCCTTAAATAAGTACATTGTAGCTACTCGTTTGTATCTAATAGAACACTAAGGAATCTAATAGAACGTTTAAGTAATGCTACTTCAGAGCCATTCGAGTCAGATAGAAAGTTATAGAAAGAAAAAGAACAATGCAATCACATGATAGTACAAAGTCCTACACAAAGAAAGTATGGTGGAAGAAAAAGACGTGTTTGTAACAGTATCATATAGCTCTTTGTACTTTCCAACACACTGTAGCTTCTCTAAGGCAATGACTAGCAGACTGGGCTCACTCTAGTCCTTATTACCCATTATCTTGTGTCATATTAAAGTGTTCTGATTCAAAAGTAATGTAAAATGAATAAAATTGGTTCTTTTCTAGGTTTGCCATATTATTGTTCCAGGCCAGATGACTAATCCCAAGAAGACGACTTCCCAAACATCAAACTCGCATTTGTGAGGCTTCAAGTAGAGATTCTGTTCCCGAAGTCTTTGCAGTAGATGTCTTGACTGTTCCTTATGTTCCTGTTCCATTGCTGAGTAAATCAGAATGTCGTCCATATACACTAGACACCATCCTTTGGCCATAAAGTCAGAAAGGATCTCGTCCATGAAGGCTTGGAACATAGCTGGGGAGTTCATAAGTCCGAAAAACATGACCATCAGTTCAAACAATCCTCAGTTCATCTTGAAGGCAGCCTTCTATTGATTGCCATCCTTGATGTGAACATTGTTGTACCCATTCCATAAGTCAAATTTGGAAAAGATTGTGGTGCCCTGTAACTTGTCTATTAGATCTGAGACAAGCAGGAGGGGATAAGCGTTTTTGACTGTTCCATCATTCAGCTGACGATAATCCTGCATTGGTTGTAACTTCTCTTTCTCCTTTTTGCCTATGAAGAAGAAGGGTGACACTGTAGGAGACTTCAATTTTTGGATGTATCCTTTATGGAGGTTTTCTACCAGGAATTTGTCCAGTTCCTCTTGTTCCGGTACCGTTAGAGAATACAGCTTGCAATCTTTGGGGACAAAATCTGGTTTCAAATTGATAGCGTGATTATAGCTTCTCTGTCTTCAAACTGTGTCTTGAACTTGTGGAGGTACTCGGGAATAAGGTCTTCCAGCTTTTGCTCCTTTTGTTCAACAGTGTGAGCCATGGTTTGGGAGACAGACATCTTCGCTTGTATGTCGACTTGTGCGATGATTTCTTCTGGGTCCTCCTTGTCGAAGATGCTTCCATTCCTTGGGATTTTAATGTACTGCTTTGGTCTGAACATAAGTTCTCCCGATTTCCAGTTGATGTCCAGGTTGTACTTCTGAAGCCAGGGCAGTCTGAGTATTACATCTTCTTTCCCTAGTCCAGAAATCAAGAACTCATCTGTCAAAGTTCTGGTTCCCACAGTGTACGTTGCCATTGCCAAATGAGTTATCTATGCTGTTTTGTTTGGTGTTCCATTGACGTTGAAAACTTGGACATTTTCAGACAGTCAATCTTTTCGTAAGCCTAACCGTTTAACCATGTCTGGACTCATGAAGAGTTCTCCAGCTCCTGAATCAAGGAGGCTGTGAATCCCGACTTTTTCTGTTTTGACATTGTAAGAGATGGGAATGTGCATAGAATTTTGTTCAAGCTTAGCTAGTACAATGTTCAAAACCATTATTGCTGGGGGCGGAGAGAGAGTCGGCCTCTTCCACCACTTCAAAAACCCTCCTTTTCCATGATGTCCAGGAGTTCGGACTGTTCCTCTCAGCTATACTCCTTGAACATTGCCTGGATCTTCATGTAAGCATCTCTTGGTGTCTTCCAAGCTTCCTTTCTTTCTTTGGCCTTTCCTGTTGTCTTCAGAGGGCAATCTCTGCTGACATGTCCTTGTTTGGCACATCAGAAGCACCTTCCATCCTTCATGTATTCCTTCTTTTCTTCTTCAGTAAGCCATCCTGTCTCCATTCAGTTAATGGCTACTTCCTTCTTCTTGAATCGTTTCTTCTTATCTCTGGCCATCTGGAACCTTCTTGGCTTCTGTATGGCCTTTGCATATTTGAACTGTTCATCAAATCTGATGGCTGCTTTGTACCATCCTTCAAGATCCGCTGGTCGTCCTTGAGGTTGGTTAAGGATTTTATTGGTGAGGGTAAAGAGGAGTCCTTTTCAGAAAATGTGGATCAGGGCCTGATTGTTATATCCCAATTTGTCAGCCATAACTCTGAATTCGTTGACAAAATTGTTGGCTCTTTCCGTCATATGCGCATCTTCGATTCGTAGCTGGGCATCTGCCTGGATGTCAGCTGGTAGGTAATGCTTCTTAAAAGAGTCTTTGAGGTCAGCCCATGTAAGCTTGCCTTTGCCACTCTTCTTTTCGAATATTCAATCAGTCTTGGATTGCTTCCACAAAGCAGTCGTTTTTCCTTGGAGATATAAGAGAAGAAATAAACATTTCTTCTTGTCAGTGTTGTAATCATTTGGGTGCATTTGGAGAAAGATCTCAACTTCAGTAAGGAACCACTTAGTGTCCTTCCTATCTCCTTCAAAAGGTTCTGGGGCTGCTACTTTGGCTCTCTTTTCCTTCTTCTTCTCTTTCTTCCCTACTTCTTCCAGTACTGCTGTGGCAACACTGATCATCATTTCCTCCTGGGTTCTTGGTTTCTGTTCTTGTTTCGGGGTTGAGCTGCCCTCTCCTGACATATTGTCCATTTCGATTCTGGGGTCTTTAGCAAAAGCCATAAATTCTGGAGTGGATGGAGAGGAGTCTGGAGATCTCCCTTTCTTCATTGTCAAGTCTTCTGAGTTCTCTTTTGAGGGCAAGTGTGGTGGAGTGAATGTCGGGGTTGAGCTGTTCTTCGGCTCTTTGTCTGGTCGTGTTTCTTCTTCTGTTGTTGTGTCTGGCCCAAGCATGTTGGAGAGCTGTCTGATTGCTTTGTGACAGTGATGTTGGGTTATAATTGTACACAAGGTCAATGTGGGGTTTTCTGAAATGCTGATCCCTAGAAGTTGAAGCTGTCATGCAAGGCTGAGGTCACAGTCGAGATCTTGTTCATCTTCTGCAGTTAGGCAGGCTCATGGTGGTGTTGTGGTGCCTTGACCTTGTTAGGTTAGCATTCTGATCAGCTTGACCTTGTGTTACATTACTTGCGCAGCAACATCAACCAACCAACCCAACAGTAGGTGAAACCTTCTGCTAAGCTGATCGAGGTTCAAGTTTGAGTTCATGCAGATTGCTCTGCAGTTCAGAGGTTCGTTGCTTGGTACAAGGTTTATTGCTAACCAGGTCAAGCTGAGGAGCTTAGGCCTAGTTGGGCTGTCTTAAATACTACAGAGGAATCATGATGACAAAGAATAAAGAAACTGAGAGAATGTGAAAGAATAAACTACATAATCATTATAGAAGGAGATGGAATCATATGGAAGAAACTGAGTAATCACTGTGGAAGGTGATAGAAGGAAAAAGAACAGTCTGACTAAGACAAATAGAAAGAGATGGAACATTGAGGAAAAAGAATTGATAATACAGTCACCTGCTACATAGTCCCGTGATATCAGTGTGTTCGTAACATAAACAGGCCATTGTGGTTTATGTTAGAGATAGGCTTTGGCCTGCGACAGGATCCAACCATGGGCTTTGAGGTTGGACCACTATACCTCATCATTAGCCATGTCAGGTCTCAAATTCCTTCTCAACTTACAATTTCTGGCTCTGAATCCCTGATAATGTGGCAGTGCTGGAGAATTATGTTAGAGTGCTCCCCACAGATAGTACAGTGACACTGTCCAAGGAATGTGTCTTGTTGGTCTATGCCAGCATTGAATGCTGTAGCCATTGACAAAATCAACATATTGCATTCTTCCCAACCATATTCAGAGGGTGGCCCATTTGGTGGGGGTGGAAGTGGGAACATGGACAGAGGTGCCATATTGGGTAATGCAGTGTTGTTTAGATAACCATGTCTTTATGTATTAAATTCTTGCAACAGGAAGCACTGTGACTTTTCATTCATCGTCGCTCTCAGTCAATTTTAGCTCTTGCTTCCGGCTTCAAGCTTCAAGTGCTATTGTTGTATCTAGGTCTGGAGCAGAGCTCAACATATCTTTACACTTTGGATCTCAACTTAAGGCTCAGTGAATCCTGACCTTGCATCGACCTGATAGAGTTAGTTGTCTGCCCAATTGCATTCGTTGAAGGTATATTGCATTTATCTGTTCACATGAGCTCAAAGTTGAACCTGAGGTCAGTGACACCTTTAGGAAATCTGCATCTGTTCTCCAATATGCATCAGGAACTTTCAATATACACCTTTCAATGGAAAACCTGTCATACACCTCCTGAACAATCTTTCAGTAATTGCAGAATAGTCAAACAATGTCAAAGATGCAGAAGGACAGCTCAAGGAAATAGTTGTGGACATTGTGCACCTGGAGGATGTCCTGAAATGTCTGAAAGGGGACTGCACATGACTTGAAGGGTTTGCAAGAACAGCCGAGGAAATTATAAACCCTGCCCAGTGTCTTCCTAAGAACATTTTCACAGTTATATTCTGAATGTATGTAGAATCTGAAACAGGTGCAATCAGGAATTCATGATCTTCTTGAGGTAGAGATGCTAACAGCTCAGCTCAGCTGGCTTCAGCTGGCTCAGTACAGCTTAGCTTCCAAACAGCTCCCAGAGCCATCACCTTAAATGGCTCAGCTCCCTTAGCAGCTTGAAGCTGCTAAGCTGACAGCTTTGAGAGTTTTTTTCTTTGCCCATAGAAAGACAACAGAAGAGAAAAAAAACTGTATGACTAGATAACTATTGTACAAAGGAAACTGTAGGTAGGTTCCTCCTAAAGGTCTCGACATCAACAGTGTCAGGAATGTGATCCTCATCCTGATGAATGATCTCTTCCAACTCTGTCATCTCATTGCTTTGGTTGTAGTGTCTTGTGAAATTGAGTGGACTGTTGTGCTTGATAGAGTTCTTCAAGATCTGTGTTGCCGCCATCAGCTCGTTACCTAGCCACATGTGCAGGTCAGTCTTGGTGCACCTTGATGAAGAGAACAGATGCTCACAAGGCACCGAAGTACCCTGAATCAGAAGCAGATCAACAGCAAGTGCAAAAATAGTTGGGTACTTTTCATGATTAGCCTGGAATAAGGATGAGATAAAGGAATGAAAGATAGTAGCACACAATGTACCTCCCAGTATTTTACCAAACCATCCTTCTTGTCACTCACAAGTGTGGTATCTTTGTAGAGGTAAGTAGCAGCTTCAGCCTTGATAGTCCCTTCTTCAAAATTCTGCTGCCTTCAACCAAGTTGGAGGATGTTCCATGCCCACTTGTCATCCATTGCATTAGCTTTAGGTTGTTCTTGTGGTGTGCTTGGATGTTGGTCAGCATTGCCATGAGAACATCTCTGTTGTAACTGTAGTATATATATAGTGAGACTTATGAATAATCATGACCACAGCTAACTCACTTCATCATGAAAGGTATCTAGAATGTCAGTCTTATGATGACACATATTCTGCTCAATCCAGTCCAACTTAATGGAATGATTAGAAGCTGCTGCACAGTCTCGGATAGAATACTTACACATTGACAGAAAGTATGCGGGAACATCTTTGACTCAGTCAAGGTAATCTTCAAGCTTGTTGATACCATGCTGGATAATGCCAGAAAATTCCGGGTATATGTCTTGAAGTTCCACCCACTTATCAATAATGGAATGGAAGGCCAGAATAGCATATGCCAAGCAAGGAGTTCTGTCTGTTGAAAGAAAATGCTGAAAAGCATGGGGGACCTGAAATAGAGTAAGCAAAAAATGTATATACATAAAGAAATAGTTGCATACTGCAAGAATAATCTCACACACTTTGATCACCTCCCATTTGTACTTGTGGAGTATATATGGCCCTATATCAGCTCCATGCACTTGATCAAGTTGGAAATCTTCCAGTTGCCAATACAAAACTGAGCAAAATGTATGAAAGAAACTAAATGTTACTTACAGGTCTCAATTCAATAGCTCTGTGGAGCATGTAATGCAATGAAGACCAGTGGTTTGATGAGGACAAGCTGACAACTGTCTCGAGCAGCTCTGACAAGCTTATTAAATGCAATCTGTCATATACTAGAAGCCCGACACTGCATTTGAGTTAGGTATGATTGCTGCTACATATTGCAGCAAGAAACTTACCTCTTGTACCATTCCTCTGGTACGAGTTAGTACACCAGGCTTGTGAGTGCTGGGTAATGTGCCACCATCCCTTTGTGCAAAAATGGCAGCCAAATCCTCCTCATTCATAAAGTGTAGAATCACAGTTACAGCCAAGTGAATAATATGAGCAAAACATCTGAGAGAGTGGTTAATTTGAATAGAACAGAGAAATACAAGACTGATCAGACCTAATGTGATTATGGAGATAGTAGAAATCAATCCCTATTCCCTCCAGTTGATATTCAAGTCTCTCAAACATGGTGTCATTATTTGTTGCATTGTTGCAAGTGATCCAACCAATCTGAGGAGTTGTCAGCTAGGTGTCATAGGCTTGGATACACATACCTTCTTCAGAAGTCCCAACCAATTTACCAAATACAAGAATGCTTCCTTCAAATGGGCACCAGTGTGTGATACTAGTACCTCATGAAATGCAATCACATCAGAATGAAACTCAAGTAGAGTTTGCATCTGGATGCCACACTTTGTCTTCTCCAAAATGACAACCTCTTTGATCCAGTGGGCAGTGATAGCAATGAATGGGAAAAGATTTAAGTCTGTCCACCCATCACAAGTAAAGGAGATCTTGCTGAGTGTGAGCTGGACCAGAATCAGTCAAAACAAAAGGTGAACACAATATGTATGAGCATACCTTCATCTCAGCTGCAAGCTCATACATCTTCTGGTGCCAAGTTTTAATAATAACCTTCATCATCGTAGTCTATCCCAGAATTTGACTCTGTGTCAGATCTCACCTCATATAGAGAACAAGGTGAATAACCTGTTCTGATTCCACAAAGGTGATGGGCTTGAGAATTCCATCAGCACAAGTGCAATAAATGAGTACACAAGTACATACCAGATTCTTAGTAATAATCACTTCCATGAGCAACTGTGTGAGACCCTCAATACTGAACTTGCTGAACACCTGTGTAGCTAGCACAGCAGGTACCTCAACACCATGTTCATTCTGATATGCCTCCACTTTTTTGATGATCAATAGTGCCTTAATAGGGATTCCAAGATGATCACAGTGTGCAATCCATATAGGAAGGTGGGTGGGAAGCATCAGATGGTTGTGCATGTTTGTAATACCACTTGATAGTTTGTATGTCTGCACTTTAAAAGTTTCTGGGAATTCTGATTTTGACTTCAATCTGTAAAAGTATCAATAAGTATGTGCTGAGAATGCTTTGCTGAGGAACTCACTCAAGGCAAATGTTGCAGATGTATTCCATCTCTGTCTCTGTAAAGAGTGTATGAATGTCATCAGCACATTTCTCATGCCATCCCACCTTGCCAGTTCCAGCAGTTTTCTGCAGTGTATGAGTAAAGTCTGCTACTGCATGCAGGAAGCCTCTGAATGTTAGGTTGAGGTTGGGAGAGAGGTGCATGCCTAAATGCCTGAGGTGTCTTATCATTGTCTGCAGAAGAATTAATACCAATGCATCTCAAAGAATGTCAAAATAACGAACTTACTATTCCTAGTATGTGCACAAGGAGTAGGAGTTGCCAAGACATTGCTCTCATCTGCACTGTCATTTGAGGTATTGTCCCACTCAAATTCCTTACCTGGAGATTTGTTTGCAAAATGCACATTGGCATGGCCTTGACTGTGACTGCAACTTCCTGGCTGGCATAACACTGGTGTAGGCTGAGCTAGTGCTGAAGTGTTGTCTAGACCAGTAGGTTTGAAGGAAAAGGGATTATCCTCATTGCCATCATCATCTGGGGCCAGTCAAGGGATTGTAAGGCTGTGACTTACAGAGTGGAAGTTGTGCAGAATGTGAACAAGACTGCCTTCTTGAATGTGAAGGTTGACATGTCATTGAGGATCACTAGCTTCTGGAAGATTGATGGCCTCTCAAAGTGTCTTGTCCTTTAGGCTTCTGGGCACCTTGATTGCACTGTGACTGCCTAGGAGGAGGTTCCAGGTGGTCAACTACAGTGCATGGAACTGGAGGCCAGCTTGGTATCCTAGTGCATGGTGGGTTACAACTGGAGACATTATCAGACATAATGTGCAAACTGGAACCATTAGCCTTGATAGAAGTGTAAGACAAACTATCAAAACTCAGAGAATGGCATATACCATTGTCTTGCAGCACAGCCTGGTGAGTACCAGAATGCACATTTTGACAAGAAGCTGGCTGAATGTCAGCATCTGTATGCTCGCATTAGCATAGTCAAATGTAGAATATACAAAGATGCCTACCTTGGGATACGCCAGTAGCACCTTTCCCTTTTCTCTGCCACTTCTTTGTCCCAGCCATAAGAAAAAGAAGAGCTTATCTCTAGCAGAAGAGATCTTTGTCAGGCTTATATATACTAAGTCAGAATCAGATTTGGTTACCAGTAGAAAACATAATAACCACAACTTGAAGCCATCCATCAAACTCATTAAACTTGGTGGTCACAAAGATCAAGATGCATAAAGGGCTGTTATCACATTGTGATATGGATGGGACTGTGATCTATGGAAGACCCAGTGGAAAATAAGAATCCTAGTGTCTGGGTAGGGGAATAACTATGTTGGAAATGAAAATGATGAGAAGCAATGAATCAAGCAGAGGTGAGAAGCACAATTCTAATAATAAAGACAATGTCACTGAGGTTGGCAGAGGAAGAAAGCAGATGCACAAGTATGTGTTGTGGAGCAAGGAGCATGAAGGGTACATGAAGTGGGGAGTATGGAGGGTATGCTAAGCAGAGAGCATGGAGGCTATGTGAAGGAATGTGGAGGGTACACAAAGCAAGAAGTGTGGAGGGTATGCAAAGTGAGGAGCATGGAGGGTACACAAAGCAAGAAGTGTGGAGGGTATACAAAGCAAGAAGTGTGGAGGATACACAAAGCGAGGAGTGTGTAAGGTATGCAAAGTGAGGAGCATGTAAGGTATGCAAAACATGTAATCTGGTGACTGTACACCATAAGCTCAGTGGAACAAGATCCAGTATTGATGTTGGTGAATGACAAGCCTTGTCACCCCAAACATGGCTGTGAAGACGCTAGAGTGACTACAAGCCAGCTCAAATGAACTCATGCCATGCAGATGACTACAAGTTGTCTGACATCAGAACTAAGCAGCTGCAAGCCAGCTCAGAATGAGGCTGCTATCCTGGAATAAACATGTGAGATTGGGTAAGGATGTGAAATGTACATGTACTGTCTCTTGCAGAGATATCCTGCAGGAGCCAATTCTTGACACGCATTGTAATGGGAAGCTTCAGAAAGGCAGTCCACAACTACAAGTTGTCAAAGTATAAGCAGCTGCAAGCTAACTTATATTCTATGCCCAGCTAGAGTAGATGAATGAAGAGTGAGTACTTATTGTATGGACCATGATTGTTCATGTACCTCTGAGTCCTGCATGCTATTCTCAATAGTCCATCTTCTATCTATAGACCTAGAAGAAGTAGAATTGTAGAGAGGGTAAATAGAGATAAAAATCATTGCATACCTTGTAGTGGAGCAGCCAAAAGAAGGAGGAACAGATATTGAGGAGGAGGATGAGATGATGGCAAATGGGAAACAATGGCAGACATGTTGTGTCATGTGATGCTTTGAGAAAGTCTGTTTCAAAGTCCACCAGCACTCAGGTTAGAGTCCATCAGACTTGAGAATTGCATAAGTGCTGAGTCATCAATCTCTCATTACCACAACAATTGTATCTTGCTTTGCTCCTCTACTTCTCTACCTCATATCCCTTCAAGGCCAATCCAGAAGTGCAGGATTTTGAAGAAATAACTGGTAAGTTAAAATCAATACTCTTGCAGACCCTGTACTCACAATCAGTTCAGATTTAGATCTCTGGTATGTCCAAAGTCATCCAAAGCACAGGAAAGGCTGCAAAAGTGGGAGGTTTGGGCTTGTAGCCATAACCTCTGGCTTATAGTTGGATTCACCCATCTGAACTTGACCTGTGGTCAGTTCAAAACAGCTGCTGCAGTCTTTCCTGTGTGTATGTTTCAGGTTCTCATCAACATTTTCAACAGCTCATGCATTTGGAAAACTCACAGCCAAGAAAATCGGAATGGGATCAGAAAGGGATCAGAATAGATGTTCTGCTGTCAACAATGCACAGATAGGTATGTTTGGCATGTGTCCATCTAGCGTACACCCTTGGTACTCACAGGTAATCCTCAGGAAAGGAATATCACACAGTGGATGGCAGGGTTGGGGCAATCCTTGATGGCAGCAGTTATTTTGTTACATCTCCAAATTGCAATGACATCTATGCACCCTGTCTTGGGAAGTGTGAAGTGTTCATGTGTTGTGATTACCTATATGGCAAAGACAATCTGCTTAATTATCCACAGTCCTTTATTCCTGATCACTGTCATTGGGCCACTCTTCAATGCCAACCTTCTGCTGATGATCCTGCCAGCAAATGGTGGAGTACTCTTCCAGTAACTGCATTTTGTGGAGACGAAGAAGGTGGCAGCATAAAAGGCATGGGAACATGGCATGCTACATACCTGGAACCATTTCAGCAAGATTATGAAGCTCTCCAGCAGCGAGTGGCATCATATATGTCAATGCAGCACACAAAAGGAAAAGAAGTCAATAGCTTCATTGCAGCATTAAGCCCGCATTTGAAACAGACTCTGTGGCAACTTACTTCTCTCGCACTCCTGTCTCACTGTGCCTGTCAGCTGTTTTTGTATTTCCAGCATTGGTACCTTAAGCTTAATGCAGCCCTTGACTGGGTTGAGATCTACCAGCCTGTTATGGTGTCAAGAACCACGCCTCTGAAGCCTGGAATGGCTAACTGCAACATGATGGGTGCCTTCCTGTCTGACTCCACTCACTGTGAAATGTTCTATTTGGCTGGTCTCCCTTTTTGGTTCACCAGGCCAGTGGAATATTACTATCCCACACATATCAACAAAGAGGTAATTGTGTTGACTCCTACCATCTTATGTGTTCAATCGCAACCATTCACATCACACCCATGCAACATAATCTTCTCTGGTACCAGTAATGATAAAGCAAAAGCATTTGCTATAGAGAATTATGGCCACTTACTTGTGTCCTTCACAGATCCATTCACTGTTGCACTAGAACCTGAACCATCATCTTCCACTACTCTGTCTTTGAGCATGAAAACTACTTCCCATCTCCAGAATCAAAAGCTGAAGAGGAGTGGCCAAAGTCCTTGTGAGTTCTAATCTCTCATCTCTATGTCACAGCTTACTAAATGTAATCCAGATGAAAGGCCTAACTCAACCACAAAGGTCAAACAAAACAAGCTCTCTGAGATACATAGTCCATACTTGCCTGATACACCTGAAGTCTGGGTTTGTGCATTGAGTGATATTGATCAGTCGAGGCAACTGCCCAAAAAGAACATTCCAAATGGTAGATATGCTTTCTCAGAACTGGGTCTCATTCTGTATGCCAGTTCAACATCAACAGATCAAATGTTGCAGTACCTGAAGATGTGGCTGCAATACTGCTCAATTCTCATATTTCAACACCAGCTCCCATTCATCCTACTGGATGCTCCTCCTGCTGCATATGGTGCATGGTTGCCAAAGCAATGGCGTACACTCTTGGCACTGCATGACAAGACTTCCAGATTGGGGATGGTTCAAGCTCAATAGAGGAAGGAGGTTTATGGTTTGCTGGCTGAGTCTCTCAAGATAATAGATGTAGATGTGGAAGAACACTGTTTCATGTGGCAGGGGGCTTCTGTTCCTATTGGTCACCTATCAGAGTCTGCAGTCATGAAAGAAATCATTTGGGAGTTGTATGAGCTCAACTTTTGGTTCAAGTTCCATGCTTTCAATGGTAAACTTGGACACAGTGCTGTCCAATGCAATATCAGTGTGAATGACATCACAATGTTCAAGATTTCTGTGCAAGCCTGTTTCCCAGGATCAACTGGTATCTGGAACCCTATGCAAATAACATGGTCCCAGTCAAAGAATGGTCTTGCAGCAGCTGAACTTTGATGGCACACAGGGTACTTTCTCAGAATGCAGGATATTGTGAAGCACTGGCCGAAAGCAAACAATTTTCTGGTTTTGCACTCCCTCAAGTCTACTGTCAACAAGTACTCTGATAGTAAACTGTTGGAGATGGAGTGAACAGTTGCTCTATTCTACTGTCAATTATTCTATGAGACATTTGGCCAACTACTGATCATCCCTTATCAATTAGATAACAATCACACTCTGGCACATTAGCCCTGTGTACATATATCAGCACCTCAAATCTCACTAGTAGCCATGCTAATCCTAATTTCATATAGTTTTGCTCACTTCTTGTTCATATATCTTGCTGACTCACACCGCATTCCACTGTAAATCACTTCACAGACACTCTATACTTACCCAATGCATATTTCTTAATACACCTTGTATATGCCTTCCTCTATATGTTTTTATTATTTACTACTAAGGTAAGTTACTCTTAATCTCTTATTTCAATTCTGTGAAAGAAAAATATACTACCCAGCTGGTGGCTTAGTGGCTTGAAGCCACTCAAGAGCCACTTGACTGGACAGCTTGGTTTGAGCCATTTACCCAAGCAGCTTTATCTGGCTTGGCTTGATTCCAGCTTGAGCGATGGCTCAAGCTGAGCTGTTGGCATCTCTATCTTGAGGACACCAACTTTGAGGACCATGGCCACTCAGTCAAGTCCCTCAGGCATAGAGGGATGTTGCACTTGAACATCTGTCTTCTGAAGATATGTACCCAATGAATCTCTCAAAATGCACAGTGCATCCATGTCTTCTCTTCTCAGGCACTTGATGTTGCAAATGCAGCCATTTCTTCAAATTTCACTGCAAATTCATCTAAATCATCCTCTCATGGTGACTGCCTATCCGTATTCTGTTCAGTGGAAGGACCTTTGGCTCTCCTTTGCACACAATGGCCCTAAACCTTACCATGCTCTTTTATTGCTAGTGAAAGGGAATCTGTAAAATTTGCAGTGTCTCTTCTTACAACCAAAGTTTGAAGACAATAATGCATCTTCTGTCAGGACCATCAATGCCCTTGCAATAGCATCACAGCTGCCCAAGGTGACCATTACTGACTACACTGTGCTCTTCACTATTATCACTTTTGCTTTCTGCATGTCCAAACTACTCATTTCTGATCATCAGCAAAAACTGGAGAGTAGTATAGCAAGTTAGCAGGGGAAACAATGCCCGATACATGTTGCCTACAAGTCCGTTAGTGCTGTAACCACATATATAAGACCCTGTTACCATACCTTGAGAATACAATGTGTATCATAACCCCCCCATGACCATGAATGAGGGTTATAACTGTGGATATACTCTAGCCATAACCCAGTTATAATCCCTCATGATAGCAACAGAGAGTTATAACACTGGATGTAGCCAGAGTTGTGAACAGGGTTATAACCCCTCATAACTGTCATGATGGGTTATAACCTTGCAGAGCTGTTACTGAGCAATATAATGTCTAAGTTTTGCTATAAGGCCTTGGAAAAGTACCTGTAAATTTAATTGCTGGGCATTGCTGTCAACATTGTTGGTGGAGAAAATCAGATGCAAGATTGGACATGTGGGATCGGAGAATCGGAGTATCGGACCCAGCCACTGGGCTCCTCGGAGTTGATTGTAAGACAGGTCATCACTTTTTTGACCAGCTTTCACTCATGCTTCAACACTGTTCAAGTATCCAACACCTCCAATGCCCCTCAACAACAAAAAGACACCCCCACAACTCATGTGTCCAAAACCCTAAACCCTGGCTGGCTCTAAACTGGTCCATGCACACTCTCAATTTTCACATAAAGGCAGCCCAAGAATTCCCAACACCCCAACATTCCTTTCTTCTCTTCCACCACCATCCCCCCTTCTTCCTGCCCTTCCCCTCCCCCTTCCTGCCCCTACACATGCCCTTCTGACTCAATATTCACTTTCTACGATCTACCCACAATATATCAATGCACTAAACATGTCTTTTTGAGTAAGTATTTCAGCGCTTGTCTTTTTCATTGATGACGACTAATTCTCATTCTATAAATTGTAGAGGCAGCTCAAAACTGGAACTAGTGATTACAATAGTTGGAACAGGGATGTCAAATAGTACTTAGGCTGACAGGTATGTTCTTGCCCAGCTAGTTCAGATTAATGATTCTTACACTCGATCCAGCCCAACGCCAATATTCAAGTTCTTCTCACCTATTAAGATCTCAGCACATCAGACATGTACCCATGCCCATGCCCATGTCCCGTATTCCAGCATTATCCTACATCTCTGCTCACTTTGCTCTGGTTCTCTCTGAGTCATGGCCCATGTATCACAATCTGTCATCATCTCAATGTGCCCTCCTACCTGGCTCATTAACACTGTGAATTTGTCATGTTTGCACATCCTAGAGGTACAGTCATACCTCCTTCATCAGAGTGACTTGCACTGATGCATCTCAATAGTGTCACTGACATAAATGATCCTTGGAGTCAGTCATTTTATCTGGTAAGTCCATCCTTGAGACTAATATTGACTCAACTGCTGATAGCTACTCTTTTCTGCAGCCTGACTGAGTCTCCTTCATTGCACAAAACTGCAAAAGGTCATAACCCATCTCCAGAGGGTTATAACCCAGGTCTCCAGTGGTTATAACCAGTTCCGGCAGTTATAACCCACCAAAACCAGTCATAACCTAGTCATAACCTAGTTATAACTGAGTTATGACCTTCTGCAGTTTTGTGCAATGCTTGATGTTCTCGGTACATGATGCTGCAGGTGGACACCAGTGATCCATAAGCTGCTGTGCTCATCAGGTTTGTTCTCCATCCTTCCCTTCTGGATGAATCAGTATACTAATGATTTCACCAGGCATTATCTCTCGTGCGGTCACATAGGGGTTCTCTTCATAATCTACATCATTATGTACTCACTTGTTATGAATTTACTTGTGTTCCCTGTACTTTGCTTTGACACTCAGAGTGTGATGTAAGGAATGATATGTGTCATATCCTCTGCTCCTGGTAAGAAGTCTAGTAAGTAATTGAGTCCCTCCTGAGTAGCCATAGTGCTCATTACTGGTTATAACCCCCCAATAACCTGGCGTAACCCCTCCAAACTTGCTATAACTCTTCAAATTTGTTGTAAGCCCTGTTACTAGCACTAGTCCCTGTCACTCGCTATATCATTTGCTGCTCGTCATATTACACTGTACATGTTGTACTATCCACCACTCGTTGTATTATCCCTCACTGGCCTCACCCATTATATCTCCAGCAACTCGTCACAATCCTCAAGACCATTGGTGCCCGGTATCGGGCGCTATATTACGCTGGAGATCGATTATGGTTGCAGCTATAATCGACGGTGACCTTAATGGGGGATTACGGTCACCAATCTCAAGGGTAGGTACTCAGTTATAACTTCCCCCGGATTTTGCTGATGATGCAACCTGTCTAGGTTCGTCAGGTAAATACCATTGGTTTGGCATCATGTTTACAAGAGCTCCTCGCGGGGGTATTCCCTGGCACAAGGTCCTACGATCGTTCTACTCACCCTGGTCAAGACGCGTCTGTTTGCCTCAACTGTGAAATGTTGGTTTGGCATACCCTGAAAGGTCCTCAAAAGCTCAAAGAACTGGAAATTGATTTCGCAGCTGAAGCACGGATTGCTGAAAACTCTGATGAAGCAATATCGGCTGAAGGTTCTTGTTCACAACGCTGTCAAGTGTTTTGGGTTTAGATCTGTATTGCTGATGAATCTACTCGTACTCTGTAATGTACCTCCAAACCAGCAATCGCTAATTGAATATATGTACAGATGGATTATTACAGGTGAAAACTGACTATACTAAGAAAAAAAAAAGGCATCCCATTCCGTCCAGTACAAGATTAGACGAAAAAAATTCCTATATGGTTAGGCGGCAAAAGGGAGTGGATTTGGAAGGCGACGCCTGCCCCAACGTGTAATTGAACAGCACATGCGAATGCAGATAAACAAGAAGAGAAGGAGTGTGAGAAGTGACATGGTTCAAGAGAGATCAATGAGAGTGCACACTGTGAACAGTGTGAGGTAACCAAAAAAGAGCGACGTGCAGGTAATCAAAACAGGAACAAGAGAATCAAATAAGGAGTGTGGTAGAATCACAATGCGTGTGATCGATGGTGTGCTGTTTTATTGTATACCAATGTCGGGGCAGCACATCGGATCCAGGGAAGTAACGGAGGAAAAAGCTAGCAATACAGGATGTTGCACAACAATGCGACGGAGGAATAATTTAGGGAGTTGCCGAATAATGATAGGGATCGTGCGAGAGAAATACAACAGAGGCGAAGAGCGGAAAGGGGGAGAAGAGGTGCCACTCAGGGGGAAGTCGATGGTTCACCCAAGGACTGTCTCCAACTCTTGACGGCTTCGTAGACACGTATTGTCCTCACATGTGTGAGGTCCTCCCTTGCGTATACTCCTCCAGCAAGAGGCTCCGTGGAAGTGGCAGGAATAGTCGCGTTTGACGATGTTGTGCTGGGGGTCGTAGATTTGAGTGATGCCGCTGATTTAGGGGTGTTGGGGATCTCGATGTTCTTGTTAAAGACCTCAGCGCGATCCTTTATCGTCTCCATACTGGTCTCTGGGATTTCTGCTGGCCAGTTGAATCGTCTCCTTCGGAAACTGGGAAGAAAGAAGGTGAGTCGAAAACGCTCGTGCATGATAAGTCTACCACTGACCATTCATAATCCCAAATCGCCTGTTCGAATTCTGCTTCGCTTACAACTCGCTTGCCCTCCTCATCGACATAACCGCTGATCCATTCATCCAAAGCTGGTTTGCACCCAAGTACTGTGTGCACGTTCTTGCAGGCATGCATCTCGAGCTCGGCAGGGCCCATTGGGATCAAAGTTGAGGGCCATAGGAGTAATCCGGGATTCTGCTTGACAGGAGTCACCACGTCGTCTTCACCATGTTCATCAGCATCTTCCTCCTCGGAAGAGTCCTCGCTCGGTCGAGATGACGAAGGTACCAACACACTGGATCTCGACGCAATCGTTGCAGCCGCAAGTGCGCTATAGGTGATTCCAAGTCTTGTGGCTGCCTTGGCTGAAATACCTTCAGGTAGCAGATCAATACTCGACCGAGACGATTCACTGCTGTTGCGACCAATGGCAGAGGGACCTGTCTGTGCTCTCGGCCTCGTATGTTTCTTATCCCGTTCCAAAGACATCCCCAGCACCTTCTTGCCATCTTTCTCATCCCCATTCATGTCATCACTCCATCGCACCTTGGACTCTTTCTTCTTCTTCTTCGAGCTTTCCCCCGTCGATTCGACGACATACTGGGCAAACTCTTCGGGTGCAAGCATCAAGTGCAGACTTTGGACTCTACCTGATTTACCCTCACCAAAGACTCTCTCTAATGCAGAAGCCATGAACTCGTTTGGCGTGGGATGGATACCATACTTCTGCTGTAACATGTCCGTGAAGACATGTTCGAGTTCTTGAGACTTGGTTGCGCGAGTCTGCCAGGAGTCGTCTCGAGTCAGAGGCGGGACTGACCCCTTTCTCTCCAAGACGGGTGCGTCAGAGCCAAAAGTCATCGGTGTAGGGGGCAAGAATTTATCGTCGATGATCACTATGGGTACCTCGGGCGTTGCTTCGAGCTCTTCGGGAGAAGTCACAAACTCGACGAAATCAGCCATAGGCGTCGGTGTCTTTGCAAGGTCATCTTCAGTTTGTTCCACCTCCAACGCTGATCCACCATCTACTGTACCCTCACTCTCGGGTTCGTTGGGAGGCGAGGGGAGCCGGCGTATCGGCATCGGTGGTGTTTTCGCCGGGGGCGTGTGCTTCTCGATGTGCAGGGGCAGAACCTCTGGCATGACAAAGTTTATCGAGAAGTCAGGAGGCGTAGCAACTTCAGAGATTGAGGAGGCAGACGACGAAATGAGTGTGGAGTCAGACGTAGCGGAGGACATTGAGTCGAACGAAGAGTCGGATATCGACGACATCCGGAAGCTGGCAACTACGTCCTCGATGATTTCGATTGGACTATTGTCCTGGGACCTGATAATTTTCTCGACTACGTTTCGCTCATCGTCACTCCATAAGGAGACAGTCAGCCTTTTTTTCCAACGATTACCACTCATGCTCATGGGGCGAGCATTTGGTCTTGGGCCAACAACGTGATGGTCGAGCTCGTGGAATGATTGACGGGGCTGTACCTCGGCAACGTCAAAGTAGACATCGTCTTCCGAGTCGCTGGTATCTGCCTCATCTTCGTCCTCTGCGTCCTCGGATTCTGACGAGGAAGACAACATCTCCATGACGACTACGCCATCGTCGGTGATACCGAAATGCTTCTTCCACGTAACACCCGACATACTTAGGGGACGAGCATTAGGCCTTGGTCCTAGAGGTGGAAGAGGGCCTGGGCTACTGGACATTCGACGGTGCGCTCGCACTACATGAAGACTTTCTTCGGGCCGCTCCGAGGGATCACTCTGAACAGCGCCATCAGCTTCTTCAGATTTCTCGTCATGACGCTCTCGGTGAGCCAAGGACGCGCAATCATCAGCATCAACCGTTTCAGCGGTCTCATGATGACTAATATCCATTTCCGCTTGGTGCCCGTCTCCTGTGTCATCAAAACCGGACTTGCCGCTGACAATGTCTTCACCGGCGTTGGATGTTGGGGAGCGTGATAGAGCCACATCTCCGCTTGTATCTTGAAGCAGTGCGGCGGATCCGCTTCGCCTCTTCCTGTGACGAGGTTGCGTCATCTTGGGGTTGGCGTAGGGAAAGAGCATTTGGTCGTCAATGACTTCGAGTCTGCCGCCCCGAGTCAAGACACGTTGGACTTCATGGATCACAAACTCCCATTTCTTGTATGGAATAGCTAGCGATGCGTTGGCGATGCGGACAAAGTCGAAAGATTGGGTGGGGAATGGGAGAGCGTAATGTAAGCTATAGCAAGGCTTCAACACTAGTTCGACAGGAAGAATCGAGGACGTACAAGTTGCCTCTGACGATTGTGATATTATCTCGTTCGTGTACTTGAGGGATTGCGACGTCGACTAGGTCGAACCCAACGACCTGAGCATTCGGCCACTGCGTTGCAGCCTGGAGTACCCAATGACCTTGACCACAAGCCAGATCCAACACGCTAGTAGGCGGTCGTTCACCGTTCCCGGCATAATCGTAAAAGCTTGGCGAGCCATTGGGATTTATTCGACGAAGCAAAATGTCAAAGTGCCGATCGCTGTTAGAAGAAAAAGAAATGAGCGCGTCAATGGGCTGTATGGAAGCATAAAAATGCAAAAACGCGTACTTGTCCAATGGAACGTCGTCGTAAGATTGCATGTAGACTGCATCCTTTCCATATGGGTGCATCTTCATTCTGCCCTTCCGCGCCCACCGATTTTTACTTCTATACTTGAGTTCAGAGACTTCTCCCTTTTCCAGAGCTGCTCGATACGTGTACTCGTCCTGATCTTCGCTGGCTTCCTCTTCGTTTGGTACGTCTGGACTGGGGAAAGGAATGGGGTCTTCGATGAGGTACGGTGAATTGTTCTTGACCGGCGACGGGGAGACTCTGGTGACTGAAGGTAATTCTGTTGTCGATAGCGTGAGTAGCTTGGCCATTGAACGCTTCTTCTTTAATGGTTTTGATGGTTTTCCGAGTGAGAAGTACCTGGACATGGCATCGCGATCGTCTTCGTCCTTGTCCTTGGATAATCTTCCCTTATCCTTCTTCTCCTTCTCCTTCTGCTTCTGCTTCTCCTTCTCCTTGGTCTTCTCCTTCTCCTTCTCCTTCTCCTTCTTCTCTTCTTTCTCCTTCTCCGCTTCCTTTTCCTTCTTACATGTGATGAAACCCATTGCAGAAACGGGTCTCCGGCGGGGTGAGAAAGAGTGTCGAAGGTGTAAATGTGATTTGGGTTGTCTCAATGTCTTTGATCGGTCTACTTCTGGCGGTAAAGAAGCAGAATGCGGAGGTGTAGTGAGCTGATATTGTGAAAACGGTCGATAATGCGACTTGACTGGTGCAGTCGGTGCGGAGAGGAGGAAGTATTGTTGAGCGGAAGGTCCAGCGGAATCTGGGGGGGTAGGCAATAAAGGGTAATGAAGGTGTGTGGCAGGAATCTCGAAGGCGGCATTGTCCTCACCCATTGTGGACATTAACGGGGCAGCTGAGGACAATGAATCCTTGAGCAACAAGGTGGACAATGGGGTAGATGGTGGACAAGGGTCCAAGGAGGGACAAGGCTGTACGAGATCTGTACGAAATAGATTCGGCTGTAGTTTATCCATTCGTCTGATGGCCTTTCCCGTTTGGAAACAAAAATCACCATCAAACCATCATCAAAGCACCATCAAGTCATTCACTCATTCATCCCATTAATCAGCCTCGGGCCTGAATTCTCCTTCAAGCAATCACCCTCTGCGCACAGAACATATGTCAGAAACGGTTTGGCTATACTCTGCGTCGGGAAGAGGACAGCAAGGCCGTCGAATTTCACCCGGCCGAGTGTCTCCATCAGCAAAGGTACAAAGTGGCGTGGCCACGGAAAGATGAGCATGGCCACGTCGTAGGGCGGATGGGAAAGCGATACTTGGAACAACCTGTCATAGTCCTGTCAGTCGGTCAAATGTAGCCATATCAGGTACGGCTGTATAATTGAATAGCGGTTATCTCTCACTACTACATTCGCGCATGCGAAATCAAAAACAAAGCGGAGACACAGTATTAGCAATTCGGGAGCTCTGCAATTATTCAAAACTAAGCGAGGCCATCCCGCCTTATTATCATATCCAGCTCCAAACACTGCATCCTAGTTATCAAATACTCTTTCTTGCGATACAGGCCATTTCGTGTTGGGTTTTGTCGAACAGATGCATCTCTGGGGATTGGAAGCGCCGAAAGCGCAAAACTAATTTTCTTGCGAGAAATTACAGCTGTCGATCGCTCCGCTTGGAAAAACCTGACAGCCAAATTCTTCATTTTCACGGCTCGTCATCATTTTGATACACACAAAGTAGACCTTCCCGTAAGGTCTTGATTCCCATTCGTCGATTCTGACGACTTTCTGAGAGAAAGATCAAATTACTTTAATGAACAATTAGTTCATCGTAAGGCCTCAGGCTGGAGTTCCGAAGAAGACGATGAACTCCGGGTGCATTGGAGACAAGGCGTGAGGTAGTATAACCTTAGGTTTATACTTTGTTGTGCAGTATACTTTCATCAGAAATGTCATGACATAGAGGAGGTAAGTATGCAATGCCTTGGATGTGTTTGCGTGGATGAAGGCCTGGCAGTCTTCCGGAGTCACATACCAAAAAAAAGAGGCAGGAGCCCGCGGCGAGGCCGCCAGCTGACGCCTCGGGAAAGGGGAGAAATTTGAAATGAGAGGCGAAAACGCACGGTTATTGTTTGAAAAACCCTACGAGATTGTCCACTCTCGCAATCCCAATTTCATCTCTCATCGCCGTCAGAAATGCTGTTCGCAATTACAGCTCGAAAAATTGTTCACCCTTCTTACTCACTCAACGTACCTTGCTCATTTACTCATTATTGTCGCAAATAGCTGCAAATCCGAGACATCCACTGTGACACGCACGAACAGTTTTAGCGGATCCTTGTGGCGTATCGAATAGGAAAAACAGAATCACCACGGCCGCCGTTGAGAGAAAAGCTGCGTGCCGTAGGCGCCCATGCGTAGTTGATTTCCACGCTTGTCGACATGTGGCTTGGAAGCTCTCATCGGGCTTGTGCCACACCGGTATCCGGTGGGCCACAGAGAATGGCTTCGGGATTTGTAGATTCTACTACAATAGCCAGTCGGGCATTGGCAGGCATTGGCTCGGGTCGGATATGTAGTTCGCAACATTCTTGTGAGATGTGGAGCCTGTTGTAACCCTCGGAGTCAAAAAGTACCTTGAGAAACAGACGGATCGAAGCTCTAGCGTCCGAGAATATCAAATAAAAATTCGGGTGTTTTGGAGCGACCATCATCGCCAGCAGCTGGAAAGATTTGGGTACTTACGCACGTTTGACCGGAGATTGGAACCAAGCACCAACTCCATGGTGAACGAGGTGGCTTGCTTCAACTTTGTTGGAGATGCACAACTATCGCCGCAACATCCACGCCGACTTTTTCCATTGAATTATCTAGTATCCTATTGCGCAGGTATAAAACACAGAGACACAAAGAACAACTCGACACTCTACAAGCTATCAACCACATACAGCACCCAACACCAACTCGCACACTTGTTGACTCTCTGCCCGCACAGCGAGCTCTAGTGTAACACCCTGGCCTTTGGAGAACGTCATACGACATCGTGTGAGGACTTTTCCTCCTCCACCAATGACCAATCCAGACATCTGAAGAGTATGAACAGATGTGGACTGGGGTACCTCACTTCCTCCCAAAGGCTCCATTTTGAGTACTTCGACGAGAGAATCGCAAGCAGCTGTGCAGGTAAGATCAAGTCAGCGGTCACGATCAAGTACATGACACGAGGAATTTTTACCTTTGAGACTCTCCATAGCTGATAGCGAGAACGTCTCCGTAACACTTGGTGCTGAATGTAGACGATCCCACTCGGCTCCAAAGGTAACATACGACGGTATTATGTAGTCACCACCCGCACTGACCTCAACTTCCTCAAGTTGATATTCGTCTTCATAGCCCTCTTCCTCTGGCTCCCCAGTAGAAGGATCAACTTCCTTGCTAATGAATTTGAGCAAGCAAGAGAACGAGGCAATGGCGTATTGCTCAGGATCATCACGAGCAAATGAGACGTAAACGATTCCAGGCGATGTCGATGAAGATAAAGATGGTAAAGGAATGATGAATTCTTCCGTGAGCCCAGAATCTTCTGACTGAGGCTGCATAATGACCTCGACTCGTTCTAATATTGTGTCGGGAAGGGTATTTGACACATTGTACTGTAAAAGGGTGTCAATGTGATGGGCTTGAGCGAGCCGGTGTCACGTACCTGGAAGACAATATGTTCCTTGAAGACATGTTTGACACAAGTGACCTGATACTCTGTCTCTGCTTCTGTGAGTTGCGCGGGAGTGGCACTGCTGTTGAGTGCCGGTCCATATGAAGCAAACTCGGGAACCTCGGCCAACTGCTGTACATATGCAGACTGTCGCTCTGCGGCTGTTGGTGGGGGTGGAGAGTCCGACTTTTTCGTTGATGCCGGGACGCCGATGGTCTCCAAGGTACTTGGACCTGCGATGCCAGTGAGACGCTGGGGAAAGGTTACAACGAAATCATCGACTCACGAGCAGCTTCTTGAGCGGCCTGGACACGGCTGATCTTGGGAACGTCAGAGAAGTCCAGGGGTTGGGCAGCAGCCGCAGGCTCTTTGATGTATGCGACAAGCTTCGATTCAAGGGCGGCAAGTGAAAAGACGGATTCTAGCACCAACATAAGCAACCAATAGCATCCGAGGTCAGATTCATTTACCTTCTTTAACGTACACCTCGGCCAGCTGCTTCTCCTTGAACGTTCTAAGGTACAGCGCAGCACGGTCACGAACTTCATCGTCCACGTCGTCTAGGCACCTGCCGAGGACAGGTGCGTCAGAACACTTCCTCAATCGCAAAAAATAACGCCGACCTATTCAATAAAACTCCAATACTCTTCTGAACTGCATTTTCCTTGGCATTGACTCCAAACTTGGCTAGACTCGCTACAGCGGCCGCTCGGACAGTCGCGTTCTCCAAAACAACCCGATTGTAGATGAATCGGATGTACTTGGTAGGCTGAGGCGACTTGGGCCCCTCCATACCCAGCAAATGCAAAATCCGGACAGACAATTTAGTGAATTCGCAGTCTTCGATGAACTCACACAAGTGCGAGAGGGCCTGCTCCTTGCAATCTGTGATGAACTTGATCATGTCGAAAATAGCCTCCACAACAGCGCGCTTGAAGTCGTATCCGCCCTCATCGCGAAGAACACCAGAAAGGAAAGTGAGCATGGAGGCATGTTTCGAGGGGAACTTCAAGCAAAGCGAGCGGACGGCGTCGACGATGATGACCTTGAACTCGTCGCTGATTTCTGCCATGAAACCGGTGATTTGCTTGATCAGACGGTCGACGGAGGCTTCGTTGCCGGTCTGAGGCAGGGTCAGTCTGGTTCCAATATTGGTATTAGATGAACATACTTTGAGTAACGTAGTAATAGCGTAGGTAGCAACGCTTCGGTTGGGATCAGCAATGAGGCTCTCGAGGTCAACATTGCAGGTTGCAACACTAGCAGGGTGCGAGATGGCAAGTGCAGCAAGGGTACGGGTAGCAGCAAATTTGAGGACGGGCTTGGGCGAAGACAGGAAAAGTTGCAGAACTGAAGAAATGGTTAGCAAACAACTGAAATTGGACGGTGTAACATACCAGCTATCGGTTTCGTTAATTGTTGTGCAGTAACATGCCTCATTTCGCAAATTGCACGGGCAGCCTCAAAGTTGACCATATCGCTCTTGTGACGCAACCAGCCTTCCAATAAATCCAGCATCTGTCTCTGGACACTGTAAACGAGACCAATGAAAATGCCCAATGAGAACGCAGAGAGAACGAACGTACTTGGGATCCTCTTCCATGACTTTGGCAGCATACCGAATCAACATACAGAGCGCCATTGGGTTCTTCAACGTCGTCCCAGAACCGGATTTTCCTCCACCCAGCTGCTGAATCATCTTGACCACAGCCATCCTATCCTGCTGGCGTATGAGGTACAAAAGACCCAGGGCATGATATTGAGGAATATGGCTGGACGAGGGGATTGTCTGAGGACCGTTGGCGTTCGAATTACCTCCACCAAAGAAACCGCCGGTAGACGTGCTGAAATAGCTAGAAGACGTCTTGGAGTCGACAGCTGTTTGCGCTTCGTTCACCCAGCGTTTAACGACATCCTTAGCGAATGGGAAGAGGTGGTATGAAGCGATGAGTGCGGACGAGGAGATGGAAGGGTTTCGGTCGATGATGGCGGATCTGAAGAATTTTTCAACTCCTTGGGCCATAGAAGGCTATATTCAGACGTTAGGCAAGTTGTAGGTGATAGAAAAACAAGAACACATACGTCGATGATTCTACACAATGCTCGAATAGCATTGGGTCTATAGATGACCTCTGAAGTCGGCTGGATATCCTTCATGATACTAGCTGTGACCATAATAACATCCTCAGCTGTCGTCGCTAGCTCCTTGATCGCGAGATAGACTGCTTGACGCAATGCAGCCTGTAATGAAATGGAATATGTCAATCTAAAGCTCGAAATCGAAGGATTCTTGTACACACATCTTTATGCTGAAAGAGCTTGGTTGTTCCAAAGAATAACGTGGTCGCCTCCTGGGTGCCAAAGGTCTCTCCAATGTATAGCAAGTAAACTATCCGCGTGAGCAATGCTCTGCACTTCCGGGGACTGATTGGGGACTCGTTGAAGACGCGTGCTTCCTGGATAATTGTAGTCTTGTTGTTGTAGTACGAACTCAACCCGCTCTCGTCCTCTTTTTTGTTCTGGAAGGTGAGGGCGAAAGACGCCATATCTTGCAGAGGTACTACTGAGCTGGTCGAGGCGAGTGTGGACGTGGAAGAATTGTTTGGTTCTGATGCTGTACGTCAATATTTGGTCTGAATCTCCAACCAAACTCTTAGCCGCCAATGAGTATTCTACAGAACGCACGATTTCACATATTCTTCTCGATAATTAACACTACAGTTTACAAGGGAAAACTGGTGACGAGGGATTCGACAGACAAATCATTCTGGTTATCGTAAAAATGTCATGTATGAGTACCTCTAAAAGAAAGTGCACCCTCAGGCCACTTTGCCTTCCCCTGTAAAAAATAACCCAATCCTCCTACCAACCAACGCGGCGCCCTCTCCCACCCGCACGCCCTCGACGGAATTTGTCCATAGCTGCAAATTCTGGAAGAGGTGGAAGGTGAAAGGACTACAAAATGGAGACTATAAATCGATCTGGGAACCCGATAGACGATGAAAAAGAAAAACGTGAAGCGAGACAACGAGCGTGTGCAATCAATAATAAATGAAAGGAAATGGGAATGGTGGTGATGGTGGTGGATGAACGGTGGTGGACGTAGTCGTATAAAAGCACAAGTTAGAAAAGAGGAATGGGAGTTAGATGTAGAGATTTGTTGAAAACAGAAACGGGCGCTGGATAATGGGACATATACGTGACGAGAATATATAGGAAAAAGAGCAGCGGGTGTCCCTCCCTCTCCGAAGATTAGGGAGTACAACAGCCTGAAATGAAATAGCGTCCGTGATCGAAATGACGTGGGAAGGCGAGTGCAAGCCAATTTATGGTTGTGCTGTAAAGTAAAATCCGGCAAGACGTAATTTGCTGCTTGGAATGATGATACGGCCGTCGACTGGATGGACATAGTCGACATGAAAAGAGCATGGGATCATGAAGAGATCAAGGAATAATGGATTTTGAGGGACTGCGGCCACGCTCCTGCGTACGATCGCTAAACCTTGGCGTGCTCCTACCCAATCCTCGACGTCCCCATGAAAGCCCTGCCGGAAATAAACCCGCACAGCGAAAGGATTCCTACGATGACCAACTACCTGGGCGATACACCTATTCCCCTACCTTCCACCCCCACATCGCCCCAGAAACACCCCGGACGCGCAGAGCAAACATAACGAGCCAAAACAGTACCGATCATTTACCAAAGCTCTGCATCACGTCCACGACCGCCTCGTTGTTGGCCGACGGCACCTGGAGCAGCCTGCTGAGCCTGGCGAGTGTGAGAACGCAACCTAACACAGAAAAAGTCAGCCATGGTCTGGAAAGCAAGTGAAGCAAAGTTAATACCAAGCCTTACATTCTGTCACTGGGGCGCTGCTCGTCCTCCTCCTGAACGACCTTGCGACGACCGGTAGCGGTCTTGCCGGAACCCTGGTCTTCCTGGGTCCGCTGAACGCTCCAATCGAAGACATAGTCGTACTGGTACCCTTCACGGACAAAGAGGTCACGGAAGAGTTTACGGAGGTAAGAGTAGTCGGGCTTGTCGTCGAAACGAAGGGCACGAGTGTAGTTGAGGAAGATCCCGAATTCGTTGGGGAAACCTCGGCACAGCAAGTCGGTAGGAGTGGTCATCTTCTTCTCCATGATACGGTCGTACTTCTGCTTCTTGGTAGCAGCCTTGAGACCTTGCCATGGGAGAGCGCCACGGAGGAAGTACATGAGGACGTAGGCAAGTGATTCAAGATCATCTCGGCGGGCTTGCTCAACACCAAGGTGAGTATTGATAGAGGTGTACCGAGCAGTACCAGTCAAGTTCTTGTTTTCTCTGTATGGGATGTGGAGGTGGGTCTTGGGGTCCCTGAATTTTTTGGCCAAACCGAAATCGATTACGTTGACTTGGTTGCCACGCTTTCCTATACCCATCAAGAAGTTGTCGGGTTTAATGTCACGATGAATGAAATTGCGCGAGTGGATGTATTCGATACGGGAAATCTGATGACATGTCATGAGCGTCTATGTTAGACAGGGCTGTGAAGTGCGGATTTATGACTCACGAGTTGGTCCGCAAGGAGGAGGACAGTTTTCAAGCTGAACTTGCGGTTGCAAAAGTTGAAGAGATCCTCAAGCGAGGGACCGAGAAGGTCGAGGACCATGGCGTTGTAATCGCATTCTGTGCCAAACCAGCGCACAAAAGGGACACCAACACCACCAGCGAGGGTCTTGTAGACCTTGGACTCGTATTCAAGCTGGGGATGCTTAGCCTTGACTGATTCGAGCTTGATGGCGACTTCTTCACCAGAGATGATATTGACTCCCAGGTAGATATCGCCTGAAATAGAAGAAATCATTCAGAGGCGAATGATATGAGGCTAAAGAGTCTACCACGCACCGAAAGAGCCCGAGCCAATCTTCTTTCCTAGCCTGTACTTGCCACCAACACGGAGGTCTAATCTGTGAGAGGAACTGTCTGCCATCGACAAGTGGTATGAAGAGGGATACAGTTGCTGTCAAATAAAAGGAAATATGAGTATGGTAAAAGGAAAGGAGAAGGGAAAAAAAGGTGGAATTGAAAGGGGGGGGAGGAAGCAAGGTGTTTTTGTAGTGATGCCATGCCGCCGAAACACGTAATGGTGCCGCACACAGCTGCAAGCAGCCTGCAACGCAAGTGTCCGCCTAACCCAGGATTCCATCATCCATCATCGGCGGTTTGCTTCGAGAGTGCTGCTTGCTGGCACCTTGTCTTACCCATTCCCTGAATCCAGCCCCGAGGAAGTAGCCTGGCAGCCACGAGGAAGACCCTGAAGGTGACCAAAGGATGTGGAACCACTGATAATCAAAAGCCAGATACTCACAGAGTAGAATTAAGAGACGAGAGAGAAAAAGGGAGAAAGAAATGAGAAAATATACAATGCGTTGTGAGTGTGTGTGGAGGTTCAAGGTAACCGTCAACCAAATAAGATCAGGTAATAATATCAGTCGGAGCTCGAATTTTCTGACTTGCTGTCTCCCGAAATTTTTTCTCCTAGGCCTTGTCCCTGCAGAACCTGAATTGCGGCCTAAAGCGCCCTAGTGGTTCTCGGAATTTTTTTTTCTCCTTCTTAGAAGCTCAAGTTTTTATTCTTTATAGCGCGCCAAAGGCGCAAAGGGCTATCCGATTTCTCGTCACCCTGACTGATGCCCTTTTTTGGTTTCATTGGTTTCGTTTCACGCTTACCGGCAACAGCTAATACAGCTCACAGCGGTTAAAATCATATGGCCCTTTGATCTAACGCTTGACGACGCTCAGTTCAGCTTCTCTTGCTGATCCTGTTCAACTATGCCAAAGTATCCAAAGCAATGAGCTCCGCACCGCCCGCGATCCCATTTTCGGATCCCTATCATTATTCATCGACATCAGTCTTCCTGGCCACCTGCATTCTCAACGTCTCTGAGGCTTGAACATTCCGACTCTCGGCATGGAGCTCGTTGGCGCGAATAACTTTTGCAATCTGGAGATCATCTGCCGATCTTCAATGTACCTTGCCCGTCCATTCAGGACTTTGTGTCTTTCATTTAAGATTCTCCACTGTCCGTCTTGTCTCCTACGGTCGCCGTTTGGATCCATCCTGGATATTTTAGCATATCAGATGGCAGATATAATGTCATGCCATGATGATGGGTGTGAGAGAATGACTCCATGCGAACTATTCTATTAGATGGTTCTGCAGGAGTTCACTCCTCCATAGGCTTTCTCTGTAGGACAGTAGTGACCCTCTGTGATCCTATAATGAAACCGAACGCCTCGTTGGTGCATCGTTCTGGTCAGCGTACAGATCGGAGCACAAACAAGATCTCACATATCCTGCAAAAATCTTCTAGATCCGACTGTCACCTTCAACTGCGCCTGACCAATTCACTCTGTATCACTTGGTGATGTTATCGGCGACTTGATAGGTGCGTTCTTTTATATTCTGAGCATCAGTCAGCTTTTCCCTGCACTTCTGCAGCCGACGAGAGCGACATAAGACATGCTTACTTGTGTGCACCACCCTCGCGTACCTCGACCAAGAGCTTGGCCTCCTCAGGGGACCGGGCTTGAGTCCGTGCCGCTGTCCGCAACTTGGCTGCTCTAAGGCTATCCTCCTAGTCGCTGGCAGCTCTTGGGCTCGCCGCCAAATGGCATCGAATCCGGTCCTGCCACGAAAGGTATCCGAGTAGCTGTTTATAGCAGGCTATACCTAGCGCCTCTTTGTTCCATCTCCTTTACTCTTTTCCATGTGTGGGGTCTCAATGTCAGTAGTTACTTTTTGCCAGTAACATCTATCTTTTGCATTGCTTTTCGTCTTGATGAAACCACTGCAATGGATGGAGAAATCGATCTACACATGGTTGATTTTGTTACCATAAGCGATCATTGGTAGTACCAAATCCTGGTCGCCGGCCGGCATCGACCAAACTCTCTTCCCTGCTTCCTTTCATCTCCAGTCATTCCCTAGGTCTTTCGAGATCGTCCATTCCCTCTTTCAGTCTTTTCGAGACAGGGAGCATACGCAGACTTTTGACATTGACTTGATCCTTTTCTTCCACCATGGCTTACCGCCAGCCAATCCACGATCCTTACAACCAATACAACCAAGGAAATTACAATAACTACGGCAACACTGGTGTTGCCCCAGATTATCCTCCAGTCCAGCAGCACCATGGATACAACGAATACGATGCGCACTCAAACTGGGACGCAAAATCAACCAAGTCTTATGCCAGTACTCACCATGGTTCCCAAGTCCATCTCAACCCCTATGACATGAGCGACGCCCCTGCTGTTCCTGCAATGCCCTACGGCTCTAAATACCCACCACAACAGTCACCTATGCAAAGACCGGGACTGTACCACCACCCCAGCAGCGCAGGTTACTCGGTTGCACGAGACAAGATGCTCAAACGTCGTTCCGTGCGACAAATCGAGCTAGTCAACGGCAACTTGGTCATTGACGTCCCAGTACCTTCCAGTATCATCCCTGGTGGAAAGCAAGATACGGAAGAAATGTCCAAGATGCGCTATACCGCTGCAACATGCGATCCGGACGACTTTATGAAGTGCAGATACAGTCTCAGGCAATATTTATGGGGACGTCACACGGAGCTCTTCATTGTCATGACCATGTATAACGAGGATGAAGTTTTGTTCTGCAAAACTATGAATGCGTGCGTCCGCAGTGTCTCGTCTTTTTTTAAGAAAATCCGATCTTGATGTTAAATTTTTCCCTTCCGTTCAGGGTGATCAAGAACGTGGCACATCTCTGCAGCAGAAATCGTTCAAAAATGTGGGGACCCGAGGGATGGAAAAAGGTTGTCGTTTGCATTGTCTCCGATGGACGCAACAAGGTCAATAAACGGACGCTTCAGGTCCTCAGTTTGGTGAGTATATCCTTGCGTTTCGGTATGCCCATCTCTGATCCTGGTCGTTATGCAGATGGGTTGCTATCAAGAAGGTGTCATGAAAGACGAAGTTGCCGGGAAAGATGTGACCGCGCATATCTTTGAGTGAGCACGTTTCTCTTATCATTCCAACTCGAGCATTTCTAATAATCAATTAAAACGCTAGATACACGACCAACGTGATTGTTACTGACACCGGAGAAGTCTCTCACGGTTCATGCCCCGTTCAAATCCTTTTCTGTCTCAAGGAACAGAACAAGAAGAAGCTCAACAGTCACCGATGGTTCTTCAACGCATTTGGCCCGCTGATCAAACCTAATGGTTCGTGCTATTTCTGTATTATTGTTGCAGGGGCTTGATGGTGTCCCATTTATAGTATGTATTCTTCTTGATGTTGGTACCAAGCCAACTGGTACGTCCATCTATGAACTCTGGAAGTGCTTTGACAAGCATTCCAATGTCGGAGGTGCTTGTGGAGAGTACGTGACTTGATATTCCGTGTAAATGAATTTCTCACGTTTCTCAGGATTTGCGTGGATACCGGTCGAGGATGCGGTTTACTTCTCACGAGTCCGCTTGCTGCATCTCAGAACTTTGAGGTATCGTATATTCATAGTTTGATCCACGCCATCTACTGACAGCGTGATCGTAGTACAAGATTTCAAACATTCTTGACAAGCCTCTTGAAGTAAGTTATTTAACGTTACATCTTCTGAATGATGAGCTGATAGGTCTCCTGTAGAGTGTCTTTGGATACATCTCTGTGCTTCCCGGTGCATTCAGTGCTTACCGTTACAAAGCACTTTTGAATGGCTCCGACGGGAAAGGCCCTCTCAACTCCTATTTCAAAGGAGAGACGATGCACGGTGGTGGAGCCGATGGCGCAGGTTTATTTGAGCGGAACATGTATCTGGCTGAAGATCGTATTCTCTGTTTTGAGATTGTTACCAAGAAGAGAGAGGGTTGGGTGTAAGTCTCTTGATGACAATCTGCGACATCGTTTCCTCATTTCGAATTCCCTTTAGGCTGAAGTATGTCAAGAGCGCAAAGGCCGCAACTGATGTGCCCACGACGGTCCCTGAATTCATTTCGCAACGTCGTCGATGGCTGAATGGTTCAATGTTTGCCTCCGTCCACGCTACTGTCTTCTTCTGGAGGATTTTCACTTCTGGACACAATATCATTCGTAAATTTATCCTCTTCGTAGGTGGCACTGTTTTACTTTTCATTTCGAAAGCTCACGAATTTTTTTTTTTTTTTTTTTTTTGAAAAGCTGGAATTCATTTACAACGCGATTCAGCTTCTCTTCTCTTGGACTTCCCTCGCAAACTTTTACCTGGCTTTCTTCTTCGTATGTGACATGGTTCCCCAGTGTATTGAACACCGTTTTTTACACATATCTGTCCTCAGCTCGTTTCGTCGGCAACTCAAGACCCCAAGGCAGACGCTTTCAACTTTATGAGCCAAGGTGCTGGTAAAGCTGTCTTTGAAGTTTTTTTGAAACTCTACATCGCCCTCCTCTTCGTCGTCTTGGTTTGTTCACTCGGTAACCGTCCACAAGGTTCCAAATGGACGTACAGTGCAGCTATCCTCTTGTTCGGACTTTGTAACGTCATAACGGTTTGGTGTGCGGGATATACTGTGTATCTTGCTGTCCCACATACCGTCGAACGATGGTCGAATTTCCCCGAGTGAGTAGTCTTGTTTCTTATTGAGGTTTAGATGCTTATCTGTAAACAGACTCGTGGCGAAAAACAGAGCCCTGCAGGATATTGTCATCTCCCTGGCTGCTACGTATGGCCTGTACTTTATTAGCTCGTTTATGCACTTTGAGCCGTGGCACATGTTTACGAGTTTCCTGCAGTACATGTTCTTCCTGCCTTCTTGTGAGTTTGTTCGACCTTTGAAGCTCTTGAACTCGTGCTAACTTGGGGTATTTGTAGATGTCAACATTCTGAGTACGAGGCCTTGTCGTTCATGAAAGCAGGGTACTGATTTTTTTTCTAGTGATGTACGCGATGTGTAACTTGCACGATGTCACATGGGGTACCAAAGGTGACAATGGTGCTGCCAAAGACCTTGGAGGAGCCAAGAAGATCAAGGGCGAAGGCGGCAAGGAGATGATGGAAGTCGAGTTACCTACTGCGCGAGAGGACGTCGAGCAGCTTTGGCAAGCAGCACGCAGTTCTCTTCGTATCAAGCCCCCTGAAGAGAAGGAGCACCGTGATACCGCTACCAAGCAAGCCGATCACGATAGGAATAGCCGAACCAATGTCGTGTTGACATGGGTTGGTACCAACATGTGAGTTGATATCTCTTTCTATCTTGATGTTCTGACTGTTTCTCTCTCTCTCTTTTTACAGGGCAATGATTCTTGTGTTCACGTCTACTGCGTTCACGGATTTCGTAGCCAAGCATGTGGATACGGACCAGGATGCGGTGTTCAATCCGTATCTGTCGTTCCTGTTTATTGCATTGTGAGTAGGCTGTTTTCTTACGCATGGTGAGATGGATTTAATATTTTGAGATAGAGCTGGTCTTTCTGCTATACGATTTACAGGATCGCTTCTTTACCTTGTCTTCCGATTATTCGGCCATTAGGCTGTGTGCTGGGTCACCGGTCGAAGTGGTCGGGTACGAGGATGAGATGCTTTCGGTGCTATGTGTGATGGTCTTCTGATGCTACAGAAAGGAAGGATGGATGGATGGACGGACGGACGGATGGACGGATGGATGGATTTGGATGGATTACCCTACGTTTCACTTCAGGATGCCTTTATCTTTTCCTTTTCCCCAATGGACTAGAAGGGATACCGCTCCCTGACCCGTTGAGTTGCTTTGAATGCGTATTGTTATCTCGATACTCGTACTAGCTAGTCTTCTAGTTTTTTTCGTTCTTCGTGTCACCTACTAGTTTGAAGATGTATACTGTTTACTTTTGATATATATCAACGATTGACTCTGTGAGGCGAGTAGGGGGTTGATTTAGGGGGTTTTGGTGCATTTCCATGTTACCTTTCGAAGCGAAGACGAGTTCTTTTCGGAAAGAGTAACATGATATGCATGTATGATATTGATGAGCCTTCTATGTCCGACTGAGGAGCTAGCTCTGCAGAGAAGATTGGCGCGCAACTTGATGTCCATGGGGCTTGCTGGCAAATTTTCTTGCCAAGAGAGGAATCGTGTGATCCACCTTCCACAAATGTTATCCGCCCCGAGAAATGTTGTCCGTTTACCGCTCTGTTCAGCATCTGTAGCTGGCTTTGTTCCATGTTGATCTTGTTCTAATATTTTTGCCTACATTCTCATTCATACTACGGCCTATAATCCTGTGGCATTTTTCTCAACGCTTTCAAGGGCACGAACTTGGTTTATTTGGTATGTTCAATACCTTGTATGTCTACACCCAACTGACACTTATTCATAGCACAATTGAAATATTGGACATTAGCAGCAAAACAGTTCTAGTCATTTCACGCGTTGACGCTCGCCACGAACCTGCCTTGATATCATGTCCAACAATAACGAACCAGCTAGCTCAGAAACTCCCCGTGATTCCACTCCTCCCGTACCATCACCGACATGGGGTCGTCCAAAGGCACCCTTACCTCCCCACCGTTTGGCGAAGCTAGCCAATGCCCTCGGTGTTCCGACCCCAGTTCACCATTATCCTAATTACCCTTTATCACCTTCAACAATGCTATCTCCGACTCTCCAGCCTTCTTCAGAACCATTCAGAAGGTCGCCGAGTCCTTCAGCATCCTCAGTCATGACCTTCAATACATATGCTCCCCCGACATCTAAATTTCTGCTTCATGTCATACCCCCTTTATCCATACCTCACGACTCGAACGACAGGAGACCGTCTGTGCTAACTCCACCACCACAATCAGCGTCCGGATATCATACCCAATTTAGACGGGGTACCCTCGTACCGGTCTATCCGACGCTACAAGCCCAACTATGGGCTATTGCACGCGAATATGCGCTGCCCAGTACGACTGGGATCGTCTTATATCTCGTGTCAAATCCACGCAGTCCATCAACTACGCCTACTGACGAAGGAGAACTCAATGAAGAGGACGAGCCAGGACCTCGTCTTTCCGAGGAGGTTTGGAAGCACCTATGGATACGAGTGTGGAAAGTGGAGCAGCAGGATGAGAGCTTTGCGCGTCCAGCATCCCCAGGGCTGATCGGCCTCGGTTTGCGCAGTGCAGCCCGTTCAACGCCTACTTTACTTCGGGACGGGTCCCCCAACGGCACGAAACCTTTGCGACCACTATTGTCAAGCAGCAATAGTACCAATGCAGAATCTCCACTTGCCCCTCCATATCCCTCTCCCTCTACCCCTTCTTCGACATCGGAGACGCCGTTGACTAACAAATCTCCTCCCGAGTCGTCTTCATCACATTCCTTGGCATCTGGTAGCGAAACCCCAGATACCTCAGTCCCATCCGATGCTGATTCTTTACGGGCAAATTCGCTCGATCTTCCAGGTTTGAACTCGCAGTCAATAATACCCATCTTGGCCAAGGTTGAGTTCGACATTGATCGCAAGAAAGCAGGATGGTATAAGCCTTGGCTACGAAGCAGGAAGATGAACCATGACAAACGTCGGAAGGCTGGTTCAGCAAGTGTAGACGACGCATCAGAGGGTAAGCCACCCCCAATCAAACTAAGACTTACCGGGAGAGCACGGACTGCCAGCCCGACATCGATGTTTGACCGTACAAACGGGGCAGAAGGCTATGAGCCGCTTGATGACGATGACGACTTCGATTCGGATTATGACGACGACGAAACTGCTCGTGTCGCGTCTACAGGCAGGGATCCCCTTGCTGATGTTTTTGGGAATGACGCTGATACCTGGGCAGATATGCGCAACAATAACCAAGTCAAGCGGAAGCTCAAGAATCCAAAAGTGGTCGATTTGGCATTAACTGGAGCTGAGCTGAGTGCTGATCCAGATGAGGAGGTTAGTGGAGGAGGGGAGGATAGTGACGATGTTGCGGAAGTTGATGAGTTGATACGACAGGTGAACCCTCAATTAAACCGCAAGAACGTGCCGCCACCACTTGTCATTCACGGAGTAGGGTCATCTGGTCACGAGCTGGGCATTCCGAGTCCTCAAAAGAGCTCTGGCAGTGCAAGTGGCAGTACGCATCTTCCGTATCTGAAAGGAACGCCTGAAGCAGAGTTACGTTTTGAAATAGAGGATTTGAGTGACGATGGATTTGTACCAAGAAGTGGGCCAGATCTAGAGAAAAGGGTTGGAGCTGTTTTCGAGGATCTGGATCTAGGCTTGGATCCCAGCTTGGATGTAAGTTGTCATAACAGGTCATATTTCTTCAATCTAACTAATCTGACTTCATCACGCAGTATGACGCCCGTCGTCGTAGTCAGTTGCTCTTCAAGGAGAGGTTAGATGAAATTGAGAGAGTGAGTGATCTGACCCACTCTACACCACACTCTAACGGGTGAAAATATAGAATCTCGCGCAACTCTCGCCTCGAGCCCTCAAGATCGACCTTGAAGAAATGCAGAATACGAGGTTTTCGTCGTCGTCAGACGGTCTCCTTGATCTACCACCCGGAGCTCCGCGCAGCCGTGACGTGCTTCCCGCTAGTCCAATCAACGGTAGTTTTGACAAGGACTCGACAGCAGCACCTCGGTTGGCAGTCAACGGGGTAGCTACTCCAGGCTCTCAACCACCTTTTGATGCCACCAGATTCTCTCAGGCAGAAGATGACTCACCTATCCCGTTGTCGCCCGACCCCTTTGGTCGTTATCCATCAAGTCCTCCCGAGACGGCTCCAAGAAACTCTGATAGAAGCTCGAATAATTATTGGGACCCCGTTCCTGCCGGAGTTCCGACTGAGAATCTAAGGCGTAAACAGGGCGATGGGCAAGATCTGGCAGGTTCGAGGTCTAGCAGGTTCTCAGCGGACTCGGTCAAGGACGAAGTCGAAGTGGTTACCAAAAGCAAGGGCGTTGTTTCTATGAAGACCATCAAAAGGTTATGGAGGCGGAGCAATAAGTCTTCAGGCCCCAGCTTGTCCCCGCCGCCACCTACCCCTGCGACACTAGCCCCAGCAGGATCGTCAAAGTTTTCGGCACAACAGGCGGCGTCAAAATCAAGTCTGGATTTGCCAATGCCATCGCCTATCAGCACGACATTTGGACGGCAATCCCCACATCCACCAGTACGCCCTGAACGGCCTTCGCAAGAAGAGGTACGTCGTCGTCACCCTCTGCCGTAATGGCGGATTTGCTGAAACCCTCCAGTTGGACATTCCTGATATTCCTGAGCAACTCGCAATACCCCTCCAACCAGCATCGGGGCGGCCAGCTCCCATACCGATAATAGCAGCGCAGATGCTACATGGGAAGAAGTCAGGAAGTGAAATTGACCTTCATTTCGATCAAGAGTCACCCTACCCGACGGCGAGACGGAAGGCATCATCACGGTCAGTATCACCTGCGTTTACTGATATGCCGCCACCCCAAATTCCCCCTCATGCGACCGAAAGTCAACGGACAAGTATTAGAAAGTCGATTCTTAAATGGAAGTCTGCTGCGCAAAATGGCGGGGCCAACGGAAAAGACACCCCTGGGCGCCCCGGTATGGATCGTGTAAGTTCCGATGGTGCCCGCCAGAGACGGCCTAGCATTGGCAGCACAGGCTCCACGAGAACATCTGCCATGTCTCCAGAGATTCCACCCAGCCCTCGAGTCCCGGAGCAATTCCTGAACTCGCAGCATTTGAGGAGCGGCTCGCATCTCACATCCTCTTCAGTTGATACCAAAGTCGACTCGCTCCAATCTTCTCCGCCGAGAACCAAATCGTCATTGACAACTAGGTCTTCATCACCACCTGGATCCTCAAAAGATTCCGACGGTACGAGGCCAAGTTTTGACGAGTCGCAATTTGAAATCATCTCACCAAAGAACGCCGGTTCTTTGACCTATCCTTATAATACCATAGACGGTCAATAACACGGGACAATACTGTTGACTGGTGCATGCAAGTATTTATATTCTCTTTGCATAGTTTACTTTTCGACAGTTCATCGTACACTTAACTTCTATTCCTTCTTGCACCTACTCGCTGTTTTCATGTAATGGCACGTTGCTTGTGGAGGAGATATATGACTAGGTTTGAGCGTCGAGGTGTCCGCGTCGCAAACTAATATTCAAAAAAGTGCACCAGAAACAGCTAGATACAAAAGTACATGGTAGAATGGGTGAGTAGTGGTCATCAAAGTCATGAGTGAGGAGAGATATTACTACACGAGGAATGTGCAAAAATTGGATGTATACACAGGAATTCGTTAGTCCTTTCAACGGACACATGATACAGATATACAATGCCGCGAGTAACACAAAAAAGAAGAAAAGAAGTTCTTACATGATCGCACATCCGTCATTGGTATTCATCTCGAAGGGGCTTGGTGAATTGGTGCCACTACCTGGACGGGACCTTCTTCCGCCAGGCGCCCACCATCTTACACTACTCCTTCCGCTACCATCAATCCCCCTAGATCCAAACACGTCAACCTCTGAATCTTCCGATTCGATAATGGCTTTCTTTTTCAAGCTGTCCTTCCTCCGCTTCTCCCTCGTGCTCCACACAATTTGCCAGGTGGAGTACAACTTTACAACCACTCTTCTCTCGTCCAACTCATCTTGACCTTGGGCAACCTTCATAATCGCCTCTTTGTCCGGATCCTTCTCCTTTTCCTCGCGCATTCCCGCTTTGACTTCCCATTCTGGCCTGCAACCAAAGTCTCTTCCATCCAAATACTTGAGTTTCCTGGCTTCCCAGCCTCTCCATCCCATTCTTGGTCGGATTTCGGTGCTAAGTTCCTTAATGACATGGTCTCCAACCAGCCGACAATCAACAACACCAAGCTTGGCATTAACTGTTTGTCTCTTTCGACTTGTCCCGACGAACTCCTTCACGACCGCAGACCCCATCCTGGTATTGTCTGCTTCTACCTTTGTCAGGCGAGGGCAAGACCGAATGAGGTCGATCAAAGCCGATTCTGTCAAATTGGCAGCCCAGGAGATGACTAGCTCCTCGAGAGCATGTCCGGACTCGATAATCAAGCTCCCGTTGCGCTCTTCGCCGGATAGTAAGGGATCTCTCACTGAAGGCGTCAACGCCTCCAAAACCTTATCCGTGATATCGCAAGCGTCCTCCAAATCCAATTTGCGGATCATTGGCGTTGTCTCGAGGAGTTTCACTAGTCCATCATCCTTCAAGTCCTCTCCAATCCCTGCCATCTCGAGGTATTCTAATTTGGGCAGAGTACCTACGAGCATTGTGCAAGCGTTATCTGTCAAGAGTGGACAACACGACAGGTTCAGGTGGCGTAGACCCGTTACCCGTTTCATAACACGCGGTCCATCCCGGGTGTCTTGGTTCACCGTGATGGTCTTGCAGCCATAATACTCCTCCCTGACATCATTCGCATCGTCACACAATACGAACGCTTCCACAGCCGAATTATGCAGCTGCTTCGAATAGCTCAAATCGAGGACTTCCAAGAACGGCGTTGCCTTGCCTAAGGTTGCCATCATGCCGTCCGTGACATTCCGCAACCCCCCAACTCGGAGTTCCTTTAATGGCATGGCCTCGCCTCGACCAATAGCAGCAGCAGCCAGCCGGCGAATGCCTTCTGCGTCCATGTTTGGACACCTGCCCATATCGAGGGATGTGATCTGGGAATTGTACATTCCGAGTATATCGCAAGTCGTATTCGTCACGACCGTGAGACCTCGGACACATAACTTCTCGAGGAAGGGAGACCGCACGAGAAGGTGATGCAAAGAACGCGTGTTAATTGAAGTGCATCCACGCAAATTCACTGTAGTAAGACGGGTGTATGGTTGACCAGTGAACGAAGTAATAGATGGGGAGTCCTCAAGAGGTGCAGACAATTTGTCTGTCGCGTCTAAAAGCGCGACGGAGTTGATGTGAGTGTGGCCAGGTAGTTCAAGAGACGTGGTAAATCGACCTCCGGCATTAGCTAGGCGTGAAAGGAGAGACTTGGGCATGACTGGGAACGAATGAAGGTTTAGCTGAGACCATAGCTGACCATCGAAGATCAGCATTTGCCAAGACTTCGATACCTATCATTTGAGGTTCAGAATACGTGAATCTACAGGGTAAAGCCCGAGAGAACACGTACACGGCTGAACTTCACAAGCTCTCTGATTGCTCGATCCTTCCCAATCCATCTATTCTTCGCAGAGGCAGATTTGAGAGCTGTCCACTCTCCGCGCTCGATGGTCCCCATGTGATCGTTCTCGTGCAAAGACACAAGTGATGCCAAAATGTGAAGCTTCAGCTCTCTCGGAAGCATCTCGTCAAAATAGTTGCGAACAACCATTGGAATAGGCACGAAGATATCCTGCGATGTGACTGGAATGATGTCCAGTACCGATAACGGATACGGAGAGGAAAGGGATCGCCCTTTAGTCTTCAGTGAAAAAGGTGACTGAGGCACGGGCGCAAAGATAAATGGCTGCATATCTGCTGCTACCAACGTCTTGTCCATTTCCAAAGCTACATTCTCTACTCGATCCGTGGGGGTCTTGATGGAATTTTTCCCGATCTGCGTAATGAACCCAGAGGGTTCTGGGGCTTTCCTAGACAAGAGTTTGCGAGCTAGGTTACTATGGATCTTGTTAGATGATCCAAGCTTGGCTTTCAGCCTCGCCATAGATGATGTAGCGACTGGACGACGAATGTTGGGATTAGAGTGGGGATAAGAGTGTCGTCTAGATGGTTTCAGAGGCTTGGGAGCGGAGGCGGTAACTGTGCCCTCATTACCCGCGGCCGCTGAGCGCTCCGGAGGCCTTATGAGTGTCGTGAACGGTTCGTGTGCTGTTCGTGAGACAGGGACTGAAGACGAAGATGAAACGCCTGCGGAAGGGGATGGAGAAGGTAGAGAGATGTCTCTCTGTGCCCCATCGAATGAATTGTTCGTGAATACCAGTGGTGATGTTGACGGAGGCGCAATCCCCTCCAACTCCGTCGCCCTTTCCTTTCCCTTCCATTTCTCGTACATCATAGACGGCCCTTCCTTAAACTCCGATGCCGTGGACATCTGCCAGGATGCCGTAAAAGAGCCCAACGTGAAGCTCATAGATGATGGTGAAGGAGATGAAGCAATGGGAGTGTCTGCAGGGGGGTCGTAGTAACTCGAGGATGTGGACCATGGTGGCGAGACCCCAAATTCATCAAAAGTCTGGGTATCCGAGTGCGATATCATTATTGGCATGGGCAATGATGTTGCTTTCTCTTTGCCCTTCTGCATAGACGAACTGCTCTCCATCGCTCTCTCATCATCCATTCCTTCAAGCGTAGATGTAGAGGGTGATCCAAAATCCGTCAGAGAGTCGAGTGGTTCGAAGTACAAGAGAGGATCCTCGTTATCGATACCATGCGTTGCGCTCATGGTGAACCGTCAAGGTGTGCAATGTGCATGCAGAAACTGCAGTGTCGGCTCGAGTCGGTTAATCTGAGAGAATGATTGTATAGATAGAAATGGAGAAGAAGATTAATTAGGATGGTCGATAAGAATAGGGCATGTCTCCACAAGCGCTGGACCGGAGAACCCGGAATTCATTCATGGTGATGACCTAATACCCTTCCTTTCCGGGTTACATCTCGTCTAGGGGCTAGAGTAGGCCCAGGTAGGAACCTCTGAACAACAAACTTTCAGCCAGATTCAAGGTGCAGCAGGTCTCGAAATGCATGCCTTATCGGACCAAAATCGATATCCTAGTGCTTGACCACGGTTCATACCCGTGTCAAGGCGATTGTAAAGAATGCACTGTTGAAACTTGTAGGCAGTGATTGAATAGGTCTGTGTGATAATGACAATCACCGCGTCCAAGAAATATGTGAATGGAAGGTATCGTGGTGTATATACTTCAAGAATATATCGGTGGGTATACGCAAGTAGAATTGTTTGATGAGCGACTTGAAAAATAGTCGGCGGACATGCAAAGATTTATCTCGAGGTTGGAAGACTAATCACCCTTTTCTCGCTTCGGGTTCTCTGGCGCAGTTTTCCAGTTCGCCGTTGCAACCTTGAACCTTTGAAGATATGAGGTTGGTTTGGGTTTGTAAGATTGTAAAGCAACTAACCTGTCCTGATGTGACATCTCGGGTTCATCTTCTTTGAGGCGGGCCATTTCAGATCGCTGAAAATGACATGAGAGAAGTTTTTTGATTACGCAATATCGTACTATTCACCATGAATTTGTTGAACGGTGTCAACTTCTTTTTCGAACCTCCGGGAGATTTGGCTGGGGAAGGACATCAACCTCGCTTGAGTTGGACGATGAGTAAGGTAATGAACACACCCTTCTTGGACTTTGGAGTTGTGCCTTTGCCAGCTGATATTAGTAGGAACGTGTCAGTCGGTCATTGTGAGAACTGAGGCAGCCACTTACAGGATTTCGAACTTCCTCCTTTCTTTGTGTTGTGGGGTGCCATGATTTACTCGTCGAAGTTTAGGTTTGAGCTTAAAGGCAACACAAGACACGTCAAAGAACGCGACAGCACCGCTCTGCATTCAAAAAAGTGCCCGATATCAGTCCGCAGGTTCGAGACTGACAAGACCAAAAGCGTACCCGTGATCCTAAAAACGCGTTGAAGACAAGACAATCGTGTGTGTTGAAATCCACAGGGGAGGTTAGTGGAGGTCAAGGAGCAGAAGAAAACACGCTGTTCTAGCGCCGGAGCTTTTAAGTAGGCGAAAAAACCACCAGATCAAATTGTGTTTTCTGCCGCTAAAATTCTCAAAGGCGACCCCCCTGCCACTTATTATGGGCGCGTGTTTGTCGGTGGGCAACAACCGTTTGTATCTTCCCACATTTTGTAGCTGATCAAGCATGATGTGACAGAAATAAAGCAGCGTTCCGTTATGAAGTGGGCCAGGTGATTGGCTCGGAAGAGTTTTATAGCATTGGATTGGAAAATTGGTCAAGATGGGAATGACTTGTCCGCCACAACGTAGACTCATCAAGTCTACCATGTGCCCCTCATTCCATCCGAGGGTGTCTGGGGTAGGTGCATCATTATAGACACGTCGCGTAACGACGGCGCGCTCCCGCCGTTTTATTCCGTGAACTTTGTTGCCTGAAGACATGCGATTAAACCGAGATAATAGAGAAGATCAACGAACAACACCAAGCCCATAATTGGTAGTGTCAACAATCTTACTGTTACACGGCTCATAGAATCAACAAAACGCATGTGCTATTGCTCTTGGTAATTCTCCCGCTGTCCTGCCGTATCGTTTTCAGACAACTGGAATTGAAAGTTTTATCAGTGACACGGAGCCATAAGAGACAAAGAACGTCTTACTCCACGGTAATAAACAGATTTGATTGCGGAGCCACGGTTCGATGGCACTTCTCAGACGTGAAGGCCAATAGACACGAGTTCTTGGGAACAAGAACTGACACATTCTTGACGTCGCTGGGAAGGATAGACTGCAACTTGAACAAGGTCGCAACGACTAGACGTAACACTCGTACTTCGCAATTGTCTCTCGACGTAAGGTACCGGGCCTGGATGTAATGAATCTATTGGATGATAAGGTTTGTCGAGGCCATCAGAGGTAAGAACGCATGCAGCTCGAGGCAGTTTTCAGAACTGCCAGAAATCGCCATGCGCCATTCGAAAGCAACCAAAGACGTTATCGAAATACACATGATCCGGGTCATTGATTACTTGCTCGCTCGCTGGAACCAAGACGTTGAAGGTAACAGAAACCCTAGATAACCGTTTCAATTGTGCGAACAAATTGAGCTGGTAAAGGCATGACCCTAGAAGCTCTCACTTACCATGCGGCAGATCAAACATCGTGAATTGAAATATTCCGGCGGAACATATCTCACCAACGCAGTGGCGTTTGTTACAAGTACTGAACTTGGCGGCACCGAAGACAATGTTGTCATGAAGAGGAAATAAAACTTGCTGGCACGGCGATACTATTACTCGAAGCCCCATGACTTTGCAGAAACAATTACCCCCTCCCGAGTTGCATGGTACCAAAAAAAGTACCACATACCTTGAACTATTGAATGTTACAGTAAACGCGATGTACCGCATACCTTGAGCCTTTTAGAGATTTCCGAGCTATTCGATCGCCTACATTGATTGACAAGGAGACACTGCAGGATGTAGGCCTTGACTCCGTGTCAACTACCGGTGTTCGTGGTGGAAGGAAAAACGCCCGACATCTCGTGATTTATCATTTCCCCCTTCACCCTGACACGCTTCATACCATGGCCAGTACCTCCAGACCAACACCCCCACACATATCAAGGTTATCGTCGACGACGAGCATACCCACCCCAGAGGGGAAGGGCGATGATGACGAGGTGGATGAGGTGTTTTCAGATGAAGAGGAGCAAGTGGACGAGTTGATGTCCGAATCTCCATCAGAAGCGGAGGATGAGCAGGAAGAGTCTTACAAGCCCGGGGAAGGGAAAAGAAAGCCAGGGCAGACCCTACTACCGCAAGTTCGCATCGAAAATATATTGCAGGCCGATGGTATGTACTATATAGTCTCATTTTGAGTAAACTGTCTGAATAATGGCAGGGGTAACAAGCAATATTGCTCTATCGAAAGAGGGATTCTTCGTCTTGTCGATTGCAACAGTGCGTATCAATAATATGCTTAACGGGCTCCTTGTTGACGTACGGTTTTCTTAAAGGAAGAATTCATACGAAGAATGGTGCAGGGCGGTCTTCAAGAGGCCAAAAGACAGCAAAGAAATAATATCACCTATCAGGATATGGGTACGACACGATTTCCATCCGTTTAGCTCTAGGTCTAACAATATCTCAAGCGGATACGACTAGACAATACCAGGAATTCATGTTCTTGAAGGGCGAGTATTCTTCGTGCTAGACGTTCTACACCATGCTGAAAATACCTCTCAGAGATGGTACCAGCGCCAGTGCCCCTGCACACAGCCCTGCAACTCCGAGAAACGTACAAAGATGCTGAACAAGGATTGCTCAACGTTGAGCCCGTCTCTGCACCTCCACAACTTCCGACATCGCAATCTACCGCCATCGCTCCGAAACTTCCGATAAATTCAGCTCCTCCCAAACCCCCAAAGAAATCAAAGTCCAAGACGAATGGAACGGACACTTCGAGTACTTTTAACATTCACACCCTCAAAGTGCAGCCTCCAGATCCCAACGCAATCAGACCACCCGAGCTAACGACCTCGTCTCGGACGCCAGGCGCTGGTGTGCTCGATGCCAGACCATGGACGCACTGGTCAGACCCGATCATTTTTGAGGCAAAAAAACGGCCCAAAACCTCCTTAGCGGGATCAATCATGGATTCCCTACCGCCAGATCACCCCAAACATCCCAATCCACCTGCCAATTATTTTGGTAAACGAGCGCCCCTCACACTCGAGGCACTATACAACGATACGACTGTCAAAACCGACGCTCCCGTTCCAGCAAAAGATACAGAGGATTCTCCAGAGAAGACATCTGGGCAGTTCACAGGACCAGCCAGTGGATTCCTGCAGAACGGGGGTAGCTCAAACACTGGGCGCACTATTTACACGCAGGAGCCCTGACGTTCAATTCGCTTTACTTTCTAGTTGGACTTTGACCATTGTATATTATTTAACAGTGTGTAGATTTATAAATCTCATGGAAATTTTGCAAGCTCGTGAATCCCTTTTGCAGTGGTCTCACTTATATTGAGTTTCGACGAGCAGCTCGCCCCTTCGTGCTAACGCTCGGTGACCCGTCAATAACTGCTGAAGGGAGAACTCCCTCATCCGACCACTTGTCAAGAATCTTGATGGCAGCATTGTACCCAACCTTCTGAAGTTCCTCAAATTTGCCGAATTGGAGTGTTCCATACTGAGAAACAAATTTGGTTAGCTTAACTGGGCATGTTTTATTTTTTGAGAACAAACCTCTTGGACAGGCATCTGGATGTATAAACATCCTGGAGCCACCTTCGCCTCTTCCAGAGTTTTGACGCTCGAGACGCTGTTAAAGTTATCAATATATTAGGATACAAAGAGGTTGAACGGTACGTACTACGCAAGCCGGCTCTGTATTTCTGTTATTGCAGGTATGTTTCGGGCGTTTGAGAAAGGATTCCAGCGGTTAATGAATAACCACCATCCGGAAACAGAGTCTCCAAAGTTACGTGGGGAGTTGTCATCGATCTGACCAAAGTCAGAAAATAATTCTCGCTGGCTTGGGATGAAACTTACTGATCCAACATCGCATGCGAATACGGCACTCGCACCCATTGAGAACATGGCCGAAACAGGCAGATTATCCACTGGGATTGAAAGGAATGAGAATGAGAATTCATCCTTGACGAACGACTGTCGTAGAACTCACCGTATCCGCCGTCGACAAGCATGTTCCCGTTGTGACAAAGCGGAGGTAACAGGCCGATCAGTGTCATTGATGCACCTATCCGAGTCTCTTTGAGATGTACGATAGCATAACGAGAACAAGAACGTACGAACGAATCTCCAGGCATATCCAGTGTCATGGATTTCCATCCGAGATGTGTTGATATTTGTTGTGTTGCAATAGAAAGGTAGCCACATATCCTCAATATGAAGATCGTAGAAAGCCTTGTATATCGCCCTGTTGAACTCATGCCCCTATGCCCTAACTTTAGAACACTCTTCGCGCAGCCGTAACCGAACGAGACTTACGGTTGTATATGCCACAATGGGATAGGTCACATCGGAGAGAATGCGCCAGATATTTCCCATTCGTCCACTGAACTGCTTAGTCCGGCCGGCACTGGATAGGATGTCGCCCTCGCGAGCATAGAGCCCACCAATGAACGAGCCAATACTTGTCCCTGTATACCATGAGCATGCCGAGAGTTAATAACCGGTGAGTAATAGGACTTACCTCCGATGTGATCTATTGGTATTCCATATTCCTCCAAAGCGCGTATGAGGCCCTGAATATGACAAGGATATCAAGAGATGTCCATGAAATAGGCGGACGCAACTCACAAGATGAGCAATTCCGCGAGCACCTCCACCTCCAAGAACTAACCCGATAGACTTGCCGCAGATTCGTCGAGCCAAGCGTGAGAAATCGTTGACATGGGGCATACGTTGCGGCCTGGGGTCATGCGAGCCACCACGGTACTTCTGAATCTCATTTTGAACTTTATCTTTGAGACTCTTCAGTTTTTCCATCGGGTCGGGATCTTTTGGCATTGTGAATTTGGATATTGGTACGGCAAGCCCCTGTTCCATGTGGGTCAACGTTAGGAATTAGGCAGGTGTATGCTGCATGCTCACTGGAAGTTCTACATGAATGTGTTGATGGATCCACGGCCGGTTCTACGTCCCATAAGTGTCTACTAGACAGCGGGAATGTAATGAACTGACCTTCAACCATTCACGAGTGGATCCCGGAACCACGGAACGATCTGGATGGAGAAGAATGAGTTCCTTCCTGGCAGTGGTTTTCATCGATAATAGAAGACGCTCGTATTCGCCTAGTGACGGGTCGTCGCCCATTCCCACTACCATTACACAGTCAGCCTAAGGTAGAACGGATGAGTGGGGCTAGTCGGGTGGCAAATGAAAACTTCAAACCTGTCGGATACAAGTTTGGGTCCAGTTGCCGTTGACGGCGGAGTCTACAACGTAGAGGACGGTGCGGTACCTCTGCTCCTGATCGGCCAACCAACCCGCAGCCTTCAATTTACCCATCCTGGTAAAGGCATGTCTTCCGAGGTGGCTAGACATAGATGCCTGAGTAAGATAAGCAGTACTCGCTCCAATGCCTTCTAGTGCTGCCTGCAACTTTTTCGCGAATGCCTCCACAGGGACAAGTCGCGTGACGGGTAGGATTGCTACAGTCTTGAGATTATTGTTGTATCCCTGTTCCGTAGTTGGGCTATTTCGGGATTGCGCATGTGAGGAGGCATCTATCTCGTCACGGACTCTGGACGCAATTCTTCGGAGGAGCCTGAAAACCATGTTTAAGAGATATGTCACAAGCGTTTCTTGATTTGCTCACTGAGCGGTAGTTTGAGGATTCCTATTAACGAATGATCATTACGACAACCCACATTAGGAGGCTGTGGACATACCTGGCCGAAATCGCATTGAAAAGTGTCTGTGGCATCCGGATTAGCTCAGTGTCACGAATAGCATGAGCAGTATTCCTTCGTGGGGAACTTGTGATGACATCCAACTCTCCGACAGTATCCCCCTGACCGTATTCACCGACAATCTTGACTCCTCCATCATCTTTATCTGCGATGACACGTAACCGACCATTGATGACTATGTAGAAACTATCGCTGGTATCATTTGGTCGCCATAGAACTTGCCCTGCATTGACCTGCATCCAATCGAGCGATGCATCGATATGTAAAACTGTAGACTATGAGCATCTCGATGGATGTGACTCCGAGGGAACTTTACCGAGTGGAGATAACAATGATATCAATCGCTTTGCGAGCGTTAGTAGTACTATGGGGCTCTTCTCCAGTATTCTTTCCAGAGCATGGGAGGGTAGGAAGCCAACATACGTATCCGTTTTTGCAATGATGTCGACGTAGGAGGGGGTATGACATAATGAAGCTATCCTGCAATGAGCTCAAAGCATCAGCTTACAGGATTCAGACATACCGAGGTAACCAGCTATGCCTCCAGGCTTGACCGTGAAAAGGTGTTTCCTACCATCCCTTTGGGGCTTCTTAACGTTCTGGGCGCGTTCAGACGCAGCGGAGGATTTCGAAATGCGACCAGATTCGGCTTCGGGAAGAAGAATGTCCAAGAATCCCTCGATGACATAGAATAAACCTGTAGTGATCGGAGCTGAGATAGATATACTCTAAGACATGACCATATTCATACCTGTGTTGTGTTCACCTGCTCGTGCCAGCATAGATCCGGCCGGGAAGTACAACATCTCAACTTCATTATCCAAGCCACTCATGTATCCATCGGCCGAGGCAATTGTCGAAGATCCTCCTGTTGCGCTGGAATTATCGTCGCCAGTGTCCAAGAGTGAAAGCGAGCTGAAGGATGAGTTGAATAGCAAAGGGCCCCCCGAGGAAGAGCGACGGTCATCGGCGGCTCTGAATGCGGGAGAGGCCTCGACGGAGTCACTTCCGCTAAGAGGAGGTTGCAGAAGACCAATTGACTTCGCTATACACGACATAACCTCTTCCCGAAGGTCGAATTCGTCGTGTACAGGTAAGTTAGCCTTTCGTCTACCATCCATTGGGGCAGTGCGAATTCGAGGAGTGTTGAGAATACTGAAGGATCGTGATATAGGGCCACGGTTGATACCTTCTTCTGCGGTATGAGTGCTCGTGAGAAGATCGCCTGCCTGGGCAGAAAGTCGAGATGTATGGTGCTTGAACGGCGTTGAAAATGAGGAGGTGGAGGAACTTGAGTGAGGCTGTCGAGATGAGCTCGGAAGAGGACCTAGTACATCTTTGCTATTAGAACAGCGACTGGTCGATGACACGGAGGCCGATGGTCTGACCCTCGATGAAAAGTAATCCGTGTCATCGTTTTCATCGGATTTATCGGTGCTATCGAAACGCTGTCTTAGATACTGCAGACCACCACCTTCATAGAAAGATGGTGGGAGTGGATGGTTGGCAATCTCATTGATGGCCTTTTCAGTTCGGAGGACTTCTGAAGTCAACCCCAGATACTTGTGTGCAGCATTGAAAGTAACTCGGGAAAAACGTGTCAAGATGACTGAGCAGAGTCAGCGTCAAGTCTGACTTAGCGACAAGAGAAACGCTTACCTTGCACTATGTGCCCAGTTGCTTTTGGGTACTTCTTGGTCAGACGACGGAAAGCTTCTGCAGGGATGACCGCCAGCGTGGTGTCTTCGCTAGCGCGAGCAACTAGACCGTGATGCGACTGGTCTCTATATGTTGACTGTGGATATGGAGACTCGGTAACTACGAATGCCTGGGTGTGATCTTCTTCATAAAGGGGTGAAGCATAACCGCTCCTGGAGATTGGACGCGCGTTCGGAGACTTCAGGCCAGTAGCGTGGACTGTTGAAGCTGTTGAAGAGGTGGAGGAACGGCGCCGGCGACCATTACTCGCACTCTGTTCGAGATCCAGCTTTGGAATGTCAGAATTTGATCGACCTCGATCAGAAATTTGGGAAACGGAATCCAATGCTGACTCAAAGTCAGACTCTTCGGAATGTTCATCCTGCCAGCTAATCTTGACATCTTCTGTGAACAGACTGAGAATCGTAAATAGACTTGACAGAGTACCCCCGCTCCCAACTTCATTCAGCAGCTGGAAGCCGTTCATGTCTTCGTTGTCCCATACTCCGTGTCTATCATCCGCTGGGTGTCCCGTCTGAGCATAGACTTGGACGGTCCCATCGATGACACAGTAGAAGCTCTTGTCCTGCCCAAGTGAGATGCTATCGCCTGCAATGAGTCTTCTCGTTTGTAGGTGTCGCGCAAGTTCATGAAAAACCTGATTTCCAATGAATACAGAATGGAGTCTTCGAGTCTGCCTACTCACTGGTTTCTCTAACTAAACAAAGAGAGAACGTAAGTCGGTAATTTCAGAGCTAGTGACCTGTGACGTACAAATCCAAACACCCTAACGGCTTGCAAGAAGTCGTCCAGATAGTTATGAAATGGGGGTGGTGGAACTGTGTGCGTTGTTTTTAGCGAAAGTTGATCAGGGTGGCAATTCAATCCTATTCGCACCAGTATTCACATCTGGATGAAGCTCTTTCGCATCTGGTTTCATAAGTGGCGGTTCCTTCAGTTGAGTGTAATCGTTCAGGTATCGGAATCGTATCCAGTAATTGAGAGCAACCGCGGAAAGCATGAATATGATTGCGAACGACCAAAAGTTGAGCTAAATGACCGGTTTGAGTCACCTTTAGCGTATAAAGAATATGTGAACGTACCGTCAAGGTCATGGAATACGAGAGTATGGAATAAATCAAGCGAGGAACAGTTATTGTCGCAAAGGCTACCAATGCTTTAGCCCACGAAAGAATCCACACTAAAATCACAAATTCAAATTAAACCTGGGTCAGAGATATCAATGACTTGAGTACGTACGAAGTACCCAGAAAAATGCAGACAAGAATGATACTAAGGGGTGACGATCGATGGTGGCATTGTCGCCCAATCCCTGTCCAGCGTCCATGGTATCCTCGAAGTTGAGCCTGACAATGTCCAGCGAGGACCAAGAAGGAAAGAAACGTTGAACGGGAACGTTCGCGGGTCTGGACGACTTCTAGAAATGAGGAGAAATATGTAATTAAAGAAGTGATTTATGACGCATTTCTTTGAACGTGGCCGTGAACGTGCACGGACCATCCGCAGGGCCCGTCAAGCTGACGGTCACTCGGACCGAGCACGATTTATAGGAATACCTCAGGCCTACAGGCAGCCATTTTCAGTGCAGGGATGAGATAGGCTTGTTATACAATGCAAGGAACATTAGTATATACAAGCTAACTAAGTATAACTCAGAAGGTGTTCTCGGTGGAATCCTTTCCTAATGCGGAAGTGCTCGAAGAACCGGACGATACACTTTGAAGGATTTTATCGACGTAGTTTGCTCCCGACCACTTTTGGTGAGTCAAGACATCGCAGCCTATTTCCTTCTCCTTGCGCTGCACAAGCTCAACGTAGGCGAGCATGCCATCTTCCTTATACCGAGCCGCAAGTTCCGCTGATGAGTGGCCTAAAGTAAGCATTGAACGGAGTTATAGTGGGTGGCAAGCTCACCGGTTGCTGTGGCGTTGCTGTGAAGGCCAGCCAATGAGATCAGCTGGAGTACAAAACTAGATAGCTCAGTCAGTCGCAAGGCGAGGATCTTCTAAAGGTGCTCTTACCCTTCTTTGCCAAGTTCCCAGCAGAAGTTCTTCAGATCAGTCTCTTTTTGGTGGATATTGAGTACGATTCTACCACTACGAACAAGGATAACGCACCGGAGAAGCCATGTGCCGACCAATTGAAGCTAGGACTCAAGTTGTATACAAGCCACCTGCATACTCGTTCAGCCAGGACGGAAGGTGCAGAACATCGCTTGACACAAACTTTCCGGGGTGCTTTTCGCGAATCTTGCGTGCAAAGTATCTGGCTTCCTCGATGTTTGGCATACTCGTTTCTAACCAAAGCAGGTCGGCGTAAGGTGCAAAGGTTATAGCGCGTTTGATAGCAGGTTCGAGGCCACCAGTCGTGTGGTAGTATCCTTCACGTGTACGAGGCACTGCAGCCTATGTGAGTGACAATGCTGCCGTGAGGTTCGGGCGCTTGACAGCTTACTATCACAATCCCAGAAAACACTAGCTCCCAGGATGTCTTTGGCTATCTCGCGAGCGTCGACGGTAGATTTACCTGAGGCGGCGGTGAGATAAGCTTTGTATGCGGCCTCTTTGTCGTTGATCGTGGAATTCTTGATCGCGGCTTCCACGGCTGTAGAGTCTTCAGTATCAGTGTTCAAAAACTCGATATAGAGTGCACGAACCTTGATTGAAGGTGACCAGATGATGCTCGTCAGTCCAATCCTTTTCAAGACGATCGATCTTGGGGCCTGATGCACCACTCATTTCAGCCTCGGTCAAAATTTGGGCTAGAGGTTTTCCTGGTGTGGTCGTTCCAAGTATGAATTCTTGATCCACGATGTCAACTGCTGATGATATTAGTTTGCCGGACTCAGCATCTGTCCTTGCAATGACAAGCATAGTCGACTTCATGAGGTCAAGTTGGAATCGAGCGGAAATGAGACGGGAAGTGTGAGTTGAAGTTGGAACGAGGACTTTCCCAGCCAAGTGACCGCACTATGGAGGATTGAGTCAGCGAGTCAACCTAGGTCGAATCCGTACCTACCTTCTTTCCTCCATGCAGCTGATCCTCGAAATGAATAGCGGATGCGCCCTAGTATCAAGTTCAGCGATAGTTCTGACCTCAAGAAGAGATAATAATCACGGATTCGGCGAACAATTTGGTCAACTTCATCACCGCGGACAATCCACCATGCCTGTTATCGAAACCGTGAAACAAAAGTCCAAGAACTGCGCAATAGCTCGTATTCACCCTGTATCAGCATCAGCTATGATGGGTCGAAGGTAATCCACATATTCCATCTTCTGGCGTTGCTCCGGAGGTGCCGACATTCGTTCATCATAATGCTTCTTGTCGTGTAGTTGTTGGGCTCGGAATATGCGATGAACTTGATTCGGTACTGTCGTATAAGGGTAGTCTCTGGATTGACATGTCCTGTGAGCAAAGGTAGATCAGACGAGCGAAGTACGACGCACCCGAAATCCGGCCCCACTTCATTGTTTCCAGTTGTCAACACGCTTGAGCATGCCCATCCCGAGACATAAACGACTTGTTGATGGCGTGCCATTTGAGTCATCTGTACTGGGTCAATGGCACCCATAGTAAGAACTGGCTTCCCCGCATCTGCAGCGTTCGTGAAGAGTGCGTGTAGCTTGTCGGCCAGGAGATTGGAAGGGAGGGGCAGAACAGGTAGAGAACCCTGTTTAGACGCGATATCTTGTGCGGTATACGGCCTTTTTGTAGACTTGAAACGGGGTTGAGAAAAGAAAGAATCCATGTCCTTGATCCTCGATTGAAACTGTGCTTCTTCCTCCTCTATGGAAAGTGGTCGAGTTGGGAGTGCTTCTGGAGATGAGGACATGGCTCGGACTCGGAGAGCGCGGTGAAGAGGAGCTCTTCTAAGCGACAATCTCGTGAATAGCATTTCGAGCAACGCAGGAGGTTCTCAACTTCGCTGTCGTCGTTGCTGCTTCAGCGTGAAACTTGGAATTCTCTGTCGTTATAAATCCGGGACCAGAAGAGTTGGCTGACCAAACTACTCGGCTGTATTCGGTTGTACTCGGCTTGACTCTGCGAAGTGTCAGAATTTCGACTGGATGAAAAGAACCTGCAAGTATCTAGACCAACTCTTTCCTATTGATTTCAATGATGATCTAACATTGAGCACCCAGAATTGCAAAGAGCCTCATGCACGCATTCTTTTTTGCTTCTTGAAGACACGAAGTCCAGACGACCACGCTTAAAAGGCGATGGTTGAATTTTAGACAACCAAACTGTACGCAAATATTAGGCTAGAAGAGTATCAGACTCAAATAGTCAACTTTGGCTTAATGGCAAGCCTGGCGGTTCGTGGAATGTACACCACTGCACCGCGTCCCCGTAATGCTATCGTACATTGCACAGAGCTTCTCTCCCTCGGCGACGCACGCTTTACGATACTACAAGATACCATACGTTGTCCAAGGGACCGATTCAGATTATCCTCTGAGAAATCCTGGTTCTGATTGCGCTCGGAGAATGAGCCATCCTTTTGGAAGCTGTCTAGCTTTGGTCTTCTCAGAAGTCTACGACGGTCAGTCCGCTGTCTTCATTATGTACATGCCCATTAATCTAACTTGTCCGTCTTCTTCTTTGCACCTTCAAAGCCTATTAACAATAGGCTCTGGCTGTCCGTGGTTAATTCATTCCCGGTGGCCTGGGTGGGAAGAGTGACGTACGGCATCAAGAGAAATACCGGTTAGTGGCATTCGGTGACTTGGTTGCACAGACATGATCGTCCTCTCAATGTCATCGTCAAGCTTCCGCTCAGTGCAGATTTTGAGTCGATGCCGCCCCGCGCATTCAGTCTGCGGAGTTGAGTGGAAGAGGTCCGCGGAAAGTACTTTGCCTACTTTGCGTCATGTCAGTTCTTGTCTGTGCCCCGATCAAGAACTGTGAAATAGTAACATTTCCAATCTGATCTTCTTGCTTCCTTTCAAACTGCCCCCGTACTTATATATCCTATCTCAGGTACCTACCTCTTGCTGCCCAGTTTCATGATGCACCACATCCAACCCATCAGTACCTCCCCTTCAAGCCTTATGCACGCATGCCTTGCTTGTTTCTCGGACGAGGTCAAAGCACTGGATTCCATTATCTGTCAACCCCCAATCCGACCGCTTTCGTCGAAGCCAGCCACCAATGTCACCCTACCCACCGAAATCATCCTCCATGTTCGCTCTTATTTGCTTGCGAACATTACCGAATATCTCATCATTCAATCATTGTCGGCATTGCAGCGCTACGAAAACACACTTTGCCAGCTTTTATGCACCGAGTGCCTCTCGTACAACCAATATGTCTATGGGAACGACGTTTGGCAATGGACAGAATTTACGGGTGCTTGCCACTGTGTCGAAGCGCGGCAGTACCTTCTTGCGTCACCAGCAGATTATTCTCTGTCCGCTTTCAGCAATGCACTAGCTGTCCCCTCTCTAAATCCAAAGCGATTCGTCGATCGCCAGGAATGGCTAGAATATTACCTTTCGCGCAAATCATTGCAGTTCACGGCCAAGTCCATCTCTCCTCACTCCCAAAAAGTCATATGGGATCTTGTTGCAACAGTGTTGAAAGGGTTTCATTGCAGGAGTGTGCGAGAAAGACTTTACGCTCCGTCGTACCCTAGGCAGAGAGGAGCGAAAGAGGATGTGGTTCTGATCGTACCTGTTCCTGACAGTCATGGAAGCCAGTACGAGTCATCTAGCGATAGCTGGATGATGCAGGTACTACTGAAGCGCGTTGAGCGGGATCTCGCATTGAAGCTCGATTATCAGCCAATCGAGCCTTCCCTCATTCCATCCGTACCAACGACGTCGTCATACAGCGATCGATGTTCCTCAGAACGTCTATTCTGTTACACAAAATTCCGTTGTTCCTCCAAGGCAGCACGGCTTTCTTTCGTAGATCTTCTGCAGACCATTCACGTATGTTTCACGGCTGTTCTCTGTTTACCTTTGTCATTTACAACGCTTCTCCTCACTCTCATCTGTTTCTACTGCAAGCCACGAGCTTTCAGAGCTCGCATATCAGTTTGATTATGCGCCTGTATCCATCCTTTTCTTTACACTATGCTTCCTACTAATATCCAGTGATATGCACATCATTCTTATTATTGTGGTACCATACTTAACACCGATCTCGTTTGCCAAACCGAAAAAAAAATCCCTGGGAGTATTTTCGACACATGATCCGCACTTCCCTATGCGTGTCCGCTTTTTCGGAGATGCGAGAGGACTGATATTTCAAACACCACATTATTTTCATGTCCGAATATTTGTCGCTTCCCCGAATGGCTGAAGCACCTCGAGGCAGAAAACTTTGACTAAAAACTTGCAGGCTCACACACGATGAATTCCCACTTATGGTACAAGTCCTGACCTGGAGCCGTATCCGTCCGAACTCCGAGCCGACAGGAAGAAAGCATTTCCACACGCGCTTGCTCTTTCGCCGAGAGGTGCCTTTCCACGCTGGTCACGCTCAACACCCTACGCCCCATGGGATTGGAATCTTGGTTCGCTTTATGGCGCCATTGATACCCTTTTTTCAATCTTAGAAGAAACCCTCGCTTCTACGTTTTCGTCAAGTATATGCTTACCTCAACATACTATCACCAGCTGAGATTTGGACCCTTATAATTGCCCACACGATGCTTCGTCAAGTCATTAGGACTGCCTGGCGAAAAGGCGTGTGCGAAGGTAGGTAAAGGTCCTGGATAGAACCGTGGCCTGCCTCAGTACAGTGGGGTCTCAGCTTGGCTCCAACGCCAGGAGATTCCTTGTACGCATTTCTCCACACAGTCGACAACCTCTACTTTCACGGATCTTCTATGTGAGTAGCGGCCCATATCCAGCCCAACACGAGATACCTGACTATACGGCCGGATCCACAACCCGGGTACTCATTTAGTTTCGACTGACGAGAGCTCTGGAAAGCGAGGCGGGGAATTTCGCCCTTCCTAAAACGAAAATTAGATCCTGCAGGGCTCTCGCTTCGTGGCTGCAAACGGAGAAATCCAAGCAAAATTCGACCCTTTGCTAATTCCCTCTTCACTGCGGCTAGAAAAGACATGCATCCAACCGCCGAAAATCCGAGTTGAAATACGCGACACAAACGGCTTCTCAATTCGCTTCATGCGTATCCCGCTCTGGAAATGCCATACATATGACCTACTATAGCCAGGGTTTCGGGTGTTGGGAGGGGTCTTCAACGCTTATCTGCCGTCTGCACCCTGTCTACTTTCCTACTTCGCCCTCTTGTCACGGTCCGAAAGACATGAAGGTGCCCTATAAAATGTTCCTATCTCGGGGTGTGGCTTTCATCGCATACGTTCCGTCTCTATATCCCTTTCGCGATGTCCTCTCTGTTGTCCACTCCTGCTGTTGACTACTGTCAAAAGAGCACTCCTAGTGGCCTTCGTGGCCGCAGGTTTAGTCTCAACCCTACTCTCCCGCAGATCTCTTTTGGTCGCCCGGGTACTGGCGCAAATGACTCAACTCTTCAAAACGAATCGGCCATCGACTCGGATGATGATCCGCCGAACGATACAACTCCTTCTCTTCCTTCGCCTCTATCCAATGTGTACATGTCGGGATACTCGACCAATGTTTACATTCCTAGACATCAGGGCTCGTCACTACCTACACCTGGACCTTCTCTACCTGCGACACCGGCTACTGAATGTCCGCCAAGTACCGCTGTCGACAGAAGCGGGTCAATCATCGAACTGATGGGAGGCCAACCTTCCACTGCTCCTACACCCAAGCTCGATAGAATGAAGCAGCGTTTGGCTTGTGCATACTTCTTGTATTTCCTCTGCGGTTGGGGCGATGGAGGTAAACACGTCCAAATCAGTATCGCAACTTAGACTAATTTACCCGTTCAGTTACTGGCACGGCTTTACCGTGTTTGTGTTCGTTTACATGCCAGTGTTCATTGATATTCATATGTTCAATTATCGCAGACCTGAAGGCCCAGTTCAACCTCAGCGATATGTTGACCTCTGCGCTTTTTTGCGGTAGCACCGTAGGGTCAGTATGTATCTTATCTCGCGATCAATTATTGACAGACATCCGTTCCTTTTTGACAGGTTTTTCATCGGCACTTTTGTTGTCGAGCCCGTCACACATCGTTTCGGCCTCTACCATATTGGAAGAAAATCAATGATCCCAGCCTGGTTGTCGCTACACCGACCGACCGACAATGTCCGGAACACTATTGGATTCTCTACCTCCCAAGCTCGCTTCAACACGCTCGTCTCCGCCAGCATCGTCCATTCCTCATTCTTCATTCTGATGGGAGTAAGACTTGGATTCTCGGCAATGTTCATAGCTTATGCTACTGCCGCCCTGGCAAGAGCTTTTTTGACTGGTAATGCGTTCTTCGCTTCTAGTTTCGGCTGGTTAATGACAAGCTTCCGTTTGCAACTTAGCGTCCTTGTAATCCTTTCTTATTACTGCTGCCGTGAAGAAGGGTTATACTAACGTTTGTGTGGCCAGAAACGAGTATCTGGCGAGTGGACCGAAGCAGGCTATGGGATATGCTTATGGACTCTGGGGTGAGATTCCTCTTCCCGATCACGCATTGTCTTGTTCACATGTGGGTACATCGTAGCTTTTGGAGGCGCGTTTGCACCTCTCGTATGTCAATCGATCATTGCAGCAGGTGCTCCGTGGCCAAACTTCTACTACGGGTCTTTGGTGGTATCTGCTATTAACTTGGGATTCGTCGTTTACTCTTTCCGGCCTACCCAGCGCGAGCGGTTTGCAGAAAGAAAGGAAGCACTGGCTGCAGCTACCCCGAGATCTTCCCCCGGCACTCCTACAGACGAAGATAGAGAAATTGCCTTATCGCCGATGACTCCGGAGGAGAAGGAGAGCCCATCCTCGTCGACGACTTTGGTGGCCGCTCAGCCGCAAGGCAGTGGTCCGTGTATTTGGCTCCTGAATTTGGTCTAGCTCTGAAGCTCTGATATTGGCACAGGGTTGCTCCGTGCGTTTCGTTTACCTTTGGTATGGGCATTTGCCGTTTTTGGTTGGCTCTACTGTGGAAGGTGAATATTCAGTTTCCTTCTATCCACATCCCAAGTTTCTCAGTTTTCACCATTAGCGAGACCACAACGCAAGGTTTTGTGAGTGCGACAAACCTCGGAAAAAAGCACAGATCTAACAGTTCGTGCATCTTAGGCCGTGTCCTACCTTCTTGCGACTCGTGTAGGTCTACTCCCCTTTCTAAGAAGCAAAATTAAACACTCGCTGCATCATTTTTGCTAGAATGCGAACCCAAAAACGGTTGGATATGTCACGTCTGGATTCAATGGCGGCCTGGCTGTGGGACGTGTTCTTTGGGGATATTTTTCACCAAAGTGAATGGTTTCAGGGATCTCTCGGAAAACAAAGTGTTGACAGTGATCAACAGGCTCAACTTCATGCAACGGAAGACCATTATCGTCGGTTTCATGTGAGTTATTCAAACATAGTGTTCATAGAACTCGCTCTAATCTGCATCGCTTCGCCAGGGGTATGCTTTCGATAAACTACCCCTGCATTTGGTGAAGTTTACTTCGACCAGGTGTCGCTCTCATCATGCACATTCTGATTTGGTTTGTCAATTCGAACATCGAGAACTCGCTTTCGACAGCAATCATCGGACTCATGTATGGTCCCGTGTGGCCAGCTGGTTTGACGATGCTCAGCGAGGTTGTCCCTCAAGATGTGCGTATGATGGGTATGGCTATCTTGTAAGTGAATCTAGCTGCCCCCTCGGCCTACTGAAAGTAATTCGCGTCTTTGCAGTGGCGCAGCTGGAAATCTCGGTACATGTACGCTCTTCCAGCCACCCTCTGCATCAGAAGCTGAATTTTTCACCTCGCAGCCTCCTTCCCACTAGTCGTTGGCGCAATGTCAAGTGTAAAAGGCATTAAATCCTTGCCCTACCTCGCCGTTCCTCTGACGACCGTCATGATATGTTTGTGGATGGCGTTCCCTTCCCGTTCGCCTATTACTCGTCGGACTCCTCAGTAAATTGTACTTAGACTCTCGCTCCGGGTTGCCTTTGATCAGGTTGTATCGTTTTTGTGTCTATTATGGTGTCTGTTGTATTGCTGTCTAGATCTGCAATTGAATTTTTTCTCTCTCTCGACCTCCATTTGCAGGTAACGCAAACGTAGAACTTTTTCATCATTTGACCATTCATTCACTTCACGTATCAAGAGTAGGCTTCTCGTGAAGTGAGGTAATCAAAGTGGGAGCAAGTCATCGGAGATTAAATACGATGCGAAGGAGTAAATTGGACGAGAGCTGTTGAGGGAAGCAGTCGGAACTTTTGCAACACGTTTACGACGTTTCGGGACACACCATGGTCAACCATATCTGAAACGTGCAGCCTCTTCTACTTCAACTTGAAGTCGTGTTCACCAAGCTTCGTAGGTCGTCATCATTGAGGTCATGAAGTGTTTCAACTCCTTTACTTCGCGAGTCTGGTGATGTCCCGAAGACAGGGTTGCAGTAGTTACTGCGGTGATTTTCGACACGAGGAAGCAAAACGTGGTCCTTCCTGTTATGCACAACTTGCAATCCCTATTGAAGTTCCGAAGTTAGCTGGGTATTTCGGCGAAAATTGGGCTCACCAACTCATCCATGACTGCTGTTGAGGCTCTTCAAGCAAGAGGTACCATTCCAGGAACGAGAGTCAAACGAGAGTACAGCGCGCAGTAGAAGGCCATTATGAACAGTTCTGGCGTTGGTGGTAGTTGTCCCATTATCAAATGAGGCTATAATCACATGCATTCAAAGCTCGAGCTGGTGTTGTTTCGATTCTAGCTTGTGCGGAAGAAAACTCATGTTTTGCCTTGGTAGACTGTAGTTTGAGACCAGGATGTCTAAGCGCCGCAAAGCGCCCACATGCCTGTCTTTTTCTCCAGCCACGTCCTCGAGCAACGATTGGGCAGTTTCTAAACTTGATCAGATTCATTCCCCATGCATTCAGGGATTTTATTTTCTCTTTTGGCATATAGGCCTCGCACGAGTTGTATTCAGATAGGGAACTGGTGTGTAGCCTTCCTTCCGCAACAACACTACCTGGATGCTCAACTACTAAGATCAAAGTCTAACTTTACTGGATTTGATTGAAGTGTTCAAGGAAGCAAAGCTGTTCTCAATGCATACCGCAAGAAGGCGAGTCAAGCCAACTGGCAAGCAACAGGATTGGACCGCATTCTAGGTGTTCCTCGATTCCAGACTCTAGAACCAAGTCTTGGAGACGCGTTTTGTTCGGACTCCCATTATTCCACGGCGTTGAAGAAACTTGCAGTGAAGTTCTTGTCATCGTGGCATTCTTCCCAAGAGTCTCGCAGTGCGTGCAGCCAGAAAGCTCATGACGTCTACCGGCTTGGCATAGAGCTTCCCATATCGGAATTTGTTGCAAAAAGAAACTTTTCGCATGGATCCGGTGCCTGCACCACTTGATTCCGATGGGAAATCGTGGTACGTCGCCTCGATGTCAGGTGTCTGATCCCAGTGATAACCACAGGTTGGGAATGCTCAGCGTAAATACGAGACGAAAGGATGGCTCCGAAGGCCACTACACGCTGTCGTTGATATTCTGCTATCTCCCGGGTTCAACTGCATCACAGCAGTGCTACAAGAAGCTATATGTCTAGGCCGAAGCTGATCAATTATGCAAATTGCATCTCAATACCCAACTCTATGAAGCACAGGTATAAAGCTCGAATAGCCAAAATTGTAACTAGGCGCAAAGGCCATGCAAGACGTCCGCTCAATCAAGTTAATACCTGGAACCAGCACTGCATTAGGACATCATTGCCATGACAGCTTTCCTATCGGTGGGCCAACTAGAGTCATACCATATGCAGGAAGCGCTGTACGATTGATGCGAATCAGGACTGGATGCGCCACCCGAATTTTCAACTTTGAACCTCCCTCTATAACGGCCGCTGACTGTTTCATGTGCCTGATTTTCCTGTGAGCACGGAGATTGCGACCGCTCTCGTCGGATACTGATGCTTCGTTTCGTGTCCATGATAGATCAATCCTCGAAAAGCTACATACTTGCGCACACGGCGGGGCAATATGCCTTCTCGGTCAAGGCGCTCTTCGACGGCATGTTCGGCAGTGGATGCTTTATGTGGAATAGCCCGCACCAACTACAGCGTTGAGGCGGTGGGGCTCCGTATGTGGTACAGCGGAACACAACTTTCTGATACTGGGACTTGTAGTAAAATGGAGATCCGTGGTGTAGAGCATTTCCCATAGCATTTATATTAGTCTTTCGGCAATCCGCTTATGCATCGGGGACCTTGTAGTTAGTCCACCGGGTGATAGTCGCTTAGAAATGTCTTAAAATCGTAAGATTGTGAACGTGGGGAATGGTCCTACAACAACAAGAGATATTAGGACAGCGGGGCTAAGGATAATTTGCCTCTTTGTTCATCAACTATTTTCTATACCTCGTTAATATGCCTGGCCCGTCGTTACCTTCCGCACGGTCGATCCACGTCGACACTCGTGGTGCAGTCATCCTTTCCGAAGAATCGCCCGAGGTGCGTTATTGCACCATTCTTCTGCTTCTATCATCTCAGGTATTCGTCTTTAGACCAGGGATAGTCGGGGGATATATCTACCAAATTACATTGAACCAGTCTCTCACATTGCGGTCGATGTAAGTGGACATTTCCGATGTGCTACGTACCGCTTTACCCATCTTCTCCTCATCTACAGGTTGGAGGTTCATTAGCAAAAGTCGTCTACTTCACGCGTTCACCAAACCCACCACCTTCACCCTCAATCGCTGCGACGAGGGGATCCAGCACACCGAGCGACCTCGATTCCCGATCTTCATCACCCTCCAGCGGGTCCGTCAGTGGTTCTCCTTCAGGCTCACATATCAAGCGTAATGGCGCCTTGACACCTTTGGTACTCGATGCGTCCCCGTCAACATCCAGCTTCACAGAAATCGGCAGTGATCTCGTTCGAGATTCTATGCTCCGGCGAACATCCCAACATTTCCCTGGTGGATCGCTCAATTTTGAACGCTTCGAAACAGACAACATACACGAATGCGTGGATTTCATTCAAGAGCTCATTGAAAGGTCTGCAAAGATCAACGGTGTCTCGTTGGAGGAGATGAGGAAGGGTGTGAAGATCATGGCGACAGGTGGAGGTGCTCATCAGTTTTACGAGTTGTTCAAGGGATCCTTGTGTGTAGAAGTGCGGAGAGAGGATGAAATGGAGTGCTTGATTGAGGGGTTGAAGTTCATCACGCTCATACCGGACGAGGTATACTACTTCTCGGATGAACTTTTACATTCCGTTCAACATCAAGCATCATCCTCCATCCCGAATGGGGCATTAGAGCGACCGAGCCCAAGTCCACCCCGATTCTCGGTCACATTCGAAACCAATCCCACACCCCAACTGCCCTGCTTGCTCGTCAACATCGGTTCGGGAGTTTCCATAATCAAAGTTGACGAGGACGGAAAATTTGAACGTGTGAGCGGAACAAGTTTGGGAGGTGGTACTCTTTGGGGACTTTTGAGTCTTCTGACGCCTGCTACGTCCTTTGATGGTACGTACGATTTGGGTCTTCTTGGTTTCTATCAGGCAACCGATCGATACACGCACAGAAATGCTCAAACTCTCAGAGGAAGGCGATAATGCTGCTGTAGACATGCTTGTCGGTGATATTTATGGGCAAGACTACAGCCGTCTCGGCCTCAAGTCGACTATGATTGCAAGTTCGTTTGGAAAAGTCTTCAAGAAGGGGGGGAACAACAAGGGCAAGTTCTCCCCCCAAGACATAAGCAAGAGCTTGTTATATGCTGTATCTAACAATATTGGGCAGATCGCGTGAGTAGAGTATTCCAGCATTCGATTGGCTTAGGCTGATTGCCCACTTCCTTTCCAGATATATGAATGCGGAAAAGTACAATCTAGATCGTATTTATTTCGGTGGTTGCTTTATCAGAGGTAATCTCTGTTGATTCGGATATGATTCGGAACGCACTGACAGACTGGGGTTGATTCTGTAGGACATGCTGCAACGATAACAACGCTTTCATATGCTATACGGTTCTGGAGCAAGGGTACAAAGCGTGCCTTGTTCCTTCGTCATGAAGGTTTCTTGTGAGTAGATCCGCACTCATAACTTGTTAGAATTGCATGTTCATGGCCGTTTTCAGAGGATCAATTGGGGCATGGATCAAAACCATCGCACCGGAAGAAGAAACATAGAGGAAATACACACATCGTAAACCCATGGGGTTTTGGTTTTGAAAGTTGTCGGAAGGATAATTATGATACCATACACCTACAGTAACCTGTATCTAGTAACTGATGTACATTCCGTATAACCGTCAGTAGATCCATCAGTGACCACAAGCCTTGGAGCGGAAGTACTTCCTGCACCGATTTAGCGCCGCAGGTGTAAAACATGCAGATTCACAAATAGATATGCCCAAGGTGTCTTCTGAGACGACACGCAATGGGCAAGGAATAACGGTATTAAAAAAGAACCGGGGTACAGCAATAAAGGCCCGGAGTCACTCAGGATGACTGTATGGCTGTATAACCGTTTTAGGAAGGACAATATTATACACGCATCTGACAGGTCGATTTGATGAATAATTTTTTTTCTCTTTTGCTGTACCGCCTGAATACATGGTGTTTCAAGGGGGAGGGGGGGGAATGCTAGGAGAGTGGGAGTGGGAGGGGGGAGAGAACGAGTTCAGGGCAGGCGTGAGAAAAAGTCGAGAAGGAATGCAATCTATATAGGCGTTTTCAGTAAATTGATGTTTGTCATACTTATACTTAAACTTGAAGCGGACTCAGCCCGACTCTTTCTTTCCGTCCACCATCTTCTCCGGTTCCCAGCGTCGACGCTATGCCTCCTGTCGCGCAGTCCAGTCCCTCAGAACTCCATCGAGACAGGCAAAAGAAACCAAGGCATAGGCATTCTCCAGCTCAGCTCGCTGCCCTCAATGAGCTCTTTGAAAAAGATGAGCACCCTGCATTAGAATTGAGGCAATCGCTGGCAGAACGTCTTGGCATGTAAGAGTATCAAATTTCTTATCACGACAGGCTGAAAGTCTCATAACGACCTTTCGTACAGGGAGACAAAGACTGTCAATGCTTGGTTCCAGAACAAACGGGCCAGCTCAAAGAAGCGGACTGTTACCCGTCCTTTACCCGACTCAGATGCAAATTCTATTTCACTTGCCTCAAACTCTCATCCCTCCAACCAACCCCATTCTGACCCCGACTATTTCTACGACGATATTTATCCGCCATACGACTATCCATCTCAGCATTCAAACCCGCCAGGTCGGTCCCAGTCTCAATCTGCCAACTCGGACTACCCTCAGTTCCTCGCCGAAAACGATTCAATGCCTCGACGAATGCGAGTACGTCCCTCTATAGAACAGACCGAAGAGCTCAAGAAGCTCTTCAGCATCAACCCTCATCCTTCGACAGAACAAAGGCAAAGTCTCGCAGATCGTATCGGAATGTGAGTAATGAGCTATCAGCGCACATACCTTAGCGACTAATATCGCCTATTCCGGTTATTATCAGGCGTTATCAAAGTGTAACCAATTGGTTCCAAAACCAGCGCAGCATCGCCAAAAAGAAAAAAGAGGATGATAACCCATATCCAGAGTCGTCTAACGACACTCGGACATATTCCGGTTTTCCACCTCCATCGCAGTTTCACCCGTCATTGGGCCTCCCTCCATCTACGAGTCGCCCTTCGCTCCCGTCGGCGTCTTCTCGATCTAGACGGAGCCTTTCACCGGGCTACGACGATCTTCAGTCTCGACGATCGAATCCACGCCGCAGTGTCACTCCTTATTCAATTTCGATGACGTCACGCCCTCGTCGTTCTCGTCCGGAACCTCATCAGCTAGCGGCGCTCAACGACCTTTACAATAAAAATGCCCATCCATCCATTGAAGAGCGTTCTTCCCTCGCTCTGGAGATCGGAATGTGAGTTTTCCCTTGTGTTCCTGAAGTAGACATCATAATTGATTTCACTTCCTTCGTCATCCAATAATCAGGGACCTCGGTAAAGTGACCAACTGGTTCCGAAATCTTCGCCAAACAAAGCGACGACATGCAAAAAAGGCAGGTACTGGCAGTGGTAGCGGTGACGAGGATGATTATTATCCTAATGATCATCATGTCTCCGTGTCGCGGTCGGGTTCACCATCAAGTTCTTCATCAATGGATGAGGATGGACCATTACGCTCTGGCACGATATCTGGCAGCGAGGACGAGTACGAGGAACCTGTTACACCGAGGTCCGAGTCGTCACCATCACCTTTTATGCCCGCGGTACCTCTGTCTCGCATATCGTTGAAGGCGCTCAGTCTTGCTGCAATAGAACCCGCGGCAGCTGCCTTCAAAACCGACTTTGACAGGGTATCTGTCAAGAGTTCTAACGGGATTAAAATTGAGGATGCGCTCTTACTGCTCACTTTTCATCGCCAAGATGTCCGAATAGACATTTGAACTCTGTGCTGTGAGTATATTGTTCTGACATGTATATTGAACTAAAGCTGATGAGGAATCTTCTCGTAGAAACATATATCACTTATTTATGGAACGGATTCCCGCAAAGAACGTTCGTCACCGCTTCCACACAGAAAGTATACATATAAGAGCATGTACGCTGACTGTGTATCTTTCCCTTCCCCGGACGTTATCTTTTCACTTTCGACATCTTCGCCTACGTGTCATATATCGGTACTCTACCCAGCTCAGTTGCTTATACCTGCTAATGTCTGCGCATCTCGCCTTCGGATTCGCTTTGTTTTCACCTTCTATATCGTCTTCTATTCTTTTGATCTTCCCCCCCAAAACGAAATCGTGCCACCTCCTTCCTACTTTCCGCCTTATACTAACTTGTGGCTATGTATCCATTCCCTCCAAAAACGTTGGGCGGTTTCAATTACTAATCAATGCCGCGGTGTTCGCTCCCGCTGTCTCCATGTGTCAAAAAAAACTGTAGCATTTCTTTATTATCAATAAGATATATGTCCCCATCTCCACTTACAGCGCTTCGAGAAACGAGAATTTATTTTAGAGTGACGTAAGGGGTTGCCAATGGAACTGTGTTTAGGAGGCCTATCATTCAAGTGTTCAGTGACTTATTTCGTAAAGGATAAGAGGTATTGCAGACTATCATACATCATTTGTCTTGCATATAAAATTATGTGACTCAATGTCTCAGTTGGTTACTTACACTTGACACAGTGGCGCAGCCAAATCGAAATCCACCTTGTCTCGTCATTTCAAGCCGTCTTTTTCTTGGTTATCTCTTCCTTATCGTTATCTTGTCCCAGATACTGGCGAATCTTCTCTTCTTTCTGGACGATTGACAATGGTAAATCGCGTCCAATCCCGAAAAAGACGAACAGCGCCCACTTCCATCTAAATGGATTGATGGCAACGCAGAAAAAGTACCACCAAAGGAGCTCTGTATAGGTGAAAAAGTCGAATGCGGGTGTTGGAGATCTGGCTTTCAGCAACCGCGTCATGTCAATCCACTTCTTCATCAGCCACTCGTGCGGTCGCGTTAGCGGATCTACCAAAAACATCAAAAGGATCCTGGTGTAAATGCCGATGTGGTAGTTGCCCACAGTTCCGATTGCATTGATGTACGTGCAGTTGATGCAACTGACGGAGGGATATGGCGGTGGGAAGGTCTGCAAGTACCAGTTGGGGGGATTGTACGGCTCATCAAAGCAGTTGTCTGGCAAAAAGTCGAGTTTGGGGCGTTTGAAGCCAGTAGCCATGATGACCATGTCTGCTTCGACGAGGATCTCCCTGCCTGGCCCACCTTTGGGAACATTTTTGGCGCGTTTGTTAAAAAGGACGCCATTCTCGGTGAAACTGTCAATGTCGCCTCGGAGCCATTCCGCAGATCCATCACGAATTTTGTTCAAAACATCAGAGTTGACCATGGGAGTTTCCGTGAAGATGCCTTGATGGCTCGGGGCGAGGTCTGCGAGATCGCGATAAAAGAAACGACGAAGAAGGAATTCGGGTATCCATGAGAGGTATATTTCTTGTCCGAAAATATTCGTCGCGAGGAGCATATCGACGATGGCGTTTCGAGGGATGATCCATTTATCAGACTGCAGACGTATAGTGACGATCAGCGATGCTTCATCAAGGACACTGGTATGTCAATGAACTCACTCTAGCCAAGATGGTAGTCTTTCCTGCCTGTGCGGCAGTGACGAACTCGAGAGCTTCAACGGCAGATGCACCACCGCCAATGATGACAACTTTCTTTCCTTTTGCATCTTTGCCATCAAGTTTCGAGGAGTGATAGATCTCGCCTTTGAATGATTCCTGGCCTGCTATATGTGGCATCTTTGGTTCACCACATGTTCTGGGTTGCTTTCAATATTCTGGAGAAAGATATGCGTGGTGGATTACCCACCCTATAGCTGCAATGATGCCATCGAACTTTCCGTATTCCTCGCTGTTGAGATACCACTTCCCATCTTCATCTTGCCAAACCCGTTCAATCTTTGTATTAAATTTGGTCTTGTCCTCCAACAGATACGCTTTCCATATATCCTGGACGGCATCAAGAATCTGTTGCTTCGAAGGATATCCGCTCTGCCACTGGACCCTCGGGTGAAATCGATACATCAAGCTATGGATCTGCAGACCCGACGTGTTGTTCACGCGTGCCCAAATCCCGCCGAGTTCGTCTGGTCCACCAGATTCAAACATAACGACATCAAAGCCATGGCCGATGCAGTGAGCAGCGGACGAGACACCAGTTAGGCCTGCCCCAATTACTGCGATCCTGGGGCGTCGACACCGTTCGGCGTGCGGCGGTGGTGGTGCCGGTGAAAAGAGTTTAGAGAGCAAAATCTGGATGATTTGATATGCTAGAAGTAATGGGTTCCATGTCCATTCCATGGTGGTTGAATGAGAAGAGCTGGCATCCTCAGCGATGCTGGTTTATATTCAGAGTGATGTCATCGTTAGCGTTTGTGACAATCCGCGATGGCCCTGCAATGGCCTTGTCGGGAGTCGGATACTGGATGAGCTTTATCACTCGCAGTGACAGCCCAGAAAGTAATTCTGAAAACTGAAAATTCATGGGTCTTGATAAAGAAGCAACTGTGCTATGGCTACTAAGTCGTCATATCAGCTACTGCTTTAGAATCCGAAATCATCAGACAACGTTAATCTATAGCATCCGTTGTCCTGTGCTATCACATATCATAGTTGAACAAGCGGAGGCTGCGCAGCCCAGATGTGAGTTCCATTGAAGTGTAATGAACATTCTTCAAGCAGTCTTCGTTTCAAGCATCATCGTACCTGCTTTTCCGTATCGGATCCAATCCCCAGCACGCCATTTTCACCTAATCTCATTCCCTACGAACGCTAGTCTTTGAAACGTTGCAGTAATAAAACCTGCCTAGACTCCGAATCCGAGAGTAAACGTTTCAAGTCTCAGGTTTTATTCACCAACTCGGACAAGAAGAAAGCGTTCCTCATTTAAAGACTAAACAGCCATCTCCAAGCATCTCACGTCCCCAGCTGGGTAAAACGCGTTCCAGAGGCTACAGTGACGAACGCCGATTATAGCTAAACGTTTTGGGAGCTCGAAGCCACCAGACCGACCGAAAGACGGACTACCTTCAACTCTCAAGGCTCGGATTTTTGCAAAGAACACATCGAGATGGATGTTCATCAAAGGATGTATTTGTTGTCGCCACCTAAATGTATCCTTGACTGTGGGCCAATGCCATAGAACGCCAGGCCAGACCAAAGTACGCCGCTGACCGCGCCAAAACGCGGTACTGATGACGCGTCGCGCTTTCTCCTTACCAATACACTTCTTCCTTATAAATATCATTTCCTCGACTATATCACCTACCTTGACATTGTATACTTCGATACGCAATGCCAGACGCCTTTGTTAAAAAGTTCTCGCATCTCAAGAATCAAAAATTCCCCGATCGCGCACTCACGATGCTGCAACGGGTTGCCTCTCTGGTGAAGCCAATCATGAAGAACCATGGATGGGTTCTCCCTTGTCTCGCAGAATTCTTTCCAGGGAACCCCAATCTGCTCGGTAAGGTCGAAATCAACCTGTCATTTTGTGTCACTAACTCTTGGTTCATTCAGGACTCAGTAAGCTTTTCACCACCTTGAGTCTCTGGTTGTCGATTTGATATGGATACCTCTCTATTGAAAGATGTGAACGCTGGACAGAAGATTCTACTGCGCCTTAGACCTGCGCACAGCCCCGATACGTTTCTGGAGGAGGAGGATGTAGTACAAACTATGCTTCATGAGGTGCGCAACCACCTTGCCTTGTATTTCACTGCTCTCATATTGGACTCTTATAGCTAACTCACAACGTACACGGCCCACATGATGACAAGTTCTACAAGTATCTCGCTGGCTTGCAAGATGAATATGACGCCCTCATACGGTCGGGCTATTCAGGAGAAGGGTTCTTTTCCAAGGGCCAGCGTCTGGGTGTCAATGTTTCGCATAATTTACCCCTGCATCAGGCGAGAGCCAAAGCTATTGAAGCTGCTGAGAAGAGGAAGCGTGTAGGTCAAGTCTTGGGAGGCGGCGGCCAGCGTTTGGGAGGTGGGCATTTGAAAGGCAATTTGGACCTGACGCCTAGAGAACTAGCTGCACAGGTGAGCATCGTTTACTTCTTGTGCACAACAATAAACTCATTTTTCGCTTCTCTCAGGCTGCTGAACGTCGTGCTCAGGATGAAAAATCTTGTGGTCAGGGTAATCTGGCTCAGCAGGAAGCAGAGAAGGCCGCGAAGGACAGCATAGAGAACAATGTCGTAGATCTCACTCTGGAGGACTTGGATGACGACGCGGTAGATTCTAATGTCGGTCGGATACAGACTGAAGTAGTATCCTCCGCTGCAGTACCCAAACCCTCGAAGAGATCGTCTTCTTCAGGTAGTGACTTGTCGTCAGTCAAGAAAAAGCCTCGGTCGATTCTCTTGGAAAAGTCCAATCAAGTTGTTCAATCTACCTCGGTGACTATTGTCAACCCCCACCATAATCAGGGCACCTCTTCAGGATGGACATGTCCAGTCTGTACATTGAAGAATCGAGAAATGGCCCTGCAATGCGATGCGTGCGCTACTACCCGTTCAATACAAAGTTCTTCAGGATGGACATGCTTGACTTGTGCAGAGACGGGAATATCAAACGACTTTTGGTCATGTACATTCTGTGGTACCATAAAGGCAACGAGCTAGTACTGTCGCTTTGCTGATACCCATGTAGTCATAGTATACTATATCGCACTAATCTTGAGGATTTTGAAACGATTTGGAGATCCACCACTCTCCGCTGTTTCCATGAACATCGAGTTTTGCTTGACTAATGGTATTTCCTCTATCGCGAGGCGAGAGTCTACATCCAGCGGTGAGCTTCCTGTTTACTCGTCGATAAAGTCACTTACCCTCAGCTATCGACAGGAAAGCTTGAAAAGTATCTATATTACGGATTGTCATCGCAATGACAGCAATTCTTCCTGTCTGGGTTTCTCCGGGTCGCAATGCCAGAGATAACAGTGCAACTAGAGGTGGTATTAGTGCAGGATCAAAAATCTGCAATGGCGATAAGAGAAGCAAGGGGATTATGGGTCCAGCGGCCTCACGATATCTGCTCCCAGTATCAGCTCAGGACTACTTTCGTCGAGAAAGTGTTGGAGACCCTCTTGATTGTCGCCCATGGCATCAAACCAGTCTAGGTTTCTGTAGTGGATATTCTTGTGCGAAGACGAAAGGTCTACGAAATCAGCGCGAATTTCACAGTTGGAATTGAGATCACATACTGCAAGGAAGCGTAACATTGTATTGGCATCGCGAAAGCACCTCACCATTGACATCGGTCAGCCATATCGACGATGATTCGCCAGACAGCAGCTGTAGAGTGGCGGCAACGATACCTAAAAAACCTACACCGGACCCTAGTTCCAGTATCGTTTTACCCTGCATCATATCTGGAGGGGCGTCGGAGCAGTCGATGTGAACCAAATAGTATACCCGTACCAGGATGTGCAATGAACAATTCTGCTAGTTTGAAACTTGCTCCCCATGTACGAAGGCCTGTTGTACCGCTTTCAATCATCATCTGAGACTCGTGAAGAGTGCTCGTCTGATAGCTCGCTATATCAACTGGTGTAGAGGTATCTTGGTTTTGAGACGGAGGAACCCAAAAGTGTGTTATAAAGGATTTGGAAGGCGTGGAATTACGGAGAGGGAGTCCGAGACCGCATATCTGGTCGCGCAGGCCGGCTTGGGTAGAGCCTACTGGACTGTATAGAGCAATAATTAATACGCGATTCACACAATGCTGAGCGCACATACGGGGCAGAAGGTGGTAAAAGCGACAAATAGTGTTCTAGAATACGACTGTCGATTTCATCGTCCTTACAGAACAGTCAGAAAAAATTACTAGGTAACATGGATTCTGTGACATGCATCGTTTGAAGAGCGTTGCTCTAACCGAGATATTGCCGTTTTCCAGAAAGATTTCTGATATTGAGGCGAAGGCGGGTATTTCTGCAAGTGGTCATTCGAAAGGATCGATTCGATGAGGAAGGAATTCAGATCCTGGAACGATAAATTTTGCGGGAAAGACAAAAGCCTAGCTGGAACCAAGGACGAATACTGCTGCAGCAGTATGAAGAATTCCCGTTGCATCCTGCAATGGACGAACGGGACAAGTACCGGAGATTCGGATCCAATGTCGGAGGCGACTCCGAACCGCGGGAACTTTTTCGAGAGACCCCGAAAATTTTTGGCGTCGTGTTCCAACATGTCCTCTCATTTCTTTCGTCTTTTCTACAGGACAGCACAACCGTGTCTACGGCAGTCTCAGCCTCAATGTCAACATAGAACGATCTCATACTCCCTTCCTCGAGCCTCCGAGCTCAGCCCCGAACCAGCGACAGCAGAAGAAGTCGCCCAGGCGAAGGCCGCGGATGAGGCCGTCAAGGCTCGACTGGAAGCGGACAGCGAAGGAAGAGATGAATATGCAACCATTAATGTACCCAAGAGTTTTACACGATTTATGGAAGAGGGATACATTCAAAGGCTCCGAACCTCGGGCACTCGAAACTGGTTACCAGCGCGTCTCGGTGTACGTTGCATTCTCCAGGTCATTTGAGCGTGTTCTAACAACCTCACAGACCCGGAGGCCATTCCCGCTAAATCCAACGTTCAATCCTCCGCCACCAATATCGGACGCGCAGAAGACGGAAATGTACCAGCTATTCATGGAGGACCCGAAAAAGAACAGTGTTCGGGTACTTTCGCAACGATACCACGTCAGCTTGAAGCGTGTAGACGCCATTTTACGGCTGAAGGGCATGGAGCATGCATGGGTAAAGGTTTGTGAAAAAGAATTTTTTGCACATTTCCTCTCTCGACGGGAAACATGATGTTTCAAACGATTAGTCTTTAAGACTCCCACATGGTTTCAACTTCTATTCTGGCTGATACTCTTGCCTTACGATTAATCTTTATTGTGCTTGTTACTGACGCGAATTCAATCCCACAGGTAATTCATATATTTGCGATGTTGTTACAAGTAATTGACGCCGTCAAATGGTTTCTTTTACATTAGGAAGTGAGTGCACGATTCATTTTTTGCGGGCTCTGATGAGACTACTTTATCATTCGCGAAATGGAAGACCAAGGCGCCTCGCCCGAGCAATGGTTACACCATATTACAACCCCATCTGAACATTTCCGTTTGACGCTTTACTTTTGAACACTCTAATCCTTCCTTTCACAGAAAAAACCACTGCAGACTGGATTTGTGCGAGGAATGGAGAGGATTTTAGGTGTCCCTACATTCAAACCAAAGTCTAAACCCGCTGTCCCCGACGGCCGAGACCCTCGATATGACGCTTACGAAGCCGATTCGTTGGAGGAGCTGGAGCAACGAGATGCTGCGCGTCAACGTTATCAGAGAATGTACTGGGAAACTCTCGACGAGGGCGGATCTGTATGTCCATCTGTATGACCACCCTGCTTCATTCTGACGCTTTCCGTAGGCGCCTGTCGCACCAGCAGCCGTCGAACACGCGAAGAAGATGGCCATACGACTAGCACAGAGAGCCATACAAGAAAAGAACGCCAAGTTCTTGCCTACCATTGCTGACACAGACTTTATCAAGTGGCCAAAGGATCCCGTCGTCATCTCTACCAAACCTGGGCGTCCAGCGATTCATTTCGTCGACGTTGGGGCCAAGTATGTCGATGCCACAGCAGAAATGAAGCGTCTGGCTTCCGCTGGAAGACGTTCTAGATACCGTCTCAAAAAGGCTGCGGAGAAGCAGATAGCTTGACGAGACTTGATATTGTGCATACACATAGGTTATTATACATTACTTCTGGCCCTTTATTACATTTCCACCGACCAACTCTGTGTAGAACGAGGTGGGATATTCACTGCCTTGCCTCAACTTCGATCAACTCCACCTGCAACCTGCACGGGCTAACCTGTCCCTGCCTTGACGTGCCTGCTTGACGGTGAAGGTGGAAGCACCCCTGCATGGCATCCCTCTTTCATTGGTGGAAATGCACACTGAGCTCAGCTCGTCCCCTTTGGCTTTTGCGCCTCTCTGAGGTCCCTTCGTCAGATACTCTGCTATACTTCACAGACTGTAATCACAAATTACTTTTGCTTGTTTTATTTTAAACAAATGTAAGTCTCAATAAGCAAAGCGAAAATCAAGCCTCTGATTTCCTTCGTCCTTTGTCGTTTCAATGTAACTCTGTTGCTCCTGAAAGTTTGTCGCCGTTCAATTCACTGAGACCTGTGAAAAGAGAAGTAAATACCTTCTTCGACCATGAGTTCCATATCTTGTCCCTTCTATAGTTCAAGTACTTGTAGAAGAGGTATGTTCCGATATACAAGCAAATGTTCATGGAACATATGCCAATGAGTACTCGGTTCCCTCTCTTGTCTTAATAATGTTTAGAGATAGCAGTGGAGAGGAGGCAGGAACGTACAAAGTGGCTTTATGTCCACAATTAACATTGTGATTTAGCCTACACGACCGCTAATGGTGACTCATACCTTGTCGTCAGTTCGGTAAATATTGGCCTTAAGGTCGTATTAGTAGCAGACAGAGCTCACAAGGCGAATAGCTCACGTATATGACAGCGCCAGCTTGGACAAACATGTTGTATACACTTTGGAAGGAATTTATCAAAACGCCGGAGATACTAAGCGGTAAAGAAGCGTTTACCTCGCAGAAATCGTTCTGATAAGGCTTGTGAGTGAGAATTACCAGACAGAGAATGGAACACCTTACCTAGTCCGTACGCTGTATGAATTTCTCGATGCCCACGCAACTTGAATAGGATGGACATAAGGGAAACCAGTAATGAGAGAGACGACGGAAAAGTAGACCCATTGAGAAGTATTCTCATTAAAGGTGTACAAAGCACACAGAAGAGGTAATGCCCAGATCTGTAGAACCAATGTAGCCATAACGCGGCTGTCGACTATTTCACTAAGGAAGGCAGTAAACACTAGCATTGTCATCCCGATGATTGTTGACGGGATCGAGAGCAGATTAGATTCGGTCGTGTCGAATCCGAGATTTCGCAAAGAAAGCGTCAAATAGGTCTGAGGTGGACCAACGGGCACTTAAGTATGCAATCAGTGTGAAGCATTGGACTTTTCGATGTGGACACTCACTCATGTGAACGAGCCCAAGGACGTACAAGGGCCACATGTGCCAATCTATAAGAGCTTTCCATATCATACGGATTGAAAGGCCTTCACGGTTATGCATGTCGGATTTTGAAGGATCATCACGGAGAATTCTAACATTCTTAGACGAGGATTTGTCAAGGCATACGTTGAACTCACCTGTTGACCATTATTATCTCTTCTCTACAAAGGCGTGAGCTTCGGGTCGACGTAAAATTGCGGAGATGTACTTTTCATCAAACCAGCCCTTTGGTCTAAACCACGCCTTCGTTTGAGTTGGACCAGGAGGCATCAAGAAAAATGCAGTAATGCCGACAAGCAGTGTCATTAATCCTTCGAGAAGGAACAAGTACCGCCAGCCAGCGCGTCCCCCAATGCCACGCATTCGAAGGATACCGGTCGCCAGGAAGGCACTAACAATATCTGAGATATAGTTTGATACCCAAAAGAACGCCAGACGGATAGGTACTATGAAGCGAATAGATTAACATTGCTAGATGTGAGGAATAAATGGGGGCTCACGCTCATTCTTAGTATAGAAATATGAAAGGTATAGCACCACATCAGGTATAAATCCTCCTTGCAAGAAACCAAGCAGGAACCTAGATATCTCTCAGAGATTAGGCGGCAGGATAGTGGCGAGAGCTTCCGACCTGCATGTCAAGAATGAGGCCCGTCCTTGCAGCCAGAATTGGCAAAACGCGACAGTGCTCCATAGGACCATCTATATTGAGATCAACCATAACTATCTTTGTTCAGTACGCCGAACTCATGACTTACTTGGGTGGGTATCCACACATCGGGTCCCACGCGTTTTGATATCAGCTGGGACGGAAGTTCTACCGTGTGTTCAGGAAGGTAATCGTATTGCAAAAGGGACATAGAGGTCATACCCGCTATGAGGAACGAGGTCCTGAACAGCGTGTTGCCCAGATTGAAGTCATTGGTCTGGGTGAACGTCAGCGTGATAGGATCAGATACCTACATCAAGTACTCACGGTCAGGCCTGATGAAGTCTCAATACCATTCGGTCAAAAATAACACCGTAGTAACTCACCCAGGTCATCTAGGCACAGCAGGAATGTCAAAAACTAATTGAAACATGGGAGGTACAGACAACGAACCCAGGAAGTTGTCAGTATTTGCCTGAGATATGTTAGATCTGCCCGAGTATGCGAGGAGTGAGATGCGAGGAAAGATGAAGACGCGAGGGCCTACCGATCCAGGTCCAAACTAAAGAACATGATTGCAGCCCATATCATAATACGTATATCGATTTTGCGGACAATACGCTGGATATTGCTGGAATTTAAACGCCAGCATGTACGAGGAAAGTGACACGTACCTTCTCTTCTCTCCAGGTCCATCTAGCGTCGGGGTCAAATCGATGGGCATTCTCATATTGGGGCGGTGGTCGATAAGCTTCGAGCGTAATCGGATCGTCGAATACCGATGGCTGCGTGGCAATGCTGTCCAAATCCACGTCTGCCCTCTTCCAACGTCTCCACAAGCTACCCCCCGTCTGTTCGACCGGCGTCCCGAGCGGAGGCCGTTCTTGGTTCAGACTATGCGAGCTTCCCTTTTCACTAGAAGTGTCGTCATAAGAAAGACGATCCTTGACGTCCGGTACGATGGTTGACATAGAGGGCACTGTCGGAGTCGAGTGCGAAGCAAGAACGTGAATTGGGTCTATCCCAATTTAAAGGGCATCAGATGACATATCATTGAGAAATGTATTGCGAATTTGGTTTGTGTGAGTGTGGTGCGTTTAGCTAATTTCAATGGCGTTCATTGACCAGGGTATGGCGCCATACCGAAGATTTGCCTTTTCGGGTAGTGGTGTTTCCTTTCGTGGAAGTGAAGCTTTATGTACAAGGTAGGTTGGCGGCAACATCGGGATAACCTAAGGGGTACTTGGACAGGGACATTTCGCAACATCAGCAAATCTATTATTCATCTTTCAAACGTACAAGATTTATCAAACCACGCTCAACCTCAACCGCCTTCACCGACGAGGCATGCCCATTCCTCGCCCTCTTCCTCGTAATGCTCTTTGTGCTGCGCCAGGTGGAGCTTTTGGGCCTGGGTCAGGCTGTGAGTTTGGTTAGTACTAGAAACATGACACCAAAGCAACTGTATATACCTGTTCGCTTTGAGGATTCCTTACTGTTTCATCAACACTCAAGATCAAGCAAGCAGCCTCGGTAGCACTGCTAATTGCGTTGAGTTTGACGAGCGCGGGCTCCCATACAAAGGCATCCATGTTGTCGCGAACACCCGAAGCTCCATCAACATCAACACCGTACCACTTCTCGCCGTTGGCGTGCTTCATACGAAGCTTGTTGAGGATGTCGGTGGAGTCTAGACCAGCGTTGTCGCAAATCTGGCGAGGGATAATCTCAAGCGCCTTTGCGAATGCAGTCATGATGAGCTGGAGTTTTCCGGGTATAGATAATGCGTGCTTCCGGATATGCGCAGAGAGATCCATCTGTAGAGCAACATTCAGTGAAGGGTTTTGACCTAGAAAGGAACGTTCTACCTCTACAGCGCCACCTCCAGCAACAACATCGCCATTCCTCACCGCACGCTTCACGACCATAATTGCATCATGCAAACTTCGCTCCACTTCCTCAATGAACTGTTCTGCACCACCCCGGAGAATGAGTGTGCAGGTCTTGGCTTTCGGGCACTCCTCAAAGAGGTTGTATCTCTCGCCACCGATCTGCTTTTCTTCAAACGAGCCACATGTGCCAAGATGCTCCCTCTGGATATCCGAGCACGTCGATTGAATGGATCCACCGACTGCCTGCACAACTCTCCGTAAATCACCGGCAGGAACACGTCCAGCACAGAAAATATCGCGATCGGCAAAGTATTGTGTTGCCAAATCACCGATGGGGAGTTTACTAAGAACGACTTTTGCGCCTGTCTTCTCGATGGCTTCGAGTTTCCGATAGATGATTTCCCATTCCGCGTCGACAATGGCTTGGTAGTCGGATACTTGGTCCACGCGAACTTCTGCGTTGTCCTTCTCGGCTTTGAGCTCGAGCTCGACGTTTAGGCAGAGAACGAGAGGGTTTTTGAAAGCCTTGGGTTGCTGTTCAGCACCTGCATATGTGAATGTCTTCTTGAAGGCGACCCCTCGGACGAGTGTCGAGTCTTGCATTCCGCCGCCGGCAATTTTCTTAATACCAATCAATGATTCGTCAAGGTCGTCTTGATCAAGACATTGTACTGCATCGACAACCATGTTGGAAAAGAATGGTTTTTCGGAGTGAATAAGTTTCGAGGACATCGACGTAGAGGCACATTTCAAGAGAAGAGAGCGGAATCGTCTATGTTAAGAAGATTATCAGATGCCAGACGTAAAGTGTTGGAGGACGAAGAGCCTACTCTGGATCCGATTTTTCAACTGTAACTTGGATCTCTTTAATACGTTCGATCGCCTGATAAATCGTCAGTAAAAAGAAAAAGGGAAGTAAAAAAAGGCGCACAAGATCAGCAGCTTTTCTGAACCCTTTCATGATAATATGTGGGCTAACACCCTCCTCTATATATCCCCTCACTTCCTTCAATAACTGCGCAGCCAATAGAACCACACTTGTCGTTCCATCACCGACTTCAGCGTCCTGTGCCCGCGCAATATCGACCAATGTTCGGGCTGCCGGGTGAACGATATCGAGTAATTTCAGAATAGTTGCTCCATCGTTTGTGATTTGAGCTTCTCCACGATCTGACACAATGAGTTTGTCCATCCCTCTTGGACCGAGGGTGCTCGATAGTGTTTCTGCAATAGCAAGGCATGCCGAAATATTTGAAAGTAGTTGAGGGTTTCCCTGTGATGTGTCAGTGCCCTCTCGAAGGAGGACAACCGTCGGTTGCTGATGAAAAACGCTCAGTAAAATTTTGCTAGCTTTTGGGGCAAATCGTTCACCATAGGAAGACCGCGTCCTGCCTGCATTTTAGCTGAGGAGAGAGAATGTTCAGGATGTTTGGCATTGTTGTCACTGATTTTGTGTGGAACGCGTCGCGAACGCGTTCGATGACTCAAGTGACAAGTCGCCCTTCATTCAACTCTCATGTCAGATATACCCAACGACGCCGGACCACCCTCAGGTCTCTTTTTTGCTGGATCGGATGACGAGGAGGACGTTATAATGGAATTATCTCCATCATCTGGGGCCACCGCACAGGAGGTGAATGATTCCAAGCTGTTCCTCTCGGACAGCGAAGACGACGCAATAGACACCCGGCAGGAACTCATATCAGATTTTTACAATGGAAAGGGAAAGCAGAGGGAAGAATCTGAAAGTGGAATTGAGGTTATGGGGATCGAGGAATTACCTCGTGCATCCAGTCCTGGCAGCTCGATGTCAGAGCAAATATCTATCTTATCCGAGTCCGATACCGAGCCTCCTGGAAAAGCTGAAAATGACATAAATCCACCGCCAGCCAAGAGACGACGCATCTCTCCTACCCAAGCACCCGCATCTTTGCCACCTAGCGACGGTGTCAGCTTCCCCGCTTACATTGGGGAATTCCTTGTGCCCAATGCCTGGAGTACAGTTTCAGGGAAGGGTTACGTGAAGAGGAACGACGTGGTCAAGATTACTAGGGACGATGGCGACCAATCGTTGAATGCCTCATCATCAAAATCAAATGTGAAGCAGAAGAAGGGCGCAAGCGACAAGAAGTCGGGCAAAAAGCAGATGTCCATAGCCTCGATGATGAAGGCGAAGCCCTCAAAACCCAGCAAGAAGAAAGTTGATACTATTGTGCGGCTAGCCAATCAACAAGGTTTTGGTACGTGTCCTTGGTCGCCTGTTACTGGGAACAGGCCTCTAACGGACGCACTCTATTCCTACTATTAGAATTCGGCCGCTTGCCCCAGGAGGTTGCGTGGTGGGCTTCAAAGCTCCTTGATCTGGGTAGGTGACTATGCATGAAGACCTTTCGTTACTCATTCTAAGGCACCTCAGGAATGGTCGAGCTCCGAGCCAAAATTACCGATTGTCCAGACAGACTTGCTACCGGATGCGAACTCATAGTATCTGTCGACGTCTTCCTCTTACCCCCCGCCTTCGTCCGCATCGAGACCAAAGGATCCGATCAAACACCAAATATGCTTTGGGGGGAGGGATTGGAAACATCTGAAGAATCAGCACTTAGAGAGCGGAAGAGCGCTGTGCTCAAGATGTTTGAGGTGCTAGGCCTTCGACCTCAGACGGGGGCGAATCTTTCCGGTCGTAAGACGGAGGCAGAACTACAACAGGAAGCTAAAAAGTATGCCAAAGTCAGTATTACAAAGAGAACCGAAACTGTTGGAGACGGGGAAGAAATTGAAGTCGATGACGATGAAGAGCTTTCGAGAAACGACATTGATATGATTTACAAGAGGTGGGTAGCACTATGTTTATGAAACACTAGTATTGAACTTCATGTCAAGAGCACAACATGGCGATCGCACAATGGGAGAAATGGAACCAGCAGAAACCTTCGCCCTGACGTTGCGCGGATACCAGAAACAAGCACTCCTGTTCGCTGAGCACTCACTACTGTCGTATTTCACACTCAACTCAAGCAATTCACAGGTGGATGCATTCTCTAGAAACCGGGAAGATGGATGCTAGGGAAGCTTCCTCAATGCATCCACTCTGGAGCCAGTATGTCTTTCTACCTCACGGTCCTTCAAGGTCTTCATGATCTTCATAGGTATATCTTCCCCCAACAACCAAGCATAGAAGGTATCATTGACCTGACGGATGAACGGGAGGATTATTTCTACTTTAATCCGTATTCTGGTGAATTGAGTTTGGATTTCCCAAAAGCAGAACGCAATTGCAAAGGAGGCATTCTAGCGTGCGTTTCCCGCATTCATTTATAATTATTACTGACGTAGATCGTACAGTGACGGTAAAATTTCCTTTCAGAACTAACACAATAAGCTTACGATCTTTGGCTTGACCTCTTCTGAGCAGAAAGTAAGGGGAGCCAATTCATATCGAGCCCTTTGGCATGCTGACTTCTCGTTCTTAGTGGGAATGGGCAAGACAATCATGATATCTGCGCTCATTCAAACACATCTCGGAACAGATGAACCAGTTGAGAGCGTGTCGGCGTCTTCCAAACATCGTCAACTCAAGCTGAACAGCGCCTTCAAGCCCATGGGGAAGCGCACAGCACGACCGTCAAAGCCCCCTGCTGCGACGCTGATAGTAGCACCGACCTCTTTACTGAACCAATGGGGAGAAGAGATTGAGCGCTCCAGCAAACCTGGTGCCATCCAAGTCTGCATTTGGCATGGCCAGAACCGTGAAGATCTGGAAGCCTTTGTCGAGGAAGAAGACGAAGATTCTAATGAAAAGCCAATCAAGATGGTGATTACGTCGTATGGTACCTTGGCCTCAGAGCACGCAAAGTCGGAGAAATCCCATTGTCCTGTCTTCGAGAGTAGGTTCTCGCTTCCCAGTGACTTAGCGTCTACCTGATCAGTCTATTGATTCAGTCGAATGGTTGCGAATCGTACTTGACGAAGCGCATGCATGCAAATCGCGGACAAGTAAAACCGCAAAAGCGGTGTACGCCTTGAAGGCTAGACGTAGATGGGCTGTAACAGGCGGGTGTACAGGGCTTGCTTCGTTTCTTTATGTATTGATGGGAGCATTTCAGGGACTCCTATCGTGAACAGACTTGAGGATCTCTTCTCCCTTCTGTGCGTTTATCCTTTCGGCAGTTTATTGGGTTGAGATCGACCCATTATTTTCAGTAAATTCCTTGACTTCAAGCCGTGGTCTGACTTCTCTTTCTTCCGATCGTAAGTCACCATCCACCCGCTCTTTTCGACGCTCACCCCCCCAATAGCTTCATCACCCTGCCATTCCTTGCCCACGATCCTAAAGCTATCGAAGTTGTGCAAATCATTCTAGAATCGATCCTACTTCGACGCGAGAAGAATATGCGTGACAGTGATGGCAGGAAGATCGTGGAGTTGCCGTCTAAGGAGGTGAAGATAGAGAATCTTGAATTCTCGCCAATGGAACGGAAGATATACGACTCAATTTATCTGTCAGCGAAGAAGAATTTTGATGCACTCAGTGCGAAGGGTTTGCTAAGCAAGAACTATACGCATATCTTGGCTATGATCATGAAGTAGGCTCTCTTTTCCCGAACACTGAAGCTCTGATTTCATCGTGATTCTTGATTGTAGACTGAGACGTGCTGTCCTGCATCCGAGTCTCGTGCTTGAAGAAGAGGGGGGACGTGCCTTGTCACCTGCTGGCGATGGTACCATCGATATCAACGACTTAATCAAAAAGTTCGCCGAAGATCAGGATGGAGACGCTACAAATACATTTGCTGAAACCGTTCTTGCAAATCTCCATGAAGATGACACGAAAGAGTGCCCAATATGTCTAGACGTGATGGAAACGCCGATGGTTATACCTGAGTGCATGCACCAATGGTAGGCTTTTCTTCACAAGCCGATTATGCCCCTTGCTCAACCAAAATTTCCAGTTGCAAGGACTGTATAACAACCTATGTTGCGACCTGTGAGATGAAGGGAGAAGAAACTAAGTGTCCCACCTGTTCTCGCGGACCTATCAAGGTAAATTTTCTTCTTGTGTTTGACTAGTTCACGCTCTGAGGCTGCGATTAAAGCAAAGCGACCTCATAGAGGTTGTCCGACCATTGCCAAGTTCCCAGAATTCTAATCCTGATGTCATTCTCCGGCGTAATGATTTTGCATCTTCCACCAAACTGACTGCTTTGACGGACAACCTTCGTGTGTATCGATACTCTTCTCTACTGTTCGTTTTCTAAAGTACCTATAGGCCGATTGAGAGACCAAGATCCGTGCTTCCGAGCTATCGTCTTTTCGCAATTCACGAGCTTCCTTGATCTCATAGGAACAGCTATGACGAGGGAGAAATATGAACATTACCGCTACGATGGGTCGATGGATATCAAGAAGCGCAATCTCTCGGTCGCTGGCTTCAAGGCACCTTCGAGGACACCCAAGATTCTCCTGGTCAGTCTGAAAGCGGGAGGGGTTGGATTGAATGTCAGTAGCCCGTTAGAAATTGAGTAACTCTGGCTGACTTCATTGTAACTTCTAGTTGACTGTCGCGAATTATGTCTTCATGGTAAGAATTCTCTACCATTTGACAGACAGATATACTCATAGCGAGTCTCTAGATGGATTGCTGGTGGAATGCCGCCACCGAGAACCAAGGTCAGCTTCATCACGCCTCTTTCGATGTTCGCTTACAAGCCCTCTCAAGCTATTGACCGCGTACATCGCCTCGGACAAGATAAGACAGTACATGTCACTCACTTCCTCGTCAGTCGTATTTTCGTACAAGTTACCCCGTCTCTAACACAAGCATAGATCTCAAACACCATAGAAGGTCGGATAGTGCAGATACAGAAACGCAAGGCTGCAATCGTGAAAGAAGCATTCAGAGGGAGTGGAGGTAGTAAGGGTGCTGGAGGAGACCCTGAGAGTATTGAGAACCTCAAGATCATGTTTGGGGAAAACGGCATTTGATGTCTAGGACGTTCGTGGAATTCTTGGATTACTGCATTACAACGTGGCAACATGCATATGACTATGAAGTGAGGAAGGTCTGAGGACAGAAGATATAGGTAGCAGTGAACTATCGATGGAGCCTGCCGAATGAAAATTCGCCGACGACATGGCCTAGGATGATGCTGATGATGTAGGACGCGTTAAATGTCCTGAATTGGGATGCTCGGTCAGGTCAACGACGCTACAGTGAAATTTTGTGCTTACATGACGACCAACATGAGAAGGTAATGGAGTGTGGTCGCAGCTCCTTGTAAGAAGGCACGAGATAGTTCGTGTGATAGAATAAACCGTGACTTGGGGGGTGCACAACATGCTTCTGACTCCAGACCGTTCTTGGCGGCGTCACGAAGGTTTTCTGTGCTGGAGAAATCTACTTGAAGTTGACTAGCCCTACAATGTCCATGAGCATTCTGGGATTGAACAGTTTATATATTGTGTTCACCTTTGTTTGAAGTGATGCTCTACTCCACGCCGATAAGCGTGCAACCATCGGTCGAATATGGCGACAAGGAAGAAGATCAAGCATGCGCCGAAGATTGCGCCAGGTGAAGACGGTATGATGGACTTGAAGAGTAGTACATCTGCCCCTCGAGTGAAGTGGAGGTAGGGTACCATCATGTGCATCGCCGACGAGGCTGTCGAATTGCCTGAATCCACGGGCATTGAACCCATATCATGGCCAGCGTGCGACATGACGAGCAGACAAAAAACCCTGAAGGTGAAAAGATAGGAGGGAGTGATCAAGGAAGCAAGCCGGGGTTTCTGAACATGTTTAAATTCCCAATGGGCTCGATTGCCACAATGATGGGAGGAGCAGAGCGGATTTGCGAGAATTGACTTGGTTTGCTTTTGGTCTGTGTGCGAACCAGTTTGCTTAGGTCAGCGTACTCCACGGTCTCGCCAGCCAATAGGATAATTGGCTCGTCATCCCACAAATTGCCTCAATCTTGAACTGGACCATTTTCTTGCGCGTATAAAGCTCTGTATAACTCTGCATAATAGGCAAACAACTTCCCTTTCTTCATCACCCATGTCCAGCTTCAAATGGATCGCTCCCTAGTAATCATAGTCACTCCCGGAACGCCTCTACCTCACCCAGCCTCTCTCACAGACGATAAACACTCCCTTTTCCTCCAGGACCGTCTATCAATCAGAATTTCAATGTAGACGACCCCGATTCGTGGCCTTCATGCTCATACTCTTATGGATTACAAAACGAGAATTTGTCTTGCCTTCAGATCTGGTCGGGAGGAGCTGGTGGATGGACAGCGTTGGCCGAGGTGAGTCAACGTACTGGTTCTTATGCTCATCGTTTTGTAACGGGTCATTGTCAGATCCATAGCGTGGCTCGTCTTGAGGCTGGGTTCTCGTCATGCTATCTCTCTCTAAGGCGAAAATTTTTTTGTCCTGTGTGGGAACCCAAGAAACCTGCAGCCGCTAGCCCCTTCAGCCCGTCAATACAGTCATCAACTGGCAACAAGCAGTCAGGTGAACTCCCGGCTAATGCACATTTTCTTTCGTTTCCTCAAGGTTGTTCAGTATTGCAAAGCGATAAAATCTGCGAAATACAAGACTTGGCGTTCCTATTGCTACTGGGGATTATTTATTGGTCCCTTCAACATTTTCCCAGCTATTTGGTGCGTTCGGGATATCGCTGGACCTGTTGTTGATCTTGTGTGATTGTTCCTATTCTTTTTACCCCGATGTTTGCTCGCTTATCCCAGTTCGGTGTAATTTAATTCTCCTATAAACAAGCAATCATAAACTCGTTCTTCATTCGTTTTGTTTCCTGGTTCCCTCCCACACAATCTGGTCGTGTTTCGGAATGGGCCTTATCTGGTTAAGGACGCCTACAACATGGCACTCTTCGCGCATCGCCACGTACAACTTCACAGCGATGACACCAGAGCAAGCGAAGATGGTCGCCTCCAAGTATACTTTTGTGAGTGTCTTTCGCCTGGAATCAGTCTTGAGGACTTATGTCCCTGCAGTGGTATGAGGCAGACTGGGACTACGCTCAACCCACCGCTATTTTCTTTTGCGTCGGAATAGCTTGTGCGATTATTCTGAACCTCGTCTTCAGGCTCAGAAACGGGTGCGTCCGGTGCCTTACTCCCAAACGGCCTCCTGATTTAATCTGCTGCAGAAAGTCGACGTCTCAAACAAAGACTAGCTTGGTTGACCGAGGCGCCGCCATCATCCGGTATACCGTAGCTCGCCAATATCGGATTCGCCTCTTCCACTGGTACTCACCTCCGCTGGCCGCAATCATCGCAATTTCGGCTATCCTTACTTTCATAATGGGTCGGTATTCTGCCTTGTCGTACTTCGGCGGCTGAAACATACATGCTCATTGACAGCCTTGACGCTTGGTCCTCGCCCGTATCTTTGGTCCAACCTTCATGTGATGGGGCATAGTCCACCCATTGCTACGCGTACTGGGTGGTTATCTATCGCCATCATGCCATTCATGATGTACGTGTTCATCAATCAACCTACATGAAGGGATGTCCATCAAACTGACGTTGTCTTTACCTCAGTGCGTTTGCGACCAAGGTCAACTGGATAGGAGTACTAACAGGAACTTCTCACGAGAAACTTCAAGTCTTCCATCGCTGGACAGCATTCATCATGTGTACGTGTCTACTTGGATTGGTACAGTCCCATTTCGTGTCTGATTAAAGATGTCTTGCGTTTAGACATCACATCACTCGTCCATACATTCCCGTTCATCGTCCAGAGTATCCAGCTTGGTGAGATGGAGACGAACTGGAAGACTACTCCATGGTACTGGAGCGGTGTTGCTGCACTAGTCCCCCAAACCTATCTCGTTTTCATGTCTTGGGGTTTTCTCAGAAACAAGTATTACGAGACCTTCAAGAAATTGCATTTCATGTACGATCCGCATTCTATTCTCTACACCCGATCTGACTTCTCTCCAGCGCTGCCGGTATCTTCATGGCGGCCTTGTTCATTCACTGCAACTTCCGTTTGACGTCTTGGTAAGAAATCAGGCACTCACATATCTCTGAACGAGAGGCTGACCCCTCGAACAGGGATTATTTCGCTGCAACCGCTGGTCTTTGGTTTACTGTATATTGCTTCCGGCATTTCCGTACCATTTATAACAGCGGTCTCGGCATTCCTGCTACACTGGAGGCATTGCCTGATGGTATGATCAAGCTCTCCATCCATACGCCTTCTCGCCTCAAATGGTCTCCCGGACAACACGTCCTGGTGCGGGTATTGAGTTCGGGGATCCATGCCTTCTCGTCACACCCGTTCACGATATCTTCCCTGTCTGAGGAGGGTAAACTTGAGCTCGCTTTCAAGGTCCACGATGGTATCACAAGGAAGCTTGCCAGTATGGTTTCTGGAAAGCCTTCTCGTTCAATACGCGTCGCGATAGATGGTCCCTATGGTGGCGTGCCTTCGTTGAAGGGTTACGATCATATTTATTTGCTGGCCGGAGGTGCCGGTAAGTGTGCCACAGTAATGCCTGAGATGACCACTAACTTGGACGGGACAGGTATCACTTTGACACTCCCTCTTCTCAAGCAGCTAATTAAAGACAATGCTACGAATGGCGTTGAATTTGTTCTTGCTGTGAAGAACCGAGGTCTGTTGAATCTCGAACACCGTCTCTCATTGCTGTGGACTAACTTTGACTGCAGAGACTACTGCTTGGCTCGAGGAGTCGCTAGCAGCCGCCAGACAGGCGGGCGTTCACACCCGTGTTCACATAACGGACCTGTCCGCGCAAAATGACTTGAAACAACACAATGAAGATGAAGAGAGTGTATCAGATAGCGAACACAATCTTAAACAACCTGTTCAGAACATCCTACCTGGAAGGCCAAACCTTCCGTCTGTCGTACGGGAGGCAGTCAAGACGCACAGTGGCAGAATTGCTATAGTTGGTATGTTTTACAATCATCATCATCCCGAAAATACCGACTGACCGTCGGAATATTAGCTTGTGGGCCCGAGTCTTTCTTATATGATGTTCGCAACACTGTAGCAGAGTGTCAGCTGGTAATTGCGGACGGTTATGGTGCCTGCAAAGATCTGTTCTTGCATACGGAGAATTACAGGTATGTTCGCTTCGTTCCCGGAATTTGTGCAGATGCTGAGATGTAACTCTATGGTAGCTGGTAAACTTCGTGCAAATACTGTATTTTTATCGGTTCAATTTCTCCTCCTATGACTACGACATGTTTTCCTGTAATGACGTCCGATGCCATTAAATGATTCATGCATTTTACCTCAAGTGGCTTGCGCCAAATTTTTGTGTGAATACGGCCAAGGACTTGGGGTAGGAGTAATGACTTTGTCGGATGGTCCTGTCAGTCAGAGCGTTCATCCTCCGCTCGCCGGAACGTGGGAGGAATGCTTAGGACTGACCTGTCGAGTTGGACATTTTACCAAAAAGGAAGTGCGGCAAAAATGACTCGGCGAAAATGACTCGGCGAAAATGACTCGTGTGGCGTTGACATCATGTTTCCGCCCACCGTATATAAAGATCGTGTCAAAATGCCTCAAATATTGGTTCCCACCGTCCCCTTCCCTCCTTCCTTCTCCTCAGTCCTTCTCCTCAGTATCCCCTTTCTTGTCGCTGTCTCTCGTCTAGCATTGCAATCGCGATTCCAATGTCGACCTCCTTGCGAGGAAGTGCATCAAGCTGGAATTTGTACGCTCTTTCAAGGCTCGTACAGAAACCTCACCAATGGAAACTGCTCACCGTCGACCTCAAATCCTTGGTCAACGCCCCTTGTACTTGGACTCAAGATACACTTCCCTCTCGACTTCCAGGTAAGAACTTGCATTGATTTGTCATTGGTGGTGGGTTACCAAGTCCTCCATACCGTCTTTGGCTCATTCTTCCTTATGGAACAGCTTCGTCATCGTTGCTTACCTGCACCGCGCAATTTCACTACTCCCATGACGGCGTATCATCGCCGTCGGCCATGTATCATCTCCGACAATCGTGGGTTTCTTATTGATAATGGCAACCCTTGCCCTCAACCCAGTAGCTCAGCGCCAACGTGGAGCAATGGTCTGGCCTCTCAAGCGCAACGTTGTCAATTTCTGATTGGTCCATCTTGTTCCGTTCGACGCCTGCCATAGCACTTGGCTCCATGGTCGGATCAGCTCCCGATGTAGTCACTTGAAAGCACTTGATTTTCCCGTTCCCGAGTCATGACAGATACTCGGGAACTTGCTTGTGGACACATTGGACGAGCCAGCTCGAAACACTCGAATGATATTTTCTGGTGCCGTTCCCCGCACACTCGGAAGGCTTTCAGTCTCTACGACGTATAGGATTGATATCGTCTTACTCAGGCCTTACTATACGAATGTCCTTTCCGATAGCTTACGCCAATACATCTGATCTTGTCAATAACATAAGAGGGACTGAGCCGTAGTTCTTTCTGGCGCAAGGCTGCGAGCTACCAGCTTTCTGCTTCCCGAGAAGGAGGAATTACTACTGGCAAAAGAGTGCGTCAGCCATGTGCTAACAAGCGTGGGAATTCGGAGTGCTCTCTTCTACAACATTGAGTTCAAGTTAGCAGTGTTGTAAGTTTCCTGTATCGCTCGGTATTCAGAAGGATCGCATACATCTTCCGTCGCAGCTTGTTGTTCGTTCGGTGGGTTGGCTTTGCCCTCGTCTTGATTTCTTCCTTATCCGCGCGATGTCATATCACAGAGAATCATACAATGGACCATACAAATTCTATTCTTTTTGAGAACAGTACACGCTTTGCCTCCAACACCAGAGCCATAGTTAGCCTTCCTGGCTTATCACAAAAAGAGTCTACAGATATCAACCCAGCAAACATTCATCGTGAAAAACTGGCAGAATGTCGACCCGTGGTTCCGATTCTTTGGCGAAAAGGTTATCCCTGCCAGTGATGAACCAGGGACTCCCGAGGGCTTCCAATTCCTTTATAATGTCATATCGGTGAGGTTGTCACTGCTACCAGTTTCAGCACCCATGGAGATGAGTTCGCCAGAACTTCGTATTATGCAACATACGTCACCTTATCTCTTTGCCTTGACCTCTTGAATTTGGCTCAAGGTCGTTGATAAATCCCATCCCACTCGCTTTCGCTGGTCTACCTTCAGCCACGGTGCTGTAAACTCGCATATGGACGACAGTGCGGATTTATTTGCAGAGACTATGGACAGTGAAACGGAAATGGATATTGTTGGAATCGGGACTCAACAAATGTTACTCTACGCCCAACAGAGTCGGAAAGCAGACAGCGAAGAGCTGTTACATCTCCACATCATTATGTTCCTCATAATTCCATGCTTCTACTCTGAGGTTACACATCATTTCGATTTCCTCACCCGTGGCGGCATTACTGCAGCAGTCAAAATCCTGAAAACTCTGCTCTCGCGAGAGAAAACCTCGGTCGTTTTCCCGAAGGTTCCGAGGTCTTTAGGATTGGCCTCACCATTTCCAGACTCACTATGAGTCTCTTGAAACGCTGCCTCCAAGGGCCAAGATGGGTATCGGAAGCGTTGGATGTGGGCCTCGTCAGAGTGATGTTCAAGGCCCACCTATACCATAAGTACGGTCGCGGCATAAGCACAATTGGCCCGGAGGCCAATATATCATCCATTTTCGCCGATTTAGTGAAGCATATCGGATTGTTCCTCGTGTATCCCTCCGTGATTCGACGTTTCAGCAGGTCATGGCTACATGTTCAGAAGAAAACTGATGTGCATGAGCAAATAGAGTCGAAAATTTTTGCGCGGACATGGGATACCTGTCGTGCGAAAGCGCATGTGGGGCGGACCTTATATGAAAAAGAAGCTAAGAGGCTAGTCGTATGTAATTACGAGCAGGTAGGTGCCATTGGACACATAGCTGTAATATACTGACTTTGACTCGTAGTGTTCGCATAGAATACTTCAAAAACAAGGAAGTCAAATGAAAATCAGGAACTATCTTCGATGTTCGTCATGCTTGAATGCAGTGTATTGCTCCAAGGAATGTGCCAGGGTGAACTGGCCAAAGCACCGAGAGGCGCGCTCATTTCTGACCGATTCTGTGAAAGGTAAGCCGACCTGAATCAGCCGGTGAAAACATTCTTACTCCTTTTGTATCAGCTGGGAAACCAATGCCCACACTTCTTGACAAATACTTCTTTGCTTCTGTGCTCCGGCTATACGTTCGAGGGGCGCGAGACGAAATCGGGGAGGAGATGCTTTCACACTCATTTTCCAGGCCATCTACCCATCGCATCTTGGTGGTCGATTTCGATAACATTGAGGATTTAAACTTTTGGGGGTCGAATCCGTATAAAATCATGAATTTCGCAACACTATACAAAGATCGATGAATAAAAGACTATGGAGATGAGCTGATCGCAGCGATCCGTGGCGTCAATGAAGCACAATTTGTTGCTGTGGCTTTCTTCCCTAACACGGAGGGACTGTCATCTATTCCTATAATCGATATCCACTGGCTTTCGAGTAAGCGATAATTGCCGATATTGAAGTTGCAGGCAGGCAGGGACATGGTGAAAGTACAATAAAATCTCACACGTCATGTATACTCAATTGCCATGTGCTTGACCAGGGGTAAAACGTGGTGAGAACAATGAACCTTTTGGGCGCTTACCGCAATGCCGCCCAAGTTCATCGGTGCCAAACATGATCAAACAACAGTTCAACGGGCATCGAACAATAGCGAGATCCTTATTGACCTCGAGGGACAATGAGCCTCTGGAACGATAATAAGGCCGTGGCATGGCAGGGCGAACTCGTTGTCCTTTCCTTCTCATATCCATCTCATAGAGCATTTTACGAAATTACTTGACGAATCGACATGAACTCTTCCAAATCCTGTAAGTTCTCATGTGCATGCTCGGTATTAGCTCCCAAGACTCATGATTATTTACAGTCTTCTCACCTAGCCTCAAGAGGCAACAAAGAATCCGAGCCAAGCGTCTGGCAGAAATTCTGACACCTTCGAAGCCTGACTTGCAAGTCATCATTGAAGATGCAGAGGAAACCGAAGAACCCAGGCCCTCTTGTTCTTCATGGACCACTGCTTCTAGCCATGGGAGGATGACTCCTGAGTTGAAGAAAAGAAAGGCTACGAAATTGTGAGTATTCATTCTTTTCTTACAAGTGCACCCGAAATACTCACCAAGTCTCAACAGATCTGATATTCGCGTACCTAGGGACGCAACTTGCTATGTTCCCCATGAAGATGAAGACATTCTGGAAATCAACAGTTCGTTGCTCAGTGCACCGCGCCCGGCGCCCCGTCCTCCTACCTCTTCATCACTTTCCTCGTCCGGATCACGTTCGCCATCACCCTGCAGAACTACATCGCCTTCCCCCAATCCTTCACCAGACTCCTTCCGCCTTACTTTTGGTGACAAGTCCACATTCAAGTTTCCTCATCCACCACTCCCCACGCCATCCTCCTCGAATAGGCATTTTGCATCACCATATTCCAGTCCTTCTTCAGAGTCGACTGGTCTTCCCTCTACGCCGGGGTCATCTGATAGTTCAGATGACGACGAGTTGCCTCATCATACCACCTTGAGACGGCTGAAATCCATCAGGCCACTCACTATCGTCAAGCGCGACGCCTCCCACCCCAACAGCGGGTATATTAGCGCCTCACCTTCGAAATCTGATGTCGGCGATGACTCGCTTGAGTTTAAGAACTTCTTCGCCAACTCACCTGCCCCATCGTCGACTTACTCCCCTGCCAACTCTCAGATGTCATTTTTGACGTCTCCTGTCCACGATATCTTTTCTCCACGCATTCGTCACGAAGAATTACAGTCCGATGAGGACGATTTATCAGACTCTGAATGGTACACGAAGGAACTCTCCACTCTCCTTACATTACGCAGCGCCATACCCCAATCTCTTATTCACCACACTATCCAAAACCGGCCAGAGTCTGTTTATGCCAGACCGGAGTCGGAATATATCCACATTCCAGCCTCTCCCTCTCCTCCATCTGGGACTCGAGGATCAAGGCTAAGCAAGCCCTTGCCCAAACTGCCCTCGGCTCAGCTTGATCCTGGATATGCGTACGTCGAAAGACGAAGGAGCTTCTTAATTCCTTCTCGGCCACCACCTCCACCACCGACCAAGTCGAAAGAGTCGCGCCCACGCCCTCCGTCACTCGCGTTGAGACGCCCTCCCCCTAGAAGCAGCATACCTGCTGATTTCTTTATGGAAGATGGCACCGATGCTGACTCGACGTTGTCTTTGGTGGACTTTTACACCAGCTCTCCTACAACTATGTCAGCACCATCCAACTATTCGCAAGCCTCTGCGGAAGCGGAGGCAGACTTTTTGCTGTACTCTCCTCCCGCGCAGGAGTCTGAATCATCACCGGCAAGCAGCGCCAACTCCCTCTTCGAGTTCGATTTTGAAGTCGAGGTCGATGCGCCTATGATGCTTCCGCTATCCTTACCCGGCATCCCCTTGATGGACACCGACTTTCTTGATGCTGTTGGCGAAGAGGAGCACGACGAGGCACTGGACATACCATTCAAGGGGCCATCTGTTCCTCTTCCTCCTGTTCCTGAAACTGAAGGAACCGTCGTCCACGATTCACCTATCAGACAACCTACGCCTCCCCCGCAGCCACAGCTCCGCTCACGCTGGTCGTCGTCGACCCTCTCATCTGTGCATGAAGAACACAGGTTTGCAGGCCTCCGGTCGCCTTTATCTTCCAAGTTCCGCTTCTTCGGCACCCCGCGAAAGTCGCTCGATGCGAAAGCCAAGCCGACCCCGAAAAAACCAGTCTCTTCCAAGAAACAACGAAGTGTCGTTGTCGTTGGACCCACAATGTTTTCGCCAGTGTCGCCTGGACCAATGTCACCCACTTCACCATATACTCCACCAAAAACCCGCCGAACTCACGCGCATTCGTATGCCTCGCCTCGTGGTTACGACTCGCCCTCGTCCTTCTCGTTCTCATCTTCCTCCGAATCGCCCATGTCACCGACGTCACCGTCACCGAAATACCCTTCGCCGAGGGCAGGTGGCCATGTCAGGCGTCGGCCAAGCACATCTACTGTATCGTCGAGCTCGGCCTGCAGTAGCTGCGAAAGCGAGTTGAGTATTGGCAGTGGACTTAGGCGTAAACCGATTCCTGTGGAGATGTTCTTGAGGGCCTCTACCGCCTAAACACATTCCTTCCGTACATATTCTTCCTGATGACATACCGTCCTTCGATTTTCATTGTCTATACTTTTTCTCGCACGCTCGTTGTTACATCTTGCATGGCCATATAGATATGGCACCATATGTATCTTTAGTCTTGCACCACTTTTTCTCTTTCTTACTCTTGCATTCTACCTTACTTATTCTCAATAATCTCAAAAACACTGTAGCAAATTATAGACTGTAGCATGACTTATTCCTCTTACGAACATAGTAAATGAAGATTGCAACATTCTCGGTGATTGCAGCGAAATCAATTTCAGTACCTCGAACAACGGAGACACCTCTGAGCGACTTAGAGTTAACGATATAGTTACATTCAAGATAGATAGATAGGGTACACCAAACCAATTGCTAGATCTGCACCACCTCACTTGACAACTGGCGGCTGGGCCTCTTCCGACGTTCCGAAAACAACCACTGCATCCAAACTAGCATCCGACTCCAAGTCAACAGATTGCGCACGATCACGTTTATTTGCCTTCTCTGCCTGCTTCAAAACAGTCCCAGAGCTCTCGTTCGTTTCCAGCACCTTCTCAATCTCTTCCTTCTCCTTCATCTCATCGCAATAACACTCCCATAACGCAGTCACAGGCAAACCTACTAAATCAACCCAAATCTTTTCTTCCTCATACTCGCATTCTTTCATGGTCTCATTCAGCACCCGAACAATAGCGCCTTTCTCCTCTTTTCCTTTTGTCTTCCCATACCGTCGATCAATCCACTCGAGGAAATAACCCGTCTTCTCGTATCCAGCATCCCATTTTGCTCCGGGAATACGTTTCCAGTGTGGTGGCACGAGATTTGAATGAAGGCGCACCCAGTCTGTCATGTCAAGTACACGGTCAAGATCAGGGGACGGAGTACCGGAAACACGTACCTGCGACACCTTCAACCAAACCACCAGGACATGTCCCACCAGCATCATACTGGAAGCAATGCACCACTTCGTGCGTGAGCACACCCATGATTTCATCTCCGCACCTTCCCTGCTTGTCTGCGCGTTGAATGTGTTCCAGTGCGAAATGGATCTCCTTTTCGGCATAGGATCCAGTGGTGTATGCTACGCCACCTTCTGGGAAGGAACGGAGGATGAGCTGGATTGAAGCAACGCTGTAGTATGATTCCAATGAGTTTGTGACGGTAGAGCAAATGAATCAAGGCGTACTGGTCCGGCGTTTTTTCCTTGTCCTTGTACAACCACTTGAACACATTCAAAACGGCCTCTCTCAACGCCTCCAATGGACTCTCGACATTCTCAAAGAACAGCACTGCACCAGGGTGAGCCAAGTCGTCTACTTGGAGATTGAGGAACGGGACGGGCCATCCCTCGTATTTCGGTGGTTTGGGTAGCGGCGGGAAACTGGCGCAGTAGGCTGTCCAGAGAATACCAACGGTATGTCCGACAACGTCGTTCCAGATGGAAGGACTATATTCGCAGTCTTTCATAGCATAGTTAAGACGGCGGACGATGTGGCCAGGGTGCTTGGGTTTCTCCTTGTTATTACTGTCCTTTTCTGCATGTATTTCGTTCGAGTCGGAGGCTTCCTCTACGGCCTTGTAGTGATGATCAACCCAGTCGAGGAAGTATCCCGTCTTCTCGTAGCCTATCAGAGTAACAAAGGTTAATCGTAAGACTGCCTTTGGAGACTCTCCTAAACTTGCCTGAATCCCAGTTTCGTCCTGGTGCAACTTTCCAATGCGGTGGTACAAGGTTAGCATGTAGGCGTACCCAATCTACGATCCCATAACTCATATAAGCTTCAAATTGAACCCCCAAGCAATGATTACGCACCTGCAATGCCCTCAATCAACCCGCTCGGGCATGTATCTTTGGCATTATACTGAAAGCAATGCACCAGTTCGTGCGTAAGGACGCCCATAATTTCATCTTTACATCTCTTTTGTGAGTTGACAACGTGTTGGAGGGAGAAGTGGATCTCTTTGGTACATTCGGTACCATCTGTGGTATAGGCTACGCCCTCCATGGGTCTTAAAACGAGTAGGATTGACTCTACACTGAAAATTCACTTGCTTTGTTACTAGGATTCGATTGCAGAGGCTTGTAACTCACTTGGTAGGAGCTTTATCGACACTTGCATACAGCAATTTGAAGACATTGGTGATGGCCCCCTTAAGCGCTTCGACTGGATTGGGTATATGTTTGAAGAATAGCACAGCTCCCGGATGAGCCAAGTCTTCGACACGTAGATTCAGCGTTGGAATTGGCCATTCTGGCTCTGACGGCGGTGGTGGTAGTGGTGTTGGAGGCATTGTGACGGTGTGGTCAGTCGGGCGCTAAAGTACGGCTATCGACTCTATTCCTTCCTGGTAGATTTTATACTCTACAATAGAATACATGAACAATTTGCCGAATGAGGACTAGCAAGGCTGTTTCAAGTGTTTGTACAAAAAATTCCGATGATAATTTAATGGTATAATCAATAGCTCGGCCTGGGGAAGTTGGAATCTCGGATGGGGAAGGGATACCTGGAGAACAATTAGGAACGGGTAGAAAGAGATATTGAAAATATACTTACTACTATTACGGGTCGCGTCTGATGCCTGCTTCGCGTTCTAGTCTCTCAACTTCCTTCTTCAACGCCCCTTTGCCTTCTTCGAGCCACCTGCAGTATTCCACAGCTCTAAAGAGAACGCCGCTTTTCCCCTTATTCCCGCCCGTTCCCCCGCCCTTTCTGCTGCCCGAGCCTTTTGGCCTGCCGCGTGTAGGCATATTAATTCTGTTGGAGTCGGCAACGCCGGGTGCCGATAGCAGCGCGATCAGCTGTGCGTATCCATCGCGGATGGCGTTGCGCCGTTTCTGCTCGGACATTATATGGTTCAGCCGCTTTTGGGGTGTGGACAAGAGTGACTTGTTTCTGCCCCCTGCTGACGAACGTTTAGTGGCGCTGATTGCTGGAGCTGATAGTAGTTCCGGCGACGCGGAAGGATCCATCGTGGGAGGTGAATGCGATGGGCTTCGCGATGAAGTCGAAGGTGTCTCCTCTGGAGAATGAGCATGTACAGAGCCTCGAGATGATCTCGATGACGCGACGCGTTTTGGTCTCGTGCTCTTTGACGTCGATGGTTCTGGCGTCGTGTTCAGATGCGGATTTGAATAAGGGGCAGAGATTGAGGTGCTAGCAGGTAGCGTAGACGGTGGCGGCGGTGGCGGGGATTGGAGGTCAATATTGAAATTGTTGCCTGAAGGCTGTATAAACTGTTCATCCTCCCATAATCCATTATCGAATCCTTCGAGGAAATTGAATAGGCCACTGGTTTCTTCATGGGAGAACAGCTCGCCGGACGGGGGTACAGGTGGAGGATTTGGGAAGAAATGGGAGAGGTGAGGATCAAAGGCGAAGTCGAACTCGTTATATGGGACTGGAGGCCGTAGAGCCATATTGGAGGAGTGGTGGATGTGGGGAAAAAAAAGTAAAGTGTAGGTTGTGTAGAGTACCGGGATTTAAAGTAGCCGGAGACTAGTGGGCCATGTCACGCGGGTGGCGATGACGCCTTGCATCAGGCCTGAGCAACCCGCAGTCCAGCCAGCCCAGCCCTCGCCGCCCCTTTCTCCGTCCGTTACCGTCCACACTCCGCTAAGCAGCCGCTGGTACTCCGTCACCTCCCCGAAAATATGGCAGAAGAGGCCGGAAACATCCAGGACAATTCGATTGATACTCAGAAACTTCAGCAGCAGCTGCAAGATAATTCTCATCACATTCAACCTCAGTCAACACAAGGCCAGTCCAGTGACGGTACTGGCACTACCTCTCAACCCACTAGGAAACGTGAGTTGCCGTCGCTACTCTGGTTGTTCATCCATCATATCAATCTTCATTTATCATCGGGATTCGTACAGCCAAAGCCCCTTCAGTACGGCGTGCCTGCGTAGCATGTCATACCGGTAAAACCAGATGTAGTGAGGTCCTTCCCTGCCAGGTATGCAATCTTCCAGATCTTTGTCGGCTTTCTAACTTTACTTTGACCCCACAGAGCTGTATCAAACGAGGTCTAAGCGCAACATGCCAATACCCCGACCCCGAGGGCGGTCAAAACAACGATCACTCTGGTGCGTAGCAAGTTTCATCCTATTCAATCCTGCTGACTGAGCCCGAATTGCCAAACAGCCTCTGCTGCACCCACGTTCACTGCGCCGCCCCCGATGTACGCAGCTCAGCCCAACCCAACACTCAATCAACAGCACTACTTTGACTACAATGGTCAATACACGGGTGCTTCGTCATCATCATTCCGTCCGGCCAAACGTCCACGCAATCTCACAGAAGAGGAAGCTGCTGCTATCACGCGCAACTTTAGCAGAGGGGACTTTTATGTCGGCAATTCTGCGCCTGTACGGATTGACCCTAGGTTGCCCGTGAGGCTGACCTTGGGAGAAGGAGATCATGTGCATTTCACGGTGGGAGAGAATTTGGGTGCGCTAGTGTAGACCCCGAGACGTATATGCTATTGCCTATTCTTGGACATTCTGGTATTATTTTCGAGGTTTTGTCTGGTTCCCGTCTCCTATTGCTGTCTACCCTTTGTAAAAAAAAACCAAATGTCTGCCTGCTTGCTCCTTCGTCGATATGTACACTAGTGGTACATGTGATGTACTCGTATATTGCACTGCTGTGAATGTACTATTTATTTCTCGCCTGCCGCACTTTCGCTCACCGCACTTTAACTAGGTTCCCGGCTTTACAACTGCTATCGCATCAGATAGTAGAAACCATCTGCAAAGATGCTCGTCAATGCGGTGTCTCTTAGACAGATTCCACCAAAGATCAGTCGAATTAATCATTCTAGAGACAGAAACAGAGAAACTGCGCACTCGACTGAGGTTCGGGCGAGTGGTCCTACACTCCGCACTCGACCGGGATATGCCCGTCAACTGGCCGACACATCTGGAGGGCCCGGGACCGCTCTCCATCGGCTGGAGAATCTCAAATCGCGTGTACCCGATGGGTCTAGCGTCGTCATGTACCACACGCCATCATCAAGTCAATCAGTGACCTTGCAGCGACCAGTGCAAAATGCTGGGAGGCCGGATGATGGTATCGTAGTAGCAACGACTAAAATACCGTCGGGATCATATATACATCTGTTGCTTGCATCGGCATCATAGATTTGATGTGTTGACGGTCAAAGCAGTGCAACGACTATGAGGCTAATTCGCTCTACGGAGATTGTACAAATCCGAATTCAGATGAGCAAAGATCCCGCCTGGCAGTGAATGAGAATACTCATTGATGTTGCACTCGACTGAGCTTACAAGAACTACTGCGGACTTGTTTCAAGGAAGCATACGATACACGATTGCCAGAATCCTAAAATTCAGTGATGTCAGAATTGGAGTGCAAACGATTCTCTAAAGGTAAGTTGAGCTGAGTCCATAAATCACTCGGGGGTGGCTCACTTCACCGTCAGGAGACCAGCAGATCCATCCTTGGGAGGCGAGGCGCCATTGTTGTTTCCGATGTACTTCTGACAGAAATCCTTCGCACTACCTTGGTGGAGCAAATCTTCGCGGTGCTGAGATACGGATCAGACTATTATCGTGAGGACGGAATAGATAGTACTCCCCGTAGTTGCTCCAGAGATTATGTTAGTAAGCAAAAGAATGAGACAGTAACTGTTAACGAGGACCTCTCTTACGAGTTGATGCCAACAAGCAATTTACTTGCATGAGATGGCCGTCCTGAGTGGTGGAGAGAACAATTATATAATAAGGAAGGTACCCCTAACAGCCCAGATGTTGCCCAGCTCAAGTTTTCGCTTGTACTGTTTGCCTAGGCACGTCAGTCGGTGCAAGGTTTCAGAAGACAAAATGGGCAGTTTCTTACTCTTGCGGTTGCCACACTATTTGATTCTTGTCAACAAAGCACCACGAGACCGGGAAAGTGGTGACCACTTACGCTACGGTACAGTTTGCAAAAGTCTTCGACGTAGAACTGATAGTATCCGGACTATCAATACATGATACGCCACAATGAGCGTGTTAATCACTGAGTCGACAACGATCTTCCCTCCACCTTCACGGTTTATGAGTTCTTCACAGCTGGATCATGGTCAAAAAAGGACTCACCGGTACCTCTGTCTGAGACGTGCTAATTAGAACGTGTTGAGACGAATACCCTGTTGTTACGGAAATAAACGGCTCACTTTAGCCTGTCAACGTCCTACTAGTTCCAGGCAGCATTCAAGGCAAGATAGACTCACTCCACCACCATTGATGCGGGCTGTGCCGCTGGTTTGCTGTAATGGCATCCTCACAGACATTCTATAAGAAGATGAGGACTACAACCTTCCCTTTAATTTACAGAGTTAACTGATCTCGAACCAGACGTAGTTGGTCGTGCGAGAACCTGCATACAGCTGCGTGAGAGTCGGCTCAGGAAAGCTATTGATACGCTCACCAAGGCAGTGGACGCCTACCGACTGGTCGTTGCCGATGACGACTTAGATCTGCGCCTTCTTCGATGGAAACAGTATCGTCATCTCCACCCTCGTTCTACCAATCGCATGCGCCAGAACCACGATCGAACCGGGTGTACACTTTTCAAGAAGTGTAGCTTTGCCCAGCAGCGACCCTAGCTAAGATGACTGGCTGCACGGGGAGAGACTGGCAGCAGGAGGTGAGCACAGCTACTAAATTTAGCGAGATATGTACGGGTTAGCGATAACCATGAAGCTGAGAGACAAAAGAGTTGACCGTCGGCCGTGCGTCTTAGATGTGCCTGTCGAGCTCGGAAACGCGAAGCAGGTGGCTGCTGGCCAGTGATATTCCAAGGATGTAGGATGGAGGTTGAACTTGTGGGGTGAATGCGTCTTGGTAAGAGCCTGATTTGCTTTGAGCCATTGCCACCACGGTGGAGGATCAAGTCAAACATCGGTTCGCGAGTCGTCAGTTATGGACGGTCCGGGACGCCGGCTCCGAGTGGCCAAAATGATAGAGTACATAGGCCTATCCGGCCAGCATTTCCACCCATGATACATCGTTGTGTTGTCTGTAAGAAACTACAACATTCATGATGACAGATTAACTGGAGACGAGAAGGAGAAAAAATAAAGGATACAATAACACTAGCACCAAAGAATGTTAAGGTAGAACGAAAGCAGCAGCCGAAAGATCCAATGAAACCAGTGGTTCACCATCAGTTGTACTACCCCCACTCCTCTTCCAACTCTCTAGCCAGGAAGTCGTCTTCAAGGTCAGGCCCGTCATCTTCGTCTTCGTTGTCGTCATCGTCACCATCGCGAGGACTTCCAATAGTCGGTGTTGCTCGACCGCTGCTCGCCTTCCTGCTCGGACTTTCTCTGTTGCTAGGGGTAGGGCTCCGTGATTTAAGGTCATCAGCATTAATAGCCTGCTTGAGCCTTGAAAATCCTGAACGGTCAGCTGCGAGCTTTTTGCGTTTTGATAACGGCGACCTCAGTATGTCAGGGTCTCCGTTCATACCACTTTCCGAAGGCGTAACACTGCGTAATCGTTTGCGATTTGGCCGTGGAGAATTGTTCGTGCTGTTGGGAAAAGGAGTAACATATGGGGTCAACGGTGAAAGAGCGCTTCAGCGAGAAGTTATAAGCACCTGATTACACTGTTCGACTCATCAGACCATTCTTCCTCCTCTGCAGAAACATTGCCACTTTTCATACCACCGCTACTCTTTACGCTGGCCATTTCGTCTTCGTCGTCGCTTTCCATCATGGCTGCTTCGACCTCGTCGTTGATATCATCCCAGTTTATCTGGTCGACTGAAAACCCGTCAGAAGGACCTAGTGTGACACCACCACTGACGGCGCTCCCTTCCAAATCCCAGTCTTCATCGTCATCTATGTCGGGATCTGACGAAATCTGGGTAGGTGAAGTAGTAGGACTACTGGGGCCAGCTATGGCCACCGCCGGGTCCTCGAGAAGATATGGCGTCTCATCTTGATGCCTCCATAGAGCAATAGAATCAGTAAACCATGCAAGCCACACAACTTTGATATTAGGTCGTTTCCGTGCAGCTTCCACCTTGACAGTTCCGCGCTATCCATGATTCGAGGTTGAGTTCTAGCTGGTAAAGTAGAAATGACCAAACTAACTTTTGCAGCAACTACATGGGTAATGTCAGGAGTCAGCTCGGTCGAGCATTTTGCACCAAACATATGTGCCATCCGCCAGATTTCGGTGCTTTCCGGTCGCGTGTCGAGCGGAATGACACTCGAGAAGAGAAGATGAACCCCTTGGAGCACCTCGGATCTGATGCTTGGAATAATACGCTGGAAAGCTGTCAGCTAATGTGCAAAGTTCCCAGGCTTGAAAACCTACTGTAACATCGTAAGGGGTGATGGAAGACACAGATCTCCGCCTACGTGAACTGGGTGCTTTAGCATTTTCGGCGCGAGCGTCATACTCGGTGAAGAAACGTTCGTGGATCTCGTTCAACAACTGAGGAGGACTCATCAACGATATGAGATTCGTGAAGAGATAATAGCTCACTTTATTGATACGATCCAACTCTGTATCGTCGTTCTTCAACAAAGCCTTTCTTGGTATCTTCTCAGGTTTCGCCTCAGCGGCGGACTCTACTTGCTCCTTGTTGCCTTCGGCACCTGAACTAGTTGTGGATGAAGGATCCGCCACGGCTTGATCGTTCGGCTTCGGTTGTGAACCTTTTGATGGATCCTGTAGCGCCTCCTGCCTTTTCGCTAATGGTCTTTCTTCGACTTGAGCCTCAAGTGCAAGTGAATTCCGGGTGATCATGGCTTCCTTTGAAGTTTGTGGAGATTCGTCTGGAGGCTCCCCAACCGGTTCCGGAGTTAGACCGCCAACCTTGGTCGATGTTGTCGATGTGGATGAGGCTTTTAATGGGAACGACGTCAACAAACTTGAAGGGTTTCATAGCCCATTTGACCACTCACGGGTTGAAGGAGGTGACGTCGCAGCCGTAAGTGGTTCGAGTTTAGGAAGAAAAGCAGAATTTATATCGCCAATTCCAACGAAAAAATCATCTGCGCGGGTACATTAGAAGATCTTAGATGGGAAAGATGGTCACGCACAAGGTATGACTTTAATCAGGTTAGGACTCCATTCCCATACGTCAGCTCGGTCATCTATGATGACTACCATCGAAGTGTCACAGGGAAAAAGTCGCTGCAGACTCTTTTGCGTGAGGCCTAAAAGATCCATGAGCTGTGTTCAGAGAACACGAAACAGAGACTCACTCCCGCTTTCATCTCTGCTAAGGATTCTTCCCCCAAATAGGGATCCATCCGGATCAATTGCAGCACATACTTGCTCTGCATAAGCGCGGGTGCCCATGGTATAGACATGCATCTCGTATTTTGAGGCCGTTTCCTTTAGGAAAGTTTCCCATCCTGGTCTGCCTCATTTCGTTAGCGATAGTAGGAAACCAAAGAGATATCGACATGCACCTTGGTTTAATATAATACATGCATCCTTGGTCACCAACTCCTTTGCCAGCAGCATCCTTGCCTTTAGGTGCAGATATGCCAAACGATTCAGGACCTAACCGAAACTTCTTCACATCCTTGAGGGCTTCCCAATTAGGGTTACATTGATCTTCGTTATCGCTTGCTTGTTCTGATCCATCCATTAGGGTTGATTTCTCAGCACGTCGAGCCTCCCAAGCTTCGCCCTCGGATATCCATTCACCTACAGTCGGATCGACTGTGGCATGGACTATCGTTTGATCCAAATCGACAATAAGCGATAGCTTTCTAGCATTCAACAATCTTTCGGCTTGTTCAAGCTCGATTCGCTGGGCTTCCTCCAGTGATACCGTAGGTCCAAAAGCTGAATGTGTCATCTGAATAGATGCTCGAGAGGTATCGGAGAAGCCCAGATAGTCCGAACTAGACATGTATTGAGCCAATCTTCAAGAATTTGAAGGGATTCAGCACTCACTTTGTCATATCCTTGCCACATAAGACACATAACCCTCCCAACTGCATCCCATGTTTGCATGGTTCGATGACGACGACGACGGGTTTCTCTTTCGCGTGCCTTTGAGATATCGTATCCCCCGGTTTGATAATCCACTTTTGCAGAGAGCCCTCTATAGCGCAATCCCAAGTACCAAAGCGGGTTTCGGGTTTGGAACCCGGAACGCGCGAGGAGTATATGAATGAATAGCTGAGAAGACGGGTGCCGCGCCCTACATTTTCGGATTCTTTAGCATCGAGAGAGACGACCTTGATAGGATAAGGAAAGGATTGAGGCAGATAGAGCGCAGTTGGACTGGATTCCATATCCTCTGCGAGCCAAACTTGAACGTGATCGTAGTTCTATGCGTTCATGCGGATCAACAAAATACAACACAAAAATCCCGGCTTTTCGAATATTTACTGCTCAAACATCTCTTGTACAAAACTACCATCATCTCTATGTACTTTGACTATCTGGTCCACTCCTGCTTTGACGACCTTTCTGGTTTCATCCTGACTACCCCAAGAAACTCGAGGCGTCCACACGACTAGGTGAGCACCCCAGTGCGTCACCGCAGTACGATACAGGCTGTCTGCAGCATCGGACTCGCCAAGACTTGAATAGGACCGATAAAAACTAGAAATAATCTTGGATGATACCGCTCTGTACCCTGGATAGAACCGCCTCAGGAGGTCGACTTCGGCGCAGAACTGGCCAATATCCAAACCCTGTAAACCAGGCTTGGCCAGCTCCCAGTCTATCACAAAGATATGCCGGATCTCATCTGATTCAAGGCTGAGCATGATATTTCCAGGCCAAAAGTCGCCCATGACGAACTAGAGTGAATACGGATGAGTACCTGACCAGACACCCGATTCACAGAACCAGCGGTACTCACATTTTCTTCTGCAGACATGATTCCTTCTATCACAGTCTTTGCGACTTCTTCTAGTACCTTCTTTTCCTCTTCACTGACTTCCGGTGGGTTGTCACAAATCAAAGACATTGGATCTGCTCCTGGCGTAATCGTCGACATGAGCCTTTGATACACCGCATATGCAGAGAGAGCTTTCCCCTGCTCGTTCTTCTTCAGTGCTTCCAGGAGATGCTCCGCACCTCGCCTTCCCCATGTATGATGCAGCCCTCCCAAGAAAGTTCCTATAGCGGACCCGATCTTCTCTGCCAGATTCAAGGTACACCTTCCATCCAACACAAATTGCTTCAACGTGATTGACTCTGCTCCACAGTCATCCATGATAATCACATTCTCCTTCTCGTCGAAAAGATGCACTTTTGGAACAGTAACAAGTGATTCTGGCGGAAGGAGCGCTTTGACATGTTTGAGTGCTTCGACCTCAAAGTTCTGTATAAGCCCATGTTATGCACTAGGGACATCTTTAATGACATAACTCCGCTCACCTGTCTCTCCAAAGCAATCGGAAATTTCTCTTCTGACGTGTACACGTATGGTTTTGCATGCTTGACAACCAAGGTCGAATGTCCTTTGTACGGCGTCCTCAGAGTGATTCTGAATGCAGGGTTCGCAGTTCCGCCCGTCAGAACCTTGATCTCCGATGCAGCGAATGGTGTAGAGTCCAGGTATTGCTGGAGGTCAGATGGTTTGGCGAGATCTCTGTCAAAGGACATTGTTTTAGTAGTGAAAACGAATGCTGATAACATTGCATTTAGTCCTCAAAGCTCTCATATATATGCGTTGACAGTGGATCGGTACCGGCCCACACTCCATGATGATTCGGATTCACGCTGATAATCAGACCCAAGGGTCGGAGCATTGACTCTCTCGGACCTTGACGTAAACGAAACGGGTCGATTGTATGAACTTTGGCTAATGATGGCAGGAAAAGCAGAAAGTCGTACAAAAACATGAAACTACTACATGACTTCTCTTCTTCTGTAATACAGTCTTCCAAAAATGTAAAATGAATCTACAGCTTATCGTAGTAAGTGTCGAGAGGAGGAATCTCGGGCTATAATGTGCAAGGCAGTCAATATCTGTACCTATTGGTTAATGCGACAGCAACATACCTTGAGACCCTTGCGAGTACGGATTTTTGTGATGATTTCCTCAAGCTTACTTCCTTTGTCGAGACATGAACCGGGCATTAGCTCCCAGTGGTCGAAGACGGATTGAGGGAAGGCTTGTCCAGCAGTATGTGATCGGAGCTCTCCGTTGAAACCGAAGGACTCGGCGACAGGGAGGTAAGCCTTGACCGTGAACATGGGAGTTCCGGGCCTCTGCTCTTCGGAAAAGACCTGTCCACGACGCTTGTTCAGGCAGGAGTAGATACCACCAATGGCGTTCTCGGGACATTGAATTTCGACTATGAATGATCCTATCAGTATACACCCGTGCGTATAACGCGGTGACACGTACCCAAGAAGACGGGTTCTTGGAGGGCAGGCTGGGCGAGCAAGCAGGCGGCATAGCAGACACGACGACACGTTGGGATGATTTGACCTCCACCACGGTGAATAGCATCAGCGTGAAGCTAGAATCAACTCAATCAATATCAAATTTCACACCCAAGATGCATGACCAACTTACAGTGACATCGAGAATGTTGAATCGGACACCACGCATGTTCTCTTCAGCACAGACACCTTCCTTGGTCGCCCACTGGAATGCAGCAACGCAAGAATCCTTGATTTCGTTCAAGTATTGCACACCCTTGGTAACATCGACCAATAGGTTGGGACCGGTGGTGTCGGGACCGAAACACCAGATCTTCCTGGCATCGGTGACATCCCATCCGAACTCGTCAGCAAGGATACGAGCACGAGCCTTAAAATCGTCACGGGCATTGACTTTGCCCCCCTCAATAGCCTTGGTGAGGTCCTCATCGAGAGGCATGGCCTTGGCGAAGAGTCGGTTGTGCTTGTTCTGAGATTTTGAGAGGGCGACGATAGAAGACTCTGCCTTGACGGTCTCACGGTAGGGAACGACAGGGTCAGAAATCTTAAGAGGAACACCAGCGTGGTCTTCTTGCAGATCCTAAAAGTGTCGGTGAGTGACCATATATTTGGGTGCTTCTGGGCCCACGCACCTTCAAACAAATTTCCAAGTGCAACTCACCAGCACCTGCGACGATGTGCTCACCAGTTTCCGAAATCGACGTCTGGACACAAGGGTCGGACTTGGAAAGACGCTTGAGACCTTCAACAAGCTTGGGAAGGTCGGCGGCATTCTTCACTTCAACGGCGACTTGCACGACAGGAGACACGGAGAACCTCATGACTCTCATGTTGTGTGCAGTTTCCGAAGTAGTGAGGGTGCCGCTCTTCAACAAAAATTGATCGATACCGACGAGACCGACAATGTTACCAGCAGGGCAGTCTTCGATAGGCTCGATGTAACGACCCATCATGAGAACGGTACGCTGGATAGACTTGACGAAAAGATCGTCTTTCTTTCCGGGGATGTAGTTAGGACCCTGGATACGAATCTTGGGGCCAGAGCGGACGGTACCGGAGAAGACACGACCAAAGGCGTAGAAACGACCCTTATCGGAGGTGGGCACCATTTTGGAAACGTAGAGGACAAGAGGACCCCTGGGATCACAGTCACGAATACCGATGGCAGACTCGTCATCCATGGGACCTTCGTAGAGGGTCTCAACACGGTAGCGCTGTGCGGTGGCGGGGGAAGGAAGGTTAATGACAATCATTTCCAGGAGGGAGTCACCAGCAGGTAAGAATTTACGCATGACGACCTTGAGGAGGGCCTTGCCTTCGAGCTCACGCTCATCCTGAGCAAGCTTGACATCAAGCTTCTCGAGCATGGGGCCGATAGCATCCTTTTTGTAGTTCATGACGGCATCAAAGATTTTGAAAATGGGGTCAAGAACGAACTGGTTGAAGGCACGCTCGAGAGGCTTGCCATCAGCATCAGTGTTCTTAGTGGTCCACTTGCGAGTGGCAGGGTTGAAGAAGTTGTCACCCCACAATTTAGCCATCATCTTGTCCTTATCGACACCGAACTTCTTGGCGTATCGGGCGGCAAATTGACGAAGGGAGAAGGCCCATCCGTGGAGACCGGAACCGAAAGCGACGGTACCCTTGTCGGGGTAGACCTGAACATCACCGAGGGCAGCATCATGGTAGGTAGAGACAATGACGTTGACAGTCTCGATGGTACGTTGGAACGATTGATAGAGGGACTCCTTGTCAACCTGCAACTCAAGCAAGGCACGGTCAACCTTGTTGATGATGACGACGGGTTTAATACGCTCAGTGAGGGCCTGACGAAGGACAGTCTCTGTCTGGACACAGACACCCTCAACACAGTCGACGACGACGAGGGCACCGTCAGTAACACGGAGGGCGGCAGTGACTTCGGATGAGAAGTCGACGTGTCCGGGTGAGTCGATCAGGTTGATCAAGAACTCGTTACCTATTATGTTAATCAGTTGAAAACGCGTTAACCAGAGCCGAATATGAACGCACCGTCCGTTTTCTGCTTGATAGCAGCGACTTCTTCCTTGTCAACCTCAAAGTACATTGAGATCGCCGTTGACTTAATCGTGATACCACGTTCCTTTTCGTCATCTCTTGTATCCGTAAACCGCATATCACCAGCTTTCGCAGTGGCAATGATACCGGCTTTCGAAACCAGCGAGTCGGTAAGGGTGGACTTGCCGTGGTCGACTAGTGCATCAGATTAGGACCGATAGACAGATAACAGGGTTCATTACTCACCATGAGCGATGACACTCATGTTTCGAATGTTCGTCGGCCGGTCCATAAGACCACGAATCTGGTCTGAGTATTGAAGTGCATGTTAGTCGAGCCACGAATTGCGCTGCAATTTTTTTCCACTTGCCTACGGTGAAGTTACTGTATCCCAAAAAATTTTATTAGCGACGATACACGACGAAATGGTTGGCTAAAGACTTACACCATGGCGACTTATTTTTACAGGGAGGAGTACACAAGAAATTATGAAGGAAACGTGAGTTTTGACAGTCGCAACAGGGGAGAGAAGCCCTGGGGACTGAGGAGGATGGATGGGAGATCTGGTTTTTCAAGCGTTACCAATCCTTATCGATTTTATTGAGGGCCGGCTCGGAACCGAGAACGTGACTAGGACCTGGGTCCATGAACCTGCACCTCACGCTATCACATTGCACATTGCTGAGGGACGGTTACCTTCCGAACGACTGATCATGATGAACAGATATAAACCCATAAGGGTCTCCGGGCTTTGACCGTAAGGATTTCACGTTGACAGTGTGAACATTTTTGTATTACTAGCAGATAGATATACAATAAGGTCGTGTAGAATTAGATGGCATTACTGTACCTTTACGAGCAGTTCGAACGAGGGGGTGACCTGTGACCGAAAAAACGAAAATAAAATTTCGCACAAAAATACCCGTTTTGGGCCGCTTTTGGGTCGGATCTCTCGGCAATCCGCTCTGCAGATTCGATCAACCTCGTTATGACCAGTGACTGTCTGACTTTTCGTGCAAAATAGATCCTCCGTGACCCGTGACGTTCGAAGTGCTCGTAAAGGTACAGTATATTCCGATTTTAGTCGCAGGATACGTGTTTGAATACTTGCTTCAAAGTGTTAATCTGCTCCGATACACCGCACTGCTGCATCAAGTGCAACTTCATGCTCGAACCCCGCTCTCTGCACGATTTGACACTTTCCATGAACGATTGGATAAGGTCTTGGTCTGGTTTGTGGACTGGCTGCAGGTATGATGTTGTGCCCTATGAGAATAGGGGCAACAAGAATAAAGTGATTGATGTCTGATGTAAAGTCAATGTCAAGCGTGAATGGATTGGTTCTGCGAGAATAGCCATTGGAGGCTAGTATGCAATGGTCTAAACTTGTTTCCCTTACCGAGTGAGAGGTTGATATTCAGCACAGTGGATGGTAAAAATGTGATGCGTTAAAGCAAGCCCACATGCCTCCCACTCTGTCCCGAAAGATCCAGTATGCACAACTGTGGTAGGTGGACTACAGTTGATGTTCCTCCAATGGTACCTGGGAGAATGTCCTTCAAATTGAGCTCCTTGAGCAAAGGGATGCTTTGGAGAGCATCCAGGAGCTGTGTACCGGAAGGTACATTGAGATTGCTGTCTTCAAGGAGCTCCAGAAAAGTGAGTCTGGTATTTATTAGCAATGGAGAATCCCATGGAAGGCAACAGCCATTTAATGTTATTTCAGTGGCCTGAACCCAAAAACAAGGCTGGAAGAGAGAAATCATCAAGGCTGGATGCTGGTTGAACCAGACTGCCCCCATTGAATAGGGAGACATGTAGACTCCTGATGTGAGGTAATTGGACATTAATTGTTGATAGCATTTGTTCTGGTTTGTTGGACTGGGTGATATGAATATTGAGGAGCAGACCTGGATCTATGGATCATGACATCTGCAAGTTGTGAGGTTGAAAGTCAGGATCGGTCTATAGCGAGGGATGGTCTAATGCAGTTGCATGCTATGGGCAGGATATGTGACTTAAAGAAAGCCACTGCAGTTAGTATTGGCATTCATAGTGAAGGAGTAGCCAAGCTTCAGGCTTCTGGTCTCAAACAACAGGGAGCTGCGAAACTTGTGAATTATGTTACGTTTTGAGATATGACAGTTTGAGTTGAACGTTCTTCTGGGCGAGCTCCATGACTAGCTCAATATTCTGCTGTGATGCTGAAAAAGAAACCAGTCAAAGGACATCTCACCGACCAAACCAATGAAACATACTGCCTTCGACCTCCATGTGATCCAATTCCTCTGCCTTTCCATGGGTTTTGTATGAGCAAACCTCATAAATATTTGGATGACAATGCTGCTATTTGCTCTTGGTGAAGGCAAGGAAGCAAAAGAGACACGACATGGGCATGACAACTTCTCTTGGCAGAGGTCATCATCAATGTCCCCGCATGCACATTTGCCTCAGACTTCCATCATGTTGGGAGAACTCTAAGACCACAAAACTGCTGGCTTAGAAATCTTCTCATATTATTCACCTGAGATAAAGGAGATATCAATGGTTGAAGCGCTTACAGGCTCTGCATTCGAACTGACTTCTTGTAGCGTCAGAACCACTCGAAAGAACCTGAACTTCTCATCTCAATCCTTAAGCAAGTCATCGGTGTCATTTCAATCCTCAAGGCAGGTTAAACCCGGCATCAGACCTCGATCGGACCTCATTTGTTCTAAAACTGTCTGTTCCGTCTTCGAGATGACACCTAGCAGTCTACCAGCCTGTTTACTACCTCAGAGGCGAGTTAGTATCACGTTTACCTGGTGAGCCCTATATTTCTTTCCTTTTCCTGGGATGAATACTTTGGTCCCTATTATATGAGCCAAGCACAAATAAGATCAGATACCAGGTTTTACTATATTCATGATAGTCTGAATGCATACTGACTTCTTTCACCCTGCAGGAACCCATCGCTCCTGGATACCTCTGCCATCCTCTATGTATGCGCGGGCCATGTCTGTCCTATCATACAACAGAAGCTCTGGCAATTCTGTAGCACAACTTGGGTCCTGGGTAGTTGGTCAGCCCTGCATTCCTATTAACCCTATTCTACTGATTTTTCTGTTCTGCATTACCAGGCCATGATTCTATGTATAGACATCCCACCTAAGCGAGTGGACGATTTCCATCACGCCTGTCACCATTAGGATATATTTTTGAGGCGAATCTGAATGTCGTACGATTAACTCCACAAAGTCAACTAATATTTTTTCCTTTTTCCTTTTTCCTTTTTGAATACCTACCATACTCCCGGCAACGGTTGCCAATAGCTAGCCTTCCACATCCTCCTGAATCAGCGTTCGATACGGATTCATACCGCCACTCGGCCGGCACAATGTGCAGTGTATCTGCGGCCTATACCTGCGGCCTGTACATTTAGCACCATAGCCTCTTCCGATGAAAGATTCTCATTCCCGAGTGTCCCAAACTAGCCTCTTGAGTTGCGCAGCACAGGCTGTACTTTTGAATGACGCTTCAACGTCATCGGTTGATCGATTTCTGGTATGTATCAGTTGACGTTGCGACCGTGTGAAGTTTGCTTCGCAGCTTCTTCTTTCCAAAAACCCTTCCTTCTACTGTACACCTTTTTACTTGATTTTCCACTATGCCGCCTAGGGGTAACGAAGGGCTAGATTTCACCCCCATTGTCACACATTACTTGTTTCTTTTCACCTCGATTCTTGCCATCGTATGTGGTCATCCTTGTTTAACCTTTTCTCGGTTGGATTCATTTTCATTTTCTAGTTGGCCTGGTTTATCGCCTTTATTGGCCAAATCATTGCTACTGCTCAAGGTGAGTAGGCTGGAATTGTTATTTTCCTCCTCTAATTCTTCAGAACAGGCGGAAATGGCCCTGTAAATACCCTTTGGTTCGCAATCTTCCTTCAACTATTTCTCATCCTCGGCGTCCTCTACACCCTCGCAAGTGACTCCATAGCTATGCACCGCCTCCAAATATCCGTCTTTGGTGCCGTCGCAATTGTCTTCTCTGTCCAAGGCGTTAACCAGGGCATTTTCTCCGGTGTTGGTTCCCTCGAAGCCATGTCTGTAGGCTGGCTCATCCTAGCAATGGTTAACATCCTCTGGGTGTTGTACTTTACGGCCGAGGATGACTCTCTTTGTCTTTACCTGTTCAATTCGATGGGTACGGGAGGTCTGACACCGCCTTCGAGAAGGAAGAGAGTGAGACCCCAATCATCGATGCACAACATGTCTACAAACAATGGTTACGCGGCTGGCGGATACGCATCAGGTGGGGGAATCTCGAATAAGGATATGTCTACGTATGGAGGCGGTATGGGTGCTGTGGGCGTGGGCATGGGTGGACCAGGCGCTATGAGTCAGGGTGTCAGGAGTCAAAATAGTTTCGGAGGTGGAAGTACTGGTGATGCGGCGACAAGGAGTTTAGGAGGTGCTGCTAGTATCAACAATGTCCCGACAAGCGCGGGTGGATCTATTGGAGGGGGAGGAGCAGAGACCGGACCAAACTCGCCATTGATGGCTGGTGTTGGGGCAGGTGCGCAGTTGGCAGCTCCATCAGAGTCGACATCCCCGGGTTCGGAGGTCGTTAATTATAGAGCAAAAGCACTCTATGCTTGTAAGTGGTCACTGCCGTTTGTCGTTAAGCGAAATTGACGTGGTCCCCGTTCGTTTTAGACACTGCATCACCCGACGACCCGAACGAAATATCCTTCACAAAAGGCGAAATTTTGGACATCGTCGATAAGCAAGGAAAATGGTGGCATGCCAGAAAGGCAGATGGAACGGTTGGAAGTGAGTATTACCTTTTAGCTCTTCGGCTCGCTTAGTGACAACCTTGTAGTTGCACCATCCAATTATCTGCAAATCATATAACGACCGACCGACTTATTCTTCGTTTCTCTTTTCTTTATGAGTTGTTACGACTTTCACATCTTTTCGACCCGCCTTTTAATGATGCAGAATCTACGTACATAGTGGAATTTGTCTGGACAAATCTCCCGCGTTTACCCACATGCAGGATCCCCTTTTCATGCACGACAGCCATTATTTGCTGCTTTCGTGTGTCCGGTCGCATCCCCTCGCTACCATTCCATGTTCCACCAGCTATTCCGTTGAACGTTCTGCTCTGCTTGGTTTGTCACTTGTGTCTGTCCTCGCATTATCTATTGAACGATACCATTACTTCCTCGAGATCCCCTCCCACCTGATTTTCTCTACTTCCGATAATTACTTGTGTTTGGTAACAAATGAAAGTATGGACACTCGACACCCGAAGTAAATTTGGCAGGTGATAACATGTCATATCAACTCCTGTCTTCGACTCGTTACGATGCATTGCTGTTGTCGTTGAGATGGAATAACGATGGCACTGAAAATGACATTGTTCCGTCTTGTTTCCTCCTGCTGAAGTATCATTATCACCGTCTACGTGATGCCGCAGAAGAGCATGGCTGGGCTATCGCTGCCGGATCGATCTCGTACGAAGGGTTGAAAGAGGAATGTGTTAGGGCTGTCGAGGAAGCAGGGACTGGGACGTCGTACAGGGTAAGTTGGTTCTCAAATATAATTAGTATTTTCCGACTCTTTGCAGATTCGTATTACACTTTCAGAAACTGGTCTTGTAGCTGTCATCGCATCGCCTGTACCACCCCTGACCGCCGATCCCTCGTCCGCTTCACTCGTCCATTCCTCCACTGTACACCCGTCCCTCAGCCTGACCCTGGACACCAAACTGACCTCTTCATCTATCTTTACCCGCACGAAAACCACGCAGAGAGAACACTACGACAATGCGCGTCAACGCGCCGGACTCATATCATATGTCGACCCGGCGGATGTGCTCCTCTTCAACGAGAAGAACGAGATCACCGAGACATCTATTGCGAATGTAGCATTTTGGCGAGACGGGGGATGGGTGACACCCGATGCGTCGACAGGGTGCCTAACAGGCGTTTTCAGGAGATGGCTATTGGAAAAGGGTCGTGTTAGGGAAGGAATTGTTAGGAAAGATGAAGTCAAGGATGAAGAGGTCGTTTTAGTGTTCAACGGTGTAAAAGGGTGTTTATTAGGTAGAATGCACTTGTAGTATTCCGGCACTTGAGCTTGACGCTGGCGCGCAGCAGTTGCTCAGCGCTGGCGATGATCTCGTTTTCTTTCCTCCCGACCACCACGTATGCTCTGCTCGAAAGCCGTTTTCCGGTGCTTCAAAGCCCTCGAACGGCTTGGTGATAGAATCACAGGGGCTGCTGGCCCGTATTTTGTTGGTTTTGCGGTGGTCCTCCTTTCGACTGGATTAATATGTTTCTGTGAGTCTTTCAGTCTTACTTCGTTTCTAGAATCAAGGCTGATTGCCTTGTAGTCGACGTAATAATGCCCAACCTCCCATATTCACTCGTGACAACACCAATATGCATCCTCATCGCATTAAACCTCTTCATGCACTATTACTATGTTGTCACTATACCCCCAGGATTCGTCGAAGATCCGCCGAGGGAAGCGGGGTCAAGTTTCTTGTGGGCTAGTCCTCGTATAAAAAAGACGCACAGATCGTTAACGGAAGGTGTGCGGTGGTCGAGTGAATTAAATATTACTAAGGCGAGCACGACGAGGTGTAGAAAGTGTGGACAGATAAAACCTGAGGTATGTATTATTGCTACCGTTTTCGGTGCTTTTGGGCTCACCCGACGGAGAGGACACATCATTGCAGAATATGTAATCGATGTGTGTTGAAGTATGACCATCATTGTCCAGTGAGTGTTGATCCTAGCCTCGTTTGTGGACGTACTAAGTGAACGGATGAACAGTGTGAGCCTCTTCTGCCGCCCAGCGTACCTATTTGGCTGATGTACGAGTATAGGGATAAATCAATGCGTCGGACTGCATAACGAGCGACATTTTGTCATGTTCATGTGCGTTTTCCTCGGTATAAAGTCCATTCATATACTTTGATACCTTATTCTAGGGGATACCTCTGCCTCGCCGCCTTGACCTTTTGCATTCTCGGATACGAGGAGTTCTTTCACGCGCTCGGATTATTCCAAGTGAACTCGTTGTTTTCTTCCTTCGCCTCCCTCAGCTCACATCCCCCCGCAGGACGAATGGCAATACCACGTTCCCGTCCTAGCCTTCATCCTAATCTTCATCCTCGCAGGCGTACTCTTTTTCGCTGTTGGTGTTATGTTTGCTTTCCACATCCATAGTGTGATGAAAGGCGAAACCTCGGTCGAACACCATGATAATGAACATTATAGAAAAGTGGCTTTGTCAAGAGCAGAGGTGTCCCCTCATTCCTACTTGCTTGATGTCGTACTAAAACTTCTATGCAGACCTTTGTAAATTCGTACAACTTGGGGTACGTGTCCTTTTTCTTGCGTCTTGTGTGTCTACCACTAACTAACCTCGCCTGGCAGGCGAAGAAAGAATCTCGAATTATTCTTCAATGTCGGTGAAAATGGATAGTACGTCTCTTTTATCTCATTTCTACTTTCTTATCTTTCTTACCACTCATCCTCATCGACAGCCCACTATACACACTCTTCTTCCCCTTCCGCATCTTACCCTACACAGACGGCCGATCATGGGCCCGTAGACCTGGGTTTGACAGACATCATGGTGTGAGGCAGGGCGAGGAACTGACTGATGACGATGAGGAATGGGATTAATCTCTTTTGCATTGGGGTAATGATATTTACAAAAGGTGAGTCTCCAAGTCAATTTTGCGATGCATCCGTGATGAGACGTTGCCGGGGCCATACGACTCTTTCAAAGACACCTACTCTAGTTAGTGTTTTTGGGAAGGTGAATGAGTTATGTCCGGCTGAGTTGACACTCGAACTGAGCTTTCTTTTGTCGTCGTTTTTCTTTCTTTTGTTTTGGATTTGACGTTGACGATGAACCTTTTCAGACTATATTATTTTGTTCTAAACGGAATGCATGTGTACCTAGAGATGAACACGGATGTTTATAAAGGATTTTGAACGTGTTCAGCTAGACGTTTGGAACTGGGTCCTCTCCCACTAGCATAGACGATCTATTCAATCCACAACTCCCGCAGATAAACTTTTACCCCCCAAAAATATTGCTCGATGAAAGGGTATCTCTGCAGATTCCGCTTGAAAGCCAAGTTCCAACATGCTGGGTTGGCTTTGCTATAGGAAGGTTTAACGGTGCGCTTGCTAGTCGATTCAATCATGCCATATATACCATTAGATTTGACCCCAAGCTTACGATCGCAGAGCTCTCAGGTTTCGTCCGTCACTCGAAACGACTTTGCGCTTTATAATTGTCAATTAGGTCTGTGACACGCCCCTCCCGTGACGTTGCAAGCAAGTACGTGAGCGGCCTGTAGAACTGAGTTTGAATTGGCAAGAGACCCGTTAGGGATTTGCCGAACCCAAAACAATCCTTTTATGGTCGACTATGTCATCTCTTTTCGTGTCATCTGTCATCTCTTTCTCGTCAGCCAGTCCCACTATTCTCCTTTCTCTCTGTGTTCAACTCTCCCCGTCGATGATACCCCCTTGATGTAGCCTCAGAGGCAGCCTCAAGTGCTCTGGGAGCCGACTAACAACAAATTGGAAAGTTAGACGTCATAATTTTGATGTTAATGGGCCAGGTCTAATGAACATATACAGGTGCGTTGAGATGCTCATTTTAGGGTCCGTATTCCACATATACAGGTTTATACAAGAGTACATATACTAATCCCCAATGTATTTGTACATTTTGGTCGCCGTATAGTCCATAGGGCTTGAAGAATTCACTATCAGAGAAAATCAGGTTCGCAATTGTGTCATCACATTTGACACATCACATCCCAAAAAGGATTGTTTGAGTCTCGGCAGATCCCTAACGGGTCTCCTGCCACTTTAAACTCAGTTCTACAGGTCCCTGGTACTCAGCTTGCTCGTCACTAGGGGCCGGTTACAGGTCTAATTGTCAATTATTCCGGCAGCGAACCGCGTATCCCATATCATGCGCATGGCATTGTCTCAGGCATACAAAGCATATGTACCATACAAACAACGATACCACTCCCACACGCTTAGAAAGTAACAGGCCTCTTGGCAACAAAGGTGCTCTTTGCCTTGGTGATACGATGAGGAAGAGGGAATTTGAGACCGGGAGTGAGGAGCTGTTTGATGTAGGGACGGCGGACGTCCTCGGTTTTCGTGATTTCGACAACACGGAGGATCTACAGTATCCACCATCAACGGTCGTCGCCGAGAAAAAAAAGGCGGGGGACGTACGTGAATCGACCGGAACCTAGCTCTGTGTCTGGCAGCCATATCTTGGTACATGCTCTTCACGGCATCGGCACGAGTAAGCTCACGGTACTCCTTGTACATGTTATGAGTCCCAGAACGAGAGTCGTATCGGAGCCAGATGCCAAAGTTTTTAACTTGGAGGGGGCGTTTTTCGTGGATCTGTTTTCACTAGTTAGTACTCGTCCCACTATGCCTGCCTCTTGAGGGCTGCAAGGGCTTGTGTAAAGAGCATGATACGAACAACGTTGACGCCGATGATTTCACCACTGCCTTTTTTAACCTTCTTCAATTGCCTACGAGGGAATAAGTGGTACTTTGGCAAGGCAAGAGTTTGACACGCACCTCAAGAAATACCAGAACCTGCTCTTCGCAACAACTTCATTGGGTGCAAAGATACGCATGCGGTAGATTTTGGGGGTAGGGTCATTCTCAGTGGGGAGGTGGCGTCCGACGACTTGATATTCTTGAAGGCCCATCTAATCAAACCCAAGTCAGCATCATCCAACGGTCCAGATATGAATCCACCGTGAAATTAGCCCAAGATGTTGAGAATGTTGGATATGTAGCTACAAAGAGTGAAATGGGACATACCTTGACGATTTTGCGGAGGTTTCTTGAGGTGGATGAGCTGAGCGGACTGTCGGTGTATTTTGGATGGACCGCACGGAAACTTGCGTTGTGTTGTGAGCTGTTTGTGCGTCAAATGGTTAGGGTTGGATTGTGTAACCTGGGCGCTTATAATTGACAACTACTAGTTAGTTGCGCACCTGCATTTACCCTCTTATTAACTGGAGAATTGCTTCAGGAATGAGAGAACTAGAAGAGGACTGGAAACCAGCAGTCTGAACATGAAAGTCGATGTGGGTTTTGGCGGCGAAATGAAATTCCCGGGCCGGCGCATAGCGACGCAGAGGTGAAAAGGAAATCGAGTGGGATCCGTGAAGTTTGCAATTCAGGTGCGTGTGCGTTTGTCTGACTCTGGAAGGATCGGTCAACCTTGATGGGATTTTCAGAAGAATACGATGAGCTCGTACCAGAAGACGGCCCTGAAATACCAGTTCTTTTTTGAAATTTGCAAGCATTTGCTCTTGAACATCATCCGGCAGCCAGGTGGAGTTTCTTGCTACTGATGACCACAGATAAATCAGCCTTGACGTCCCCTCTTATATTCCCCGAAGCTATACCGGAATCACACATCGGATGATTTCTACTGGTTCCTATGAAGAATTTTAGAGGATTTTGGTTTTGTTGAGTTTCAAGGGCTGACGTATGTTGCACTAATACCATTCCAATCTGTACTCGCTCACGTCGGTTCACCAGTTTTATTTTGGGTTCTGCTCAGGCTCCTCATGATATGATCTTTGACGTGAGATCCGTCGTGGTTGTTCCCTTGTGGCCTGCAGAGCTCTGAATCAGTATGGAATAGCTATGGTCGATTTCGAAAAGCACGTTGGTATGGGCACGTGTAGGTACGTCGTACTTCCCATTGTAAATGCTTTGACCTCTTGCACAGACCCGTTTTTCTCGACATATCTCTCAAAATGTTGGACTTCGAAATTGTCCATCTCAGCAAACGACGCATATCAATTCAATCTGCCGGATCTGGAGGCGCTGTGATCCATTTCGCTGACGGTTTCACATATAAAGCTGATGTTGTCACTGGAGCGGACGGTATTCGAAGTGTAACTCGAGAGTGGGCCAGGATTCCCCAAAACCGCTAGTATTCACGAACACTGTTACCTGCCGTAGTTTTGCTGCTCATAATGTCTTTGCACGAGCAGGAGTCCAGACTGATCTAGGAAAAGATCCTATCTACTTTGTTAGCCCCGGAAAGGTAAGCTTAGTGCTTTCAATTCCTTTACTTTGTTTGAACTGTTGATCAGGGTATCGTTAGTTACCCGATCGGGGGCGGGACAATGGTACACACCGAACAGCCTCAAATTCTTCCACGAGAACTGACATCCAACAGATTAACCTTGTCGCCTTTGCATCAAATCATGATGTACCTATGGGCGCCGAGCTGCCTCTTCCATAAATAGATACAGTGTCTAATGAAGAGGTGCAAAAGGAGTTCGGGAATTGCGGTCCAGACACGAAGATAATCATTGATCACCTGGATATGCCCAACAAATGGTTCATTCATGCTTGTATCCTGCTCTCCCATTGCAAAGATAACGTTGTCCTTGTTGGGAATGCTGTGAACCAATCTGTGCTCTCTGCTGCATTAATGCTTATTTCTGGCCAGGTCCATGGGATGCTCCCATAACTGGGAGCGGGTGCTGGCCAGGAATTGAGGGTGTTCTGCTGCTCATGGGGCTTCTTGAACATCCTCATGCACACAAAGGAAATGTAAAGGTGAGAAATGCACACTTGCCATTGGTTTTTGAAATATAAGTTGTTCTTCAAAGAATATAACATCATACAGCCCTCTGAGAGTCAGTTCTGTCTCAGGGGCCAGACCAGAGCAGGGGAGATATACAAGGCTTTGAGCCCTATTCTGCAGGATTTTAACCAAATGGCCAAGTAATTGGAGGATATTTAGAGCTTTGGCACTCAGGAGGATGCTTCATCCTCTGTTTGAGTGCTACATGACCAGAGTGTTTTTTATGATAAATGGAATGAAGCCATAGAGCTTCTGTATAGTATCCACTGTCTTGTGTCTTTTGAGAAAGCAGAACTGAAGGGGTGTCATACATTGGATAAACTGCTGCTGGGATCCTACCCTACACTGCATGGAAGGCTTCAATTGATTGCTATTGAGTCATGCAGAAGATGATTATGAGTCTACACACCAGAAACCTGGGCATTCATTTTGATTCACTTTCCTTGCTGAGCCTGTGGCTTCTGTCCAAGTAGAGTGGGGATCACATCCATTATACTGTACACCAAAGCTAAAACCTATCCTACATCCTAAAGAACACCACAATAGTGGGAATACAAACAGGTTATATCCAAGAGATATTTAGATAGATGTAGCATAACTTGGAAGATGATTCTGCTACTCTGTGTCCTTCCAATCCACATCCAAATACCTAATACCTCTCCTTGCAAGTCTTCTTCGCCATTCTCTCATCTCACCTTGTACGCCGGCCTCTTGCGCTCTCGTACCCATCCCCTTTCTCAACCATCGCACATCTCTCGCCCTCACAACCTTCAAAGAAGGTAGTTTTGGTAACAACCTCGCCACTAATGCCCAACTCTCCGGATTCGGCCGCGGGACAGAAATTATCTCCAATGGATGTTCCTTATCCAGCGTCAAATACGGTACGGGAATTTCTAGAGATAGATGCCGCAGGTTTGGGCTGGTTTGCAGTATATCTGTTGGCGTGGGACGTAGCCTCGTGGGCCACGATTTTGGCGAGAAAAAGAGTAGGGAGCGAAGATTGTTGCCATGTGTGGAGATAAATCGGCTGTTGAATGATGATGGGAAAGGGATATCGTCGTATGGTGTGATGGTAAGTTTCGCGAGCGAAGGCAGATCAGAATCGAGTAGAGAGTGCATGAGGTGGGAGTTATACAGATGTGAAAGGAGCGTAAGGATGCGTAAATGAGGTAGGTTTAACGGGGTGGGGCGTGAAGGCTGTGTCGAGTCATCGGGATTGTCGAAATCCATAAGTGCGTCAGGGTCCAATCCTTGTCCAGTGACCTCCAATTCTTCGAGGTTGGGGCAGTTACGAAGAAGTTCCACAATAGGCTCTCGACCAAGGTGGGTATATTGCGAAGGCACATAGCTCAGCCCAGTGAGAGACCGTATGTTCACGACACCGGCTCGTTCAGTGAGCGATGCTAAAGCACGTTTGCCGAGTATAAACAATGGTTTCATGCAGAAATGTGCTAGGAAAGGCAAGATTGGAAACAAGTCGGTCAGAAGGCTGTCAAGCTGAAGTGCTTGATTCTGGCTGATATATGGAATTGCGATTTGCAGATTTTGCACGTAGCGACCTGGTGCTGAATATGGTATCCGTCGAATGGAATCCCACTTGATGTCTGTTTCGTGCAGACGCTTGTAGAAGCTTCCCAAGCTTGCTACATCATGTATCTGAACATATGTATAGATGAGAGGTAGAACTATTTCCTGCATGAAAGGGTTAGTGGTCCAAGTTTCTTCAGTGGTATCAATTTTGACCCTTACGCTGAATCGCTTTGAAACCGTCAAAAGTGCCCATAATGTAGCGTTTCCATCCCTTGTCCCAACGAAATTCCCAAACACCCGAGCCCACAATTCTGAAGGGAGGCTGATAGTCTTTGGTGGTGGGAGTAAGGGTAAGAGAAGAAGTCTGCCTGAGAACTTCGCGTAAGGGCGAGGCTGTAGTATCGTCGTGCTTAACATTGAAACGGAATCCTCTCGAGTTCCCGGCCTGTCTACACCCTTATAAGACTGCGCGTGTGACTGGACTCTGGTGGTGAGTATATAAAGCAATGAATACTATAGCGGCTGATCCCGACGCTTCCCCGTTGAGGGCAGGGTCGGAAAACGCACTACTTCCACCAGGATATGTAAAATTCCACGAGTGAGATGTCAACCATTCCAACAATATAGTACAAGGTTATCTATGAAGCATTCAAGATATCACCCATTTCCTCCATGAATTTCTCGTAATCATCCTTCTTCTTTAGCTTGGATTCTTCAACCTTTCTCTTCTTTCCGGATGGCTCCGAAGTCGTCCCGGATGGTGGAAGCCCAAATTGATTTTGAATGGTGCTAAGTAAATCGGGTCGAGCAGGACCAACGGCGGCATCGTTTGCGTCAGTAGACTCAGGCTCGACGCCAGGTGCAGCGTTTACTCTGGATGCCGGGCCCTGGGTCTTCTTTCGCTTCAACGTTGTCGGCACAAATGCTGTTGCTTCCTTCTTGAAATCTCGCAGCTCGGGTTCTGCTGATATAGTTGCCGCAGCGGCAGTGGGTCTAGCAGGCAGAGACGGGTGACCCGCAAGTTTATTGGCTCGATGAGCTTGGTAGGTTTGATGCGGCATTGACGATAGAGGATCCTGCATCGCTGAAGCAGACTTTTGCCGCGGATAGAATCCAGGTGGTGGTGCTGGCATCCCTGGTAACATTTGGAATGCCTGAGGTGGGAAAGGAGGTGGCGTGACTCCAGGAGGTAGATTGGGCGCAAAAGGCGGGAAATTAGAACCGAGGCCTGGAGGTGGGGGTGGTGGAGGTATACCTCCAGGAAAACCAGCTGAAGGAGCGGGAAATCCGAGTGGCGGTGGACCAGGTGGTGGGGGCGGTATCCCAAATGTGTTAGATAGTCCAGCTGCTGAAGGAACACCGGGCAGTGGTGGTGACATCCCCGCAGGATGTGGAATATTTGAGAGCGGAAGTGGTGGTGGAAACGGTGTCTCATTGTCTGAAAACAATTACTTAGTATCTGAGGCACACGTTGCGTTGGTAGAATCGTCACCTTCGGCTTCTTCTCCTGGAGCGGGACCTTCCGGCATCGGTATATCATCATCACTCTCCACAGCTACTTCTACACCCGGCAGGTCTGGTGGTGGACCTTCTGGCATTGCAATGTCGTCGTCATCTAATATTGGGTCATTAGTATACGGTCATCAGATTAAGGCAACAAGAACTACCTTCGCTACCACTTTCTGATGTCTCCGAGTCGATTTCACCAGGTAACAAAGCTAAAAAAATATGTCACAAACGTTCTCTCGAGCATATAGGTAACGCACGTCTTTCCATGTAAGGCATGCCTGGAGGAGCAACACCTTTGGGGTTAAAGACAGGATCGTAGTATATTGAGCGTTCTGGATGTCGAGGCAGGCCATTCTTGTTGAAGTAGTTCCTCTTCTTCGGCATTACGATCTGTTCTTGAGGTTTGTCGCCTTCATTCTTGTCCCGCCGCGGACGATAGACTAGTCGCCTCTGTTCTGGATGCTCCTTTACATATTCTTCCTTCTTCTTATTTATATGTTCCAGCTCCGACTTAAGACTTGTTAAACGTGCTTTGTCGTCTGCAGAGGGCTTCTCCAGCCCCTCGAGTTTCTCGATTTCATCCTCGATGTCTGAGACGCGTCAGAGTAGGTCGGACAGGTCGGTAATCTGCACACCTCGAGTATCTTTCTTGACAAGAGCAAAATCTCTGGCTTTGGAGCGTTCTGTTTTGTTCTACTGCAGAGAGTAAAATGAGTATACCTCAATAATTGAACAGCACATGCATCAATACTCGCCTTTTTAAGCTCCTTTTTCCGCTGTTGCTTGCCTAATGTCACATTGAGATTACCGAAAAAAATATCGATGGTTGAGAACAAATACTAACGATATGCATCTGCTGGGTTGAGATTTTTGCCTTTTGCCATGACTGGAGAGAGAGGAGATTGGTGCCGCGGCAGCGAACGTGCCTAGCGAGGATTTACATATATGGCACGCAGAGTCATTTCGACTTTTGACTCTGGCGGTCGCCCTTCCGAATAGGCAGGGCTCCCCGACGTCGTCCACGACGACCTTTGCGAACCTTTCGTCACAGTATCTGTTTAATTCTTCTAGATGACGAGCACACCAGCCCATGCGACATCCCCGAAGCGACCAGTAAAGATGGCCTCAAACCAATCGCTCAACCATCTCCTCAACTTTACACTTCCTCCGAGGCAGACTCATCCACCCCCCAGTATACCTAGGAGGAGCAGGAAGACAGCAAATTATCATGGAGTATGGAATAAAGAACGTGAGTCCTTCTGTTGGCTATTGGTTTGACTAATGCTTATCAGCCGAGTCTTGCAGGATTTGTCAATGCTCAGTATCGTTTCGTGATGAACCCAATGGGAGACTACACCGTTCATTTTGCTGATCCAGACATGTCAGTAATGCTTCTGTGACTTGCTGAGCTACAGGCTGACCCAAGTTATCCAACAGATACTTCCAGTGGAACGATATTTTACAAGTCATCTTACCCCGCACATCTGCGCTGGCGTCGGCTGTGGCAAACCGGGACTATGAAGGACATACTACATGCCCTATATGCCTCTCTCCGCCTACTGCACCAAGAATGACCAAATGTGGACACGTTCGTTACTTTTTCGCATCCACGACATCTGGCATAACTCACACCTATAATAGATTTTCTGCTTTCCCTGCATACTTCATTACCTGAACACTTCCGAAAACAAATGGGCAAGGTGCCCGATTTGCTTTGATTCCGTGAATGCTGCCCAATTAAAGGCGGTGAAATGGTTCGAAGGCACGGCCTCACCGAACCAGGACGATCCAGTGCCAAGTTCTTCGTCTGCCTCGTCGAGTTCCATGGCAGATACACCATTCGATAATTCTCCTCGAGAAGGTGCCACCATGCAAATGAGGCTCATTCAGCGACCCCAAATCACCACCCTTGCACTTCCACGTTCCCATACCTGGCCCTCAGATCTTCTACCCCCTCATCAAGCCCCATTTCATTTTCTTCCTGACGTCTACAATTACGCCAAATTTATGCTTGCCACACCTGCTTCGCTCGTATCTGACCTGACAAGAGACCTCGACGACCTAGCCGTCGAGAGACGATTACTTGCTGGAATGCAAGATGATCTGGGCATCTCCTTCATAGATGCTGCTGAACTCAAAGTTCACAACCAGATTGCTAAAGCCACTGCTTTAGATACACCTGCCCTCCGAGAACAAATCGAGAAGGCGCACCGTGATCACCGTGAGATCGAGGATCAGTTCACGTACCGCGAGCAGCGACGCGTTGAGGAGGAAGCCAAGATTGACGCAACCCAAGACGCCAATATTCCACAAGAACTTTTATCACTCAAATTCGGCACGATTACGCCAACGTTGCCATCCGCTCCTTCAACCCCAAAGGTTCCTTACAATAATAAATCCATGCCGAATAGTGCCAACAATCCTCGTACTACTCCGAAACAGCGGCGTAATGTTAACCCTCCGCCTCCAAGCACATCGACCTATTACTACTACCAAGCGGCTTCTGGACTTCCACTCTATCTTCATCCACTTGACATTCGTATCCTTCTCTCCCACTTCACCAGCTACGCTGCCTTCCCTGACAGCATCACCATTCGCATCGAAGCCTTCTCAGAAGGCACCGTCAATGATGACCTTCGGAAGAGATGTAAATATCTCGCGCACATGCCAGAAGGCGCAGATGTGGTATTTATCGAGGCAGATCTCGAAGGCGTCGTCGGTAAAGAAGGTCTCAAGAACTTTGAGTGGCCTCTGAAGATGCGGAGGTCTAAACGGCGAGAAAAAGGGCGGAAGGATGAGAAGGCGAGAGCCAGGGCAGAAGAGAGGGAACGGGAGAGAAGGGAGCACGAAACCGCGGTAGAGTGGAAATTTACGCCTTCAGCTATGGACACACGTTTCATTAGCCCGCCTGATGAGTCGGTGTTGCTTCCTGATGGAACGTCGTTTCCGGGGATCGATGATGCGCCTACATCTGCGACACAGGCTACATCCCACCAGCAGCAACAGAAGGTGTCGGGTGCATGGGGATCGAAGAGTTTCGCATCGGCCTTACACTCCACTACTCCTACACAACCAAGGAATGGTGGTGCGTCTAGACCACAGCAGAGAGAAGAAGACGAGTGGGAAATGGACATTGCCTGGCATGAGTTGGAGCAAAGGAGTAATGGCGGCAATGGTGGAAGGAAGAAGCGAAGTAACAAGCTCGTTGTGCTCGGTGGTGGTGGTGGCAGGAGGCGGTGAGCTACCTGAAGTGAAAGCACCTTGGAATATCCACATTCAAGAAATATAACATTATGGGTTTGTAAAGTAGACTTGGTGTTTTACTCGTAAATCGCATCTGTAGCAGTATCTGACATTAAACATATACATTATTCGACCATTGCTACTCAGGTTGGGTCCGGAATCAACTTCGTTCCACCAGAGGTAGTTTCCGTACTGAAACTTTTACCCACCCCGCAAGCTACGTGCTCGAGACATATACATACTCGTCGTACTCATGCGTCTCCTTCAGCAAACTCCACTCTCCCAACCACTTGCTTCAAAGCGCCTGCCTTTCCGTTATCCCTTTGCATTCACTGAGTAGGAGCATTCCTATGCCCGAACTCTGGCGCCATTCAAGACTACCTAAGAGTGCTTCGACACGTCTGTAATGACGACAAAAGGCTTTTGAGGGCCGGGAATGCCACTCGGAGGCTGTCCGAAGACGCCGGACCGTTCGGTAGCTGGTCGCAGACCTCAATGCGGACGGAATTTGATAGGCCCAGTCATAACCACTAATTGATGAAGTCTGCAGATCAGTCAGCCACAGAATCGGACCACAGAATCGGTTTAAGACAGTTAAGGAAGAGTTTGTCGGGTTGAGGGTAAGGTAATCTCCTTGACCCGCCTTCCTTTCGTTTGTAGCAGCCGCTAATATATAAGCGTTCAACTAGAGAGGCAAGCTCTGAATGGCTAATGTCACGCCGATTTCAGAGGCATCCTCGTCGTCCAATTACCACGAAAGGTCGAGTTGGAGGCTTGGAGAATTGGCCTGCAGCGAGCGGAATTTCTAGGCTTGGCTACCAAGCTGAATCCAGCCTTTGAGGGAGACATCCTTTTCGTCAACAAAGTCCAATGACAGTGATACTAATGTTCTTGAGGTTTGCGAGTATACCTGTGAAAGAATGGAGTATAAAGGAGGGAAAGGATCCGTTTGCGACTCGGGGATGGTGTCCTGTCTCGATTCCTGCGAGTAACAGTCGATGTTCACCCTAGTGGATGGTGGGAAGGAAACATGCTCGAGCACGCTAACGTAGCACCCATCTTCCGCCCAAAGGCTCAAAACGTGCAAATGTGATAGGTGGGCTAGGAAGGTTCCATCGGTGTTATGAGGAAGGATGTAGGTCAAACGAGTGTGACATGTTCCGGAGGGTATTCAAGAAGTGCTGACCCGAAAATTAATTTCGGATTGTCCGGCCAGCTCCAGGGAAGTAAGGTTCCTCAAGACTGGAGAATCCCAAAAAATAAAATATATCCGCAGGGACAATTCGATAAGGCCGAGCTTTAGCGATCGAAGTATGTGAGCAGGCTGCACGAAACTGCTAACAAAATCTTCCTGGTTTTTGTTTCTACGCGTCATGTTGATATCTAGGGGTCCGACGCGTGACAATTGGCTCCGGACGGTTGATAATGCCGATTCCCAACGACCGTCGACGAGGTATTGTGCCCGCTTCTCCACCTTGATAGTGCCAACGACCATCGATGTGATATTCTGTCTGAATATCAATATCGAGAATGGCTGTATCATGACTTCCGCAAACTCGGTTATCGCAAGATCAGGGTATGTCCATAGCGAGGGATAATTCAGCGAAATTACCCGCCAGGCGCTGCAAACATGACTGAAAACAAACCAATACATTGTCGTATGATTGCAAATGAGAGAATTGGCGCGGAGTGAGAAGACATGCGTGAGCACTTTGACGAGGAGCCGGGATATGAGTGACTTTGAGTTATGTTCTTCCTTGAGCCGTGCCAGCTCCTCATCTGAAAGGTTTTGGTTCAATTCAACGACTTACTCAGTATCACGTCGCGAGCCTAAAAGGTAAACAAGTTCAAGGAAATATTCCTGTCACCTACTCGAGGACATGCACTACACCAAGCGGATTCTTATTTCGTGTCAACTTCCATTCGATGCATCAGGGTTTTGAACTTCTGGAGTGTGATTATGAGCTCAGCACACCACAGCATATCAGGTTTTGGGCATACCTGCTACCGAGTAGAGGTTCTAGGTCCAAGAAGAGAAGGCGGAGGTGGTGTGGTGGGGAGAGTCAATAGCTCAGTGCCATCAGGTATAGGGTGGCATTGCTTAGGAACTGAAGAATGACGATTTCCAGGTATACATATGTGAAGGTGCAAGCCGAAGTCGGGAAATGGTCGTCGTGTTACGTTCTTCAAGCTGCGAATTATATCGTTCTAATTCTTCATCTAAAATCCCTGGCTTCAACGTTCCCTTATGGTTGAAAGATACGTTAGTTCAAACAGGAATTCCTTTCATCCGATCGATGGCACGTACTAGACCCTCTACCAATGCCACATCAGTCCTGACTGTCGATTCTCTATCTTCCATTTGTTGACCTTCCTGAGGTGTGGTAACTTGGCATATTCAGATGAGCGTCTAAGGAGGGAATGGTGACTTGATGATCATGACAGTGGGATGAGTTGGGCATTTCTAGCGACATTCATGATTGGGTCTCATTCAAATGTGTCATTGGCTGTCATTGATTGTTAAGTTGGCATTCTACTAAAGTTTACACAATTTACAGTCTATCCAAATAAATAGATCTACCATACTCATCCAGCCTTCGTTTCCAACACTCAGGGCAAAGCAGGCGTATTCTCCCCGAAGTACTCATGACTGTCTGCATTGGCAATAGCACTGATGACGCACTTTCAGATGTGTGCCACTAAGAGGGACAGGAAAAACATACGCATCGGGATCGCTCTGAGCAAGTGACTGGCACGCACTTTGGCCGTACGCGTTATCTTGAGTTTGAGCATTAAGCCTGAAGTGAGAGGCTTCATGGAGGATGGTTCCGCCTTTAGAGTCAGTACCGGAAACCGGTGCCCGCCAGAATGCGCCTGTGAAGTCTTCATGAGTAAATGACTCTCGGGCTGTCCTCAGAACGGACGTACCACACAGGTGAACGACACCAAAGCTGCGAATATCATCGAGTTAGAGGCAAGGGGAAATGTTTGAGGTGTCAACTCACTCGTCAATGTTAACGAAGGCGTACACTCCCTCGTCCGTGCAGGTGCAGTCGAACGTGTAGTTCGGATAGTCGTTCTCAGTGAGTCGTTGATACTGACTGGTCACGAGGCTATGACGGTCCTTAGTAAATTCACCGAACCATGTTATGTATCGTTCTGTTGCTCCTGGGTTCGCCTGCAAGTATCTGTTTGTGGTATACTTCAGTCATGAGATATGATGGAAGCTAGGTAAAGCACTTACTGGAGAGACTCTGCCACGTATCCTTGCGTCACCGGGATAGCTTCGAAGACCTGGTTGATCTGGTCATCATTGCATCCGACAAAGCCCGTGCGTTTCCTGAGGCCTCGGCGGATAATCTTTGAAGCTGCGACCGGTGGACGAGCAACCGCAAGTTTCCCGGTAAGGGAAGCTACTTGGAATTTCGAAGAAGCGGCCTGAACGGGAACAGCCTTGCCGGTGTTCGCGTCGACAAAATGGAATAAGTTACGAGCCTCGACAGTGTAGGCGCCCTCGCCGGCAGTGGTAAAGTTGTAAGCGGCCGACACTAAGAGAAGCGTTGATAAGTATGTTTCAAGATCTAGCCCTGCATTGTGAGAAACTCACGGTCATGTTCGATACTCACGGACTTTCCCGGTTCGAGGACGGTAAAGGAGCCGTTGCGATTCTCCTTGATTACGTTCGAGGGAACGTACTTGGCTTTGACGCCGTTAAATGAGGGGCTAGAACCAGTGGAAGAGAGGATCGAGAAAGTGTCGGTAGGTATTTGGGACAATGGGCCTCTTGGATCGTTGAGAAGCTTCAAAGTCTCGCCACCAGTATTCGTCAGCGTTGCAGTGACTTTGAAATTATCAACGCCATCGATAGAGGCTGGAGCTGAAGAAGGTGTGAGCTGTGGTCCGGCTGAATAAAGACCATTGATCTCGATTCTCACCGGAAACGGAAAGAGACAACCCAGGAGCGCCATAAGCGACTTCAGTTGCAAAGAGGGTGGCTAGAATGACAGTGGTAGCGAACATCTCTTTGTAATGAAGGGGAGTGTTTGCCTATGAGGAACATCTCGTTGAAGAATATCTTTAAATACGAGGATCCCGCAGCTGTTGGTATGGTTTCCTCAATGCAGAGTTGGAATCGAGGTGAGCCAGAGCTCATATGGATATCTTGATGCATACTGAATGTGTTGCCTCCTACCATCAGGAAGCGGAGTGGCGTGTGTATTGGATACAGCATCGCAAAGCTTCCCGAAGAAGACAGATTTAGCGACATTCTTATTTCTCATTCTTGACGACCAAGTGATGCAACCGAGATGAGAGCAAGATGGGAGCAGATAGCTTTTGGCGACTTTCTAGGATCCATAAGGCAATAGACTATGCTGTTCGTGAGCGCAACATGAGCGGACTGGAACTTAGAAAGTGAGCTAGTGGTTATGGTAGTGAAACTTGCAAGCGGGGTGTCCAAAACAAGAAATGGTCCAGGCATTTGCCGGGCCCCGGGATTGACGGAAAACAGGACCTTTCATCGTTCTCGCTATCTCTGCCAGCGGCAAAGGTTTCTCGATATCCTTTACGCGTTCGGCCCCAGGTTCTAGGTCATTTTTCGCTCTGGGGTAGTAGGTATAAAATGCGAAACCCTGAAACGCAGGTCTAACAGCATTAACATGCTTTGCCAATCTTATCCTCCTTCAGATCCTCACAAAACCTCGATGGCGCCCTCTCTGAATTCGAGTCAAAACAGGCGACTTCCACCTGAAATGTGGCTCTCAATCTTCAACTGGGCGACCTTCTATCCTACTCGGAACGCTTACTCGACTACTTATCAACCTTTCTGCAATTTTCAGTTTTCCGAGGCCGACAGAACTTTTCGAACTAAGCGCGTCCTAGCATTAGTATGTCGGGAGTGGTATGCGCTGTCGAAGGAGTTCCTGTACCAAGACATTCGTATTGGTCGATCCCAAGGTTCTCTGATGACTGCCTTGGATCGGCGAGGAGACGGCGCCGGCTATGCAAAATTGGGTGTGTAAACAGTTTATATCATTGTGTGCTTTGGTCTCACAATCGGCTGCACAACGCATGGTATAGTTCGTCGTGTCGTGCTTCCATATCAGTCTACAACAACGGCGACTTACAATCCCAATCCCTTACCTTCCGTCGAGATCCTGAAGCTATGCAACCAACTAGAGGTCCTTGTTCGACCTCGGCTTTTTTCGACTGCTTCACCCGATCTTCCAATTGAACTCCCTCGTTTTGAGTTTGAAGCAGACTGCACCCCGCTTCCTACGTTGAAGCGTTTGGATTGGAATTACAACTTTGATGCCGAAAGGTGAAGTTCCAAAACAATTATGGACAGCAACCACGGGATTAAAACTATCATCAATTGCAGAACGGGAGGCATTAACTCCTTAAATGTCGTACTACGAAACGCACCTAACCTCCAGTACCTCTTCCTCGGCAACTTCACCGACCGCACCTACATTACGACGGCGCAGCCTATCCAATTGCCTCACCTCCGAACTCTTTCCCTATCTGCGATCTCTGCCCAGATCCTGTATCAGCTCGGATACCGATGGTCTCTCCCATCACTGACCCATATCATCATCGGTGCTCTCTACATTCACAACATCGAAAGCTTGTGGGAGAACTATGGTGAACAGTTGGGATCTGTTGAATTCGGTAGACATCTTGGTTTCTTGATGGGAGATCACGTCGGCCCATGCTTAGCCTCTTGCCCAAACTTGGAGGAGTTGTACTACTACATCTTCTTCACCCTACCGCCCACGTTCACGGACGTTCATTACTCCATCACTTCCGTGGGTCTTCATGCGGCCACCAACATGATGGTTGAGGACGAGAGCATCTGGAAGTTATTGGAGAATCATTTCAGCGCCCTGTTAGGCGGTGCACTACCAGAATTGCGACACGTCCATCTTTTTGGAGATTGGGATCATATTTTACACGACAAACGTTTTGCCCCTTCTTCTGCCAGATTACGCAGTGGAGGATACGAAGTCCATGTTTATCCCTAGATATACTATAGGATCCTCCTATGCACTATCTCCATTACTTGCTACTTTAGTCTCTACCCCACCTTAGACAAATTATACAGACCCGTAATCCAGTTCCTTGACCTTCTAGTTGCCGAAAAATCCTCTGAGCCAAGTTGCCTCCTTCTCCATCTCCTCCAGCGTCCGTGGTGGGCGGTTCTCATCAGCGTCAACTTTTAGAGGTCCACTAGTTTGCTGTCGCAAATCGGACACGAGAGACGCTTCCGACTTCTCTAGCTCGGGATATATTGCGTCGTTGTTCCTGGAAAACCGGTCGCCTGTGGTTTTTCTGGGCAGGATATGGAAGTGAACGTGTGGGACGCTTTGCCCCGCTGCTTTTCCGTCCTATGTACCGACCGCAAGCGACATTGACGTGAGCGCTTGAATATGCCAAGAAACAAAATCAAACTGACCTGACAAGCCACTGTCAATGCATCAGCTCCGTAGGCTCGTTCTACCACTCTTCCGACGCGTTGCACGGAAGTCATCAAAGATGCGAGCTCATGATCTGTTGGTTCCAGAACGTCATAAGCCATTCATTTAGGAAACTAGATCTATGCACCCACCATCTAGATCAGTTAGACGAGGCACCACTCTAGTCGGGATAACGAGAACATCTGACAATTACAACTCAGTAAGCAAGCAACGGATGACTGAGTTAGCGGTCAGTCATTTACTCACGTCCTGGAACTATTGGCTTCAGGTTGACTATAGCAAAGGACAAGGCGGAATGAAAGAAGGCCTGACGAGTGACCTCAATGGTTGAAAACAAGAGCTTCGTCATGAGTGTCCGGTGGGAAAAAGAAAAGATTGCATCTTATCATTCAACTTCACCTCGGTCCTGGGATTCTCAATTTCGCCACAAGCCCACAACAATTCCGGTCTCTAGACGGAAGCCACTCTACCCACCTCGAACTGTGACACGTACCTGGGCGCTGTCAGTAGTCCTTTCGATATCTTTGGTCATGCCGAAAGAGACCTTTTCGCCTATATAAGCGAGTGGAAAATGTGCCATTTAACAGCAGAATTCCCTCAACTCTCAACTTTCCAAACTTCAATTTGCTCCCATGGTTAGCTTGCCTCGAAAGGACTTCAACGTTGCGATAGTAGGAGGTGGAATGTGTGGAGCGGCTGCTGCATATGGTCTTGCTCGCGCCGGTATATCAGTGCAGGTCTTTGAAGCAGCTGTCAGTGAACCTGCTCCCCTTGGAAGTCGACATATGTCTCACGACAATGATATTCTTTACAGGCCAAGTTTGGAGAAGTTGGCGCAGGTATAGGTCTAGGTGTGTATATTCAGGTTGTATTGATTCATTTTCTCTGAATGACCAATGTGTGCCACAGGTCCGAATGCTTTGAGGGCCCTCGATGGGTTGGGTCTCCTACAGGCAGTGATCGCACGCTCGGACCAACAAGAACCAGCAATGCGAATATTCAACTTTGTTTCGGGAGCCGAACCTCATGAGGTTATCTTCGATGTACGCATTCGTTTCAACACACATCAGTGATATTCTCTCAACGAGATTCACAGTATGAGGCGTCAATGGTCAACCCAGAACAACAGGTGGGCGTTGGAATCTATAGGTGAGCGGTCCAGATCCTGTCACATCATTCACTGATACCGATGAACCCATAGACCCGCGTTTTTGGACGCCGTGATAGAACTCCTCGATCCCACCATCACCCATTTCCACAAACGATGTACTGCATTATCTTCCTCCGAGAATGGTCAGACTGTCATTCACTTTTCCGATGGAACCAGCCACGAAGCGGATGTAGTGATCGGGGCAGATGGTGTCCGTAGCGTTGCCCGGGACTTTGTCATTGGAAAATGTTTTCCCAGACCACTGGTCTTCACGAATACTGCAGCGTACCGGAGCCTTGTACCCTATGAAGACTTGGTTCGTGCTGGTATCAAGACAGAACTATCGACACGTCCGGTTTGTTTTATTGGAAACGGAGGAGTAAATCTGCAACTCGTAAACGGTTGGCAGCATTATTGACTAGCTTGCTTCTAGCATATCGTTGCCTATCCCATCAATGATGGGCGATTAGTGCGTGTTTTTTCTTGACATCCATGTTCAATCGCTAATTAGAAGCAGATCAATTTTGTCGTCTTCGTCGCTGATCATGACAAACCCAAGGATTCCGAACTACCCCTTCCCTGGGTGGAGTCTGTTTCAGATGAAGAACTGAAAGCACACTTCAAGGGTTGGGGTCCGGATGCGCAAATTATACTCGATCACCTCAAAAACCCGAGTAAATGGTCTATCCATGCCTGCATGCCGCCACTACAAAGCTACGTCCGAGATAGAGTCGTTCTCGTTGGTGATGCCGTAAGTGTCTGGTACTTCCAGGTTCGAAGAATGCAGTTCATACGTATTCCAGGCTCATGGAATGCTTCCCCATCTCGGTGCTGGTGTCGGTCAAGGCCTCGAGGACGTTTTTACACTCACCGAGCTTCTCAAACATCGTCAAACTAACAAGTCGAACCTGGATGTCAGTATTCGGGCTCTACCCTGATTGATCTCTGGTTAACCTCCGTTATAGCGAATACTTCAGCTCTACAACAATCTCAGGCCGCCCCGCGCAAACTCGGTGTTGGAAAGAAGTACTAGGGCTGGTGAAACCTATGACAACTATCACCCAGCAAAGTTAGACGCTTCCATGGTGGCCGAAAGAATAAAGGGCCAGTGGGAGCCGGTTTGGAACTACGATGTTCGGCAGGAGTTGGAATCTTCAATTCAAAGGCTGTATGATGAGGGTGTTTTTAGATAATAATCTACATTTCACCTAATTTCTATGTAATGATGGTCAATGTATATATATAATACCCAACATGTGTGAAGGCCGAAAACGGAATTCAAGGTCAAACCTATACACTAATTTTACTTACCAACCTTTCCTGCAAAGGGAAAACGGCTGTACCCTCGTTCGTGATTGCCACTCAACGTTGACGTGCAAGAGGTGGAGGAGCGACGCGTTTTACCCTTTCCGGCGAACCCTCCGAATACCATTTTGGCAGTCGTACCATCCATCGTCATGGCTTTTTACCTCCACCTCTCAATTATTATTATTACCTGAGTTGGAACACTCAGACATTTTACATATTGGAAGTTCAGAAGTTCAGCTTACTACTGTGGGTACGTCGATCCATTTTTACTCAAACAGCTGCCCTCAGTTCCTTAGTCTCCAATATCGTTCCCATGAAGAGAAACCGGAAGCTAACCGTGTTTTATGAATAACAAATGGACCGATGACTCGACGATAGACTTCACCTGCGACACCCATGTCTGACTTGCCCGTGAAGGACTTTAATGTTGCGGTAGTAGGAGGGGGAATGTGTGGACTTGCCGCTGCTTATGGTCTTGCTCGAGCAGGCGTATCAGTGGAGGTTTTTGAATCAGCTGTGAGTGAGTCTCCTTCAGAATAGACCTGTCTTGAGGGAAAGATAACAGGCCAAACTTGGCGAGGTTGGAGCAGGAGTGGGTATAGGTGAGCACCCGATTACATGCATTAATTCAATTTCTGACCCCAACTTGACAGGTCCGAACGGGGTACGGGCTCTCGACGGATTGGGTTTACTCCCAGCAGTGCTTGCTCGCTCGGACCAAGCTGAACCTGTGACAAGAATATTCCAGTTCATCTCGGGATTTGACCCTCACGAACTTGTCTTCGATGTGCGCTCACACCCGCCTGTTCGAGTGAATAACAATCGTAATGAATCCATAGTACAAAACGTCGATGACGAACCCAGAGCAACATCGTGGCATAGGAATATACCGGTATGCCCTCTTGTGCTGAGCGACTCTTGAATAATCATGGTCCGTTTTTCTTAGACCTGCATTTGTGGACGCTGTGGAAGAGCTTCTTGATCCAACCATAATCCATTTTCATAAACGATGTACCGCATTATCTACCTCTCAGAGTGGCCGCACTCTTGTCCATTTCTCAGATGGAACGACTTACGAAGCTGACGTCGTGATTGGTGCTGATGGCATTCGTAGTGTTAGTCGGGATTTTGTCACAGGACAAGATTCTGCCAGATCTCTTGTCTTCGCGAATACCGTTGCGTACCGGGGCCTCGCCCCTCATGAGGACCTGGTTCGTACCGGGATCAAGACAGATTTATCAAAGCGCCCGATTTGTTTCATTGGTCACGGGAGAGTAAGTCCTCTTTACCTGTGAATGCTCGCCAGTGTTCTTGAATCTTTTCCGTTCTAGCATATTATCTGCTTCCCGATCAACGATGGTAGATTGGTGTGTCTCCATCCTTGAAGTCGTGATGCAAATGCTAACAGAGCACAGATCAACTTTGTCGCCTTTGTCGCTGATCACGACAAACCTAAGGGATCTGAATTGCCTCTTCCTTGGGTGAAGTCCGTACCACACGAAGAACTGAAAGAACATTACGTGGGCTGGGGTCCAGACCCCCAAATTATACTCGATCATCTCAAGAATTCAAGCAAGTGGTCCATTCATGCATGCATACCACCTTTGAAAAGCTACGTTCGCGATAGAGTCGTACTTGTTGGTGATGCAGTAAGTTCTGTCTTGATTTCAATAGTATGGTACCCAATGGATCTTCCAGGCGCACGGAATGCTCCCGCATCTCGGCGCTGGAGTCGGCCAAGGTTTCGAGGACGTTTATACACTCATTGAACTTCTCAAACATCCTCAAACCAATAAATCCAACATGGATGTCAGTATTCGAGTCGTGTTCAAATTATTATTTATGTTGACATCCATGTAGCGAGTATTACAGGTGTACAACATCGTCAGACCTCCCCGTGCAAATTCGGTGCTAGCAGGAAGTACCAGAGCCGGCGAAATCTATGACAGCTTTGACCCTAGCAACTTTGACGTTTCAACTTTTGCTGAGAGGTTGAAGGGCCAGTGGGAGCCGGTCTGGACTTACGACGTTCGGAAGGAAGCAGCGTCTTGTATTCAGAGGCTGTGTGATGAGGGTATTTTTGCGGCGTAGAGCGTTTCATATAGGGTATGGCTTGTAACAACATATTGCGTATATGTAATAATTAACTGCTGCAGATGCTATTTGTCATTTTCGACTACACACCAAATGCCAGTCTACGAGGGGTTGTTGAGCCTTACTACTCCGACGGCAGACTACAGTCCTGTGTTCCTCATCAAATATCGGACCGGCGATCCAGGTTTCCAGCCACACCTCCTGTCTCTGAATACCTCATGCACACGGTGGGTTCACGTACATAATGAAGCGCTGAACCTCGTCAGAACGTTTTTAGAATGTGCAGTGTGTCCCAGACTCAACCTGCGATATTCATAATTAATGCGGACAACGTCACTCTGCGCAGTCTCGAGTAACAACACGGTTTGAGTTCGTAGGATGCAGACTCTACTCGAACTCTTGCAACGATCAGATTCCTGGTTTTCATAAGTTACAAGATTAGAATGAGCGCTCTTTGCTCAACCTCCTTCCCGGCGGCGCTCCCGTGTCTCACGGAAAGAAATAAGGAGGACATGATATGTGATGTAATCGTTCCTTGTATCCCAAAACAAGTATAATTATGGTGCTAACGAACGAGACTCAAGGAGCTGAAAGTGAGTACTAGTATTCACTTTCTAGCGGATCGGCTTATACTAAATATACTATAACATTCAGAGGACAAGAAAGTACAAATAAAATAAAACCGCTGAGCTAAGAAAAGGTACGTTTACTTCAGCGGGTAGAGTATTATATTGAATGTTTGATACATACTTAGGTCGTCAATGGCCTCATCAGACCGGCAACGGAGATGTGGTCTGGAATCTATCGACATCCAACTCCGGCGGCCTTGAAGCACCTGTACTCATTTCATGATGCGGTCGTCCGATAAGAGGTTGGGACGTGGTTCATTAACTTCAGGTCCGATTTCTGGACGGTCTACCCTCTGAGCACCGGTGTTTCTCTGAATGCTTTTGGATATCCCATAAGCATTCAAAAGCACCCAAAGCGACCTCAAATAAATCATTAAACCAGATTTCCCTAACATTCAGCTACAACTTTACTCTCATGACTACTTTACCCGGGAAGGACTTCAACGTTGCAATAGTAGGAGGGGGGATGTCCGGAGCTGCTGCTGCTTATGGTCTTGCTCGAGCCGGAGTGCCAGTGCAAGTCTTCGAAGCGGCTGTCAGTGAACCTTCATTCCAAGGAAACGCGCCTCATAATGATATCCTTTCTGTTTACAGGCCAAGTTCGGAGAAGTCGGCGCAGGTGTGGGTCTGGGTGGGTACGGCGTACATGGATTCGAATCCTTTGACCAATAAGTTGAATAGGCCCCAATGCTCTGCGAGCTCTCGATGGACTAGGTCTACTCCAAGCAGTAATTGCTCACTCAGATCAAGTCGAGCCAGCAATGCGAATTTTCAATTTTGTCTCTGGAATTGCGCCTCATGAGCTTGTCTTCGATGTGCACTTTCATTTTATTTCAACGTGGATTGTTTCTGACGAATTCGTAGTATGAAGCGTCAATAACGAATCCAGATCAGCAGATGGGCGTCGGAATATTTAGGTAGGTGTTTGATTATTTCCGTTGGGCAGCCCAGGATACTCACAGCACATCTTCGCCTAGACCTGCATTTCTAGACGCTGTGGTGGAACTTCTTGATCCAGCCATCACTCACTTCCACAAACGTTGTACTGCCTTGGCTTCCACTGACGCCGGTCACACTGTCCTACATTTCTCCGATGGGACAACTCACGAAGCAGACGTCGTGATCGAGGCCGACGGTATTCGCAGCGTCGCTCGAAACTTCGTCACCGAAAAAGATTCTCCAACCCTAGTCTTCACAAATACCGCTACATACCGAGGCCTTGTTGCTTATGAGGATTTGGTGCGTGCGGGTATCAAGACAGAGCTATCTAGGCGCCCAGTGTGTTTCATTGGAAACGGAGGTGTAAGTGCAGTCTTTGCTTGTACAAGATATATATCACTCATCAACGTGAACCCAGCACATTGTTTGCTTCTCAATCAACGACGGTCGATTAGTGCGTCTACATGCTTAATGCCCCGGTACAAGTGCTAATGCAAAGCAGATAAACGTAGTTGCCTTTGTTGCTGATCACGACAAACCTAAGGGATCTGAACTACCCCTTCCCTGGGTAAAGTCTGTGCCGCATGAAGAACTGAAAGCAAGCTACGAGGGGTGGGGTCCAGATGCCCAAATCATACTTGATCACCTCAAGAACCCGAGCAAGTGGTCTATCCATGCGTGCATACCTCCACTGCAAAGCTATGTTCGAGATAGAGTAGTTTTGGTCGGAGACGCGGTATTTCATTCGCAGTTAGAAGCTCATCTAGCCGAGCTTACGAGTCTTTGTAGGCCCATGGAATGTTACCGCATCTCGGCGCTGGAGTTGGCCAAGGTTTTGAGGATGTTTTTACACTTACTGAATTTTTAAAGCATCCTCAAACGAACAAGTCTAATATAGATGTCAGTATTCAATTCTCATTCGAGATCAACTCACATTGACTTTCATGCTAATCTGTATAACACCGTTAGGCCTCCCCGCGCAAACTCGGTGTTAGAACGGAGTACGTGTGCTGGTGAAACCTATGATAGTTACCATCCTGGCAAATTAGACGCTTCGATGGTGGCTGAAAGACTGAGGGGTCAATGGGAACCGGTCTGGAACTATGACGTTCAAAAAGAGGTGGAGTCTTTCATTCAGAGGTTGTACGATGAAGGCGTTTTCAGGTCCTGTTAACTCTGGTGACATCTTGAACGGGAACTACTACTAGTTTTGTTATTTTATTATTTTCTTGGGGAATTTCGATGGAAGAGTGGGTGTATTCTATGTAGAGCAGTGTATATAATCGAAGCATGTTGTACAGATCAACAACGCATTTAGTCTCGAGTACCCAGACTGCAGACACACACTGTCGACGGCGAGTGATGTGTGTCCTCATCGGACAGATGATTTGCTCCACACCCGACTACGTATTCTGTATACATCCTCATCCTCATCCAACTGCCGCTTCATCGACTCCGCTACAGCGAAGACAATCTGGACAATTCGAATCTAGGTATGTAAGTAAGAATGATCAGGTATCTAAATACTAAATATGATACATGATTCTCATTAGCTACCAAAATTCATCAATATCATTCATCCTTATTTCTCCAGAACAATGGCCTATGACGTTTTTGACCTGTCCTTCTTGCTCTGCTTCTCTTTGTATTTCAAACATGGAACTCGGAGAACCCACACCAATCTCGAACACCCTCGTTCGACTAGCTACGGTCTCCCACTCCACTGTCACATCCGGTCGAGCCATTTTCAGCTTTTGAAGAGGAGAAAGGGCTTTGAGGCCCGATAGGCATACATATCGCAGGTCGCTACATGCTCCAGCAGTGAGTAGCGAGACGAGGTTTGAGCTGTCGCCGTGGAAGTCGCTGATGGACATACTCTCCAGCTTTCCCATATGGTTGATACACCATTGCCAATTCTCCGCACCATTAGAGGTGAAGGAAACCCCTGACACTTCCAAGGAGCGAAGTCTGCCCAGGGATATCCGTTTTACCGCTGCACCCAGCTGAAAAGCAGCGCCGACGCGTCTGCCATCGAGGTCTATTAGTCGCAGCTCCTCAAGGGTAGCAGGAGCAACCAAGCTGAGGACACTGGGAAGATTGTTCGTCCTTAGGCTCAACTTTTGTAGTCTGTTCGTTTCAATGCCTCCCTCCACTCCAGGAGTAACAGAAATTCGCGTATCGACCTCCAAGACTTCCAACATCGGCGCACTCCTGATTAGACGTGCAATTTTATGTGTAGCCAAAGGAGGTGCACGCAGTGGTCGTAAGATACAAAGCGTGTGGAGACTGGATAGATTAGGAGTAGGTAGTGCAGGGAGAATGTGGTTGGTCAACTTCAATGACCTTAATCCTGGAAACCTGTCGAATGAGTTCCATACAGGAGACCATGAGGATGGAGCAGCTTGAGTAATGTCGGATGTTATTCGCAGTCGTAGGTTTCGGAGGTGTGCGGGATGAGTGGGGCAGGAAGTCGGCTTGGACGGGAAAATGGCATCAAGGAAATCGTAAGCTTTCAGCTCGGTGGTGGATTGGACGTTCAATGTGAGGATGTTTTCCCGATGGTGTGAGAGGAAGGCGATGAGGAAAGGTAGGGTTTGGTCGCCGGTGATGTCAACGAATAAATCCAGACCGCACTCGCATGCGCGCGCGAACCACAGTCCAGCTTTGCGCACGAGACTCCTCTCGCTACCCTGGGATTGCGAAAGTTTGAGCTTGGACCAAGCTCGAGGCGTACCGTGTACAACTGCATGAAAGGTGCGGTTGACGAGGGAGAGGATTAGGGGCGCGTCGGCGTTGTAGGATGTGCAATGTCCACAGACCACTCCAAGGATTTCGAATGGCAGCGAAAGGATCCCTGTTCTAGTCGTTTCGTGAAGATGAGTGTGGATTTCAACCATTGATAGTCAGGAGGGATCCAAGAGCGGAAAGTAAAGAATCAAGATTGCCTTTTTATCTTCAGGTATTCCAAATATGTAAAACACGCACGCAAGATGGCAAGATGGCACTGGCAGGCAGGGCCAAGGTCTAGGCCAATGTTCCATGTTTGAGGATTCGTCGGAGCTCCTATTGGATGCATGTTAAAGCCGCAGAGCGTAAACACCCATAGTGCATTTCGTATTAGTCAAGTCTGGACTGCCGCTAAGCTCTTGCGTTGCGGTTGGCTTTGAAACGAGCTGTTGCAAATAGGCGCTGGGCGGAGTAGCAGCCTGTAGCAACTTCACGTGTCTCGGCTAAACACCTCGGTGCCTCATCCCAAGAAACAAGCCAAAGTTTGAAATACAATATTCAGTACCTTTACCCATTCTGGTAAGCCTTTACGTCCAAGCAAACGCATTTCTAGCTACTGCCTGCCTTCCCCAATCCCTCCAAAATCTTCACGAACCCTCCAGGATCAACAATCTCTGTCCCACCATATGTCACCCTCTTTCCTGTCTTCCCAGCCCACTCTTCCAGATTACCGTACTCGACATATCCGGCGCCACCAACAACAAAAACAACACTCTCATTAAACGCCATCCTCCTTGCCCTCTGCCCACCCCCACTGCCACCTGCGCCTGGATATTGCGGTTGATGTTGGCTCTTGGGCGCACGGGGATCAAGGAAAATGTATTCATCTGTCTCGGCGAGAGATGCATTCGACGCGGCGGACGAATCCATCAATGCCTCTGTCAAGCGGGTGACAGGAAGAAGCTTGTTCGCAGGCAGAAAGTTCTTCACACCTGAGATAAGGTTCTCTAAGCCGCCTTCTTTCAGACGGTCAGTGAGCTAAAGGTAATAAGATCATATTTATCAGTAAACATTCGAATCAAAGATTTCATCAGATAGACATGCCTTATTCCCAAACGCGCTAAATCCTTTGAATAACTCGCCGCCCTGGCTCACGGACCCTCCAAGTGGTGTGGACGATCCCGTGCCGGCTGCGACACTCAGTGACATACGTGATATCTCCCTTGTACGTCGAACATAGTCAAACGCAGAAGTATCCGCACCAGCTGTCTTCAGCTCCTTTTCCAACTCGGCAATGTCCTCTTTACTGAGTGCATTATCGGGTGAGGAGAGGTAGAACAGGAGCACAAGGCGGAGCTTGTCCTGCGGCGCAAACTCTCCATCCTCACGTTTACTACGCAGAGTTTCCAGTACAGTGGCGACAGTCTGCTTGTTGATCGCCTCCTCTATACTGAACAGTTCGTCGAGACCACGTTTCTTTATCTGCTCCAGCAGCGCAGTCGCGATATTCATATGCGTATCCAAGATGGCCTTTCGTGCTGTCAACTCTGGCAGCTGAGTGATTGCTGTCTTCAAATGTGCCGCATTCGTGGAGAGATCTCTGCGAACTCGATCAGTATTCTTGTCATGGTCTAAATGGAGAGAAACTCACAGCTGCGAGATATCATTAACATCGCTCACACCCGTACTCCTAGTGATCTCAGCCGCATCCTGCTTATACTTGTTCAGCTCCGAATCGATCTCCTCTGCCACTTGTGGGAAAGGATTCGCAGCATTTCGAGTCCAGAAAAAATCTTTAGCATCGAGATCGTAGGATTTGGGTTGCGGCTGAGAAACCACGACTCGATTTAGTTTGATAGAAAGACAGTCGGAAACAAGGGCCTGGTATGTCCAACCGTGGGAGATAGTGGAGGTGAGATCGACGTTTCGGTCGAGGACTAGTAGGACTGTGGCACAGATTCAGGTGGTGAGTACAACATAACCGGCGTAGCAGACTTACGAGGTCTTTGTAGATTAGATAAACCGGTTGCATCTTGTGAAAAGAGTGAAGATGGTTGAACAGCAGAGTATGTCCGTGGGGTTATGAGCGCGTCTCGTATCTTGGTTTCAAGCTTTTTAGCTATCATTTCTGCTGCGTTACCCCGGGGCGCACGAATAAATGGGACATGGCCTGCAAGTATGGTCAGTTTCACGTCCGGCAAATTCATAAATGATAGTAGTCAACGCGCCTATGGTAGCTATGACACTGAAAAGACCGCTCGCAACTCGTTCGATCTCATTTTCTATGTCCTGTTCGGTTGATGAAGGCGAGTTAAGGATAGTGTAGGTTGAGGGCGGGACTGTAGAGGTAGAAGGCGCAGATACCGACACGTTTGCCGCGGGAGGCTGAGGTGTCGATGGTGGTAGCAGAGAGAAGAGAGATGGGGAAGGGGCGATAAAAGATAAGTACTGATCTATAACCTTGATAAGGAAAATCAGCTTATGCAGGGTGTAAGAACTAGGATCGTCCACACCTGTTCGATAGACTCCTCGGTACCATCCTGAGAAACTGAGGCTGCTAGCTCCTCCAATAGATGCCGTGGAAGAGGTTCAACAAAATTGAGATGGAACGACTCATATAAGTTCTTGCGTAGATCTTCGGCTATCCGTCGTACGTTTGCAAGTGTTGGTGAAACAAAGTACACCGCTGGAACGTCCGGCAGTGAAGGTCGCGTTGAATGCAGCTGCCTGTCCTGCACTCAGTACTTCGTGTGATGCTGATAACGGTCTAATACTCACACGTGTAGCGTTACACCCACGTCCCGGAGATCTTGAACACGTAGAACTGTTGCCAGAACATCCTTGGTTTGCTGGTCAAGTACCAAGATTTTGAATACAGGAGGTCCTGATGATGGCGGCGTTGCAAAGCCAGAGCTTGAGCTCGACGTTGATTTACCAGCAGAGAGTGTCGAAGATGGTGTAGTAGATGTGTCAACTGGGTTATTGAGATTCAGGAGTGAAAGTAAAGCATTCGTTTGAGCTTGCTGTAATGTCGTCGGCGTTGTCTGCGATAGTGAGGAGTTCAGTATAAATAGGTAATGACATACGCGAGATACGAACCTGTTTCAACGCCGAGCTCGACATTGTCGACCACGGTCAAGGTGAAGCGAGAAAAGGTGGTCAGTGCGCGCCAACGACGCCGAAACGTGTCCCTTCCAAAAAATTCTCACGTTTAACCTTTCTCTCTACCAACATCGTTCTTGGCCCAGAAAAACTCATTTTCATTGGCTCTCTTTAGGCGTTCCGGATCCTGGCTATAGGAAGGTCTATGGCCAATCATAATTGGCGCTTCGAGACCCTTTCATTCAGACTGGTTGCCAGATGGAACTCTTGGTATGTCGTGATACACACCTTGGGGTCGGTCTAGACTCTGAGTCGCCTCCCACCCTTCCACATCTCCTTCTGCAACATATGATGGATTGGAGCGGCCTGTGCATCGTGTGCATCCCTGAATCCAAAAATACACCTTCTGGCGTTGAAGAACGTTAGAAAACATTGGCTGCCGATGTCTAGAATTCCAGAAAACCTTTGCAAGCCGTCCCAGTGCTCTTTCGCAAAACTTTGTCGCTTCATTTGGCTCAAGGCACTCGCGAGGACTCTCCCACTGGCTTATTGGGTGTTGACACCAAGATACTCCAGCGCAAATTGGCATCAAGCATCCGGTACACATCATTCGCTATCGTTACCGTGGTCGCTCTAAATTCTATAAAATGGTCAAGACATTAGATTTCAGCCGAACAGTTCTCTCCACTTAACCACTTGGTGGGTCCTTTTGTTCATCCTTTGCGTTCTAATCTAACCGTTAGCCGACAGGTAGAATGGGGTGCGTACCTAGCAAATCTAAGGCTCAGGAGATGCCCGGCGATGCTATGAACAAAAGCAAAGTTCACAAGAAGAGGAAGAACGACTCCTTATCACCAGAGATGGACGGGAACCCCCCGCCGTGGTTACAGGAGCGTTCAAAGATGGTATTAGAGAAGGATGGGACATACACGATACAGTCCTAATATTCGGTCTAAGGTTGAAGATAGGGTTCAATGTCCTGTGGTGAGTAAGTCAGCCTTGTGAACTTTGTCATTGCTGACAGTTAAACATTGATAGTATGGGAGCCCCTCAGAACCACCACGATCCGACAACTCCGTGACAGGATTCGGACAGAACACTGACAGAACCATAACTCGAGCCAGGCTCGATATCCATGTTGCCCAGCCTTTGTATTTTTTACGGTGCCTCCGTCATTTGTCTGCCGTTATGACAACGACCGGGCTTCTGACAAGGTGCATTGTAGACTACCCTGTGTATATTCCCACCTATCGTTATCTCGTATCATACGTCCCTCATTCGAATTGTTCATTCTTGACTTGAGTAGTCCTCTCATTTTGCCTCTGGAAGGTCTTTCAAGGGGAAAAAAAAAGAAAAAGTTACTCGAAACTCCAAGGCACCCGCGTGCAACTGTTGCACCCAATTGGGGTTAGGTTGGTTGATAGCACTGCTCGGAAATTTTGGCGGGAGGGAAATTCTGACGTTCTTTTCTCCCAGACGATATACCTCACAGAGGCACTCGAAACTTCGAAAAGCCTCTTAACGAACTATAATGACAAGATTCAATAATGACCGACGTTCTCTTCCTCGCAGACACAATACCGACGGTTCATCCGATACTGGAGGTACCCCCCCAACCTCAGAAACCAAGCCGTCCACGCCACCGACAAACACTCAGCCTCCTCAATCTCAATCAACAGGAACAGGATCATTGACCGGAGCTAGTGGTTCATCTGGAGCTTCAACTTCCGGAATTTTCAGTACAACATTCACTACTTCTGTTCCAGTATCGACCGTCGTCGACCAGTCTACCACATTCACGTCTTTTTCGCAGTCCGTCGTGACGGCCACAATGAATTCTGGGTCCCTGTTTCCTACATCTACCCTTCCCAGCTCGTCTCCATCTACTTCCGGCACTGCACTTCCGGAGCAAAACCCCGGTCATATTTCCAGTCAAGCGCCAGTATGTCTTGGGAACGGTTTGGACGCTCAGTCAGGAGGTTTAATCGCGTCGTTGGTCCTGTTCTCTGCCGTTGGGTTGCTTATCTGGGTACGTGTTCAATGTTACACATCGGTTACCACATTACTCAAACATTCATCCTTGACAGCTGCTGTTCGCCATATTGCGACCGCGTTTCAGACAAATTTACGCAGTGAGGGAATGGTTTATTCAACAGGAGTGCGTTGCTATCTTCCCATAGCTGTGCAAGGAGAGGCTGACGGAACCTTGCTCCGGCGGCGAAAAGGATCCGACCTAAACCACTAGGTTCGGGCTTCTTCGCGTGGCTTTTCCCAGGTGTTCCTTTGGTTCCATCACTTCCCGATGACGACGATGCGACGAAATACGGTCGATCCGCTCACGATGATGCAGAAAATTTCCCTTCAGACGAACAACTTAGCCAACGCGTACTTTGGATCGCTTTCTTGATTGCATTAGGTTGGACTATTCTTGGTCTCGCAGGTGCCTTGCCGCTTTACCTCATAAACACGCCGTGCCTCGCGAAGCAACCTACCACGTCCGAATTTGGAGGATCGTATTCTGTATTGCAAGACCTCAGTCTCATGCGTGTCCTGGAGCTGTTGGATAGTGGCAATATTAGTACGGTTAATTTGGGAACTAATCTCAGGAAACGCGCCGAACCTGGTGAAGGAGATTCATTCAATGTTCGACCCAGAATTATAGCTCTAACGGTTTTGACCATCGTATTGGGACTATTACCCGCACTACGGAAGATCGTGAAGGAGTTCAATGGTGTGATTGGGTACCGGAAGAGATGGTTATCAGGCAAGTGTCATGGGAAGGAACTGGGGTGGTTGAGTGCAAGACATGCGCCTGGATTCTCCGGTTGGGGTGAGAAGCGGTTGAAGGATTTTGTGCTCAAAACCGGACTGAGTTCCTCGTTGGACGACGTGAGCCGGAATGGGTCTACGAGTCGTTCTAATAATGGTCAATCACGCTCTGGTAGAAGAATGGATGAAGAACCGTTGAACGAGGCTGAGAAGGCCGAGCTGGAAGTGGACATCAATGCGATCTTCTCTATATGGTACGTACCCTCACCTCGTGCAGCCATGATCGAAAGGCTAAAAGACTATTTTCAGCGATACCCAAATGCTTGCTTTGCTCATAGAACAACGAGACGAGATTCTTGAGAACCTGGAGATTGCTGAGACCAAATACATCAACTCGTTCCGGTTGTCTACACCAGAGCCTTCAATCGCCGATTTCGAGCCTCCAGAACCAAAAGGTGGTCGGCCGTATATCAGTCGACCTATGAAGTACGGTCATCGGGTAGGCTCATGTCAAAAATATTCGATATACTATCTAACAATCCCATGGATTAGCGGCAAGGGTCGAAACGCTCAAAGAACCCTGCACCTGCTTCATCATCACTTGCCCCAACCTCATTTGTTGCACCATCCCAGTACTACAAGCTTCAAGGTGTATCTGGAGTCAGCGGTGGTCGCTTCACCGACAACTATCACTACGAGAAGGCACCCTCGGTTTCAGACTTTGGTGTGTTGAACCGCGATTCTCACCAAACTGGCCTCGGTAGCTCAGATCGGGGACCAGATAATGCATCAGAATCTGGCTCTGTCGCATCCTATCCATTCCCCGATCCAAGGAAGTACGGGCCCAACTACGGGATCGAGCCCGAGGGTCCATTAGCGACTCTAGACGAAGAAGAATGGGTTGACCTCATTCGCGAAGCGACCCCTGATATGCAGAGCGCAGAAAATGGTCTGGGCCAGGGAACTTCCACATCATTCCGGAGGCGGCCACTCATGAGGTCGGAGCAATCGAAAGAAAAACGCGAAACCTTTCCGTTTCGAAATAAGGGACAACCCGAGTCTCCTGAGGACGTGCCGCCTCCACATTTACGTCTACAGCCTTCTCAGCCGTTCGTTCGACCGTTGGATGGCGTCAATTATGATGATCTAGGGCATATCTATTCGGATATTGCAATGTGGCGTACTAAGCTCAAGCAGATTAACGCGGATATCGCTGAACAGCAAAGAAATTGCTACGAGGATATCTCGGAAGGCGTCCGCATAAGAGGTAGCGTCATCAAATACTTTTTGTGTACCTCCAGGCTGACCATGAAAACAACTCAGGGTGGCTATTCGTTGGACAGGGGTTGAGACATATACCCAATATGCAGTTGATCGATGGAAGGTCCAAGGATGATATTCGGTGGGACGTATTGCAAAATGAAAGAACAGTGCTGGATCATATGGTCTATTATGGGGTACTGTTCGTAGTGGCTGTATTGCTTGCTGCTGGACGTGCGTCTTTGTTCCCCCTTTATCCACACCACTGATTGACTGATGGTGATTTTCCATCTTTATTAGTTACTGCTGCATGTGGACTCGCGCTGGCGACTGCTCCTGACTTCGCACACTATCTACCATTCCTACAGTCACTGTGGAGTGCGAATACTCTTGCCGCCGGGATTGCCACTGTGCTTGCTCCCGCTGTCGCGATTACTTTATTTACCTATATTGCTCTCCGGCTCGTACGTTGTGAGTAGCAGATCTCAATTAACGGTAACATTGTGCTGATGCACATCTTGTTCTCAGGGGCGTCGGAAATTCGAGGTTCAATTTCTGTTTCCGGTGGTCGTCTACAGACTTTCCGCGCAACCTTCTACTTCCTCACAATAGTCTGCGCACTTTGGATTATCGCAGTTGGGGCATTGCTCTTCGCGATCCGAGAATTTAGCGAAGACAGCGAATCCGCGCGATCATCATCAGTTGCGAATGGCTCAATTTACATGAGTGTGCTGGCGATGGCGGTCATTATCCAAGTTGCCATCATCTTCCCTGGCCTTCTTATTCTACAACCCATGAACCTTTGGCGTGTTACCCGTACGGAAAAGTGCGCGGTTACACCGCGTCAACGTTTCCGAGGTGCGTGTTCTCGATCCGTTCGCATGGATAATCCATTAATCCCACGACGTCTGAATTAAATAGCCGTATATCCTCGCACCTATCAACCTTCCTCTTTTGCTACAACCGGTGCATGCATCGTAGCCATTGTATTCGCTTCAATATTTGCTCTAATCTTCCCACTCATCGGACCTGCTGTAGTTCTTTTACTACTTTTAACACTCATCGGTAAGTATTTTTTGACAGCAGATGTGTCGACCCTACCTGAATTCTGTTTCGATTTGCTCCACATTCAGCTCATCGATTCCTCACCGGCTATGTGTACGCTCCAAATACAAGCACGGGAGGCCTTCTTCAAATCTGGCTTTTACGTCGTTTGGGCACGCTTCTTGCATTACAACCTATCCTTTTGGGGCTTATCTTCTTGTCTCGGAGGATCTGGATTGAAGGCGGAATTCTAACTGGGTCTGGCGTTCTGGTGATCCTTTTCGTTGAGACATACACGAGGGTCAGGACAGCGGAACGGAGTTCGCGATCACTAAGTGCTATTACGAAGGACTCGCTAGAGACATTTGCATCTCAGGCTCGGTCTAGGCGCATGAACGTGGATGATGAGGAGAGCACGAGTCTAGTAGCTAGTCGTGCGGGTACAGGAATGCGAACCCGGGGATCAATGGCGTCAGTTCTGGAGATGATGAGCCTTACGCTGGCGGTGATGCCCTCACAATCACGGAGGAAAGGCCCTGTTCCCCTTCGTACGTGCTTTTCATTTTACTCATGTTTGCATCACCGATATCTAATGATTCTTACCTACAACAGCCACCGAGTCGCTCGATGACCTGCTGCAAACTGAGCGGGCAGCTCAGACACATCCTGATGCTCCACCGCATCTGCCTGCGCTTCCATTTGCCGACCATGCAGATGAGATGGCTGGTATTTTATATGCGCCGGAGCTGATTGCTCCACCGCCTATTATATGGCTCCCAAATGACATACCTGGCGTTGGAAAGTCAGAGGCAGTTGATTTGCAGAAGTATCACGATCTGCAAGTGACTTTGGATGTAAGTCATGGTCCTCAGAGAACCTCTTCTTCTCGAGATCGTCGATAGTCTTGTTTTTCCCCTGGTCATTCACGTTGTTAATCCAAGTTGTTGATACGAACCGGCTTTCTTTATCACGGACGCCCCACTTTATGTATTAACTTAATGTACATTCAAGTAACTTTTGGCGAATTTAAGAGATGAAAATGGTAACTAGGATGTCATGTTTCATTGGTGGGGTTTGGCTGATGCTCCGAGACTTCTGGAGCTCGCTCTGACTACGCCCCGCTCGGTGTCGATGGTTGCTGGTCTTCCTTCGCTACGATCGACAGGACGAAAAACTAATTGAAATCAAGCGCAGCTAGGGTAGTGAAGTAACGAACATTAGGGTGTTTTTTTTTCTGGCTCTGGAATCAGCAATCTTGCCGAGGACTTTGCATCACCACCACCACCATGTTGAGCCTGTGTTGAACTACACTGCAAGGTTCATCTCCTCATCCTCATAATATGCGGTGGACCCGAAACAGTGGAGCTATAGGGCAAGCTCCAACCTTTTTGCCTTGTTTGTCCAGCAGTCCGACGCTTAATCACTGGAAGTCACCAACAAGTGGAGCTGGCTTTGTCCATATGATCCGCAGACAGTCCCGGCAAGATAAAAAAGTTGCAGCTTGTTGCCAATTTGACTGTCCACTTTCTTAGGCCAGACCGGGTTTGTTTTTAAATCAACAACGGTCCCCGCTTCCGTTACCCTTCCTCTCCTTTTTATCTCTTTGCTCATCACCTTCCATGTCTGTCTACCTCTCTTCTGACCTCAACGACTCTTCGGAACCTGCAGCGACCATGTCGATGGATCCTTTCGTCCTATATTCCCGGTCATTGCATGATTATACTCTCCGATTGTGGACGGAATCACGGAGGCTAGCGGAGGAGAAGGCACGAGCCAGGTCGAAAGGCGAAGCACGTTCTGCAATAAGGCGGTCCAGCCCTAGCAAATCCCCTCAGCCAGTTGCAGGAGATTCGCTGAGAAGTAAGGGTTCATCGCCGTCGAGGCGCAAGCCACAATCTCAATGACCGGATCGGATTGTTCGCTATTGTTGGGGGAAGTTCCAGGGTTGAAGAATATAAACGAATATATTACCGGTGTTCATTTTGGTTGGTCGCCCTACTCGAACTTGCTTGGTTTCCATCTCGCCTGACCATCCGGGGCCTTGCCAGTGCACCAGTGTACACCACCACCACCATCACCACCATCTTCATCGTACACCGCTTTGCCTTCACCATCTGTGGCCCTGCCACATTGCTATCATACCATGCTATACCAAATCATTGCTCTGTTACAGTCCACCATCGCTGTTGAAACGACACCTCACACGTATTGTATCCATCATCTCGACCAACATCATACAACTCACTTGAAACATTACTCCTTCCGACCCATCCTGCGCCACCACCACCACCACCACCACCTTGTCATGCAATCGCCGCCTCCCCGTTTCTTCATCCGTACATATACGTCTACCATTTGTCTTTCCGCGCAGGTTGGTTCGATTATTTCTATAGAGCGTTTTATCCGTGCTGGACGTGGGATGCTCTCTGCTCTCATGCCCACCCTTTCCATCTCTGACGATGTATATCTTTATACTTGTCTTGCTTTTCCATATACATATACACCTTTCCATGATATTTACTGAGCAGTTTTTGCTTATCACCCGACGTCGGCACATCCCCATTCGCACGAGTCAGGGAAGACTGTCCAAAAAAAGCAGTGACCATATGGGTTATAACTGTCGGCAATCGCCGCAACGCGGGTTCAAAGGTGGGGTTCGCGCCTTCACCATGGGAGACAACGAGCACGCTTCCTTTGGTGATGAGCACGCTACGTTCCCTTTGAAGATTCCAACCACCCCGTTCCACCGTTCACTGTTCACGTACAGTTCAAAGTCTAAAGTCTATCTCAATATTTTCAATCTCAATATGTCAATGGAGATACCATGCAGAGACGCACGTTCCTTCAAACTTTGTGGCCTGCGGTGACGAAGCGCTGATTGCGGTACCCAGCCTGTCTCAACCAGGGGTAGAGTTACGTTCGTGGATGATTCTCAGCGCTATATTACTCTGCTGTTGTTTCCTGACAGTTTGGGCCTTTTATTTCGCTCCTTTCAACCCTTTAGCTCTCATTTTGCATATGAAGCGAATGTATGGGGCATTCGGGGCGGCCTTGATAGCTGCGACAGCTACGACAAGCTCTGCACAACCTGCCTTACCTGATAATCAACTGATCCAACCTTCAACCTTCACAGTACCCGGCGCGTTTCCTACCTCGGTGTACGCCAGTTATTACAACGATCCAACGGCGACAAGTGCTCAGGTGCAGCCTGTGATTTCCGATCCTGTTACCGTATGTCTCCTGCAGAATCTCGTGTTCACCTCATTCTCATCATTTCATGTTTGTTCCTTTTGACAGCACAAGACCTATCCGCTTTCACTCACTGGCCCGGACAGCTTACCAGTCAACAACACTGTCGATCCACATCCTCTTCCGCCGAAAGCTTCCTCGTCCCGACTCTACGCCCAAGCTCTCCAGCAGATCAAAAACATTGCATCCAACCCCACGTTCGACAGCACTTGCGCAAAATGTCAAGCCAGTCTCGAGGTTGCAAAGTTCTTGGCATTGGCTTCACCTGAGGAGGGACCGCGTCTGGCGGTGGAGCTTTGCGAGTTTTTCGGTTTTTCCTCAACATGTGGAACTACCTTCTCCATCCTTGGTATAGGGTCAGTCATTACACAGGTAGTCAGCAACGCTGATGTTGGAGGGTATGATGGTCAGGTACGTTCATCTCAAACATCGCAATTTCCGAGGATGTGCTTATTGGTTACGTTCGGAAAATAGATGCTATGCCAAAATTTCTTCAGCTTGTGCCCTTTGCCACCAACATCGCCGCTCAATCTCACAAGTTGGTTCGCGAAACCTAAACCTAATCCCCTTCCAGCACCCAGGAAGCCTAGCGGGAAAAGGCTGAAGGTTCTTCACGTATCCGACTTGCATATCGACCCTCGTAAGCACCGACCGTGTTCAGTAATCCCCGTTTCGTGTCATTGAAGCTTTCTCAGGCTACGCTACCGGATCTGAAGCGAATTGTACCTCTGGTTTGTGTTGCCGCGAGGATCACTTCAACTCTGCGAGCCCCAATGCATCTTTATTCCCTGCACCCCGTTTCGGAACGTTTAGATGGTGAACATAGCCAAGTCTGTCTTTCAATTCCAACTTAATCTCATACATACCTTACACTAGTGACACCCCCTATGCACTTGTCATGGCCGCTATGCAAGCGATCCCGCCTCTCACTGGCACGCAGGACACCGGGTTCGCATGGACAATCTACACTGGAGACATGGTGTCACACGACCAAGATAATCAGCTATCCAGGTACGCGCTGCTGCTTACCGAGTTGTCCTCCTCGACGCTAAATATCGGAAAATGCCAGGGATTATATTATGTGGACTGAGGTACGCGACCCTTTCGTTCCTGGGCGGAAATTGCGAATGACTTGGGTTGGTGTAACAGACCGTAGTTTATGACCTATTCAAGCGGATGCTGGGTTCAGGCCCTGTTTACGCCGCTCTAGGGAATCACGACAGTTATAACCAGTCGGTCTTTCTCCGAGTTTTCGTTACTGTATGTGCAGGTAACTGACTCCCGTGGAACAGAGCTCAAGACGCACCCCATTCCCTCGGGCCACCTCTTGCCGATCAGTTTAGCTGGAATTACGACCACGTCGCAGCGCTCTGGAAACACGAGCAATGGCTCCCTGAAGCCGCTGTCCAGATGGCCAAAGCGCATTATTCGTGCTATAGCGTAAAAAGATTCGATGGATTCCGAGTCATTTCCTTGAACACTGATTTCTGTGAGTTCTTCTAACCATTTTTGAACTAGGAAGTGACTAAATGTTCCATAGGGTACCGAGCAAACCTCTTCAACTATATCAACATGACGGATCCAGACGTGTCAGGCATGCTCAGATTCCTCACGGATGAGTTGCAAGAAGCGGAGGACGAGGGTGATCGGGGTCTGTCTTGTGCTTCTACTACCTAGCAGGATACTAAACTTTCCTTCAGTCTGGATCATCGGACACGTCCTCACTGGGTGGGATGGCAGCAATCCATTGATGAACCCGACGAACCTGTTCTACCAAATGTTCGTTTCCGCTTTTCATTCGTTGCGCCGGCACTATACTGATAACGTCCATAGTGTCGACCGATTCTCACCCCATGTCATTGCTAGTAAGCACACGCCTCCATATTCACAATCTGATGTTCTCATTATACTCTTGCAGATATTTTCTTTGGACATACCCACGAAGACCAGATGTCTATCTTCTACGCCAACAATGCAACGAACATCAGTGCTGAGACTGCCCATGCCTTGGCTTGGATAGGTCCTTCGCTTACACCGATCACGAATTTAAACAGTGGATTCGTGAGTCGTCCCATCAGCTTTCTTTCCGTCGTGCTGTTTTCTAAGTGTTATCCATGCAGCGTGTTTATGAAGTTGACTCGAATGTGAGTTTCCTTAGTTCTCATTGATGTCCAAGGACAAGCGCTGATTGTGAGGTGAAGACCTTCGAAGTCATGGACGCTCATACTTGGAGTAGTGATGTGAACACATTCCCCTCGCTGGATGCTCAGGTTGATGTTGGTCCAGTCTATACGTGAGTCTCGCCCTCGAATACTTACCGAAGCCTTCTAAATCAATCCACTTATTAGGTACGAATACAACACTCGCGAGACATACGGAAAGACTATCTCAGGGTGGGGTCCTTCAGATCCCTTGAACGCAACTTGGTGGCATCTCGTTACCGAAGGTACAAGTTCCGTTTCGCGTTTCAAGAGGAGGTCTGACGAGCTAACGATGTTTTCTTTCAGAAATGGAGGCGGATAACTCCCTTGTCGCGACTTTCAATCACTTCCAGGGCAAGAGCTCAGTAAAATCACCAAACTGTACGGGAGACTGCATTCCTGCGAAGATTTGCTATATAAGGAGTGGAAGCTCAAGTATTGCGAAGCAAAATTGCAGGCAGGGATTCGGATCTGTGCAAAGTGGCTAACAGATACTTGAGGACGGAGAGAACGATTTGTATCTAGTGTACTACCGTTAGCATTAGCGATGAGTAGCTCGTGCTTTACTGGTTATACGCTTTAGATCAGATTCCTGTTTGAAACTTCATATAGCATATTGGTGTAGATATTCATAGTCCTCCATCGCATTGCGTACCAAATCTTCCATCTGAGACGCTAGCTCCTCGTCCCATTCTTCCGCCCACCGTTGTTTTTCGTGAAAGATATCTACAGGCCCAATGTTCTGCCATTTGAGGTGAGACAAGTGTATGCGCATTGCAAGTGCCGCGGCTCACACCTTGTCGCTGACCACTCCGCTCGACCTCACCAATGTGCCATGAAAACCTTCTTTAAACATTTCTGGGCAATCACTGTAGGCATCCTGAACCACACCAAGATCTCCAGGGTCCCAAACATAGTCTATCTTGTCTGTATCAATTCCTAAACGTTCGCATAGCGACCTCATCTGACTTTGCGGATCCTGTACCAGTTTGTCCCCGTCAACGACTATAGGTCGAGTGTTCCCCTCAAATTGATTGAAGGCATCAAAGACTAGTCGTTCCCATTTGAATCTCGCAATCACCTCGACCTGGCTAAGAAGCACTTTTCCGCGTTCCAATATATGTTTGGCATGATACGTTGCTCGGATATATGATTGTAGAACTCTCGCAGGGTGGCGAATGGTGAAGATAGGGGTGAAGCTAAAAAGGAATGCATCGGGCAGGAAAGTTGGATTTTTAGGTGAGGATGAGATACCCTCTAAAAAGATAGTGGGCTGAGCCCTAGATTCACGAGGAAACTTGGCATCGTGGTTGATGGTTGTGCATGGAATGAAATGGTGTGGGTGGTCCATGATCAGAGTGTTTAATCCCTTGGTTACAGAACATATTTATCAGAAAGGTAGATTAATTTTCAGAAGACGTAGTACCGTGGCTTCCGCATCTTCAACTCTCTTGCGTACAATATCAAACATATCTTGGTAAGTCATGCCCGAGAACCGTTCTTGTTCTTCAGAAGTCCCAACGAGTCTGATTAGAGATTGGTATTCTGGCCCCATGCAATACGGTATCCCAAAGCGAAAGGACGATACGGGGGAGACGGAAGGATGGCTACTGAGAAGACGGAAAAGGACGTTGCATCGTGTGCGAGGATGTGCGATAATGTATATCCTCTGACAAGACATCGAGTCTCCCAAAAGGACGTCCCAATAATCTTGTGTGCGTGAAGGAAGACTCTGAGGCTTGAAGCGGATTACCGGCTTATCCCGAACAAATCGGAGATACCGTATATACGTATACGCCCACTAGTTTGTTGTACAAGTTTTTTCTAGTATGTAGATATGCTATCAATGCAAATGCTAAGTCGTCAGTAGCGGCCTACGTACCTTCGAGCTATACTCCCAAGTTCGATGCCACGTCGAGAAACAGCTCAGTTGCTTCGAGGGAAGATTCAAAGAACAGAATTATCGTAGAATTTCTGCTCAAGATTCGGGGATGTAAACTGAGAGAAATGATAATTCGAACTGAATTGATTTTGCAAGGATGGTGAAAGAAGGAAGCAACTATTGTAAGCACTCAGAGTACTGAGGTCCTATGGTACTAATCTACACATGGTTCATTATGAGATATACAAATATCATACTTTCCGTTAGCCCTTTAGTAGTGTCCCAGAATTCTAACGAAGAGTGCAAGCGTTCATGCTCTATGCTTTGAAAACACCCTCGTCGTACAAACTCCGAAAAGCAGACTCTACTTCCTCCTGCAAGTCATAGTACCAGACTGTCTCCCACTGACCTTTCAGCCTCTCGGCCACCATCGAAGCGTTCAACTTGCCCTGATAATAGTTGTCATAAATCTCACCAGCCCTATTACTTCCCTCCATCACCGAGTTTGCACGTGGAGGCCTCATAGTATTGTAGTAATGAAGCACCCGTTATAATGCACAGTAAGTTAAGAATTAGATCGTAATGAAATCAAAACTGACGTCGATATTGGATTTATTGGTCTGAGGATGTGTAAGAAGCTGTGTGAGAGTGAAAACATCTTCAATTCCTTGCCCGGCTCCAGCGCCGAGATGAGGAAGCATTCCGTGGGCCTGGGAGATAGACTGGTAAACTGAGGGGTTTGGTGCTCGGAATACAATATTAACTCACTGCGTCGCCAACGAGAACGACTCTGTTATGAACGAAGCTATGCATCGAGGGCATGCATGCATGCATCGCCCACTTGCTCGGTTTCTTCATCTGATCAACTATGATTTGTAAGTCTGGACCCCAACCCTCAAAGCTCGCTTTCAGTTCTTCATTTGATACGTATTCGACCCAAGGAAGAGGCAGTTCGGGGCTGATAGGTTTGTCGTGATCAGCGATGAAACAGACAAAGTTAATCTACTGGGCGTCAGTCCCAGTGAGGTTTTATCAGACATTATTCGACGTTATCAGACAACGCCCAACTTTGTCTGATAGCGTCAGATAATGTCCGATAGTGTCCTTAACCCGGAATAATTCGGACGTTATCCGACGCTATCTGACATTATTAGACGTTTCTTAGGTAGCCTTCGAAAGGCTCTATTAGGCGTCGGTTTTCGTCTGGTCGTGTCTGATAGCGTCTGATAATTAGGTATATATTGATGAGGTACTAGAATACATTATAGGTGCTACTGAGTACAACTTACGTACCGAAAGACCTTGTCTGTCTCAAACCCCGACTGTGCCCACACGAGTGACCGATACCCTCTGCCCTAACCCTCTGCCCAACTCCAACAGTCTTCAGCCTTCTGCTATGAACGAGGAGGGTCACTCTAACAACATGGCGAGCTGCGGCACATAGAATGTTTAGTGTAAGGATAACAGTGCTCTAGGGTCGACTCACGAGATATAGCCGTATATTCAAGGTGGTTTGGAGCCGTCGTCCGGGTCTTCTCCAAGGTGCCTGACGCGTCGAAAAATCTTTAGTTTCACAAAAACGACAAGTAAATAATACACGTGCCTCGCCTGTACCATATTTCACTCTGGTCTACATCAGTATTCCCTCCGTCGTATCTTGAATTATCGAGTTTCATCTTGAGAAGGAGAAAGAGCAATACAGATGGGGAGAAAGAGTGGACTAGGGGGGAGCCGGGAAGTTGGGATGGTGGTGGTTAGAAAGAAAGAAGCGAGCGTGGGGAAATTCAGGATACAGGGGAATTTGCGCACGGACAGACTGCAAGGCACAAGTTTTTTTCTAAGTCCATCTCGAGCCACGTTCTTTTCTAAAGCCTCGTTTAGTTTCAAGTTGGTAGCCGGAGAAGAAGCTATCAAGCGAGGTTAATCGGATAGACGTCAGAAAACGTCAGGTGCGTGTCAGATTTCCGCGGATTTGTCGAATAGCGTCCGATAGTGTCTGATAACGTCCACTAACATCTCGTTGGGCGTCAGTGACTGCACTGAGAAGAGAAGATTGGGGACGTACCAGTCGTCCATCGCCAATGGGGTAGCAAATGATGTGCTGTTAGCGAGTTTATTAGCATTTTCGCTGAGTATCCCCGAGCTGCGACCTACTTTTCCTTGACCAATGAAACAGACCGGTCGTTCTGATAATTCGGTTTTGATGCCAGCGCGAACCAGATCTTCATAAGGAACAAGGCCGCGGAATGCGGCGGTGTTCGTGAAGGCCAAAGGTTCTGGCGCGTCATTCCCAACGACAAAGTGCCGAGTGGCACTATGAATGCCATCCGCTCCGATCACGATGTCTGCTTCGTGAATCGTTCCATCCGTAAAACGTACGACACTGCGACCGTTCTCAGAAGACACCGAGGTACACCGCTTATGGAAGTGGATCATGCTTGGATCGAGCTGCTCTACCACGGCGTCCAAAAATGCTGGCCTAAGTGAATATAATGCGCTATGAGCATCTCAAGCGACCAAAGAGGCGGTCAAACTCACCTATAGATTCCAACACCCTGCAGTTTCTCTGGGTGTTCCATTGACGCCTCGTACTACGAATCTCGTTGAGAGTAATTCACTCGAATTTGTTGAACAACACGCACATCAAAGACAACTTCATGAGACCCACTTCCCGAGACAAATTTGAAAACTCGCATAGTTGGTTCAGCATGGTCCGAGTGAGAGATCACTGCTTTGAGTAGACCTAATCCATCGAGAGCTCGCAGGGCATTCGGACCTACCCAGACGAGTGCTTAGCAAGATGAATCCATAGATGACATCGAAACCCACCTATACCAATGCCTGCACCGACTTCGCTGAATTTAGACTGTAAAAGGATTTTCGCTGAGAAGCGAGTCGACTTGAAAGGTGAAATGTTCACTCACAGCTGATTCAAAGACTTGCACTGGTACACCGGCTCGAGAAAGACCATGGGCGGCCACCGCACCACATATTCCTCCCCCCACAATTGCGACGGTGAAGTCCTTTCTGGAGGAGTTAGCCATAGAGTAATTCAAAGAGTTGGAGAGCTAAACAGTCAAGGTTTGAAGCCTTAGGGAAGTCTGTTGTGTCGTGGGGGGTAATTGACGCAATTCCGCTGCCTTTTGAATGCAGCTAGGTGTTAGGCATGTCCAAAAACATCCTCCGAATTACTGAAGACTGTGCCGAGAATCCGTCCAGAGCGGAAGCTCTGTGGACTATGAGATAAGCTACTTGGTGAACGATGTCCAACCGTGAACGCGTGAATCGAAGGAGTGGGTCTGTTATGGGCGTCCATGGGAGCACCCGAGGATTAATTTTAACGACCTCGCCCTCGTCGGATCCGGCATTTTGGACCCTTGATCATCCTATGCCATCGTGAACGTCTAGCGCCCTATATAATTCCCACTTGCAGGTCTTTCCGAGTCCGTAACCAGAGACAGAATACGAACTTTATTTTTAGCTCTTGCGTGAGCTCATTTCTTCTGTCATGGACGGTACGTTCCAAGAAAAAGCACTCCTAATATACACAGTGCAGAACGGGACGGTGGAGTCAAGAGGAGATGAGCCGCGGGATGGTGGGGGGTTGTGTAATGCTGTGGCAAGTCATATTTGTGGCAGTAGGCAACCCACGGAAGGTCATAGGCCTGGAGAGAAACAGCTTCTAAAGGGGTCTGAACATTTCAGAAGAGACCAAGATACATACACCATTCAATTTACTGCCGACTCGCGCACCCTTCACCAAACCCGACTTGGGCACGTTCCTACCCACCTTGGATGAAACTCGTAGACGTGTCGGGATTGTCTGTATGGGTTGAAGGTCTACTGGTGCTGTAAAGCTCATGCACAACGAGCTTGGAAAGACCCGAGTACCGGAATATCTGTGAAGTCAACTGAACTAAAAAGAAAACAAAATGGTTAGCTCACCCGCGGAACTGGTAGTTGTACACCATTGACACGCCTACACAAACCAAAATTGTGCTTCGATACCCGCAGAACGAACGGGACGGGAGACTCGGGTAGGCCAGTAAGCTGGTGTAGTCGAGGTACGAGGACTTGATCGGCGGAAAGAGGCTTGTACTGACGCTCAACGTACTTGTATTTGCGAGCTTCCCACTGGTGCCATATTTCGACGGATCTCTGCGAGAAGTGCTTAGATATTGAAATGGCAGAGAAATCCCTTCATACCCTTCACTCGTTCTTAACCAGCCGGGGGTCTGTAGGTGCCGAGAAGCTGGAGCTTCAAAGGCCGTGATGGTGGGTAAAAGGGTAAGTCTCGGTTCGCATGGCACAGGTACAGACCTCCATACTTGCCCTAAACATCTCATCCTTTACTTTACCCTTGGGCTTTGAAATTTCGCGAAAAATACCACTCGAGTAAGCTGTAACGGAAAAAAAGCTGAAGACTATAACTGTTTGTAATCTACTAAGCCAAGTTTTTACCTAAAAACGCCCTCATCTGACAACATTTGAACGCAAAATGCCACTTCCTTCCGAACGTCATGGTTCCAGACAGACTCCCACTGACCCGTCAATCTCTCAGTCACCATCGAAGCATCTAACTTGCCAGGGCAATAATTGTCATAAACCTCACCAGCCCTCTTACTTCCTTCTAATACCGAGTTTGCGCGTGGTGGCCTCACAGTATTGTAGGAATGAAGCACCCGCTATCATATACGTGGTAAGTCAAAAAATAGTCCGTGATGGAACCGAATACTGACATCAATGTTACATTTGTTGGTTTGAGGGTGTGCGAGAAGTTGAGTAAGCGTGAAGACATCCTCTATTCCTTGGCCGGCACCCGCACCAAGATGCGGTAGCATTCCGTGAGCCTGGAGGTTTCATTGAGTGAATGTTCAAGTTAAAGGTAGCAGAAGGCTCACCGCATCCCCAACAAGAACAACCCTATCTCGAACATAGCTGCCCAAAGGCGGTATCCATGCATGAATGGACCACTTGCTCGGATTCTTGAGGTGGCTAAGTATGATTTGCGCGTCTGGACCCCAACCCTTGTAATTTGCTTTCAATTCTTCATTTGTTACATACTCCGACCAGGAAGAGGTAGTTCAGAACCCTTGGGCTTGTCATGGTCAGCGACAAAGGCGGCAAAGTTGATCTGCTCTACATCAGTATTGAAACGAAGCCCTGAGTCGGAACGCGTACCAATCGGCCGTCATTGATTGGATAGCAGATAATATGCTGGAATAGAACTCGTCAGTATTGCTGTTGAGTTAATGGGTTATAGACGTACTCCTCCGTGTCCTATGAAACAGGTTGGGCGTTCGCATAGTTCTGTCTTGATGCTGGCACGAGCTAAATCTTCCCAGGGAACGAGTCCTCGATATGTGACGTTGTTCGTGAAGGCTAAGTGCCTGGAAGGATCATCTCCAAGGACAAAACTCCGAGTCGCGCTGTGGATACCATCCGCCCCAATTACAATGTCCGCTTCATGAGTTGTTCCATCAGAGAAATGTATGACAATATAGCCAGTTTCAGATCGAGACAGTGAAATACATCGTTTGTGGAAGTGGATTGTCGTCGGGTCGAGCAGTTCCACCACGGCATCCAAGAATGCAGGCCTGAGTGATGATTACAGGCTGTTAGTATCTTGGGGCGACCAGCAAGTGCTAGAAAATCCACCTATATATTCCAATACCCTGCATTTGACTCGGGTTTGTCATTGACGATTCATACTGTGAAGCTCGTTGAGAGCAATTCACTTAAACGTGTTGAAACAAACGCGTACATCAAACACGTCTTCGTGGTCCTCAGTTCCTGAGACAAACTTGAAGGCTCGCATCTTTGATTCAGGCTGGTCTGAACGGGCAATCACTGCTTGTAGCAGACCTAGTCCATCGAGAGCCCGCACGGCATTCGGCCCTATTCATGGTGTTTATTCAGAGAAACAGAATCCGTCATTGCCACTGAGTACTCACCTATACCTACTCCTGCGCCAATTTCTCCGAATTTTGACTGTCAAAGGTAACAACTTCTTGAGACGCGTCGACTTTTGAGGCCAAAATATCCTCTCACCGCCGCTTCGAAAACCTGCACTGGTACACCCGCTCGTGCAAGACCATAGGCAGCTGCAGCTCCACACATTCCTCCTCCAATTATCGCGATATTGAAGTCCTTTCGAGGTAAACCAGCCATAAATGCAGTTGAAGAGTTGAAGTCTATGAGGTTACTGGTTCATTTGGGACTCGCTTTTTGAAGGCTGCTTGCATATCCAGAAGCGTTGAGTGTGCTCACACCTCCGTGTAGAGATCGGATGCCTTATGACCTTTATCAAGCAGTGAGAAAGACAACATCCGATAGTGAACGCGTGAACAGAGGAAAGAAGGCTTGCGATCGGTTGTGGGCCGAGGACCGGTGTGCTGTACGACTATCATCTATCTATCTATCTTTAGGCAGGCACTCCGACTATAGCTACACCGTCGTTGCTTCTTATTCCCTCATTGTGAAACTCAAAGTCGAGAGCTTTATGGATTATGACCAGTCAAAAACTCTCTACTTACTCTCCCTGTAGCGAATAGTATTATCAGTTGCTCTTATTTTTATTAAACATCTCGGTTGAACTACGTGTACATTCAAGCGACAGGACTTCTCTCTGTCATGTAATGCTTGACAGTTCCAGAGGACGTCATAAGGTCCGTATTTCCGAGTCGCCATGTCTTACGAATCATAATTCTCCGGAAAGAGAAAGTATACGTAGCTTTAAAGTCAAAGATTGGGTCACGGTGGAGGCCTGGGGACTAGGGTTGATTCTGATTTGGTTCTTGAATGACTGTGAACTACTAGTCAGCTGAATTTAGACTAGTATGCGAGGAGTGCCTTGCGGAGAACTGTTTTTCAGACCGGTTTGCAGGCGCTTTCGAAGAAAACGAGAGGCACGCACAGGACACGCACCTCCCAGCCATCATCACCACTCACACCCCATGGCGCGGATTCATCCTATTCGACTTGAAGGAACGCGCTGCTACGCAAGCCCGATCAAGTCAGAGATCCGAAAACATGTTCGGGTTCTTGTAGCGAAGAGTTCGGATGGGAAGACCGTGTGCTACCGTGGAGACCCCGTTGCTCATAGCTTCTTAGTTGGGAAGCTTCAAGCTTGAAGCGATGTATTGGGTATGACCTCTGTAAAACACATGAGTAGGGTCGAAAATAATGAAAATAACCGTCTAACCCCATCCTGGATCAGCTTCGCCCAGAAGGTGAGTGATGTGGCATAATGCCGCCGCAAGCTCACATGCTATCAAGGTTGAAAAACAGAGTATTTGGAGGCCAAAGGGCCTTCGAGATCTGCGGTCTTGACATGCACTCACGCCGGTCTAGGAAAAAAATCAGTTGGTCAGATTTCAGCCGGAAACCACACCTGATTCATCGGGGATCTGGCAGAACAAAAGGTAGCAGAAATGGCTGCAGAAATTCAGTGATTCTGAACTTCTGACCCGACGCCTGAAAGGAAACGGGAAGCATTAAGCCAAGTCCGAGATACAGACAATAAGGTACTCTGAAATCCATTCCATATTTTGGAAAGGATCATTCGGCACAGCGATGGACTCTCCGGTCTTTTGAAACGACTGGTCCGTTACCCGTGACGTCGCCTCCATACAATGCCAGTGAACAACCAGTGGATTTAATGAGCCATTGATGACGCTGAAGTCGAGAGCAGTCTCTGCGGACTTGAGAGAGGTCCCGAAGAGCTGGGAGGTTGGCAGATGGTCATGGGTGATGAGTACAAGTATTCCTACATACATAACGCGTCTGGCAAAGGTGCAGGGCTTGCCCTCAATTGCACAATGACACACTCTCAAGAGTTTCAATTCCATCTTTTGAGGTACTCATGTATCCTTATCAAGTCCGACGTCGACTAGACCAGGACAAAATCGAACATGTATGTCTCTGGAAGCTTTTCCGTTTCAGTACCGCTCACTGACGACCTTATAACAAGTAGCGATTCCGAAGAGGTCATTTTGGCTTCGAAAACACCTTATCACCCAGACTAGAAGAACATCCTGATGAAGCATCTGCGTAGGGCTTGAGAACCAAACTATCTACCTCTGAACAGTCGAGAAGGTATGTACTCTATATACATATATCGATAACAACGGTATCCCAATTCATTCACCTGTAATCACAGCACCAAATCTCCGTTGCTGGGATTTCAATTCGCTCCTGACATTGCACATTCGAACCCCAGCTCTCAACTTATCAAGTCAGCCAAAGTAATTCTTCAGCAACTTTATGGCCTCCGACCTCGACAGTCTCGAACTCCTCTCCCTTGTCTGTAGAATCACGCAAGAAAGCGAAAGTTACATTGGCGTTAATGACAAAGTTCTTGCCGAGTTCGTTATCGACCTTCATGGCCAGTCCAATAAAAGCCTCTCCGAGCTACAGGCATTCGGTGCCGACTTTCCAGACTCTTTCGTAGAGAATGTAGATCGTCTCATTCTCAGCTTGCATCCAAAGCACAAAAAAAAGTTGGCTACCAATGGGGAGGTCGCGGCTAAAGGAGATGGAGAGTTGACTGAGGAAGAGAGGAAGAGGCGGATGTTCCCTGGTTTGGCTCTGGAGAATCAAGAGGTCGAACCAGTTGTTTCGGACGACGTCTTTTTAAAAGAGCTAGGGGATTTGGTGTCAGGGAAGAAAAGGCCGTCGGAATTGGAGCGCTCACCGAAACGACAACGGACGGAAAGGTCGCCTCCAAGACGAAGGAGTCCTAGTCCGCCTCGTGGAGGGAGAGGTTACGATGATCGTAGAGGGAGGAGTAGTCGTCCAGCGCTAGATGATAGACCAATTTTATTCAAGATATATAATGGTCGAATATCTGGGCTAAAAGAATTTGGAGCATTTGTGCAGCTAGAGGGTGTTGCTGGAAGGGTTGAAGGTGAGTCGGCACTATACCGTTTCCGTTGCACTTCGCTGACTCGGGCTAGGAATGGTTCATGTTTCGAATATCCAGACGGGCACACGCGTGAATTCGGCATCAGACCTTCTGAGCAAAGGCCAGAATGTCAAGGTAAAGGTCATAAGTGTCGCTGGGAACAGGATAGGTCTTTCCATGAAAGACGTGGATCAAGTCAGCGGTCGAGATTTGACGCCACACCTACGAATAAAGTCAGAAGCAGAGATGGAGGAGGAACGACGTCATGCTGCTCGTGCTTCAATGTCAGGCGCGAACGCAGTTCCGTTGAACTCGAAGGATGAAGGTCCTAAGCGCTCTGCGAAACGCCTCACCTCTCCGGAGCGTTGGGAAATCAAGCAGCTCATCTCATCAGGCGCTCTGGACCCATCAGAATATCCCGACCTCGACGAAGACATGCACAATCCCATGGTCCAAGCCGAGGTCGAAGAAGAGCTTGATGTTGAGATCCGAGAGGACGAGCCACCGTTCCTGGCTGGCCAAACGAAACGAACACTCGATTTGAGTCCGGTCAAGATCGTCAAAGCACCGGACGGATCACTCAATCGAGCGGCACTGGCTGGCGCCTCGTTAGCCAAGGAGCGTAGAGAGTTGCGACAACAGGAAGCAAACGAGCAAGCAGATTCGGAAGCTCGAGATTTCAGTCAGCCTTGGCTGGACCCAATGGCAAAGGAATCGGATNAAACCCAGGGTGGGGTCCGTGCCTGTGCCACAATTCTCAAGGATCATTACTGCTGCATCCACGCCGTAGTGGCTCGCAGTATAAAGCTGGCAGCAACGCATTAGCATTGCCTATAAATTATGTAAGAAACTTCATTTACTCACTCCATAGAATTTCGGAACAATTCTTGCCTTACAAGCCTTTCAGTTCCTTCCGATAAATATCAGCCTCATGTTCGAGGCGTCGAACCTCACTCTTCCCATGCACGATTTTTATAGCCACATGCTTGGGTTCTGGCAGCCCTGGTAATGCGAGATACACCTGTCCACCGAGGGGTCTCACGACGCGAGCCCTCATGTGAAAGTTGATGCAATTCTCGTAGTCCGAGGAATAGTAGATGACAGGTTCGTCGTGAGCGTTGAATTGAAGCTCAAGGGTGGAGGTCAATGACATGGTAGTGAGGATATTCAGAGAAGGGACCAGGATCTCGACTTTATATGCGAACTTGTAAACCGCTTTGAATGTGGGCCTTTGATCCATTATGCGAGAACAATGAAGTCTTGTGGCCCATTTGTGGCCATGGCCAGAGAGTTCTAACGGGGCGGACCGGACTTGTTGCAAGTTTCAAGAAATACCATTGTCCGACGTTTATAGTGCATCAGAATTTCAAGTTGGGAAACTTGAATTCGGGGCGTGCGACTGTTTCAGGCTTCGAGTTGTGTCCCGGAGTTTCCAACAACGGTGACCTATGCTCGCTCGTCGACCATCCTTGACCAGCCGGACTCGTAGCAGTTACTACCTTCAGTATGTATTGTACAAGCAGAGTATTGATTGTCCATTAATACTACATTTTGTTAGAGTTTCATCAAACCTAGCTCAATAGCTTTTATCTCAAGAGCCTATTGAACTTGTTAGCCTTCCGGTAGTATATTAGCCGGTCATGTAACTACGTTACCAACTGCTTCGAAGAAAACCTCGAGTTGAAAAAGTCTCCCGATGCATGCCAAAGCTGTTGAGTACTTTCAGGTCGCGCCAGGGAAACACTTATGCCAGGATGACCGGTTGGGCGATAGCTTGTACGAAGTTCGCCTTCCTCAATAGTCACTGTCTACGACACAATGACCGGATTTTGGCCCGCTTTTTCTCGCCTTTTTTAGGAATTTTCTGCCAAAAAGTGAGATGCCGCTGACGGAGGTGAAACAAAGTAACTTATTTGACTGTTTTGTTCCTTAGGCTTCTCCGCCTTGAAGCTTCATTGCTTAGAATACAACTGTAGATACAGAATATTTCATTCATGACACTTTTGTTTGCTCACTCACGACCTCCGCCATGCATTCAATCTCAAAGCAAGCACCCATAGGTAGCGTGCAGACGCCAATACATGTTCGCGCTGGCATTCTATCTTTGTCGAAGAACTGTGGATTATCATGCGTCAGTGTACCATAAACGAGAATGAAGTGCATGGATACTCCACCTCAGCGTATACTTCATTCATTGGCCCAAAGTCCCGCTCCATGTTAGTTAGATAAATTGTTGCTTTGACAATGTGTTCCAACCCCGATCCAGCTGCTCTTAGCACAATCGCAACGTTTTCCAGAGCTGCACGCTTGGTATCACTGAATTAGCATCGTTGGAAAGGTCCAAATGGTACTTACTGTTTGTGCCTTAACCCCCCCTTCAACTACCTTGAAGTTTTTGTCACATCCTATGTTTCCCGAGACGTAGACGTATCCTTTGGATATGACGGCTTGTGCTGTTGGGCAAAGGATGGTTCAGCCTCTGATTAGCCAAGGAACAGTGACGACCGGACTTACAGAAAACTGCTAGCACGGGATTTGCTTCTGGAGTCGATACAATTTTCTTGGTGGACATTTCGAGCGATTATGAAAGCTAACGCGCTAACGGGAGATCTGACTGATCACGGTCCGAACCGGGTGAGGATTTAAGATAGGACTCCATGAATACATCTACAGACGAAGCTCCCGTCTATACTGAATAAATGCAACCAAATTTTCCCTCACTTCATCACCTCTGCGTCTAAGATCCCTACTCCCTTCTTTTCTTCGGTCGATACAACGAACGGCCTTCTTCACGCCCTCAACACTCGCAACCAATTTTTGCAGCATGTTACCCTTCCGGAAGTTGACGTCATATGGGAGCGTTTCATCCGAGTAGATATCAATCAAGGCAGAAACTGTTTGAATGAGAGGTTCCGTGCCCACCGGTGAAGAGGACGTTGATGTCGGTAAAAGCGACATTAGGAATTCAGATATGACCTGGTAAACGTCTATTATTAGAACCCTTTATTATGAAGTGGTATTTTTAACTCACTTTGTTGGCTTCTATGGAATCAGGATGTTGGGCAATGCACTCCAGGGTGCCGATGCATTTCACCTTGATCCTATCGTCGGATGTAGCGCCACAGAATTGTATGAGGACATTGATTTGCTCCTCCGTAGCAGTCTAGTGGTCCCGGGCTTAGATGTTATTCCGTAGATAGCATGATAAGACTTACTATACTTCCTTTGTAAACGATTCCTAGACCCCAGAGAACTCCCACAGCTATCTCCCACAGCTCTTGTCGTCTCTCCTGACCGAGTCCGCTTTCTGTACCGACGACGGCGAGGGCGGCCCAGATATCATTCCAGACCTTACGTCCTCCGTCCTTATCTGCAGCGACAGTCGCATTACGAGACGTAGCTAACGAAAGGAAGATGTTATTCAAACATTCCATCGCGCTTACGTGTATTGCGCTAAGAGCTGAAGTTGTGGGTGGGTGAGGCGAAGGCGCCGCAAGCGGAGGGAATGATAATGCAGTCGGATGTATCAGGGACAGGAGTGAAGGTACCAGCGATGGCAAGAATAAATTCTGCTCAGACGAGTCAGTGTCTTCTTTGTCACCGGTCATTTCGACGTCCATGCCCGCGTCTGAGATAGAATGTCAACTATAGGTGAGATGGGCAAGCTGAAGGTACACAAACCTCCTAACTCTTCTTTGTCTCCATCATCGTCCATTTCATCATCATCCCCGCCAGTGTCGTCATCCTCTAGCATATCAGTAGTTGAGTCGGGCAGGGTAGCACAGGCGCCGGTCAAAATTTCCAAGGCCAGCTGAATGGAACGCAATTTTCCCTCTAATTGATCGAGCTCCATCTCATAGCTGGACTTATGGTCAGACTTTGGAACATTCTTCAACGAAAGCTTTTCCATCGGTGGCTCAGATGCCTACAGGACAGCTCTCAGTAGGGTGATTAACGACGGTCAAATGGAAAGAGCTCACTATGGAGTCGACCAATCGCTGGGCGGTACCTGCGACATCTTGAAGAGAAATAGAAGAGATGACCGGTTGCAGAAGCGGAAGAACAATCTCTCTGTCTATGTCGACATCGGACCCGGCAATGGGTGGGGGTAAAGGACATATATTCCGTAGGATACCTAACACGAGTACGAACGTCAATATAGCTTTTTCGAGGTAATAGCTTAAACTAACCTGATACAAGAATTCGCAGGGTGATGGTTCTGTAATCGTCCGCAGCCTTTTTTTTGCCATTGACATTGGGACCTTTATCATTCGGGCGAGCAATAGAGAGCAAGCAAGATGTGTAGCTCGCGTCTGACCTTACGTGGGATGTTGCGGGTTCATTGTCGTCGGTGAGAACATACAAGCACTGAGCTGTTGACAGAATGAACGGAGCTCCAAATCGAAGTAGGGTACCACATACCAGCAGACAGAACGGGCGAAATAGATAGCTTCTCTCGCGAAATGAGAAAAGACATAAGGAAGGGAATGAGACTTGTATCGTTAATTGCATTGAGTGCCTTGTTCGACGTTTCACTGGAAAACTGTTAAACTTTTGTGCATCCTGATGCGCAGCTAATATACTCACGAAAGACACCACATGATCGTGATCACATTATCGGCAAACTCATACATGAGCTTCTTCGCATTTTCGGGTGCATCTTTTGGAGATTCCAAGTGTTGAGAGAGAACTTGTGAAATCTAAACGCGTGGTCAGCCTTTGCTTAACACACAAACTGAACGGGATGTTACTTTTGGTACGAATGTCTTCAACGGAACCAATATATTCTTGTTGTACATCTCCGCACAGATGTTGTAGCCTCCATCGATGCAAAGATTCCTAAATCGCGTCTTAGCTTCAATAAATTACAATCATTTACAGGAGACGTACCTCAGGGCCCCTGTCGCTTCTAGAACTACCTCCTCTTCACCATCCGTCAGCCTGGTAATCAGTTCACCAACAACATTCTTTCCCTGGAGAAGCCGTCTTGTCGATGAATCGTTTTGTATCAAGTTTGACACCGCGACGCAAGCCCATTTTCTTTCTGAAGCATCCACACTATTCATCTAGCCTCCATAAATGAGGAATTATTGTATGAGCAGCTTGAGCATGGCGTAAATGTGCATTAAACGTGCACCTTCTGGATGATCGGTAAGATTGCTTCATTTTTTGAGGATGTCGATGATGCAGCCGCCAGACCCTTTGGTAGATGCGAGTCGGGTACTCGCATCGGATTGTGCCTCCTAATTGCTTTTTTCTTCTGTGATTTGCCCATTGCTACGATTGAAGTAGAGATTCCAAGTTCGCTGCAAAACGCGTGCAAGAAATTTTTTTGCCATTCACGTGGAATGGGCGTCTATTCCCTTTTGAGCGCTACCATCATGTCCGCAGTCCATAATCTGAAGCAAGCTCTTGACCCAGGATGCTGCTAGGCATGGATTTCATTTAAAAAAACAGTGCACAGGAAAGCCCGCAAAAGCCGCGAGGATTACACTAGCGCTTGCCTCAACCTCGGTACGCGAATCATTCTCCAGGTCATTGTCATTCTGGATTTAGTGGTTGCCTCGAGCTCTATGCATATTGTCTTCCTTCTTGAACCACTGCTTTGGTGCGACCACACCTCATCGTAATTTCTCCTTCCATTTCCCACAAGATATGGCGGATGACCTGCCTACTATACTTGCGGTCAATCCGCGATTGGATACACTATTTTGTTGTATTGTTCATTTTCCTTGCATGCAACACACACGTATTATAGGTCAGTCCGAGTTATAATTTTTCATGCTTCTCATTTGACACGGTTCAGGATTCAGGATAATCGTTGTCTCCTTCGCCGCATATACATCACCGGTACGTGTCAAGGCCAAGCTAGTCATCCTCCGACTTAGATCATCACCGCTGGCCAACACTTGGCCAACACAGACTTCATTCACGAATCATGACATGTATCGCCACACGGGCTTGACCTTATGGATGTCTGGCCAACGATCCGAGATCGCGTCTCGAGCCTGCATGGCTGCTCGGTGCTGACGGTCTCCGTTCAATGAAGTAAGAGATGAAGTAACATTCCTGTAATGATTAACCTAAGTCCTGTTCTCGCAAAGATACATATCCTCTCGGGAGAAGGCAGGCCTCGATTCTCACTTTCCTTCACCTACCTACTACACCCCGAACTCTGCACTCTCTCGATGGGGTTGCGTTCACATCCTTCGTGCCACCGGTTCCGTTTCCTTGGGATCTCAATTGGGGCGATTGCGCTCAAACCGGTTTCAAACGCGTGCTGACCCGTCTTCCGATTCCTACCGCTATCCTCGTTCATTCATAGAATCTGATGGTTATATTTATCCGACGCGAACGATGTCACCTCATTTTGTTGTGGCCTGTGGGAGAGCGTATCATCGACAATCACCTTGAAGTACCTTACAGTATGGGTCCTTTCGCAATCTCCCTCCCTTCTAAAGGCTAAAAATAACCTATCCTCCCAGAATCGCATCTTTTGTCAAATGCATTCATGTCATTATTACCCTCGCCCTGAACATGGACATTGAAATAACAAATTCCCTAGTCTAGATCACCCGTATGATATCAGGCCGCGTACCAAATCGCCACCATATGAACGAATAATGTTTTGCGTGCACCGGGGTACCTTTTTACCTTACACCTGTTCAGTGTTTTCATGCCCAGACCATCCATTTCGGGATCAATAAAACTCATGAATGAGGTATTGGTCCGGTCGGACTCATTCAACTTCCTATCGTCTCAACACCGCACGACTCAAAGCCTCCTATCCCAGAACCTCCCCGGTTTCAGCGGGAAGATCCTTAAGGAAATGGCTACATTTTGCGTTCTGACAGACGTTATGTGCCCCCTTTGACGGCTCTGACAGCAAGAGCACCCTTGTGATTAGAAATGGATGACGGCGCGGTATAACGTATTCTATCATACTGTAACTACTACGAGTACAACGGGTAATAAATTTACATTTGTTCAGCTTCAATTGCCAAGATGAGTATGTGAATAAAAAAAAAAGTGCTCGATAAACGAAGGCGAAAATGAACGCGAATAAATGATGCGTATCATTTTGATCCAATGATGATAATGGTATGGCTACATTCCAAAATACGAAGGCGTTCAAGAAGCGGAGCGAACAACGAAAACTTGTCAAAGGTCAAGGCTGATACAATGGGAGTGTGTTATCCCGGGAAAGTGAAGCAGAGGATGGTGATCCAAAGTCCAAACCTAATTGTCCTAATTGCGAATCTCTTCGTGAGTCGTGTTCATGATCTGAACGACGGTTGTCGTCAGACCCTGGTGGAACGGTTGCCCCGTCATCGTGCTCGCCATCGTCTTCGGGGAGATGTGGCGCACTAGGTTCCTCGTCTATGTATTCCAGAGCGTCCTCTTCATCTGGAACGGTAATTTCCAATGGTGGCGCACTAGGTTGTGAACCGTGCATGTCATCCTGATAGTCGAAGGAAGGCGGCGCGCTCGGGCTTGATCCCTGAGTATCGTCCTCAAAAGTATATTCGTACTCATAGTACTGAGCCATCTTTCCTTTCTCGGAAGTGGGAACAGCAGAAGGCAGCGGCGGGAATAGTGGGTGGTACCTTGACGGAGAAGGTGGAAGTTCCGGGAACCGGGCTGAAGATGAGGACCCTGGTGTAGAATGGTTTCCTCTCTGTGCCCCGAAATCTATGACATCTTCATCTTCCCAGACCGGTGCAGACATATCTTGCGGGGAATGAACAGCAGCTTCAGCAGGAGCACTGGCTTGCTGAGTAAGCCTCTGGAGGACAGCCTTATCATCTGTGGCTACATGACCACCAGTGATGGAGTGCAAATAAGCGACAGGTTGATCGTCATGAGGGTCATCAAGGGGTGGAGGGCCGGAGGAGGAAGAAAGTGACCTACGAGACGAGAAGTGAGAACTCGTCTGTGCTGTAGTAGGTCTGGTAGATAAGGCATCGGACCCCGACTTGGAAGACAGACCATGCGAAGAGAATTCTGATGCTGACACGCCTGGAAGTTCTGATTGGGAACGGTTGCGTTGGCGGTAGGCAGGGGGTGACGTCAATAAAGGCGAAGGCGGTCGACTAGGCGGAGGTGGTGGGGTCAATGGTCGGTCCTCTGATGGGGCGTGAGTTGTGGAGCGCCGTCGGATAGTGGTGGGTGATGAGGAACGGGAACGGGCGGTGCTGATGGATGACCGTCTAGAGACAGTTGGTGAAGAACGATGAGAAACAGCGTCAACGGCGGGTCTGTCGTCCTCGCTAACAGGTGTTTGAGCAAGTGATGAAGCATCCACTGAGAACACTGCTCTTCGCTTCCCGCGCCGCTTCCATGCTGTGTAGTGAGCATTAGCCTTCCAGCGCGCTGTAGCCCGAGCCCATATCTTCTTCTTTGATTTTGCCTGCTTCTCTAGTATCAACTCTGTGTCCTCCTCTTTTGTACGCCGTGCTTTCTTCCGCTTCATTTTCTGCTCCACATCTCTCATTTTTCGCATGCTCTTCCGCCAAAGCAGACACCCTATGATAAAGAAACATATGAAGAAGGCAAGGACAAGGGATATAGCCAGGATGATGCCTGTCCGATCTCTGCGGTCGACGGGTGCCCATCCAGCGGGGAGACAGTCCTCAAAAGATTCTCCCTTGTCGCAAGTGGGCGAGGGTGTCGCTGAAACTGCTGTTGATGGTGATGAGGTTTGTGATAGATCTGTCGTTGGTGGTGAAGCGACATCGTTGATTGGGGGTATGCCAGAGGTTCCACAATTCTTGGACATGCGACGTGAATTGGAGAAGGCGAGAAAGAGGTAAAGAGGACATACTGTACACATTGTCGAACCATATAACGTGTATTTGTCTGCTCTTCTCCATCTACCGTCTGTCCCTTGCTCATACTTTTCTGGAAAGCGAGTACGCTGCTGAGACCTGCGCTGAAGCCGGGCTTGGGATTGCGTGGACACCAAGTTTTTTTCGGCAATTGCTTGATGAGTATCGAGAGTGGGATAGAGAAATGGGAGGGGAAGGGGGGCGGGCGCTGCTGATGCAGCAGTAGAGTCGGCAACGACGGTCGCTAGCAGGGAAAGCAAGGACTTTGAGGGTGAATAATAGTGATGAGGAGGACGGCGACGACGACGGCGACGACGGGAAGATGATTTGGCTGGCTTGTTCGACCTGCTCGTGCTAGCAGAGTCGGGGTATGGCATCTCTTGGCTTGAAGGACCCGGAGGCGGAAAGAAAACTTGGCGGCAAGGGTTTTGTTTGTAACTGTATTTGTACAGGAAAATATCCTTCTATAAATATTACTCCTGGAAACTACGCAGCAACATGTCCCAATTAGCAATTCAACATCTTGCACCGTCTCCTCCGTGCCTCAGCTTCCTCCCGCACCCGTCCTTCCCATTCTTTATTCAGTTGCCGGTAAATCACTTCCTCGGTCCCATCGTCGTATACTATTTTGTACGAAGGCAAGCTGATCCTAATGCTCAGGTTGCCCTCAATTGAGGCTCCTAAGGCCGTGTCGTTCCGAGTGCTAAATTTGCATTTCAGTTTACTATTATTAGTGACGGCCCCTAATCATAAAAAAGCCTGAAATTTCCACTTACCGTTTCAGAAATATTCCAGACTTTTCCCCGCTCAAATCCCCCATCCACTCGGTCGGATGTCGCATCACATAAGTATCAACGTATTCTCGCCACCGACCCAGGCTGCTCACGTCTCCATCTACGCTGGCATCTTCCGCCCTCATCAGATGAATTCTGATGGTTTTCGTGTCTCGTGCCTGTGCATGTAACTTCTGGCTCAGAACCAAAATAGACCTTTTTCTCTGTGGTGGCACGACTCACCCACTGTACTCGGTATAGATGGTCATCCTGTCCAACGTGTCGTTCGGCCTCTCGCCTGTATCGGATGAATTCCTTATTCGTCAATGCTTCGGAACTTTGAGCGCTCTGTAAAAGCGACCATAATTCCTGACACTTGACATCAGATATGATGGTCTGAACCTACGCATGCGTTGGCCCATCAGTACTGCACGTATTTAGAATAGGCCAGCATTATCCTCACCTGCTTTACTAGTGCGGTAATCAACTTGTCGAGGGTGAACAGATGGAATGCCTGAAATGAAAATAAACAAGGGAATATCGGGGAATATCGATGACTCGTCGTGGCACCCACCTTGTTTCCGAAGAACCATCGCATGTGTTCTTCAAAAGTACTTTGGTCTAGATCCCCAGCAAATACCTTTTCGCATGCATCGAGAAGGTACATATACACCACATTAGTACCCGTGCTTCCCTCAAAGGAGTGCTGTGCCAGGACGGTTGCTGGCCCGTTCGGGTCGTCTAATCCCAACTCCACAGCAACGGGATTAGCTAGCAGATGTGAATGCTTCTCCGACGCCAACTGCTGTCCGACCTCCTTACACATCGAGAGACGAAAATATAATAGCTGTAGTTAGCGGGATTAGAATCTATTTTTGACTGTGATATCATCAAACAAAACGTATCTCACCTGGAGTAATCGCAGTAATGTGTAAAACGTCGTGTTCACGAAAAATGTTGCATGTTCAACAGGTGGAGGGGGTGCGTTTTCCTGGCTTGACAATTCCCGGATCCACAAGTCATCGGGTCTTTCTTGTTCCTCCTCCTGACGCGAAACCGGTACGTTCGGTGAACGATGACGTTCAAATGTGGGTGATACTGCTCTTGAACCTCCGGCAGAGCCTGGTGCGGAGCCTCGACGACTATTAAGCTTGTCCTTATCTTCTCGACCAGATGCCGCCGATGCCGACGCCTTTTCTTTTGCAGTCTTTAGCAGCTTCCTTCGTAGATCCACCGCTGCGACCCCATTAGTCTGTGGATTACCTCCGGAGGATCGTCTTCCGCCCTTGTTCGCCTCAACATGCCCGTTCGTTTCAACGTCATCATCCAGAGTCATATCAAAACTGAACTCGGCTACAGGGTGCGAGAATAGTATTGGAATGAACGCGCGTAGAAACTTTTCCACGCTGCGTCTCTCCTGCGATGTGTAGATGCCTTGTGAACGATCCAAAAACGAATAAATCAGCTTGAGCGAGTCCTGTAACACCGTGGTATCTTGGAACTGATATTCCAATTGATACCCCACGGACCCTCGAGCAAATGCTGATAGTCCACGTTTCTCCTGCTCCTTGAGCTGCTTCTTCCGTATAGCCTCGATATCACTAACAAAATGCTTTGCAGTGATATTCCGCTTATCATTGGCCTTGAAGCTAATCCCTTGGTGGTCCAAAGACTTGTAAAAGTTCTTTGAATCCACCTCCCGCCACGTCCGACTCCATTCCCGATGTGCCCGTCTCCACTCCTCGTCCTTTTGTTTCAGACGAGCTAGAACGACAGGTACGGCAACGCCAGGAATATCCTGCATAGCTTGGAGAACTTCTAGACCGCTATCACGCCCATACACCTTTTTGATAATGCGATGGTATATGCACTTCCCTGACCCACCAAAGTCTGGTTTGAGTTTGAACGCCGCGCGTTCCTCGGGAGACATTTCCTCGATGCGGGCACAGAGAGGCTCCAGAATTGAGATGGTCCTGGAAAGAGCTTCAAGATGCACATGATACTCGTGTCTCTCCTCCTCGCTCTTGTGTAACGCCTCCTCGAACGAGTTCTTCTTGTGCGTAAGGAATCCAGCATCTTCAGACGCCCATGTAGGATGCGACACCCACACATCGTTGAGCACCGACCTACAAAGCTCGTCTCGTCCAGAACACGCAAGACGAACTTCCTAATCCCCAAAGGGCAAGTATTAGCACCGGGGACCTGATCCAAACTATGCTTAAACTCACGCTAAACGGCAGTCTGCGATAGCTAGGCCCTTGCCCATCATCAACCGGTTGCGCTTGTAATGCCTCCGGAGGACCTGTTCTGATACTCCCTGGAGGTCCATTTTCCACGCTGTCGCGTCTTGAGTCCCACCCAACAAGCTCCTTGAACTCTTCCAGGAGGTCTCCATCGAAGAAGGCGCCCGTGCGATCGAGTAAAGTTTTAACATCGATAATTTCTTTAGAATATAGATTAAGTAGCTTCAAAAACTCCTCGTAGATTTCGCGGTTCTCCAATGACTTCTTGGCTCGGTCAAAGAAGAGGAGTTTGTCGGTGGGATTTGTGGAAATGCCATTGGCAAGAGAGCTGAGAGTACCCGGAGCATGTGAGACTGATAAGGATGATGAGGAAGGTGGTAATCCGGTATGTTCAGAGGGGATTTGAGCCGCGACAGGATAAGGTGAGAATGTTGGAGAACCTGGTTCTCCTTTATGAGAATGCTTAGGCCTCTTCGTTTGCTGTCAAAGCAAGGCCTTAGCAGTCGGATGTGGTATGGTATAACTGACAACGTACCCTACTCGGAGCAACAGCTTTCGCAGGAGGTACTGGTGTCGGTTCCTTTTCCACGCGTTTTTTGCGCTTGGGAACTTGTGCAGCCTTCTTTGGTGGTGAACCTGGAGCAGAAATGTCGCCTTGCGACCATGGCATAGAGCCACTTCCCGCCAACGACTGTTGTGGTACGCCGCCTTGAAACCCCGGAACCGCTTCGGGAAGAAAGTCCTTGAACTCGGCAAGGAGATCGGGTGCGTCCTTGAACAAAGCTGAAACTTGCGCAAAGACTTGGGACTTGAAGAGAATCAGCCACGAGAACACAAAACGAGCACACTATACACGCACGTCATGCAACTGCCTCTGCTCCTTCTGGTACGTCTGCAAAATATCCAAAAACTGCTTGTACGTATTCGTATCATCCGAATACCGCGATTTTATCTTGTTCAAATAGTGAATGGCGTGGTTGAACTCTTCCTGGGATTGCGTAGGTTCGGGGTTCTTGTTGTTGAGGTTGCCCAGGAAAGAAGCCGCGGCTGTGGCCTGCGTGTTTTGCAGGCCAGGAGAGAAAGCTTCGTATGGAGGCTGAACGTGAGGAGGAATTTGGAAGCTTTGTTGCGGGGTTAATGAGCGAGACCCGAGGCCACCCAGTGGAGGGAGGGTGTTGGGCGTCTGAACACCGGAATAGGGGAAAGGTTGTGCGAGGTTTGGGCCAAGACCGGGTATGTCGCGCTGAAGAGTGACACTTCTAGGGCCAATATGACCCATGTTCAAAGTAGTTTGGGTCGTAGTGCCCATAGGGGTGGTGACGATGATGGTATTGGGGTCCGTTGGGTCGCTGGAAATGTCTATTCGATATCCAGCAGGCAGAAAAGTGTTGAATCCCTGGATAAGAGGTGGATTTCCATGAAATAGCTTTGAAACGCGTTGAATGACACCCGGAGTGTCGATTCTGGTGTGAGCGGGGCAGTGAGTATGGGAGTCACAAGTCAAGAGAAGCAGAAAAAAATATAACCCCGCCATATAATCCCGTCATAAAACCCCGCCAACATAATAACGATCCAAGCAATCAAGGCATTATTCGAAAACTCACTGCTGGCTTTTGAAATCCTTCATTATATCCAAAAAATGATTATACACCTGTGGCCTATCCTGAAATTGGTTCTTCACTGCATCCAGGTAGCTAAGCGCATCCGTAACGTCCAACGGTCTCCCAGCCTCTGATGTCCTCTGCTGCGTTCCTCCACCACCTCCGCTCAACTCTCCTGGCGCTGAACCTGGCGTGGACGTATTTGGAGTACGGGGCATCATCTTGGGGGTACTGAACGACATGAGTGAGGACGAAGGGCGGGCCAGGGGGGAGTTTTCGCGGTTTGGGTATGCGGTAGGAGGTAGTTTGGGCTTGTTAGCTGGACTTGATATCATTGCATGTGGAGATGGCAAGGAAAAAGGAGCACTGGGAATAAGGAGCGGATTTTAACAACAGGGTTCAACTCGAAAAGGACGCGCGATATGATGATGCAGCTTCATGAGAACACAGGGACATCGTCCACGTGCTTATCTTATCTCTTTGTTCTCGGTCTCCGCTCCGAGGCGACACAGACATAGGCGAAGCAGGCGTTGTAGGACATAGTTTATACAGCTAATGTACAATACAAAATCGACGAATAATATAGTTCATATATGCGAGAGAACGCGACACAAGACTGTACACATGTAACTGAGATTATCTCGGCGATGCCTCGAGATCCAGCTCCTTCAATAGTGTCGCCAAGCGGACCGGGGAGGAAGCAGTCGGTAAAGGCAAAAAGTAGGGCGCTTCATATGGGCGTGTTCGTGGACGATCGAGAGGCTGAGAGTGCTTCGTCATCCATTTGCAGCGACGTCTAAACGAAGCTGAGGCTGGATCTACCGACACAGTGTCAGAATTCAGTAGCTAAAAGACTATTTAACGAAGCACTCACTTGAACCAGGAGCACTGGGCACTCTCCGAAGATTCATAAAAGACCTCTTCTTCTTTAGGGTTTTAACGGATAAGCTCTGCGTCTGCGAGTGCCGGAGCATCTGCTCGTCCAGAGAAGATCGGCCACTATCTGAGGGCTCGCGGCTTCCATGTATATGAAGCCATTTATTCTGCCGTTTAGAGCAGATGGGAGAATCAGATAATGAAGCTGTGACGGAAGGAATAGGGTGGCTGTTTGGTAGAGTCGGTTGAGGCGGAGGCTTTGCAGAATCGCTTGTTGGAGGTTTTTCAGGTGTGAGCGTCAGGTCAAGGTTTGGTGAAGTTGGAAGGGGTGCTGCAGACGAAGCACTAGACTTCGAACTTCCAACAGAGCGAGTTCCGACAGATTTCGTGAGCGGAACAGGAGCAGAATCCTCCGGTGGAGGTCTTGGCCCTCGGAGGAAGTACACAGCGCACCCAACAAGACTCTGGAAAAGGTTCAGACTTCGCGGAGAAGAATTAAACACATGCTCACCAAGAAAAAACCCACGAGCGCAAAGAGAATACCTACTCCAGTAATGAGAAGCCTGCGTAAAGGCTCCATGGTGATGACTGTGGAAGGTAGAGGTCACATATGTATATGAAGAACGTTCCGCGAGCATGCCCTGGCCCAGTACAGCAGCTTATATGAAGAAGCATGACAGCAGACAGGAAATCGTCTGGATTATATATTATATCGTGCTGCGTCCGCAAACCACGTCCAATCGGGCTTGAAGCTGTGGCAACGACAGGATACCTATACTGGGAGCTCCGAGGGCATGAGGCCTAGAGGCCCGAGGTAGCCCGACGTCGGAACAGTTCAAGGATCGGCACTCGTGGTTTGCATACCCATCAACTTTTCCGAGAGCTGCACAAGAGAAGGAGTTTGAAGGAGTTTGAAACTGTTCTGAAAGTATTAGAAAAGTCACGTAATGAGGATCTGCAGCTATAAGCGCTCACCGCTCACCGCCCACTGCGTAACCAGGAGGACAGTTGGCAACCAGACCCAAGAGCGAGAGCTGATGCATGATGCAGATGTCGATTCCACAAAGAGTACATTAAAGGAATTCGGCGTGTTGACCGAGACGAGAGTTGATGCTCAGGCCAGGGCCGTATGCGAGTCCAAGTTGAGTAATATTGTCGCCGTTGTCATCGCGCTGTCCAGGTTGCCAAGACTAGGCGACACCATATTTCGAAAGCACTGCCCTTGAGTCGAGTTTTGGTGCTTCGAGAAATGATGGTCAAGTATTTGATCGATGTCGCAGGAGACCTTAAAGATCTCAAATATGTGGAAATACCTTGCAGGTAGGAATTGGTATTTGGATTCAGCACCAGAGAGTGAGTAGGACGAGCCACGCTCCACTGCATGTCCGCCTAGCGCAGCAACTTCGGAGTCCGGTGCGCAGTCGCGAAAATCGACGAGGCGCGGGCATGATGAGCCGCCCAAAAAGAGCTGTAGAGCGAGACCTCAGGCTTGCAGCGATAAATGGACGTTGAGGACTTGAGACAATATCAAAGTTTTGAGTAGAGACGCATTGGCGCCAGGAGCGCCCCACATATTACTGAAAGAGGTGAAATGGAAGCGGTCGTCCCGGGCGACTCCAGGTGAGGCTGTGATAACTGTCACTGCGTCAGCGACGACCACGAAAGTCTTGTACCGCCTTCTTTCCTTTCCACTATTTTTTGTTCTCTGGGTCCGACCCAACCCAACTTAACCCTTCCATCTTGCAGTCATGAGCTGCATTCGTCCAGCAACTCCAGGATTTGTTGCCACTTTGACAGCGACTATTCTCCTGGCAGTCGTTTCATTCTGTGTCCCATACTTTAAATCCGTATATTTCCTCAAAGCCGATATCACCCAAAACAACGTTAATGGATCCATTACCTTTGGGACATTAGGATATTGCTTGGAATTTTCCGGAACCACAAACTGTTCAAAACCATCTGTGGGGTACGAAGTCGGTGCGTAAACCCCGTCTTGCTTACTAGCTCACGCACTGATCTCTTACTTTAGACGTCAATAGCCTCATTAATCTACCATTGGGCATCGAGTTGCCCCAAATTGCAGTAAAATGGCTAACCTACGCTCTCGTTCTCCATCTCGTTGCCCTCGCCCTCGCCGCTGGTTCAGCAGTCTTTGGGCTCTTGGCACACGTCCGTGAAATGTCAATGACTTGCTGTAGTACATGCATATCTGGCTTTGCTGCCGGTATAGCATTACTTGCATTTATATTCGATATCGCTCTTTTCTTCATTGCCAAATCCCGTATCAACGCTGTCGGCAGCGCAACGATGGGTAACGCGATATGGTTGACACTCGCTGCATGGGTCCTTCTGTTTTTCAGCGGTTGCTTCTATACCCTGGGTAGATGTTGCATATCTAGCAGGTCGCCAAGGAAGAAGTGGGACAAGGACAGAGAGGCATCAGGGGCAGATGGTGGATCTAGTAGCCGTGACATGTACGCAGAACAGATGCGCATGGACGCTGTCAAGGCAGAAGCAGAGAGGAAAAACAGGCAAAAGGAAGTAGGACTACCTGCTTTCTATGAAAGCCAACCGCTTACTGCCCGTGTTGATGGTGATACCGTCTATACTGATACCCCATACTCTGATAATGGACCTACCGGCCCCCACTATAACCCTGCAGGTGGTTACGCAGGTGGTGGATACGTGCAGCAACCAGCTGGATCTCGAGCAGTCGATGAATTCTACAACCCAACTGTAGCCGGTGCCGCTGCGACTTCATATCCTCCTCAGCCTCGCAGACAGGCTAGCGCTCACAGTTACACGACATCACACTATACTCCATCCAGCTACAATCAGACTACCTCGCCACCTGTTCCTGTGATATCTCCACCCCCTACGAACAATTATCTCGCAGCTGGTCAACAACAATACAGAGACCCCAATTCAGGACCCGAGTACGGACACGCCGCAGGTGGATCAACTTGTTAGTATTCTTAGTCCACCAAAGTTTCACCACTGACACACATTGACAGATTATTCCGCCCACGAACAACACCCGAGCTCCTACTCTCAATACGACCAGTACAGTTCACAGCCTCAGCAACCAACTCCTGCTGCTCAAGCTTACAATTCCCATGCGACCTCATACTATTCCGCCCAAACTGGTCCATCGGAGCGTAGCTACACTCTAGGCGGTGATGGTTACGGAGGAAACTCAGTCCCGCCACTGCCCGAGCACAAGAGTTCCGTACCCGCCATGCCTGATCATCCTTCAACCGCGGGATACGTTCCATACAGTAACCCCAGCACCCCAGCACCATCAATGCCTCAGGCAATGCCGAGCCCACCGCAGCGTACATTATCTCCCCCTCAACAACAGTACGACGATAGTCCACCAGGCTACGAACCAGGCATGAACCCTCCCGCTGCAGCATGGAGTAAACATTCATAAAGCAAATCACACTGTAATCGTAGTAACGGATACCATTTCACGCCTTCTCCAATTGCCATCTCTCGAACAGTTATATTATTATATTTTATTCTCTCGTCCTCGTCTTATGCTCACAAAACGACAAATTAGCCATGAATCCGCGTGTAAGACTACTTTTTTGTTTGTTTGTTATACATTCGTTCACCGCGATTTCGGTGGTTTTTGGTGAACTTGAGGGCCTGATAGACGCCTAGGAGTGTATAAAATCCGTGTTCAGTTCTGCGCCTCAATCCTGTGTCGATGGGGAGCTCAATTGGCAAGACGGCAAACCTATCTTCCACCGATCCTCAAGCTATCTTTGGTTCACAATTGGGAGAGGAAAGATTTTCTGTATACCAGGAGTAGAAAGAAAAGACGGAGAGGAGATTGAAGTGAACACCTGAAACAATGATGAAATCAACGATGAAACAGTACAGGTTCCAGGGTCCGAATTTTATCTACACATACTACTTTGTTTGTACCCAACTTCAGAACTCGTTTTTCAACACGACCCGATCATGCTTGGGTGGCTCATCGGCCAACATCACGGAGAGGAAGTCGTGGACCAGGCTGGCAGCAGCAATGCCTGTGATTTCTGCATGGTCGTATGCAGGTGCGACTTCGACGAGATCGGCACCACTATTGGACGCTCAGCCCACGAATAAGACAACTAGTGAACAGCACTTACATGAAGTTAAGACGGCTAGTCCTCTGAGGATACGTTTCACCTCTCGAGTAGTCCATCCTCCCGCTTCGGGTGTCCCGGCTAAGGAGGACGACAGTCAGCTGAATGATTTGAGCAAGTACAGGGTATCTACTGACTAGCAGGTGCTAAACCAGGATCTTTGGAAAGGGTTCCATTAGTCATAATCCAATGAAACAGAATGATGATATTCAACACCTATCACGTCGATGTCAAAACTGCGATGTAGATGTTTGACATTGAGCAACTGAACAGTGAGCTTTTGCAATGAAAGCCTCACCTCAAATAAACTGGCATGTTGCCAACTCTCGTTCGGACGTGACGTATTATTTCGGGTATTCCCAAGTTGTCTATGTCGTCGGCTGAGATTAACTGAAATCCTGTTGAAGCATCTATCTCGAGGTCAACAAGCCCCTGGATAAGCAGACCTTGTGAGTGTCTGGCGACATGACAAAAGCACAACATTACGAACACCCAACTTGCCACGAATGCCAGCATGGATGCTATGGTTGCTAATGAGACCTTCTTCATGAGCAACGTGGAAATATGTGCCATGGTTAATTCTTGACTGTTTTGTTGTCGTACCGGGAAATCCTGGCCAAGTGTCCTGTCAAAAGCTAAGACATTTTTGAACACGGTTGCAGTCAATTTGCTCACAAGATGCGAGTCAAAATGGATAATGGAGACTGGTCCGTATACCTTGTGTAGGGCCCGAAGGATGGGTAAAACCTACCAAACTCGAACTCTTTTCGGGTGGGTTGGCTACCGGCCTGTTCAGGAGCGTCGAGTACGCGACTTCCATTTGGTCAATGGCTAGAACATTATCAAAAGGGCTGACTGGAACCTGCAAAAAAAAAAGGGTTCAACATGTTGAAGAAAACTGAGATTCTTAGGTACATACGTCCCCGCAATCGATGATTCTGGATCCTTGCTCGTAGGGATTATTCTCCCAAGACAGGGAGTAGCCGGCCCATTCGAATTCTCTTCGACTGCCAGATCGGATGGCATGAGGACCGAACCGAGCACTGCAAACTGAGTGAACACCAAGGACAGGGAGGACTAGAATCTTCCACGAACCCAGGCCTATGAGTTACCCCTGTGTCGAAAGGCATACCCAGGAGGGCAATATCAAAGAGTTCATTCTCGTTTTCGGCTTCCAAGCAGCGGACATAAGGTAGATGAGAAAAAGACAAAGGGCCGGTAAACGAGAGGTCCATCTGAGGTCCATATTTTTCTTGCCAGGTAGCGCCAGAGCTGGTCATGCTCGGATAGATCGGTTGCTGCCTTTCGACTGCCGCGAAAGCAGTGGAAATACCTAGGAAATTCAAAACAGTCAGGGAATTGCGCATCTTTTGGAGTAGCTCTCAAGGTTCGCCAAGGTAGCTTTTATATCAATGCCTAAGAGCAACACGTTGCTGAGAAGGCAGCAACTCGGAACCCACTCTCCGCGCGCCGCCCAAGAACCATATCAGTGGGTAGAGATTGGGTAGACCAACATAGTTGTTTGAATTTGTGCAGTCGGCGTAGATCCAGCGCCGATGTATTGCGAAAAGTAGTATGTTCATCTTGTCGAACTGAATAAGCTACATTTAACGTTACTGTACTGCAATGCTCAGCACATTTCACAGTTCATCTCTGAGTTGGGTTGAAGCGTTAATAGGACCACTCTTCGGAGGCTCGTTCGACAGTAGCATCGATAGAAAGTCATGAACCAGGTCAGCAGCTGCAATGCCAGTAATTTCCGCATTGTCGTATGAGGGTGTAACCTCAACAATGTCGGCGCCTCTGTTGAAGGGCACATGAGGACAACTGGAGCCTCCCGGAGTAGTTTTCACTTACACGAAATTCAAGCCAGCTAACCCTCTGAGAATACGTTTAACTTCTCGAGTGGTCCACCCTCCCGCTTCTGGAGTTCCAGCTGCAGACCGATAATCAGTACTGGATGTTTCTGTATAGAATGTGTTACGCACTGGCAGGGGCCAAACCAGGATCTCGTATCACACCCAGTTAGTTAGAGCGATAAAGGCAATATATGAATGAGCTACCTATCACGTCAATGTCTAAGCTGAGGATAGATGAGTGGTTAGTTTCAGTCACATCTGCTATTGGAAGAACGAACCTCAAATACACCGGAGTGTCTCCTACCCTGCTTCGGATTCGACGTACGATCTCTGGGATTCCCAAATCGTCTATATCATCCGTTGAGATCAATTGGAAGCCAACATTTTCATCGTTTTCCAAGTCTTCGACACCCTATAATCCAAGAGTCAAAGATAACACATGATGATGAGGAAATACGAATATGAACCCCAAGTTTACACCTGATTCCAGCATGAATGCTTCGGTTACTCATCAAACCTTCTTCATTGGCAAGATAGAAGAAAGTGCCATGAGTAACACGTGCCTGGTCGGTGGTAGGACCTGCGTATGAAGGCCAAGTGTCCTGAAACATATTTCAATATGAAAATGTAAGTAAGGCGAAGGACAAACCAGATGCGCATCAAAGTGAATGACAGATACTGGACCATAGATTTTGTACAACGACCGCAAGATGGGGAGGACCTTCACACGCCTTGTTAGATCATCCCCGTGCTCGTGACTGAACTCACAATTGTGTGATCCCCACCAAGGCTAATTAAGGAGAGAAAGATAAGAAGATGGTCCGAAAAGAGTCGGCCAGAAACGACGAACGTGACAATACGAGGATGACCGTTGGATGCAAGGCTCGGGTTTTGCTTGGACGGCGTGGCCACAGGTCTCCTCAGCAACGTAGAATACGCTACTTCCATTTGGTCAACAGCAAGAGCGTTGTCGAACGGGTTGATTGGGACCTGCAAGGGAACGGTGTTGGTGCTCCGATGGATTCCATACTACAGGATCATCTCACATCACCGCAGTCTACGATCTTCACGCTTTCTTCATACGGATTTTTGCCCCATGCCATCGTATACCCTCTGGTTTGCCTCTGTCTTCGACTTCCAGAGCGAATAGCATACGGACCAAATCGAGCGCTGCGAAAGTCAATAAACACTTTGTATTTTGATAAATAAATCATGTACCCCGATCTGTATGTTACTCCTGTGTCAAATGGCATTCCTAGTAGTGCGATGTCGAATTCAACACTCTCGGTTTCCAAGCAGCGCGAGTAAGGCAAGTGAGAGAATGAGAGGGGCCCGGAGAACGGTTGGTCAATCTGGGGGATTTTCTGGTTGTCCATGCAAAGAGTACTAGCAGGGGCCGTACCTGCGGGCCGTACTTCTCAAGCCAGGTTTGATCCTGACCCGCTTGAAGTGGTTGCTGATCATGAGCAAGAGAAGATAAGGGGAGAGCTAAAAGAGCCAGGCAAACGCATATCATGGCGGTCGAAAGATACACTGGGTGCGTATGTAACGCATCTTGATATGTTGGTCGTTATCTCTGAGCGGAATTTCCGGCAAAGTGGGCAGAGAGCACTTCCCACGCGTGTCAGCCTAAAAACAGTTACATCGCAGTTACATCGCAGCTATATAGGTATGTAAGTATGTATATGTGTGCATGTATGAGTACAGGTATATCTCCACTATCACTAGTCTACCAGGGCCAGGTAGACCGTCGTTTGGGAACGGCCATGAGCTCGACAGCCTTCACTACCCAAATTCGTCTATCCTTGACTTTCTCAACAATTTCTTTATCTTCAATATCGATTACACCTACTTCCCTCATTTTGTTAGGCGAATCGTCCGGTCCTTCCCAATCCACGGACGGGGGCTTTACAGGCGGGGGATATTCACCAGATGAATTCGCTAACCTCGCTGGCTCAGTAATGCCGTGCGCTATCCCAAAAAAGGCCAGATTCTGAAGTATATGTGGAGCGTGCCTTGACATTGGATGCGCAACCATAAGGTACTTCTTTTTCTGCGACTGTATGTGAACGTGTATCTCTCCTTTGGAATAAGAAAATGTAGGCAGCTCGCTACTGGGGCCTCCGCCGACACGCCGGAGTACAAGCTGATTACCTGTGGTTCTTTATTCAGAAAGTATGGGAACAGCGATATCATTACTAACTTTCCGAGTCGAATCCAACTGCATTTCCAGATGCTTTGGAGCGCAGGATGCCATTCTCATCGATGAAGAAGACCTATTTGATTATAGTTGAGGAGGTATGCATCATTCACAAACGTTCTTGACTCTGAACCTGGTTCTGACTTTCGGCGTCCTTCCTCAGGCGTGGATTTTCTGTTTTCAGTGTCAAACACTTCACCCACTGAGAATTGCCGGTGACCTACTCTTACTGTAATAAGCCGTGTCCGGATATACGATAATCTCAGTGCCGTCGTCATGCTTTCCCCCACGAACATCGAGTACACGATAGTCAGAGCCAACGGATTGAATGATAAAGTAGCTCTCTGGAAATCCTGAAGGAACGGCCATGGTAATGCTGAGGTGGAAGGAAAAGTGACGAACGCCTACGACGAACGGCTGTCATATGGCAGACCAACCGCAGTACATGCTGCAGAACATGAGTTAGGTCTGCAGCATTCATTCAGTCATTGTTTTGATCCCGCAAAATTAAGACGGCAATCAATAGATTCATTGCAATATAACCAAAAAGGTACGACACGACCCTAAGCGGGAGGATAGAAAGAAACTTGAAATTTCAGCGAATACACATTGACCACGCCTCATACTACCAATCTGATAGTCCTTAACTATTAACTCAAATGCCCCCGGTCCTTGCGTCAGCCGTACGGATTGATACGACCTCCCATTGACGCCGGTTCTTCGCCTTCTCCAACAATCCGTGGTCATCTTCAGTGCGTTTCGTGGTCGTTATCATCCGGACCTTTCGCATGAGTTCAGGGGAATCATCCACTTCTGCCTCTTCTCCACGTTCTTCTTCCAGTACTTCATCTTCGGCCAGATCGATACCACGGTTCGCCATCTCTTCAAGCGTTGCACGTTTCTGCGCGTGTGACCCTCCAAAGAGGTTGAGAGGGCTTTGCAGTGCAGTGGAGATATCGTCCATAAGTCCCTTTGGCTTGCGAAGAGGAACTGAAGCGAGAAGGTATGTTTTGTTCTTCCACTCGGCTGAGTCAGAACTGGACCAAGGGTAAGAAGGATCGCAGGAAAAATGCACACTTATCTCCCCTGTCTTGGGAGAGTAGACGAATTTGGGAAGTGGATGAGAATGGCAGTTCGGGTAGGGATGTGCCAATGGACGTCTGTGACGAAGAACAAGTTGGTCGCCTATAGAGAGGGTGTTGTGAAAAGGAGATAACGAAATCGTATAATGAGCGCACCCTCGATGTCAATTGCATGTCCAGATGATCTTGAGCACAATGCGCCGGTGTCATCTACGAAGAAGACCTACACAGGACTTGTTCATGGCCCTATTCGCAGTAACACAGGAATATGAACCTGATTATTAGCCTCTGGATTTCTCCTGTCTAACATTCAATGAGAAAGTTTCCACATTGCACTTGACACGACGTACTATCAACTAGGTACTTTTCCTTCTCGGCGTACAGAATGATCTCTGCGCCATCCTTGGTGTAGTTCGCACAGACATCTAGAACGCGAACCGGGTTCTCAGAAGCCAAGGAGCGAATGACGAAATATCCCTGAGGAAAGCCGTTGGTGTCTGGCATCCGGGTCGACTCAGTAGCAGTCATGATGGTAGTAGAAAGAGAAGTCTAAAATTTGCCAAGATCGGAATCCGCAGCAACGAGTGTACGAGGCCGCCTACAACAACTAATTTCACAAGTAACATTGGAATGTTTACATACAGTCGTTCCGGAAAAGGTTGTCCGATGTTTGTTTGGCCTCAGAAAATAAGAAAATTCATTGCGCACAACGCCTCGCCTCTGGGCCCTCTCAGAAGACTTGAAACTTTGCCAGAAACATCCTTCTGCACTATCCAACGAAATGGAGCATTCTGATAAACCTATCGCCTAAGTATGGCTTCAACGTGATCATTGGTGCGTAGACCATTGAGCAGTGGTCATCTGCGGGGAGTTTTGGGCAGGAGACGCCAGCGGACATAAAGTACGTCCAGGAGTGGGCGGTGGTGCATGTTCGGTGCAGGTGCGTGGTTTTTTATGCAAGTTGAGGAAGAGTCGTCTAATCCCAGATCCAGTTCAGCATTGAAAGTACCGAAAACTGTGTTCCTCCATTCTGAAATCCCAGCATCCCAGTTTCAATGCCATCGAAAAGAACTTCCAAGCCCACAGAATGCTTCAACACGGCCCTATAGGTGGTCGTGGGCGGCATACGTGTAACCGCTATTTTCAGCATGAAATCGCGAATAACCTGGACTGGAGCATTCATATAAAGACTGGAATCATTGTCTACACTTATCAAGGTTCAGAATGTTGAAACAGAGCATCCGAGGTGTAGTTGTTCGGTCACTTCGGCGTAACCCTTCTTTGCACCACTCCCGTACCACTCATCCAGCAGAAATACATAGTTTCTCAGCCTTTCAAGTTACTTCTTTCGTCTCTCAACCCATTTACTGTCTATACTCGCCCTGAGAAGTTGCTTTTATTGTATGCTATTTCCGGATGTACCTACCCCCTCTATAAGTTGAATTTACGCTTCAAAATTCCTCCACGAGTTTTCTCTGAACATTTCTGACCCGTATGAACCTAACATGGCTTGCATTGGAGCAGTAAGTGCAGGAAGAATAGGGATTCGTTTTTTTTTTCTATTTTCTCTGAATTTTTTGATTTTTTCAAGGCCAAACAAACATCGGACAACCTTTTCCGGAACGACTGTAGACAATTCTTGATACAAAAGTGGCGAATTGCAGAATCTGGCTCCATAGGACGTTAATTGAATAGCTCCCAGCCCGGCTCCTTCGTGCGCTGTTATCAATGTCCTCGAACAGCAAGCCAGAATCAGTGGCAACAAACTAACCTGAGGCAAGGTCGCCAAACTCGAAGGACCATTGGCTCGGTCCACCACTAATCACTGCTCCTCCCTGAGTGATACTGATGTCATCTTCAGTGAAAGACTTCAGGCCATATCGTCAAAGTGACACTGTCAGAGCCAATCATGATGGTCTTTGCTAGGATATTTTTCACCGCCGCGCGGAACATCGTGCGAGAACTCTTAGAGACCGCAACCCTCCCTGTATGATGGCAGTACATAGTGGTGTCAACCTTGGAGCGGACGTAGAACCTATCAATTTTGCGATTTAGTAAGGAGAGCTACCGGGTTGAAGGGGCCACCGACCAATTTCCATTGACAAGGTCGGTGACAGTCTGATTTAGGATTATATCGACCGTGATCATCCTGCAGAGTGAGAATAGGGCGACCACGAAAGTTCTTGGATAGAAGTTCAGGATGTTGAACATCACAGCGTTGTAGATGTACGTCTGCCAAGGGTTGATGCGACGAATGTCAGCCAGGGGGCTGTTATTGGCACCAGAAATCGCGCGCCACCATTCAGCCGTAGCAGAGTCAGCGAAGGCCATGACAACACGCCAAGTATTATCATCTCTAGTCTGTGCTGCGGATGAGAGATATGACGATGATAATTGGAATAAACATACCTGTGATGTACGCGTAGAAGGCTGACATTGTGTAGCATCTGAATTCCGGTCGATTTGAGGACAACCAAGTTGTCGATAATTTACAAATGAACCCTGCTTTATACATCAAAACTTCTGAGTCCAGACACTTCAAAGCCTCAAAAGTCTCATTGCTTCACTCAGCCGAACAAGAGTGTTCAGAAGACCACAGGACAGGCCACAGAAGTCTGAGAAGGGATGAGGCCATCAAGGCACTAGAACGTTGTCGGTATCCTGATAGAAGTGGATCCACAGGCGATGACCTTGACATCTCTTCGGGCCCCCATGGAGTGCTTTGGGCTAGACATCAGTTCGGAGCATCGAAATATTCGACTATAACCGTTGTGCGTTATTAGCGTAATTTTTTGGAAGCTGAAATGTGAACCTACCAAGTCAATTTGTCATATCGCAAGCCCAGTTTGTGAATGCAAGGTAAGAGGCACGACGTAATTCATGTGACCATCCTCAGTCTTTGAAGACGAGTGGTGAGTAGTGATTCATTTGCACTCTGGGTCATCCAGCGCTGCACTTGATATGCACATTCTGGACGAGCATCGTGAAGTCATACGTCTTCCACACATATATGAATTCTAGTTGGGCATGAGCACGTTTTCGTGGGGTTTTTGGGACAAGGATTTGACGGTGACTGGTATTACGAACGCAGAACGAAAGCTTGTCGAACACCTTTTGAGCCTAACTTCCTCCACCTGAATAGCACTCCCAAATCTCGCCCAAATCTCCACACCATAAGGTGACTTGCAGAATCTCGAGTCAGTACCAGTGCCCTCTTCCCCAATCATTATTAATCAGACTACCAGAAACGATACCACGGGTCGTTAGCCAATAGCAGACTTGGAAGAGACTTGGAAGTGTTGATGGCTGAACATAGAATCGTTGTGCTGGAATGGCGATCGTCGAGGTGAAGCTGAAGTCGCAACCCTGACTTCATAGGCTTCATAGGGTCGCAACGTCACTAGTCAAATCTTTCTCTAAAGGTCGTGATCCTAGATAGTCAGACGTCGAGGCACATACGGGAAATGCAAAAGAGGCTAATAGTACAGGTAGAAAGGTATGCATAAAATTCCACGATCCGCTTCCTCAAGGCTGATAATCTTCGTCTTCGTCGTCTTCGTCGTCACCGTCAAGCTCAGCGTAGAAAGTTCCCGGCATGCGAGACCTTAACCTGCCAGCGCTGCTCCAAGGATCTCTGTTCCGTCGTTCTTCACTCTCTAAACGCTGTTTCTCGTTCCAATCATCCAGGTTTCCAGACATTTTCGAAAAACCTTTCCAGTCGTGACGAGCAAGTGTACTCCCGCTTCTAGTGCCTTCCCAAGCGGCACTTATAAGGACGGGTTGCTGTAAAGATTCGATATAAGTGTGGGTTCTGAGTTTAAAGTGAAAGAGGGACCTCGGAATGCCAGCTGACATCTCGAACGCAGACTCCACGATCGTGCATTGTAGATGGGAATTCCGGCCCAGTGTGGTCAACGCTAATAGGAAGCGACTTGTTCCGATCCAATACTTGAACCACTCGTCCATCCAATGACCAAATCTAAGGAGAACCATCAGCGGGTTTCCAACCTATGAGCAGCGTTGACATACATGGACTCTTCCGTCGGAGGAACCAGAATAGAGATATTGTCCACCAGTTGTTTCGGCAGGAGAGAAATGGCACCGAATGAGAGTCATCAGGACCTGATGTCCTCTGTATGTCATGACACTACAGTCTTGGGGATGCGCTTTGTATCTCGGTTTTGGGTATCCCGGATAGCGATAGTCAAAACCGCGGACACCATAGTCTCTGGTGTCCACCTCCTCACTGCCATGCATCTTACGGAGATCCCAAAGACGCATTGATTGATCTTTCCCGTTCGATAGTACGTATCGCCCGTCTCCCTTTGCAGACACATACGTGATACCTTCGGTGTGACCGACCAGAACTCCAGAAGGCTTTTGCGAAGCACCCAACGATCGACGATCCCTGTAAGTGTGATTCATTAATGGACTATCCGGTGTCTATAGGTATGGCACGTACCAGACTTTGAGAAAAGAATCATCAGATGCGGATACCAAAACATTCCCCGACGCAGTGTCAGCCCAACAGCAACTATTAACATCATCCTCATGGGCCTCTATTCTAACGCTCCTGCGGTTTGCCAGCAAATCGTAGACTGGGTGTGTCAGTTTTCAATCACCTAGTAGTCTCTTCAGCGCTTACCAAAGATCTGTCCTCTACCACCAGCAATGATTTCGTTACCGTCTGCAGAGAACCTACAACTATAGAGAGCAATTGACCCCCCATGCCAGTCGTTCCAGGGTGACATCTGCCTTCTATCAGCAAATGGAATCGGAATTTGAGCAGGATTGTCTTCCGTAGTGCTGCACATGTATGCTGTTGATGTCTGTAAAGGCAAACAGGTTACATATTCGTCCGGAAACAGGCGCAAGAACTAACAATGGATGAATATACAATCCTGAAACTCATAGTCAGTTTTCGCTACTCTTCCCGCCATTTAGCAAATACTTGCCTTTGATTATCCGGTGAAAGGTTAGCATCAGTAATTGTCCATCGTCCATGTTGACCTTGGATCCTCCTGCTGACCTTCATGGTCGTGCGTAGGTGAGGATCGACAGAATCTAAAGCCTGTCGACCAGGTCTCATTTGGTTGGGAGGTGCAAGTGTATCGTAGATATGTAAGCGAAAATCTGCATGAGAAATGAGTGGTGTACTTCTATTCGCTCCTGACGGAATTATTCATTACCTTGCGCACACGTGTAGAAAAAGGAGGAATCTTTCGAGTATTGTGCCGTGTATATGTTGGAATCGTAAATGGCGTTGATTACACCGTTCGAATTCGGGACTAGGTGCTGTTGGGCGGTATGAATTAAGCACTCCCTTGCCATATTAGAGGACTCACGCTGGTAAGATCTTCTCGGTACAGATTTGCGTAGGGTTTTGATAGTCGTGACTTGATCATCTTGGCCAGACTCACGTCTGGTGGATCGTTTCGAGCCCTCATCTTTGGACCAACTCTCCCGAAGTCTCCGCTGTTCAACAGCTCTATACCTGCCGCCTGAGATGAAGTATGCGGGGGAATCCATTGTTTATGTTGTCTACTATTGCGAATTCCGTAATAGCCGCGGTCATCATCGTCCATCCCGTCATCTTCATCGACCCATTCCTCCTCGTCCTCCTCTTGCCCTTCTTCCTCTACCTCATCTTCATCATCATCGTTTCCTCGAAAGATAGGCAATGTAGTGGAAGAGCTGCCCATCATTAACTCTGCCATTACTGCTGCAGCAGAAGCTCTGGTAGCCTCTGAAGAGCTCGATGAACTGTGAGCTGCGGCTATGAGATCTACGTATGTATATTCAGCGGATCGTCGTCTGAGAAATAAGCTCAGTACCACTTACTGAGGAGCTGTTCGAGGGAAACATGTCGGACTTGAGGCTCTTGATGTTGTTCATTCGTGTCGTTGTCGTCGCTCATGATATCTTTCCAATGCTGCTGCTGTCGGCTATCCTCGGTCGAAGGGGAAGATGAGTGGGTCGCACAGTAAGCAAGGACTGAGATTTCTGCCGCGATGATTACATGTTAGTCAGTACGTGTGAGTTGCATCAGAGCCGGTTCGCTTTCCGAGGAGACCACGAGGTTTTTCCCACGGCCTCACACCTCTGCTCTGCCAAAGTCCAAACTCAAACTGCGATGCGACATGTCTGTCCCACTTATGCACATTACCTCAGACGAAATCAATCGTTTAATTTATTCCTATTTTAAGGATTCTGGTGAGTTTCATGTGTCCTATCTTGTATCATTGAAACATCTGAAAACTTTATGAAAAGGCTTCGAACATACTGCGTATACCCTTGCGAAGGAATCCCAGCTCGAAAAATCACCTTGCTTCTCGAAACATGTGCGACGCGGAGAACTCGTAGAGCTTTTGAGCAAGTCTCTTCTCTACACAGAAGTTGAATGTCACTTTCAAGGAGGCGAAGCTGCTGCTACTTGTCAAAACGCGTTCTCGCTCCTGGAACCTCATGTTTGTTCGAACAAGCCTCCAACCTTAAAGTCCTGGGCTCCCCCACAAAACCAAACAAACGCTTTCACAGGCCCAGATCCAAACGGCGTCTATAATCTTTATAAGCCTCCTTCACATCCGAAGCCTGCAGAGCAACAGCAAGAGGCTGCAGCGAAGAGAAAGGCGTCTTCCGTCCCATCAAATGACACACCTGCTGAGAAACGTGCTCGTACAGAGCCAGATCCAATAGGCCTTTCTGTTACGGACAGTACGTACTTGGTAGTATACACATTCCAGGATATCTTTTGATTGTGGGTTCAGAAGGAAAAGCAAAGGATATACAGCTACCCCCGCCGCAAGAGCAGTTAATTTTTGGACTCCAACAAATAGTTGGGAACCTACTCCCGCACCTTCCGCATGCACTTCCACAAGCAGAGAAGCTCAGACTAAAGCAAGGGCCGGTAGACAACACCACACCACGAGATGCAATCCGAATGCTTGGTGGCCACAAGTCCGAAGTACTACTTATCGTTGCTCCATCTGTTGTTTCGAAACTCAAGACATCCAATAGGTTTTCGTTTGTGCGTGGAATCCTGCGAAACACAGTTTACTGGCAGCAGGGTGGGTCGAATGTTTGAAACTTCGTCGCGTGACCGAGATTTACTCGAGGATCGTAGGGCGAAAGATGCTGTCGTGAAGATATGGGACCTTCCAGATCCTCAAAATTCAAAATCCACTGCACCAGCACCGCCAGATCCGATTACCATTACATCTTTCCACAGACCCGACGGTGCAGATCTCACCTGTTTGGATTGGAATCCTCAAGGGACCTTGCTTTGTATTGCATCTTACGACTCCAAACTCCGCGTATGCGATACCACAGGGAACATTGTTTTTCAAACTGATCAACACAAGGTGCATATATCTTTGCGGGTTCGCGCATGGTCTATCTATATTAATCACGTACCCTTAGGGCCCCGTATTCACCGCACGATTCTCTCCGACTGGTCGTTGGATAGCCACCGCAAGTCTTGACAATACGTCGCTTCTGATCGATATCGAAGCAAGACGGGTACACCGGCACTTCAAATTCCACAAAGGTCCGGTCTATGGTACATATTGTCCTCATATCTAACTTATGCATTTTCGGTGTGTAATGCAGACTGCTGTTTAGATGTCGATTGGATAAACGACAACGTCTTCGCCAGTTGTGGTGCAGATCGCTATATTCATGTCTATGGTATACACGAGGCATCACCGCTGAAGACATTTGGGTCAGTTTTTGCTTTTGCCTTCCGATATGGACATCATGCTCAATCTCTTCAGTGGTCATACGGACGAAATCAACCAAATCAAGGTTAACCCATCTGGTACTCGACTCGCTTCATGCTCCGACGATATGACTACTCGAATATGGAACGTTGCTGGAGTAACAAGTACCTTGGATTCTATTCCGGGGCTGGGCGGGTACTCGTCGACGCCATCCTCGGATATCCCTGTGGTTTTGAAGGGCCATACACATTCTGTCAGTACGGTTGAGTGGTTTTCACCTCCTGGACAGACAGTCGAATATCTGGCGACGTATGTTCCTCATCTTATCCATACTATTGACAGCTAATATCTCCATCTAGTGGTGGATTCGATGGAGATATACGGATATGGGACAGTGTCACTGGACAATGTCTGCATAGATTTTCAGAGCATAAACGACCGGTATACGCTGTGGCTGTCGCGCCAAACCGTACTTGGATGGCTACTGGTGGAGGTGATGGCTGGCTGCACGTCTACAATCTCAAGGTTAGTTTTAACACTGTCATCGGCTGTCAACCGGTGCTGAGTAATAACAACTTTGTGACTAGAACAATCAGAAGATTTGGTCGTGGTATGCCGGGCTTGAAAAACCGGGAGTGTTTGAGGTTGAATGGCAGGCGGCAAAGGATGGGGAGATATATCGCATTGCGACGGCATTAGAAGCCTTGTCTGTTGCAGTGATGGATGTACGGCGGATACCTGCGATTTGGGACACTAGATGATGCCTTCGCTTACCTTACTGTGCTTGTATTGTTACTTGTAATGGGATATTAAGTACTTGTTTAAGTACCTAGAGAACTCGTGTTTTCTAGTGATTTCCACGGCCGATCCCTGAAAAGTGTGCCGCAAGTGGTGACGCAAGGTCCGGCAATGTTCTTTAAAAACAGCGGGCGCTTCAACCGTAATACTCATCTTCTACTATGTTACGCCTTGGGTTATCACCTCTACGTCCCAATATTCTCAACGCAGCGACAAGACAAGCTTCTCCGGCTCGTTCTTTCAGCATATTTCGCTCAAATGGCATTCTCCAAACGCTGAGAAATCAAGCCCGGACAAAGTCCCCGTTCTTCGCCAATGCTACTCGAACATACATGGAACAGGCTCCTCTCGTTCAGCAAGCGCCTCAGATATCATGGAAAAGGATGGCTATGACTGCTGTGAGTCGGTGGTTTCTCACATTCGTGCTGATTCTGACGTACGTTGGATAAAGGCTGGAGTCGCTGGAGCAGTCGTGGTAATGGAAGGCTTGCTGAACCGTGAGACGAGAGACGGGCTTTCACCAGGGGAACAGTCGCTTTTGCATGACACCTTCAAGTATACGGGTGGAGGACTGGTGCTGACTGCTCTCGGTGCGTACCGGATTGTCTGTTTATAGGATGCATGCTGACCGATACTTAGCTGCGCGATCAATGTTTAAATCTGGCGTTGCATTTAGGATCATGGCCGCTAATCCTTGTATGTTGCCACTGCAGTTCTTATGTCCCCTGACCACTAAATACGACTGTAGGGCTGGTCCTTGGTGTATCTCTCGTCGGAGGCATTGGTACAATGATGGGGACATTCTATACTCCTCCTGAAAAGACGTTTCAGAAGCACCTGTTCTGGCTGGTATGTCCCTGCGATAGCCCCTTGCATGCATCTCGTTCTGAAAAGATTCAATCCAGGGATTCAACGCGTTCCAAGCCGCAACACTCAGTCCTCTCTTCTTCTTCAGCCCCGCCATTCTCTCTCGTGCGGCTCTCTACACCGTTGGAATTGTTGGCTCCCTTTCATATGTTGGTGCTACTGCCAAGTATGCCAGCACTCCTCTCTCCCCGGGGTCTGTTACTGATATGATTTAATAGAAATGACACCTTCCTTTACATGGGAGGACCTCTTCTCGCTGGAGTCACTGTTGTCGCTCTCTCTTCGCTCGCACCGATGGTTCTGCCCGTAGGAATGCGTGGCTTGGCAGTTATGGAAGCAATCTCTCTTTATGGAGGTCTGGCCGTCTTTGGTGGCTTTGTTTTGTACGAGTGAGCATCTATCCTCGGATCTACTTGTGCGCATGCTTATGATGTCCACCTTAGCACTCAGAAAATTCTGCACCACGCGCGACTTGCGGAACAGGGGTCGATGAAGAGGGATCCTATGAACGAAGCAATTGGACTGGAGTTGGATATGATTAATATCTTGTGAGTGACCATGGCGTTTTCAGGATGTCGCTGCAGCTAAATGTGCCTACTAGCATCCGTCTCGTACAAATTCTTGCCATGCAAGGCAACAGGAAGAAGTAAACAATGGCCGTATGGACGTCCGACTGCTAGGTAAAATCACATTTGCACCCCTCATTTAAATTTGTATCACGAGCATTCATTTTACTGTATCTATGAAATATACTGTAATCTTTCTACCTGCCCTTTCTGCACATACCTCGACGCCCCCAGTAGTGGTATCATAAACCTAATAAGCTGGTTGTTCATTCTGCTGTTGCATTCTTGGGACTCCCCTACGATGAACCGTTGAATAGGGCTGTAAACCAGCTCACCACAGGATAGCGATATAGGCCTAACAGTTATAGTGATGTCCCATCCCATGGGATAGCGCTGAACTTCGCCATTTAGAACTTAGCAGTTGATCCTAAAGCACAGTGTCATGATCCGGGTTCGTCCCCATATTTCACATCCTCACTTCCTTACAAGTTTCCTGTCTCTCACTCCCTCAAATCTCATACTTGTGTCACATTCTAGTTACAGTCCAACAGCTCCTAGTATTTAAAGGCCATGTAACTATCCAGTACCTTAGTCGAATCAACTCTAATAATTCTCCCTCGTAACTACCTCGCTCTTCGAGTCTTGAACCCTCGTCTTCAGCTCTCAGATCAGAGGTCCGGATCCTCACCGTCTCGCGGACCGATCCGATCCTCACACACGGTGCTATGTATCCGAGGATGTCGGTTTCCCAAGGTGAGTACTTCGATGGTGAATCAGACTTGATGTTTTCATGGCAGGAACAGTACAAAAGATCCTCTAGAGTGGAACTTTGAGACCTGAGAGTGTGCTTTACGTTGATGGTGGGCCCACTTTGCCGATGGGAAGGAAGCACCTCCGACTTGACATCGAACTTAAGACTATGACCTCAGACCTGCAGGCCGCGTCGTACTTATGTACAGTCAACCCCCGGTACTTGCAATAGGGACTCCCATTCCCTCAACACCTCGAAATCTCCCTCGGAGAAATTTTCAGGGCCGTCATTGAGTGCTTTAGAATGATATACAACAAACTCACCTTTATATGTGCACTGTTTAAGCAACAGGAGGTGTATTTACAGAAAAAAACCCAAAAAATGAATTTAGTTTGGTTGAAAACATTAGATCTAAGCCCAAAAAAATTCGGGAGAGTGTGGGAGCATCTTAAGATAAGTGAAGGCTATGGATTGGGATACTTCCGAGCTTGATATAGTGTGAGGAGAAGGTACGAGAGATGTAAATGTTGGGAGCAGGTCGAAACTGGTGTTAAAAACGGTACGTCACCATGCTGATCGACCAATCAGATGCTTGATCGGGTCGCCATAAAAGGGAAATCAGCTCATTGCACGCCCTTCCACACAGATAAAGCCCCATAGAGGTTATCACCAACTTATCCCTTGATATAAGTGTCCTGTATAACACTTCTAGGGTATATATACATGCTTGCAAAGGCCGATTAGCACAAAACGTACTGAGTAATTTTTCCGAGCCCAAGCAAAATTCGCCATTGCAAGTACCGGGGGTTGACTGTACTTCTTAAACCTAGCTACGAACTTGTATAAATACGCAAGACAGTTCACAAGGTCTAGCTGCGTATAATTAACTGTAGTGCCTTTAAGTTGCAAATGTTGGAACAGATGAAGTCCCAAATCATCCTGCATCAACCGCCTGACGTCCCGAGTTAAAACGCATAGCGACTCGACAGACGAGGCCACCTTCTGGTTCCTCCATTGTCTCCCCTGTTTCCCGTTCTCCGACTCCATTGATATCTGGGTTCTCAAGCCGCGACTTCACATAATACAAAAGCTCATTACTATTAGACAAACCACATTGTCAGCGTAGACATGTTCACGCAGTACTCGCCGACAACAGATGAGCGTGTATGCTATAACAACGACCGGAGATACCTGGATGGAATACTCTATTTTACAATTGTGTGTTGAACATTGCCCCCGGACTGCAATATCTTACTCATCTAGTTCCAATTTTACAACATTCTGGTGCTGTTCAAGGAGGTAAGAAAGTAATTTGTCCGGTCCCGTGTGGAAAACGTACCTTCTTGCTATCAAAACCATCTAAGCCTGCGGCAACACGAGATCCAGCGACGATTCCACTCCAATCCAAAGTCTCTACGGTTGGTTTACCTTCATTCTTCTGTGCTGTGTGTAAGGCTCGGGCGGTAATCAAATGTTGGTGTGCGATATCGATAGCTGGCATCGGCGCATTCACCTCCGCGGTGAGACGACGAATATGACTATCAAAAGATCCATTTCGGCCGCCGGCTTCGTTGCTCTTTAGAAGTACTCACGAAGCATCTTTGATACCACCGTTAATTGCGAAACCTATCGTCCCATCGAAGTTGTCGGTGGCCATTCGGTCAGCATAAGCCATGAGACTGTAACAAGGTATTAGTCGACCACAAGATAGATATATTGGGACGGAAAGAGCCAGACCCGGGAGCTGGTAAGATCTCTGCGGAGTTTGGCGTTAATTTCTGAATGTATTGTGGAGTACATCAAGAATAAGCTATACCTTTGACGAGTTGGTTAACGAGATCCCCACCAATCCCTGCTTTCTCTCCAAATGCAAATGCCTCTCCGAGAATCTCGAGAGTTCCGAGGATCATTGAGTTTCCGATGAGCTTGAACGTCGGGGCTTGAGATGTCCAGAGTCAGTATCTTCACCTCCTAGAGTAAATGGGAGCGTGCCAACCTTTCTCGAGGTTCTCTCCTAAATCGAAGACTTTCCTTCCGACTGCAGGGACTAGGAGGTAAGCCACTTCTTTCTTTGAACGGTAATCACCGCTCATTAACTGCGTGGAGTCAAACATATACCCTCTATAATTGTAAACAGCTCCACTAACGATAACAAGGCTCGCTTTATCGGCCACGGAAGGTGTCCCGAAAACGGGACATGTAATGAGGTGGGCATGGGGAATGGCCGAGATCAAGGTGTCCAGTTGGCCTGTGGAATTCTGAATTGAAAGAGTTTATACTAGCAACGAGTCGCTGCGTACCCGCAAGATTGGGATATACCTGAAATGGCGGGTTAGAAAGGTGATACAGAAAGCGGCGCTGTGGCACGAACCGTGCTAGACTCCACGAAAATCTTGTGTTTCAAAGGCGGATATTTCTGGAACGAAAGCTCAGTTACGGCAATACAAAGAACTTGTAGATACACACTTCGAGAGCTTTGGCAAACTTTTCGTAAGTGCTCTTCACGACTGCGTCGTTGGCCAAACAGCTGATGATAACATCAGACTCTGTAGCAACTTGTTCCACGGTCTCGGCTACGCGAATGCGGTCTGGTCCAAGCTCTGCAAGGAGCTTCTCAGACTTCTCGGTTGAACGATTCCAAACAAGAAGAGGCGGATTGGGTATTTGTCCTATTTGAGGTCGACGCGTAGCAAGGTTCCTCGCCATAAAATAACCCATACCACCCAGACCGACAAAGGCGATTTGGCTCGGATGGCCTCCTGGAGTCGAAGGTCTTGAGAAGGGCACTTGAGATTGCAAAGCTTGCAAAGTAGACATGGTGGTTCCGGTTCAAGATGGAGTTCCCATTCAAGGTTGGAATTCTTGTGGGTTAAGCCGTTTATGGCCGGCGATTGGGAGATAATCAATATAATGACTTCATCATTGTCAATTCCACTCACAGATAGCTCAGCGAGGCTAGCTCTACCGTTCTAGTAGCTTCCCTCACCCTGCTCACTCTCCTATTGCCATTTCGAGAATTCCGCGAAATCCTGTTCTGACCAGAAGAAACCTAGAATCCCATTTCGTGTATCAGCGCGGTTGCAGGACTGTCACGTGCAGTTCTCAACGACATCCCCCAGGCAGTCCGTAGCTACGGCATCGTCTGTCCTTAATCTTCATTGCTCCTCTCACCCCAACATTCATGCAAGTTTTTACCGGATCGCTGTTCATCTAGCTCATAAGATTACTTGAATTTCAACCAGGAGATCATAACGTCAATGCAGGGCTTTCCTGGATATCAGCAAAACAAGGGCACATTGGTTCCTGGTCAGACCATCTCGGTCAACAAATATACCGTTCAGGTCGAGAAATATTTATCCCAGGGTGAGATTTGAGAGACATTTTTCTTGTCTAAATCGTGACCTTCTCCTAGGTGGATTCGCCCATGTGTACCTTGTTCGAACAGCCCAGCCAGTATACAACACCACGCATCATGTTCTGAAACGTATTGCGGTCGCGAATGAAGGAATGTTGACGGATGTGAAGAAGGAAGTGGATATAATGGTATACATTGGTCGTATCCAATACGTTGTGTCATTGAATTCTTATTGCAGAGACTACTGAAGGGCCACCCAAATATCGTACATTTGATCGACGCCGCCTGGCATAGGATGTCCAATGGATTATACGAAGTGTTTATTCTAATGGAGTTCTGCCCAGGTGACGTGTCGGTGTTACTTGACTTGGTGTACTGAACTCATGGTCTTCGGCAGGAGGTGGAATAATCGACATGATGAACCGTCGGCTTCGCGAACGGCTTACTGAAGCAGAAATTCTTCAGATATTTGTCGACGTGTGCGAGGGTGTTGCGTATATGCACAATTCGCGGCCACCTCTACTTCATCGTGATCTCAAAGTCGAGAACATCCTTCAAGCTTCGCCAACCTCGTTTAAACTATGCGACTTTGGATCAGCTACCACGGTCTCCACACGGCTTCCCCAGACGACTCAAGAATTCAGAGCTCTGGAAGATGACCTCAATCGGCATACAACGCTGCAATACCGAGCTCCTGAAATGATTGATGTACATTTGAGGAGGCCGGTGGATGAGAAGAGTGATGTCTGGGCATTGGGAGTTCTGTTATACAAACTCTGCTATTATACCACTCCTTTTGAAGAGCATGGTCCTCTTGCCATCCTAAATGTGCAATATAGGACGCCGCCATATCCTGTTTATTCTTCTCATATGAAGGAACTGATCGGTGCGTGCCAACCTTCCTTCTTCAAATGAGATGCTTACTCGATCAACAGGTATGATGCTTCGTGAACATGGTACTCAGCGACCGACTGTTTTTGAGATATTATCGCACGTACACCGCCTGCGCGGTACCAAGTCTCAATTCCAATACACCATTCCAGTTCCCAAACCTCTGTCCCCGAGATATCAGACCCAGCCCAAACCTTCTACTTTACCAAACCCCTCCAGCAGTACAATCTCCTATCGTCAGGCCCCAGCAATCGTGTCGAGTCTCAGCCCTAAACCCGCCACCTCGCCTTCACCGAATCCAGGCGTCCAAGCGCGTGACAAAGTCCTGGAAGCTATTGCACCCATGAGGCGAGGTAGACCCACGAAGGAGCATTCTACTTCTAGGTCTTCAAGTCCGGTTAAGGGTAAGAACTGGTTGGAAGACGAAGAAAAGGCTTGGGAGGCAATGTCTAAGAAGGCTACGATGCAGAACGTCGTGGACCTAGATGATGCATTCGCGGTAGCCGGAGGATCTAGTATGAAGAAGACTGGTCAACAAGGGTTTGGCGATGACTTTGGCCAACAGCTTTGGAACGCACCAGACCCTAATTCACAGGGCACTGGCACTACACGAGAAGCCCTTCCTTCGAGGGTTCCCACGAGCTCACCTATGAAAGCGACAGTCACCCGAGTGACGTCCCTTTCGCGCAACAGGGATACCACAAGAGCTATACCTACTGCACAGAAGGAGAGGGATGCTTTCGACGGCCTAGGCCTTGGTAATCCTGAAGAGAAACCCGCACCCACGTTGGCCGAAGCCAGGAAGCTGAGGACAGGTTTAGCTGCTCCAACCTCTACTGCTCAAGGGATCAGTGGAAAGCATAGCGGCCTTACACGACCTTCACCTTCACCACAGACGGGGACATCATCGTCTCAGGGTCTTGTTCCTCCTCCTTTGAAGCCTACAGGGTCAGGTTCTTCCTGGAGCTCCCAACCGCCCTCACGCCCGCCCAGCTCGTCGCAGCAAAACGCGGAAACCGCTTCTGCAGAGACCAGATTCCCTTCACTTGAGGAGCTCAATGCTTCCTTCTCGCCACCTCCATCCAACCGCAATCGGAGCTCAGTTGCACTGATTAGACCTGGTCCACATGCATCGAGTCAGCCGCAGTTGGCGCAGCCGCCTCGGTCATTGTATGGTTCCGACAGTGACAAGCCATCGTTAGCATCAAATACTAACACTTCGGCGGCGAGACCTCCATTGGCTGCTCATGGCTCCTCCTATACGTCGTATAAGATAGAGGTGCCTCCTTCCGCCGGTCGTTATGATGACGTTAGCACGCCAAGCAGTGCAATAAAGGGTGATTCACAACCAATTAAATCGACTGACCACAGGCGTTCGTCAATCATTCGAAGACATCGTAGCTCTGTTACCATGAAACATGGCTCTTCCGAGCAGTCTTCAGGTTTACCACCAACATCGTCATACCTGCATTCGCCCTCGAAAGAGGCGCAGCGTCCTGAAAAGACAACGCTAACCAAGGTTACTCCTCAGAAGGATTGGCTAACCGGTGACGATGATTTAGACGCACCATCGACATCGATAAGACGACCGTCACCAGAGCCTGCGGTCGCTGTTGTCCGTGACTCTCCAAGTAAACGCGCTTCTTTCATTGAAAGAAGTAACATACCGATACAAGAGGCACTTGCCGCAACCCACGAAAGACTTCCTTCTCCACCGCCCAAGCCCGGTGCTACATCACATTCATCTGTGCCAGATTCACCTTCAGCGAGGGCCCACCGGATGTTTCCAGAGCTAGATACCACGATGGAACCTGCGCAGACACCCACTGACAATTGGAGTCCAGTTGCAGCCAAGAATCCTAGCGACCGTCTGCGCGCGCAAACCTTGGAATCTTCATCTAGTGCAGATGAAGATGGACCAGAAGACGCGGATCGTTATGTTCCCCCTCCTAAGTCAACCGAGGTCAGGAGTGGACGTCCTCAGAGAAAGGGCAGACAAAGTTCCGTTCACGATCTTGTGGATCTCTATGGTGGAGGCGTGCAGTCAAAGGAAAGAGATAAAGTGCCGGAGACAACGCGTTCCACTATCACGCAGCTGCCCTCGAAACCAGTTGCTGGTGATTACATGGATTATGTGACAGACAAACGTAAATCGCGAGCCTCTCCTGCTGTTCCCATGGCATCTAGGCGCAAGTCTGTCTCACCACAACCTATCTCATCTCCAGCACCGGAACTGTCCAGTCAGAAGTCCCCGTCTGCAACCAGCCCAACTTCGCCCGCTTCCGCACGTTCTTCGCGACCTCAATCAATGTTCGTCTTCCCGTCTAAAATGGCTGATACCCCGGCGCCCCTGTATGCGGGCCTTTCACCACCACCGGAGCCAGAGCCTCGAACTAGAGGCACCCGACGTACATCTATTAATGATATGGTTCAGCGATATGAGGCTATCGATGCCGTTGCGAGAAGTGCTGCTATTAGTGCAACACCATCCAGAATGACCAAGGCAGATTCAGGGACATCGTCTCAGAACACCGCGCCGCCCGCCAAACGTTCCATTCAGTCCAACGGGAGGGTGACAGCGTCATTATCTGCTCCTGATCAGACGTCCTCCGCGTTAAATAAGATACCATCGAGTGCTGCACAACATACTTCTCCAACTAGTCTTCCTAAAATCTCTCCATCTCCTCTGCCTGAGCCAGAGAAGCCAAAGGAGACGGAGGTTATTACCCCACGGCCGAGACGGATATCAACAAGACCACTAGAGGGTTCTGGCAGCGTCTCCTTCCCAATACAGAAATCTATATCCTCTCCCATGGAAGAAACATTCAAGTCAAGCGATGCTCGTTCACCATCACCAGAACGTCCATATCAAGGAGTTGGAAGATTAATAGACCAATGGCAGCGTAAGACCGCCGAAACTGAGTCTTCGAGGAATCCCATCATACCCAAACGAGGATTTGTCGCCAAGCGAGCCGAATTGGTGAATGGTCCTGGTCGAGGCCAATAATTTCGTCTATAGTATCTACATACGAATGTATATTTTATTGCACTCGTTCTGAATAATATATGTATTCGATAAGATAGATAATTTAGTAAAGAACCGCAGACCCAGATTCTATGCCACAAACCCCGAGTAAATAAGTTGAAAATTCGATATTTGGGACTCAGGTCGCCGCCTAATCTTCTATGTCTCTTGGCTTAGCCATTAAATGGGGATTTTCGCTCGTCTCGATCCTGAAGTATGAACCACTAGAAAAGCTTGTTGAGTAGACCTTCCAAGGCACGATGCGAAACCGACAAACCTCTTGCCTTGCGACTTGTTTCGGTCGTAATTCTTCAACTCAATAACAAATTGGCCTGCCGCTAAAGCGGTCACCTGTATAGTGGTGAAAAGGTGAAAACTTGCATCGGGAACCAGTTGACGTACTATAACGAGCAGAAGGCCGGCATGGAAGGTCATCACAGCGAGCATTTCACAGAACCTGAGTAATGTAATGACCCAGTATAGCATTGTACTCCATAAAGCCGTCGAGAGCCGATTCCGAGAAAGAAATGAGGGCGTCCACTGTCGGTCTTGGGCGTAGGTCAGGAATCTGCATCGCGTCACTGGCATCAGCTTCTGTTCATAAACTCATAGAACGCACTACGCACCTCTCAGTCAGGCATATGACGACCACAACCAAGGATCCTAACCAGATGTTTGAAACTCCAGAGAATAGTACATGAGAGCCTTTAAATTGCCAGTGGAGGAAGTCCTCTCGGGCGGTTTCTGGCATGACTACAGTGTCCACGCGGTGAATAGAAGTTCTGTGATATACCCATTTGTATAACTTATTGGAACTAGTCAGGAAGCTCACCTTCAGAAACGAGCGAAGGTAATGGTCGAGTTCGAGGAGGTTGGGGTTGCCAAGAAGCCGCTGCCGCTCCGCATTTTGGTGTTGCAGACTCTGATCGGTGACACGGATGCGGATGACGGCTGTGGATGATGGACAACTCCAGCTGGGTATGTAATGTATCCAAACCAGTGAAATGCTACGAGTAGTACATGATGAAAGTAATAAAGCTAGGTTATAGTTAAACTTTCCTTCTTGCGTCGTCGTCTCTCCATGTCTTCCAATGCCTTCTGCTCCCGCCACTCGCATCCTTCACGATACTCACAAGTGCTGCTACAACATTCAGAAGCTGCCCAGATATGATCGGAGACGTTACTTACAAACACCGCCCTGACTGCTCTATCGTCACTCCTCTTGGCTCACGACGACCTTCCCAGTAGTCGAGAACATCTTGAACGTGCGCATCCAGAAACTTGGCATCATATTTGAAATCCTTATTACCGACAATACTGGCATCAAAGTCGTTCTCGTCTTCAGTGGCCTCTCCCGACTCTTCTGGGGCGGCGGGGGACGTTAGAGGTATTTCGGCAATACCTGCAAAGACATTAAGTACTTATCAGAATACAATCGATACCTTACCATTTGTAGTTGTCCCTTCTGTTTCCTTCAAATTCGTTAACATCGATTGCTGCAGAACCAATAACAACTTAGAATCTTCCGAAATTTGCGGTGTGTCTTGATCCAAGGCGGCTGAAGCCATCGTGAAGTCTGTAGTAATTGGCAGCCTATCGTTTAAGGCAGCGGGACAATCATTCAGACTAGCCGCTATTGCTCTGGCTATGTCTGCCTGCTCCTGGTCCGAATATGAACCATTCGGTATAGACTGATCTTTACCGTTTGAATGAGACAAGGTTTCGAAACCCATCGTGAAGCCAGTTGCTATTGGCTGTCCACTGCTTGATGCAGTAGGGGAATCGTTCAAGCTAGCTGCAATTGCTCTAGCTATATCTGCCTGCTCCTGCGCAGATACGGAATCCTCTTTACCTTTTAGTTTGCGCACCCGACGTTTCGTCTGTCGAGAAGAACGATATATCAACCGAAGCGTTGGATCGATGAACGCGGAATCCACCCTTGATATGGAGCTCCTCCATAGACCAGTGGACGTGAAATCGTTGAGACACGCAATGGGACTTGTTGTGCCATCTGGGAAGAGACCAGTCTGAGCGGTGAAAGCATCCGAAAAACGTTTTTCAGGATCGAGTCCGAGTCGCTCCCAAAAAGGCGAAAAATTGTCTCTCGATAGTATGTCGTCCAGGAAGCGATAGTACATCATGAGTTGAAGCCGTGATGTGAGTGTGTAGTCATGGGGAGGCACAGAATTCCTTCGCGTTGTTTTAGTGTCGTTCAGCTGCAGTATGTGTTTTCGTTTCCTTGGAATAGAACCTTCACCACCGCCACTGGCTTCGAAATACTGAGGGATACTATGTTGCGAGGTGTCTGTCCTGAATCTCTTGGGCTTTTGAGGTGTGGTTGGTCCAGAGTCGGGAGGTCTCTTCTTCGCTTCATGAGTGGTGGCCTGCCACTCATAGCGGGAAGGAAGTGGTTTCCGTAAAACCTCGTCCTAAATTGATAGTTTTTAGCGGATCACCTTGACTGTGAATAATCCGCTTACAATAATCCCCACAACTGGGTGGCCGCCGACGATACCAAATACCGGCATTTCACGCTTCGCGAGTGCAACTGAGCATCGAAACAATAACACAAATGATCACGCTTACAGCACACCCCAGTCGTACCAAATCATCGAAGCAAGCCATGATGTCAAGTATTCTGCTCGCAAGAGATCACGGAGAGCTCTTTGGGATGGAGATGACACGAACCGGAGTGCCCATCTCTCTTCCTTGGTAGCGGCGTCGACAAAAATCGTTTCTGCGCGTATTTCTTGCTCCAGTTTCTTGTGAATGGTCTGGTTCTGCCCTCAGCCGTTTGCAAAATACGCATTAACGTGATACTCACCTTTCCTTTGTCCAATGCAGCTTCCCTCTTGATAGCCACCGCCTTATCCACAACTAGTTCCTTCCCTTTCTGTGTGACGAAGGTGTCTGGTCGAGTTTCAAGCTTCTGATGTCGTTTTTGTCGCAGGCCGTAGTCGAACTGATATTCACACCTGAGGAATGATTAGTGTGATACCAAATCCTGTATAGAGCTCGCTAAATACCAGGTCGGTGCGACGAGATCACTAACGGAGAAATGCGACCTTTTCCGAAATCGTTGAAACGGGCTCCTTTTATCAGTGACAGTCGGTTGTGCCGGAACTTCACCTTTCGCGTTGTGGCTGCCATTACATCCGTTTGAGGCTGAGTCTGGAGATTTTTTTTCCAGCTCTATCTGGACCCTGGGTGCACCGCTTGTTGATGGAAGTAAGAGTTGCGCGTCAAGGCTTGCAAAATCCTCGTTTGTGAATTCGGCAAAGTCGTCGACGTCATCGTATTCGTCGAGTGCTGCACCTCTCGGGGAGGATGCCATGGAGCCGTAGAAGAGAACTCGAGATTTAGTTGCGAGCTTGTTCAGACATGAGAGTGAACGCCAAAGCATGTAAAGTGATGACCAGAGTCATGATTCAGATTTGCAAGAACGCGCTCAACACGTGTCACGTTGAATGGAATGTGCTTAGTCAGCGAGAATGCCTGATTTCAGGTCAAGTCAAGTCACCCTCCAGTAACTTTATGGCCTCCGACCTCGACAACCTCGAATTCCTCTCTCTCGTCTCTAGAGTCACGCAAGAAATCGAAAATTACATTGGCGTCAACGACAAAGTTCTTGCCGAGTTCGTTATAGATCTTCACGGCCAGTCCAATAAAAGCCTCTCCGAGTTCAAGTCAAAGCTACAGGCAGTCGGTGCTGAGTTTCCAGACTCTTTCGTAGAGAATGTAGATCGTCTCATTCTCAGCTTGCATCCAAAGCACAAAAAAAAGTTGGCTACCAATGGGGAGGTCGCGGCTAAAGGAGATGGAGAGTTGACTGAGGAAGAGAGGAAGAGGCGGATGTTCCCTGGTTTGGCTCTGGAGAATCAAGAGGTCGAACCAGTTGTTTCGGACGACGTCTTTTTAAAAGAGCTAGGGGATTTGGTGTCAGGGAAGAAAAGGCCGTCGGAATTGGAGCGCTCACCGAAACGACAACGGACGGAAAGGTCGCCTCCAAGACGAAGGAGTCCTAGTCCGCCTCGTGGAGGGAGAGGTTACGATGATCGTAGAGGGAGGAGTAGTCGTCCAGCGCTAGATGATAGACCAATTTTATTCAAGATATATAATGGTCGAATATCTGGGCTAAAAGAATTTGGAGCATTTGTGCAGCTAGAGGGTGTTGCTGGAAGGGTTGAAGGTGAGTCGGCACTATACCGTTTCCGTTGCACTTCGCTGACTCGGGCTAGGAATGGTTCATGTTTCGAATATCCAGACGGGCACACGCGTGAATTCGGCATCAGACCTTCTGAGCAAAGGCCAGAATGTCAAGGTAAAGGTCATAAGTGTCGCTGGGAACAGGATAGGTCTTTCCATGAAAGACGTGGATCAAGTCAGCGGTCGAGATTTGACGCCACACCTACGAATAAAGTCAGAAGCAGAGATGGAGGAGGAACGACGTCATGCTGCTCGTGCTTCAATGTCAGGCGCGAACGCAGTTCCGTTGAACTCGAAGGATGAAGGTCCTAAGCGCTCTGCGAAACGCCTCACCTCTCCGGAGCGTTGGGAAATCAAGCAGCTCATCTCATCAGGCGCTCTGGACCCATCAGAATATCCCGACCTCGACGAAGACATGCACAATCCCATGGTCCAAGCCGAGGTCGAAGAAGAGCTTGATGTTGAGATCCGAGAGGACGAGCCACCGTTCCTGGCTGGCCAAACGAAACGAACACTCGATTTGAGTCCGGTCAAGATCGTCAAAGCACCGGACGGATCACTCAATCGAGCGGCACTGGCTGGCGCCTCGTTAGCCAAGGAGCGTAGAGAGTTGCGACAACAGGAAGCAAACGAGCAAGCAGATTCGGAAGCTCGAGATTTCAGTCAGCCTTGGCTGGACCCAATGGCAAAGGAATCGGATAGAGTGTTCGCTCAGGATATGAGGGGTAGTTTGAAAGGACAGAAGGCCGGCGAGGTGCCAAAATGGAGGGAACAGACATTCAACAAGGCAACTACATACGGAGAGATAACTGATTTGTCTATTCAAGAGCAAAGGAAACGGTTGCCCATCTACAAGCTCCGTGACAGGCTTCTCCAAGCTATCGCTGAGGTACGCTCATCAATGATTGACTTTTCTGCAACTATTCACATTTCTTTTTTGTAGCACCAGGTTCTTATTGTCGTCGGTGATACCGGCTCCGGTAAAACTACGCAGATGGTGCAGTATCTTGCAGAGGCTGGATATGCGGACCGCGGTCGAATCGGTTGCACCCAGCCTCGTCGTGTTGCTGCGATGTCAGTAGCTAAACGTGTCTCGGAGGAAGTCGGTTGTCGGTTGGGTCAAGAAGTTGGGTACACTATCCGTTTTGAGGATTGCACGAGCCCGGAAACCCGCATCAAGTACATGACAGATGGTATGTTACAACGAGAGTGTCTTATCGACCCTCTCTGTAATCAATACTCGGTTATCATGTTGGATGAAGCACACGAGCGAACGATTGCTACCGATGTTCTTTTCGGTCTCTTGAAGAGTAGGTATCTTATTATCTATTTTCCACCCCTGACTATCGTAAGCTGACCAAATTTGTAGAGGCCGTCAAGCGGAGACCTGATCTCAAGCTCATCGTCACCTCCGCTACTCTGGACGCAGAGAAATTCTCCAAGTACTTCTTTGGCTGTCCGATTTTCACAATTCCTGGGCGCACGTTCCCCGTTGAGATCCTATACACCAAGGAGCCTGAAAGCGATTATCTTGATGCGTCACTCATTACCGTCATGCAGATCCACTTGTCAGAGCCGCCTGGTGACGTCCTCCTTTTCCTCACAGGTCAAGAAGAAATCGATACCGCATGCGAGATTCTCTTTGAGCGCATGAAAGCTTTGGGTCCGAAGGTACCAGAGCTTCTCATCCTCCCCATCTATTCCGCCCTTCCGTCTGAGGTACAGTCTCGTGTCTTCGAGCCTACACCTCCTGGTGTACGTAAAGTCGTCATTGCAACCAACGTCGCCGAGACCAGTTTGACCATTCCCAACATCTACTATGTGATTGACCCAGGGTTCTCTAAGCAGAATGCGTACGATCCTCGTCTGGGTATGGACTCGTTG